>CM070637.1:19636855-20236855 GCA_036346255.1 Ampelocalamus luodianensis
GGCATGTACAATGCGAGATACTTATATACGAGTGCTTAAAGAAAGAGAATATAGCCACATCATAAAGTACCTATGTAAAAATCGTTTCCTCTAATGCAAGCATTTGTTTTATAGGTGCTTAGATGATTGTATTATCTATTAATTATATATAGTTATATACATAAGCACCTCTTAAGCACCACTACCTAATCAAGCATCGATGCTACAAAATAAGCACCGTATTTGTCAGACGTGGCAGGAAAAATCAGTTTTTCTATGCTAAACACCTATCTAAGCACCTACATTGTACATGCTCTAATGGGCCTTTTTGATGTAAACTGCCCACACATATTCAGGCCTAAAAAACGGGCCAATATACAACACCCCCCTTGGACACTTTGCCAACACCATGCCTATGCCTCATAAAAAACTTCTTTCGAAAACCCAGTGGGAAAATGATAAGAAAAGAGTACATAGCTCATGTTTTTGCCATTGCACATGCTGCCTCATTAAAAAACTTAGAATGAGAAAACCTATTGAGACAAAACTCAAACAAGGGAAAAGGAGTACAAGATCTATGCATCCAATGATGAACATATATGAAGATCACATATCTCCTTTGAAGACAACAACTCTTTGGGTCTTCTCATACCAGTACCACAGATAAGTTTCTCAAAACTTGGTTATGGCAAGGCCTTTGTAAAGAAATCTGTAAGATTCTCACTTGATTCGATTTTCTGTATTTCTATATTCCCATTTTCCTGCTACTCATATAGGTTCAAAAGTTTAGGGAGTATATGCTTTGTCATATGCTTCTTAACATACTATTCTTCATTTGTGCTATGCCAGATGCATTTTCCTCCTAGGGGACTGTAGGAGTTTTATCCACCTCTACACCACAAGATTATTGGATATGGTGAATTAGTCTTCTAAGCCATATACACTCTTGAGTTGTCTCATATAGTGCAATGATCTTAGGCATGAATACTTGACGTAGCAACAATCGATTGTTTAACAAATCTCCAAGACAAAGTTGTAAAACCACATAGAAAGACGTATTCAGTTTGTGACTTGGCATTGTATGGATCAGAAAGATAGCCAACGTCTGAGTAACCCTTGAACCCTTATATCTTGACCCTTGGGATAAAAGAGTGCAAGATCAGTTGTACCCCTAAGATACTTGAGGATTCCCTTAATTCCATTCCAAATGCCTCTTCGTAGGCTCGGAACTATATCTTGCCAAACAATTTACTACAAATGCAGTATCAGGCCTAGTATAATTGGCAAGGTATAACAATGCTCCAATAACACTTACATAAAGTGTTCTGGGCCCTAATTTATCCTCATTCTCTCGTCTAGGTCCATGTGGATCTTTCTCCACTTTCAGCAACCCAATGATCATAGGTGTACCTAGTGGATGATGCAGAAATATGCCTACAAACAAATTTTCAATCTGCAACCCGCGACCGTATTTTGTTTCACCTGAATCTTTCATCTCAAAATCCATATTTAAGTATGAGCTCGCTTTTAGAGTGTCTTCCGTGTTTCTGATTATGTTCAAGTTATCAACATACATCGAGATGATGCAAAATCCATTGTTTGATTTCTTTATGAATACGCACAGATAGACCTTGTTGTTTATGAACCCTTTTGTAAAATGAATTTACTTACTCAACTATACCACATACGACCTGGCTGTTTCAACCCATATAGTGACTTTTGTAACTTAGCACTATATATGCTTCATTGTTTATTCTCGCTCATAGATGGGACTTTTAGTCCCTCTGGAAGTTTCATGAAGATTTTAAAATTTAGTGACCCATATAAATATGCAGTCATAACATCCATATTTTTTATTTTCAAATTCATTCTTGCGGCCATAGCTATAAAGTATGAGAACACTATGACATCCATTACAGGAGAGTAAGTTTCATTGAAATTGATGTCAGGTCTCTGTGTGAACCTTGTGCTACTAATCCCGCTTTGTATCTCACCACTTTATTATGTTTATTTCTCTTTTTTATGAACACCCACTTTTGTCCCAAATGAATAGAATCATGAGGTGTCTTGACCATAGGTTTGGAGACTTCCTCCTATTAAGTGAGTTTAGTTCATTCTCAATTGCTTCCATCCATTTATCCCAATATTTATGATTCTTCCATTCTATAATCATCTTTGGTTCTGAATCCGATTCAATATGGAAAACAATCTTTGAGATGAAGTAGCTGCTATTAGCATTCATTTGTCTATAAAAGATTTCTCCTATTTTCCACATAGTTTGTGGAAAATTCTTTGTCCAATTCAATTAGAACTTTGTTTAAATCTATTAGTTCTACACTATTTTCCAAAATAATAGAGTCTGACTGTTTCATTGCCTTAGTGTCAGTGGGTGCGCTTCCCCTTCACTAGTGACCTGTCTCTGTACCCTAGCATATGGTGCCTCCCCCTTTACTACTGTACAGGGCACCACTCGTCGTGTCTTCACTAGGATGTAACGTCCGTCGGATGTTTCTCATTCATGTTAGGTTCATGGAGTTTCTCCCCCTATTCAATATATCTCTTTTTTACATCTCTATGGTTTGAGATCCTTTGACCCTGGAGGTCTCCCCCTCTTCTTACTAAGAGTGGTGGAGTCAGATGCAGATCCAAAACCTGGGATGGCTATACTCTTTTAGATGTATTTACCACTGGTATATGCGACTTTGTAATTCCTTTATGATTTGTGAATGAATCTTGGAGCTTATTTGCAAGATTTTGCAAATATATTTTCCTCTGAACCTCTTGTTTAGAGCCCTTACTCTGTGGATTGTTCTTATGAAGACAACAATCATTCCATGATAGTTCTCACCATTCCAACTTGGGGTATGTCGATGATTCAATATTGAAGTTTTGAAAATAAATGCTAGGGACATTGCACTCGAGATTATGCAAGAGACATGGGCTTTTTAGACAGGTTCGGACCTTCTCCAGAGAGAATAATAACTCTACTCCTGTCTACTTGTAGTGAATGAGTTTACAAAACAAAACAAGCCACCAAAACTATGTCTAATGATTTGTGTACCTCTCTGTCTCTCTGTCTACCAACGTTGCCCTATATATAGCTTCTGAAGGGGTGGCAGTTTGTAACATCCCAAAATTTGGTTTGTTTTTTAATATTTTAAAAACAAAAATAACCATTTGATTTTTCTTGGTTAAGTCAAAGATTTAATTGAAGTTTTAGAAATCAAAACAATTTAACGTGAATAATCTAAACTTCAAATAAATTAAATGTTATTTTACTTGGGATCCTTGAGTTCAAGAGAATTTTTTAGGAATTTTAGGAATTTATTTGCTATTTTTTTAGCTCGGTTTGCTTTAATTATATATTCTAAAATTTAGAAAATCCTTTTTCTGAATTTTTCCTTGGGCCAAAATTCCTTTTCTTTCGGGGCTATTTCCTTTTTCCCAGCCTTTTCCCTTTTCCTCGCCATCTAGACCCGATTTCTTTTTCCAGCGCTGAAGCCCAGCTAGCTAGCCTTCCTCTTTTCTTTCCCTGCCATCTGGTCCCTAGACATCAACTTCGTCTTCTACCAGGAGACCTTCATCCGTGTCCCGCACGAACACGCTTCGCCGCCAAGCTCCACTACAATACCCCTCTCCTATCCTTTATAAGCCGAGCCACTTGTGTCAAAACCTCCTCATTGTGTTCCTTTTCCAAAACCCCAAGTTCACAACCAAAGAGCGCCACTGAGATTGCCACATTTTGTCAAAGACCGAGCCACCTCTTCTTTCTCACCAGAGTTCTTTGTCGTCAAAGCTTCTCTGCCCGTGCTATCTTGACCATCGGATTTGCCTCGCTACATTCTATGTGGTGCTCGCCTCCTCATAGCCCGAAGATCACTACATCACCGTCGCCCTTGTCACCTCAAAATCCGACCGCCGCCTATTCCAATCTAATCGCCAGTGAGCGTCCTTGCTTTTCCAATTGCGTCATCACATGTTCTAGATTCTAATCCTCCTATCCCCTACCTTGTTCTTCCTCTGTCACCGAGATGCCGCCGCCGCTCATCGTCTTCTTCTCTGGTCATTTTCTTCTTACCACCGCTCCGGTCAATCTCCATCCATCCTGAGCTTTGCATTCTATTTCCCTTGTTGTCGCTGACCTTGTGCTTCCCTTCGTTTTCTTCAGGTGCCAACCAATCCCCATCGTCACCGCACCCGAGACCACCCCACTGCCATTGTCACCGCCACCAATGAGCCACCCCTGCCATTGCCGAGCTACCACCTCCAGTAGCATCCTCTTATTCCTGGGGTTCCGTTTTGCCACATCCTAGCCGTCCGCTCGTTGTCATTCGTCGCAGCCAGCTTGTGCCATTACTGTCGGCCAGAGCTTCCTTTATTTTCCTTTGTCTCTCTGTGCCACTTCACCCGCGAGCTCACTATCCACCTCAGCATACATACCCATGTGGCATACTCATCAGCACCATGTCCGTGCCAAGTGGTGATCCCAAACTCAAATCTAGATCAAAAGCCGTAGACTTAGCCCACCATAGACCCAGTCACTTACAGGTGACCCCACTTGTCAGTATCCTTGTCATTTTCTATTTCTTCTTCTTTCCAGCCAAAAATCCATGCTGATGCAATAATCTAGAATTTTCTTTTGAAAGAAAACTCTAAAAATCTGAAGAGTGTTTTCTCTCTTCTTTTTTGCTTTCTCGCAAAATCTTCTGAGAGTCCATTATCCTTCATTCGAACTCTGATTCAGTCCATTCAAATTCCTAAATTCATCTAAAAACGAGCTCTTTCTTTTAGAGTTGGTTTTACTATTTTTTTTGTTTTTATTTGATTGTCTTTTGAATTTATGTGTGCTTTGCCTATTGTTTTCTCTCTCGTTAGACGATCTGTTTCACGGAGTAGGAGCAGAAGCAAACTTTGAAGATACAAGTGTGGTAACTGAACCTATGATTTGAAATGTATATTGTTTTAGATCAATTACATGCTATCTTTATATCAACTGTTTTGGGATTAGTTAATCATCTATTTGTCATTATGCCTCCCTTGAACTTTTGAATACCTTGAATCACTTGTCACCATAGGATGGTTAATTTTAGTTGAACATATTTGTGTCACCAACATATGTATCGTACAGATGCTTAGTCACGCTTAATTGCGATGGGATCATGATCACATCTACAATAATGATTAATTTTGACTTAACGTGATATGGAATTGTGGCGGGTATCCATTGTTGTTAAAATTTGTGTACTAAGATAGGGTATGTCATTTGTCTTGGTTGAACAAAATGATTTCTGCTCGGGCGAGCGGTTGTGAAGTTGGGGTGCGGGTTAGCACATTGTGGGTTTGTGGTAGACTTACATGAGTAATTTGTTAAGGACTTAATCTTGTGCGCATTGAACTAGGCTGTAACATCCCTAGGTTATGTTACCAATATAAAGATAATAAAGTTATTACTTTGTTGGAATTTCTGCAATTTAAAAGAGTTTAATTGCTTTCTTGAATTTCTTAATTAAAAAAAACAAAAATAAAATTTATTTGAGTTTTCTAAAGTTTTACTGGATTTAAAGATGAAAAGACAAAATTTAAGTAATTTCTGGATTTTTTTTTGAATTTTGAAAGCTTTTTTCTAAGTATTTCAAAGCCAAAATAAATTATCTGCAAAATATAATACCAATTTTAAATTGGAAGTATTTTATTTAAGTACAAAAAACCTCTAGGAATTTATGTGAATTTTTCTATAATTTTTGGAAATTAATTACTATTTTCTGAAAGCCTTTTTATTTAACTAATTATTTAAAATAGAAAAATCCACTTAAATTCCAACACCTGTTTCGGGCCGAAACCCAAACTTCGGCCCGTTCTTTCCCTCTTCCCATGCAACCCATCTCCCTTTTTTGCCCAGTCGTGCATAGCCCACCCGGCCTCCTTTCTCTCTCCCTCACACCCCCGGCGCCACCCGTCAACCTCCCTCCTCTCGCTGCCATGTGGGCCCAACCACGTTTTCTTTACCGCTGTGAGGACCCCAATTTATTTGGCTTGTAATGCTTAACCAACCGCCTGGTCCTAGCATCACAAATCAAGTAAACTGAGCCTCGAGATATGTATACTTCCTGAAGCAAGATACACACTCACCACAAAATTATGCATCAACTCCATTCCAAACATAGAGTCCAAGCATCACACTACAAGCAGAAAGTAACAACAGTAGAGTTATTACAAACAATGGCCGACCGGCCAAAAGATACACAAATAAACAAGACAGATAATGAAGCAAAGTGCCATAAGATGGCTATAAACAAAGCCAATCGGTGTGCCTTCAACCCACAAGGCATCCGACCGACCGCCAAGCCTAGTTGTCAAACACGGCGCAAAGACAACTCACGTAGTGAGGCCCTTGGGGCTCACCTTCTTCCTCTGCAACAAAACATTAAGTAAAGCCGATGAGTACAAAGATTGTCTTTGTACTGCAAGACCGACGTGTGAACTAGCGCACTGCTCATATGCTACATGCAGGCTTATTTGGTGGAGGCCATACGTTTCATTTGCACAAAGCCGAATTTATTTGCAATAAAGTAATACAGTTTGAAGGCAAGTTTGCAATTCATTTTTAATGTTGAAGTAACAGAAAAGGTAATAATAACAAAAGTGAAAGATAAACAACCTAGAAGTGACTATCCCAATAGTCACCACAACAATAGCACGAATCCCAGATTCGTACCACCCATCAAGTTTTAATTTAAATGTTGTAGTCTAGTTCTTGGGGCGATCCGAGCGTGTCCATAACCTAGGGCGAGGCTATTCGAATGGTTTTAACCTGCAGGGTGTACCAATGTACCCACACTTGAGATCGCCTTTAAGCCAAGCACACTTAGAAGGTATGCCGGCCTGACTAAGTCCTACGAGACTTTTCCAATATTGTGTATTAACTACGAGCCGCTCGTATGTATAGAAATCCATACGCTTACATGGTAAAGCCGAAAAGACAACTACCTTTGCGGGTAAAGCTTTTGACAACTACCATGCTCCCAACACCATCCCTCCTACGACCTCCTGCGACCCGGAGTCAATACACGCCAAAGTACTCGGTCAAGAGAGGTCCCATATACTCTAGTGTGGTTAGCACACAAAATGCTCAGTACGGTGGCGCAAGTAACTCGGTCCTTAACTGACTCGGGCACCATTCCAGTCACACCCAACAGATCACACCAATCATACCACAGCCCAAGTCTAAATCATTTTTGTTTTCGGTTTTAGTTTTATAATTAACATATCCCAAGCTGAAACATAAGAACAGTAATAATTTCATGTGATCAAGACCATCGACTAAGTCGATTATCGCCCAAATCTACCGGAAGCTAAACATAGCTAAGCAACTGAACTCGTAATCTACTAAGTGATAAGAGTTCATCCAACGAACTCTAATCACAAAGAAATAACCTAGGCTCGGTGTAGTAGAGATCAATATTTCACCTACAGGATATGCAGCTACGGATTTAACTAATCAATTTAACACAAATTAAGCGATGCATACATACAGTTGAAACAAAATACTAGACTTTAAAATACTAGGATTAATCATGATCAAACCGCTTGCACAGTGTCTTTGCTCAATAGGCTCAACTCACAGCAGAGGATCACTCGATAAAACCAGAACTGCCGCAATCTATCGATCGAGTAAAAGCAACGAATAAGAACAAATAATACCGACAAAACTCAAACATTCAAAACCATCTAATGAGCACAACATTCATACAGCAGCTAGGGCATGGTTTAACACAAATTTTAGAAACAGAGAACAACTCATTTTAATTTGTTATGAATTTTCTAGGAATTTTCTAAGCTAACAATACACATAAAGCATCATTTAATTCTTTAACCAAATTTATGAACAGAAACAAATCTAAAACCTATCCTGATAATTATTACACTAAAAATGAAAATTTACAAAATTGGATTTACTGGATTTGGACAAATATTGAGATAGATATGAATTTTCTAATTTGGAAAATACATAATACACCATTTAATTAATTTCAGATTTTTGCTAACAGAGACATGGTTGAAACTAATTTTAGTAAATAGTACATCTAGAATGAAAATTAACAGCACTGGTTTCATGTGATTTGGAGAAAAATTGAATTAGTTATGCATTTTCTAAGTTTAAATGAATTAACAGTGCAACAGAAACACATTTCAGAAATACTAAAGCATTTAAACCTTTTTCTACCGACACCACTAGCCCAACCATCGACAATGGGCACATGAGCGATCAGACGACCCGGCCGCGATGGTGACGCGTCGGCGTATTCTAAGAATACATCTTCGGATTAGCAAAAACGTAATCCTAACAAATACGCACAGAGAAATACGTTTCCCGACAGAGAAAACGTATCATCGAGGTTTACACAACCACTAACTGACAGCATGGGCCCACACGGCAGCGACTCAAAGGGTAAAACAACGGTTGGATTAAGATTTCTAAACGCGATTAACTCTGGAGGGGTCCACATGCTAGTGATACAACTAAAAGATGATTAGCACTAACAAGGAGGGTTAGACCTTAACGCTGCCGGCGGCTCGACGGAGTTCCCGCGCGCGGCCGCGACGGCAAGGTAGAGGATCTGGAGCTGGAGAGGTGCTCTGGGATCGGGAGTGACACCTTTAGGTTCACCGCGTCCTCGCGACCCGAATCTGGCGACACGGACCGAGGATGCCGGCGGCGAGCTGGCGGCGAACGGAGGCGGAGAAGAAGACACGGCTCCCACGGAGAGGACGCTACAGGCTTCTAGAAGACTCCGGAAGGTGTGCTTAAGCTTCGCCTCAACATATGGAGCAATAAGCACACGCTAACGCCGAAGAAGAAGGTCCGAGGCGGCCGGAATTGCCACGGCGGCGGAACGCCGTGCTCGGAGAAGAATCGGCCGCACACCCTCCACGATGTACCAAAACGAAAATGAACCCACCGTAAGCATCAGTGGAGAAATGCGATCATGAGGGACCAAACTCTGAGGCCAAAGACTCACCAGGTCGTCAAAACGACTGCGGGCTGAGATCACCGGAGGCGGAGACGACGACACCGCCCCTGGCGATTCACTGGACGACAAGGATCCGGGATGGGCAAAATGGAGGCGGTGATGATCAAGGAAGTCGAAGGTGGAGTTGCGGAAGCACGAGCGGCAACGAGGCGGTGGCGCTGCGCTCGGGTTTTTCTCCGGCCGAAGCTAAAAGATGGACGGAGAAGTCGCGAGAATGAATGCGAGGGAGAATGGATGACCACAGGGGGTAGATGGACTCCTGGCGATCCTCCGGAGGGGGACACGCGTCCACGACGTGGCAGCGACGAGCGTCGTGGCACACATGCGCGCGGCGGCCGTGAGCTCGGTGAGACGCGGAGAAGACGAGGCGGACCGGCGCTTAGGGCCTACTCGCCGCTGATAGCAGCCAGCGCGCGAGCCGAGTCCGCGCGCGCGATTAGGTGGTTTGACTCGACCAAGACTATGCCGACCGTTCGATCGAAAATGGACGGCTGAGATCTGTGTATGCATTCGGACAGGTCGATTGCATCGGGAACGTGGACCGTGCGATGCACAACGGACGGTCACGATCGATTGGACTCGGGCGGTGCGGCTAGGCGGCGCGGCGGAACCAAGTGGTGCGGTCGGACTCGAGTCGGAGTTTGAGTCCGAGCCCGAGGAACAGTAGTTCCAGAGTTTGAATTCAAAAGGCTGAGCAGGTTTGGTGAATTTTTAGAGATAGCTCCCGAGCTCCACAAATTCCGAAATTTTTAAGGGAGCTAACAGGGACAGAGGACAACCTCGTGTAATTTTTCCAGGAATTTTCATGCAATAGATTTCGCCCAATAAAATTCACAAGCTGCTGTCCAGGGGTTTGACCAGATTTCCAAACTGGTTTGACTTGGCCATTTGAAATAGCAAACAAAATCTAAAAATTATGAAATTTTACAGAGAGGTAGATAGGATGATCAAGATGATAGGAAAAATATTTCCAGAGGATGATCACAAGTTTAAGGCCAAGAATTTTGATGACAACAACTTCCATTCACAAGAATATAATTCTAGAAAATGGAAATTGTTTAGGGAAAATTTAGAAAACTTCCAAATGATTTCATGAGGCATCAAAATTTTTTATTTCTCCTCAAAATTTTACATTTGGAACACAAACCCTAACTTAGGGCTGTTACAAATCTCCCCCCTTACAGGAATCTCGCCCCGAGATTCTGATCACAGGGAGAAGAAGGACGGGTAGTCTGCACGGAGACGATCTTCCCGCTCCCAAGTGGCTTCATCCTCGGAGTGATTCGACCACTGGACCTTCAGGAACTTTATCACACGGTTTCTAGTCCTTCGCTCAGATTCTTCGAGAATACAGACAGGACGCTCACGATAAGACAGATCTTCCTGCACATCGATATTTTCCAATGGCGTTTCCTCAACCAGAACACGGAGGCACTTCTTCAACTGTGATACATGGAAAACATCATGCACTCCTTCGAGTGTAGCTGGCAACTCTAACTTGTATGCAACAGTTCCCACTTTCTTGACGATGCGATACGGCCTGACATATCGAGGAGCCAGTTTGCCCTTGACACCGAAACGACGATGTCCCTTCAAAGGTGAGACTTTGAGATACACAAAGTCATTGGGCTGGAAACTCAGCTCTCGGCGACGCCGATCTGCATAGCTCTTTTGCCTGGACTGAGCTATGCGCAAATGCTCACGAATCAACTGCACTTGGCTTTCAGCTTCATTGATCGAATCTAGGCCGAAGAACTGTCTTTCACCAGTTTCAGACCAATTCAATGGGGTTCTACACCTCCTCCCATACAAGGCCTCAAACGGTGCCATACCGAGACTAGCCTGGAAGCTGTTGTTGTAGGAGAACTCGGCAAGCGGTAGGCACTTCTCCCAATTCTTCCCATAGGAAAGAACACAAGCACGGAGCATATCTTCAAGCACCTGGTTGACTCGTTCCGTCTGACCATCAGTCTGAGGATGATAGGCCGTGCTGAAAGCAAGACGAGTCCCCATGGTCTCTTGTAAACTGTGCCAAAACCGAGAAGTGAAGAGAGAACCACGATCTGACACAATCGTTCGTGGCACGCCGTGCAAGCTCACAATGCGGGATATGTAAAGATCCGCTAGCTGATTCACATCAATCTTTGATCGCACTGGAAGAAAATAGGCCACTTTCGTCAACCGATCAATGATAACCCATAAGGCATCCTTCCCCGAAGGAGTACGGGGTAGCCCAGTGATGAAGTTCATGCCAACAGAATCCCACTTCCACTCTGGTATTGGTAAGGGCTGAAGAAGACCTGCTGGACGCTGATGCTCGGCCTTGACATGACAACATACGCCGATCCGCAACGAACACGCAATCTCGCTTCATGCGAGTCCACCAGAATTGCTGACGCAGATCTTGATACATTTTGGTGGCCCCGGGATGAATAGACAAGGGCGAATCATGGGCCTCATAGAGAATCAAATCCTGCAACTCTGGGACCTTTGGGACCGCGAGACGCTGCCCAAACCATACAACACCGTGCTCATCTTCTGTGAAACACTTGGCTGATCCATTCTTGATGTTCTGCTTGATTTACCCACACCATTATCTGATTGCTGTGCTGCCTTGATTTGATCCACCAAGGTCGGTTGCACAACCAGGGCAATAAGGGAACCATGCTCAACCAAACCCAAGTTGAGACGCTGAAATTCTGCAAGAAGTGCAGGTTGCTGCTCTTGGATCATCAAAGTATTGCAATACACCTTTCGGCTAAGTGCATCAAGAACCACATTAGCTTTGCCGGATGATCTCAATACCCATGTCATAATCTTTGATCAATTCCAACCATCTCCTCTGCCTGAGGTTCAGATCTGGCTGAGTGAACAAGTATTTCAAACTCTTGTGATCGAATACACCTCACAATGATTCCGATCGATAATGCCGCCAAATCTTGAGTGCATGAACCACGACAGCAAGCTCTAAATCATGGGTGGGATAATTGAGCTCGTGAGGTCTCAATTGCCTAGATGCATAGGCAACTGCCTTGCCTTCTTGCATAAGAACACACCCGAGTCCCTGACGAGAGGCATCGCAATAGATATCGAAGCTCTTGTGGACATCAGGAAGAGTAAGAACTGGAGCTGAAGTCAATCGCTGTTTGAGCTCCTGAAAGCTCTCATCACAAGCAGAGGTCCACACAAACTTCTTGTCCTTCTTGAGCAATTCAGTCATCGGCTTTGCGATCTTGGAGAAATTCTCGATAAAGCGGCGGTAGTAGCCCGCTAAACCGAGAAAACTCCGCACATCAGTGACTAACATGGGCTGACCCCAAGATAGAACATCGCTGACCTTGCTGGGATCCACAGCTACGCCTCCCGTTGAAAGAAAATGGCCCAAGAATGCCACTTCCTTCAACCAGAACTCGCATTTGCTGAACTTCGCATATAGCTGGTGTTCCCGCAACTTGCCCAAAACAATCTTCAGATGCTCAGCATGCTCTTCTTCAGTCTTGGAATAGATAAGAATATCATCAATGAAGACCACCACAAATTTATCCAAATACTCCATGAATACTGAATTCATAAGGTTCATGAACAAAGCTGGAGCATTGGTTAAGCCAAAAGACATGACGGTGTACTCGTAAAGACCATAACGAGTAGTGAAAGCCATCTTCGGAATATCCTCAGCCCTGATCCGGACTTGATGATATCCCAATCTCAGATCAATCTTGGAGAACACCTGAGCTCCAGACAACTGGTCGAAAAGATCATCAATACGAGGCAGAGGATATTTGTTCTTCACCGTCACCTCATTGAGAGGACGGTAATCAACACACATGCGCAAAGTCTTGTCCTTCTTCTTCACAAAGATCACCGGACAACCCCAAGGAGATGAGCTAGGACGGATGAAACCCTTTGATTGGAGCTCACCAAGCTGCTTCTTCAATTCCTCTAACTCATTGGGAGGCATCCGATACGGCGCCTTCGAAATCGGAGCGGTACCGGGAAGCAACTCAATGACAAACTCAAGGTCTCGAACAGGAGGCATCCCAGGCAAATCTTCGGGAAAGACATCCACAAAGTCAGATACTATGGGGACATCCTGAATCTGCAAGACTGGCTTCGCTTCCAATGCACACAGATACGGTTCCTGCAGCTGTGGCGAAAATCCAACCTGCTTGCCTGAAGGGCTGGTGAGATAGACAATCTTCCTGGCACAATCGATTTGCCCCAAGTGTTGGGACAACCAATCCATGCCAAGAATCACGTCCAGACTCGCTGAACTGAGCAGAATAAGGTTTGCCAAAAATCCCACCCCTTTGACTTCAATAGGAACACCACGACATTCAAAATCAGCTCTCATTTCTGAACCCGGAGAGCGAAAGAGCAAAGGAATCCCCAAAGGAACACAGTGAAGACCACTAGCAGCAGCAAATGATCTTGAAATAAAAGAATGCGATGCTCCAGAATCAAATAATACTGCAGCAGGACGATAATTGACAAGAAGTGTACCCATCACGACATCTGGCGCCTCCTGAGCCTCCTCAGCTGAAAGATGGTTGACTCGACCGCTGCTCACACCCTGAGCCTTCTGGATGATCTTCTGGTCAGGTGGGTGACCACTCCCCTGCCTGCGTCCTCCATTAGGACGAGGGGCCGCTCCAATCTTCTGAGGGCAAGCATTAGCATAGTGGCCCTTGTTATGGCAGTGAAAGCAAGTGACCTCGGCCGCCGGATTGCGGAGGCCACCCTGCTGCTGGATCGCAGGCGCACGTGGTCGAAACACGGCTGCGGTGGGCGAGGAGCCTTGCCGATGGCCTCGGTCTTTGGTGGAGCAAAAGAACGAGCCCAGTCTGCCGCCCACCGAGGACGAGTGAGGCTGGCCTGAGCAGATCGATGGGCCTCCCATTTGCGCTTGCGGGACTCACCTAGCGCCTTTGCCTTGTGCTCAGCAACAATGGCCTTATCCACCAAGGCCTGAAAGTCGGGGAAGTCCACAATAGACAGCCTGTCCTGCAGCTCCTCGGACAAGCCATCCATAAACTTCTCCTGCTTAGCCTCATCTGAGGCCACCTCCCCCGGAGCATAACGAGCCAAATGATTAAACTCGTACAGGTACTCCGTCACAGACTTGCGCCCTTGCTTGAGCGCGAGGAATTCTTTCTTCTTCAGCTTCATCAGGCCATTAGGAATGTGGGCCCGACGAAAAGCTGATCTGAACTCCTCCCAGGTGACTACATGGCCCGCGGGCTGCATGGCGAGGTAGTTCTCCCACCATGAGAGTGATGCGCCCTCAAGCTGGTGGGACGCGAAGAGTGCCTTCTCCTGGGCCTGGCACTGAGCTATGTTGAGCTTTCGCTCAACCATGCGCAGCCAATCATCTGCATCGAGAGGGTCCTCAGAGCGGGAGAAAGTCGGCGGCTGCGTACGGAGGAACTTTGCAAGTCCCCCGCGACTCTGATGTCCGCCACCTCCAGATCCGGAGGCACCGGCAGGAGTGGAGGTATTCCTAGCAATAACCTCCAAAATGCGCGTCTGATCCATGCGGTTTCGCTCGATCTGAGCGAGAACCTCAGCCATGGTCGGAGGAGGGGGAAGCTCCTCATCATGACCACCGGTGGATCGCCACGCGTTCTCCCGGCCATCCTGTTTCACTAAGATAGGTTAGTGATAGACTGAGAGCAAGAAATCGATAAATCACCGAAACAGTTTAAAAACAGCACGAACTAAATGCAAAACTTCAAGTCACAAAGCCAACTGACAAAATTTAGACACTTAGCAGACTTACAACACATTTTACCCTTACATTCCCACAAGTTTTAGTTAGATTAGCCTTCCATGGTTCTCCCAAATACTAATTCCACCAGTAGTAACTATCTTTTGAAAGGGAAGAGAGAAACCAAGTTTTAAAACTCAAATTGGGGTAAGATGAGAGTAGAAGGCTAAGATAGGTGAGGAGTAAAATCTGAGAAACTCCCTAGGTTTTCATAAACCTTTATACTTTGAAATTAAGCTTTTCCAAAATATTCTAAGGACGACTATGCTTGGATTACTACGGTCAGAATGGCTCTGATACCAACTTTGTGAGGACCCCAATTTATTTGGCTTGTAATGCTTAACCAACCGCCTGGTCCTAGCATCACAAATCAAGTAAACTGAGCCTCGAGATATGTATACTTCCCAGAAAGCAGTATACATACCTCACCACAAAATTATGCATCAACTCCATTCCAAACATAGAGTCCAAGCATCACACTACAAGCAGAAAGTAACAACAGTAGAGTTATTACAGACAATGGCCGACCGGCCAAAAGATACACAAATAAACAAGACAGACAGCGGAAGCAAAAGTGCCATAAGATGGCTATAAACAAAGCCAATCAGTGTGCCTTCAACCCACAAGACATCTGACCGGACCGCCAAGCCTAGTCGTCAAACACAAAGCGGCAGCACAACTCACAGAAGTGAGGCCCTTGGGGCTCACCTTCTTCCTCTGCAACAAAAACATTAAGCAAAGCCGATGAGTACAAAGATTGTCTTTGTACTCGCAAGACTGACGTGTGAACTAGCAGACCTGTTCATATGCTACATGCAGGCTTATTTGGTGGAGGCCATACGTTTCATTTGCACAAAGCCGAATTTATTTGCAATAAAGTAATACAGTTTGAAGGCAAGTTTGCAATTCATTTTTAATGTTGAAGTAACAGTAAAGGTAATAATAACAAAAGAGAAAGATAAACAACCTAGAAGTGAATATCCCAATAGTCACCACAACAATAGCACGAATCCCAGATTCGTACCACCCATCAAGTTTTAATTTAAATGTTGTAGTCTAGTTCTTGGGGGGCGTATCCGAGCGTGTCCATAACCTAGGGCGAGGCTATTCGAATAGTTTTAACCTGCAGGGTGTACCAATGTACCCACACTTGGATCGCCTTTAAGCCAAGCACACTTACGAAGGTATGCCGGCACAGCTAAGTTCTACGAGACTTTTTCCAATATTGTGTATTAACTACGAGCCGCTCGTATGGATAGAAATCCATACGCTTATATGGTAAAGCCGAAAAGACAACTACCTTTGCGGGGTAAAGCTTTTCGGACAACTACCATGCTCCCAACACCATCCCTCCTGCGACCTCCTGCAACCTGCGAGTCAATGCACGCCAAAGTACTAGGTCAAGAGAGGTCCCATATACTCTAGTGTGGTTAGCACGCAAAATGCTCGATCGGTGGCGCAAGTAACTCGGTCCTTAATCGACTCGGGCACCATTCGATCCACACCCAACAGATCACACCAATCATACCACAGTGCCCAAGTCTAAATCATTTTTGTTTTCAGTTTTAGTTTTGTAATTAACATATCCCAAGCTGAAACATAAGAACAGTAATAATTTCATGTGATCAAGACCATCGACTAAGTCGATGATCGCCCAAATCTACCGGAAGCTAAACATGGCTAAGCAACTGAACTCGTAATCTACTAAGTGATAAGAGTTCATCCAACGAACTCTAATCACAGCAAATAACCTAGGCTCAGGTAGTAGAGATCAATATCTCACCTACAGGATATACAGCTACGGATTTAACTAATCAATTTAACACAAATTAAGCGATGCATACATACAGTTGAAACAAAATACTAGACTTTAAAATACTAGGATTAATCATGATCAAACTGCTTGCCTGGCTGCTGCTGCTCAATAGGCTCAACCTGTTGCAGAGGATCACTCTCGATAAAACCAGAACCGTCGCAATCTATCGATCGAGTAAAAGCAACGAATAAGAACAAATAACGCCGACAAAACTCAAACATTCAAAACCATCTAATGAGCACAACATTCATACAACAGCTAGGGCATGGTTTAACACAAATTTTAGAAACAGAGAACAACTCATTTTAATTTGTTATGAATTTTCTAGGAATTTTCTAAGCTAACAATACACATAAAGCATCATTTAATTCTTTAACCAAATTTATGAACAGAAACAAATCTAAAACCTATCCTGATAATTATTACACTAAAAATGAAAATTTACAAAATTGGATTTACTGGATTTGGACAAATATTGAGATAGATATGAATTTTCTAATTTGGAAAATACATAATACACCATTTAATTAATTTCAGATTTTTGCTAACAGAGACATGGTTGAAACTAATTTTAGTAAATAGTACATCTAGAATGAAAATTAACAGCACTGGTTTCATGCGATTTGGAGAAAAATTGAATTAGTTATGCATTTTCTAAGTTTAAATGAATTAACAGTGCAACAGAAACACATTTCAGAAATACTAAAGCATTTAAACCTTTTTCTACCGACAACACCTAGCCCGACCATCGACAATGGGCGGGCAAGGAAATCTGACCAGACGACCGGCCGCCGATGGTGACGTAGAAGGCGTATTCTAAGAATACATCTTCGGCTTAGCAAAAACGTAATCCTAACAAATACGCACAGAGAAATACGTTTCCCGACAGAGAAAATGTATCATCGAGGTTTACACAACCACTAACTGACAGCATGGGCCCACATGGCAGCGACTCAAAGGGTAAAACAACGGTTGGATTAAGATTTCTAAACGCGATTAACTCTGGAGGGGTCCACATGCCAGTGATACAACTAAAAGATGATTAGCACTAACAAGGAGGGTTAGACCTTAACGCTGCCGGCGGCTCGACAGAGTTCCCGCGCGCGGCCGCGACGGCAAGGTAGAGGATCTGGAGCTGGAGAGGTGCTCTGGGATCGGGAGTGACACCTTTAGGTTCACCGCGTCCTCGCGAACCGGAATACGGCGACACGGACCCTCGAGGATGCCGGCGGCGAGCTGGCGGTGAACGGAGGCGGAGAAGAAGACACGGCTCCCACGGAGAGGACGCTACAGGCTTCTAGAAGACTCCGGAAGGTGTGCTTAAGCTTCGCCTCAACATCAGGAGCAATAAGCACACGCTAACGCCGAAGAAGAAGGTCCGAGGCGGCCGGAATTGCCACGGCGGCGGAACGCCGTGCTCGGAGAAGAATCGGCCGCACACCCTCCACGATGTACCAAAACGAAAATGAACCCACCGTAAGCATCAGTGGAGAAATGCGATCATGAGGGACCAAACTCTGAGGCCAAAGACTCACCAGGTCGTCAAAACGACTGCGGGCTGAGATCACCGGAGGCAGAGACGACGACACCGCCCCTGGCGATTCACTGGACGACAAGGATCCGGGATGGGCAAAATGGAGGCGGTGATGATCAAGGAAGTCGAAGGTGGAGTTGCGGAAGCACGATCGGCAACGAGGCGGTGGCGCTGCGCTCGGGTTTTTCTCCGGCCGAAGCTAAAAGATGGACGGAGAAGTCGCGAGAATGAATGCGAGGGAGAATGGATGACCACAGGGGGTAGATGGACTCCTGGCGATCCTCGGAGGGGACACGCGCCCACGACGTGGCAGCGACGAGCGTCGTGGCACACATGCGCGAGCGGCCGTGAGCTCCGGTGAGACGCGGAGAAGACGAGGCGACCGGCGCTTAGGGCCCACTCGCCGCTGATAGCAGCGGCGCGCGAGCCGAGTCTGGCGCGGTGCGATTAGGTGGTTTGACTCGACCAAGACTATGCCGACCGTTCGATCGAAAATGGACGGCTGAGATTTGTGTATGTATTCGGACAGGTCAATTGCATCGGGAACGTGGACCGTGCGATGCACAACGGACGGTCACGATCGATTGGACTCGGGCGGTGCGGCTAGGCGGCGCGGCGGAACCAAGTGGCGCGGTCGGACTCGAGTCGGAGTTTGAGTCCGAGCCCGAGGAACAGTAGTTCCAGAGTTTGAATTCAAAAGGCTGAGCAGGTTTGGGGAATTTTTAGAGATAGCTCCCGAGCTCCAAAAATTCTGAAATTTTTAAGGGAGCTAACAGGGACAGAGGAAAACCTCGTGTAATTTTTCCAGGAATTTTCATGTTCCAGGAATTTTCATGCACTAGATTTCTCCCAATAAAATTCACAAACTGCTGTCCAGGGGTTTGACCAGATTTCCAAACTGGTTTGACTTGGCCATTTGAAATAGCAAACAAAATCTAAAAATTGTGAAATTTTACAGAGAGGTAGATAGGATGATCAAGATGATAGGAAAAATATTTCCAGAGGATGATCACAAGTTTAAGGCCAAGAATTTTGATGACAACAACTTCCATTCACAAGAATATAATTCTAGAAAATGGAAATTGTTTAGGGAAAATTTAGAAAACTTCCAAATGATTTCATGAGGCATCAAAAGTTTTTATTTCTCCTCAAAATTTTACATTTGGAACACAAACCCTAACTTAGGGTTGTTACACCGGCACTTTTCTTCCTCCTCTGGCCACACTCGAAACCGTCGCCATTGACACGCGTGGAAGCTCCATCAAAGCCACCTTTCCCGCCCCCTCCCCTCACGTGGCCACGCGCACTCACTCCCACGCCTCATGCCGCCCCCACTTCTCCCTTGACCCCCTCTTTTCGCGCATGATCTCACTAGAATGCCCTCATGCCGCAACCGCCGCCCCACACCACGATCTCCTCCCCGGCCACTCCTGCGCCCTATAAAAGGGAGCCCCGGGAGCCCTCTTCCTCGCTCATTTCATTCCCCTCACCCACACCTCCTCTCCCCTCTTAATTTTGATGTATTTCGTAGTTTAAGTTCTTTGGCTGGGCGCCCTTTCCTCTTCGTCTCCGGCGCCGTCCAAGCCACTCCGCCACCACTGACCTTGAATTCAGCTTCGCCACATCGTCGTCGACACGGTGCTCGCGTTGCCATCGCCGGAGCGTGACGGGAACCATAGCGCCACCGTAACCCGATTTGCGCTGCCGCCAAATCCCTCGCCGCCGGCCTTTTCTTTGTGTCCCCGAGTATTTGAGGTGAGCATCACACTCAATGTGACCCCCTTGTCATTCTGGTACCCTCACCGGAGGCCAGCTCTGTAAAACCCCAGTCCAGAAGGGACCCAGAATGCTACTAACTAGACATTAACAACTGAATTTTTCGGCAGAGTCTCCTTTGTATAGATAACTATACTGAGGAAACAACAGATCTAATATGACAATATCCATTATTTCAATAGCTAATTTCATTCAACTATGCAAAACTTGATACGCAAAGGAAGCAAGTCATAATCAAAATATGTTAATACCACTATTACAACGATAAATAAACCATTAATCCAAATTAAGAATAATTCTCAACTAGTCTGTTTGTTTAAGAATGTTCGCAATATGATGTTCTTCCATTAGTATGAGTGGTAGTGTGTGCATCCAAACGAAACTACTTCCACCCATGCATGATGTTTCACTGAGTACCTAAAAATAAACAATTAAACAAGCGTGAGCCCAAGACTCAAAGAAGTACAACATAGAGGAGTATTGGCATAATCATGACAACAAACATAAACATAATCTTCTACATTAACCATAGGCCACATTCTCGAATCTCATAACCAAACATTTCATATGCACATGGATGCAAATGTTCAAATGCACATCACATATCATATTGCATTTTATCGGTAATGCGGAGTATGCATCCGTCGATGATACTCGAGCCTATGCCCATTGGCATAGGGACCACAAGCCCACATTCTCCGAATGTGGGGACGATAAGCCCGCCCAAAACATGACGGGACTGAGCATTGCTTGGTCACCACGTGACCAAGCCTCAATGATCGAACCATGATGCATATGAATCATGTCTAATATTCATCAAACATGCATTGTAGGAAGTGAGAACATCTATAAGTCATACTTTAACATAGACAAGCAATGCAGTAACGAGAACATAAACAACTCACCATCATCATAGACATGTATTTCATTAGCAAGATTATAAATAACTCATTTCCATACTCACAACCAACAAAAACGGCAACATTCATATCACACAATCAATATCATCACTCATTCATCATCTATCTACTAATTTGCACTTGCCTCAACCGTGCGAAGGTGGATGTCGAGGATAAGGTACTGCTCCCGAGCCAAACCCACACTGACATACAATTGAGACATGCTAAGGCTACCATGTAAGTCTAATAACAAAACCATAAACACAAAATGAGCACATCGTCCACTAAACGCGATCCCCAACTCTATTGCTAGCTGTCAGATTTCTTTTCCAGAGAACAGCCCCCTTCGAAAAAAACATAACTAAATGTACAGAAATCCAAATAGAGTGATCTTGGACAATCTGAAAAGGTTATTGAATTCCCCTTCTAAACCTAGTTGGTGAGGTCCTCTGATTCGGCCCTTTACTAGCCCGACCAAACCAAACAACAGAGTATCAATTCTCGCGTCGGGTCTCTGGACAGAAACAATGAAATTATCATAACTTTCTCTACGTTCGTCCGAATTTCATGATCTTTAGTTTTCCTGAAAGCTGGCCGGATTATCTACATTTTTCATTGTGGTGAGCCCCTCTGATTTTTCCTCTAAATACACGCTTAAGTCAAAACACTAAAACCTGTCAGACCAACCACCATTCCACAGCACAGACCCCCTAAGAAAACAAATCATAACTTTTTCTACAGAGGTCCAAATGATGTGATTCTTGTCGGAAATGAAAGGTAACGAGAGAACCTACAACTCTCTAGGAGGTCCCAAGTTCTAATTCGGCACTTAACAATTTCTTATTTATAAACAAGATGACTGCAGATTCTCGTCAGGATTCTGGACAAAAAAACACTAAAAATAACATAACTTTTAACTCGAATATCGGAATCCGGTGATATTGCCGGCCACTGAAAGCTAAGAACAATATCCACACTTCTCTAGGAGACGGGATTCCGAAATTATGCTTCTAAGGATGCGAAAATTGCCGCGCACTAAACTGGACAGAAAAGCAATCTAGCAGCAAAATTAAACGATCACGAATGAAACCGTAAACGCATCTAAAACCAAAAGAACAGCGAAGAAACCTCTTTGCTACCCTTGAAGATCGCAGGAGGAGCTGCCGGGAGGTGGCTCAACCAAGGAAGAGGGGAGGAGAGGCGCGCAAGGGAGAGGGGAGGAGAAGGGCGCGCAAGAGGGGAGAAGGGGAGGGGGCTGCGGCTTGGAGGAGGAGGGGCTAGGGTTTGTGCCGCCCCTCATAGGCCTTGGCCGGCCAGCCATCGATGGGCTCCGCGGAAGCCCGGCCCAAAGTTGTCTAGCATTTGCGAAATTCCCCCTCGTTGGTTGCATAAATAATTAACTCCCAAAAGGTCCGCCTCCTAAATCGACTTCTAAACAGATAATCCTTTAACTCAAAATTAACTCTCTCCCGGAAGTCCTTTCAAATACTTTTGGGGTATTACAAGCTCGCCACCGTTCACCGGCGAGCCTTGGGCCCCGAGCGCCACCGCTCAGTTCGCTGGTGTGGTAGCCCGATGGTGCCATGTGGCACCAGATCAGCACGCGTCAGCGCCATGTCCTTCCGTCTGTCCGCGTCACCGCCTACATGGCCGCACGCATCAACCCTAACACACCCCCTTTGTACTGTGGCATAGACCGAGTCCACCATGGACTTTGACCAAATCGTGGACCTAGTCTTTGACCATAGGCCCACATGTGAGAGGGCGAAAATGAATTTTCTTTGGAAAAATTAATTTCGGCCGGAAAACAAAATCCACCCGATGATGTCAGCATACATCATAAAGGGATTTTCTTTAGAAAAAATAATCAGGAAAATTCCAGAAAAAAATCCTTTTTAGGGTTTTTCTTTAGGGTTTAAACTTCCAGAGCCCACATCTTTTGTATCCGAACTCCGATTTCGTCGATTCAAATTCCTTAATTTGTATAAATTCAAGATCTAGCTATCTAAACCAAAATTATTTAATTTGGAGTTAATTTCAATTGTTATTTGAATTTGGTTTGAATTTGGCTTATTTTCACGTATAGATTTCGACGACTTCGGAGAGTCAGTTTTTGACACCGTTTGAGAGCAGCTATTCAAGCAAGGCAAGTTACATCTTTGATCATGTTGATCCCAATATTTCAAATTATTTAAATTCTATTTTAAATTATTATTGCATGCTTATTTCTATTCAATGCAATTTAAATTCCTATTTTAAATTCATAGTTATGCCCAAATCCTTTGTACTGCCAATTTCGACATTGATTCAAACGTACCTTCATACCTTAGATGAAAATCTAGTTTATGCAATAGTATGAACTAGAACATTTTGAAAAAATTATGCTAAGCCTTGCATAGATCAAAAATATTTGATTTGGGAGTTTTTAGCCAAAAGTCAAATGTTGTTTAAATTGCATCCATAACACTGGTGTGCCATGTAAGTTTGTAAATGGTTTTGAGAAATAAAATAAAAGGTTGGTTTAGACTTGGGCGAAATGGATGTTTGGTGGGTACAAGTTTATGTACGGGCTCAATTAGGTAGGTTGAGGCCTAGGGTTGCAAGAGGGGGCTTGAACCCTGCGGACGGGTAGTCCAAAGGGGGTGAAACCTTAGTGAGGGAGGACTGTGATGGAATGGCGCATTGTAAAAGCCTTGTGATAACCTTTTAGTCACACACCTTCGGAAGTGTGTGAGCGGACAATATAAATTGGTTATCTCTTGTGGGTAAAGGTTTACAACCTCTGCAGAGTGTCAATCTATTCGAATAGCCGTGTCCACGGTCATGGACATGCTAGCAAAGGCACTCAAAGTTAGACTTTGGTTTTGATTTCAAAATATTTTTGTAAAACTGTTTTGACATGGATGGGTGTCCATGTGAAAAGTTATGGGTTGAAGCCCTGGGTTGGTGCCCGTGTTTAAGTTAGTGTTTGGTTGGTGCCTACACTAGCTTTATTATTTCAGTTAAAACTCAATTTTAGATATTATAAAACTCGAGCTTTTGAATTTAGTATTATATTTAATGTCAAATGTTGTTTTTGCACAAATAACTTTATAGGTCTGCCTTTGATAATATCCATGCAAGCATTATAATCTATTACTTGCCGGGTGTAACTTGCGAGTACGGTAGTTGTGCTCATACTTACTTTATGCAAACAAATTTCAGAGGAAAAGGACTTGGCTATCGGTGTGGATCTCGACGACTAGACCGCTACCCCAGTCGATTGCCTGTGGCAGATCAGCTGGACTCCACTACGTCTTCTTCGTCTTCCGTGGTATTTCTTTATTGTTGGCTCGAAGCTTTTCTGGTAATCAACTCTGTTATTTTATAAAGTTATGCGAATTATGGATGTTACCATAACTGTTTACTGTGTGAACTAGCTACTGGTCATGGGACTAGTTCAAAAATACACAGAGGATTTGGGGGTGTTATTCTCGGGTCCGACATAAGTGGTATCGTAGAACGACATGCCTGGTATGGGATAGGCCTAACTTAGTAAGTTGTGGAGTTTTGACGTTGAATATTGAGGTAGTATATGGGTCGAGGTGTGTACCCTTTTTAAAGACACATCTATGGGCGGGGTTTACCATCTCTAGGTCCAACGGTGTGTGTTGAACCAACGGTGAGGTTGGGGTTGACAGATGAGATGAAACATCCGAAAGGTTTTGTTATGATTCGTGCTAGCTACATTGGTTGTATCTTGTGGGTAAAGTGTACAACCTCTATAGAGTGTCAATTAATCTATTCGAACAGCCTCGTTCGCGGTCATGGACATATCTGGGGATTTCACACGAGAGGTAGAAGTTCTTTATAAAAATGTATTGGAGTGTGAATGAGGAGTTCACTTGATGAATATAAGGTCTGTTTGGTAAATGGATAATTCACAAGGTGGGTTGTGTCGTGAGGTGAATGGAGAATTCACTTGGTGGTTTGGTTGGGAACTGAATGGGAAGTTCACTGGTTAATTTCAAAGAAACAGTTTACTTTATTTACTTATTTTCTTTTAAATTACGCATTTCAATCTATTTACTATATTGATCGTCAATACTGCTTTCTAGAAAAGAACCATACAACTAACCTTTTGTCCAAGCCTTGCATGAATATTAAATGCATACTGTTTCCTTACGACTTGTTGAGTACTTTATGTACTTACGACTTTAAATTTTGCTGCTCAGTTGAAGAGTATCAAGCTGCTCAAGAGTTCTTCTATAAGGTATACTATGTGGACTTTGCGGATTAGGATGCGTTCTCAACTCGATTGCCTGTGGGCATGTTGATTGGCCTTTCCAAGTTTTTCCATTCAGCTGCAAGAGTTTATTTGTTTCTTTAGCCCTGCGTGGCAAGTTATGTAAACATTGATCATAAGGTCCTGTTATTATTACTATTTGTTATCTTGATATTTTTCTAGTTAAATTGATAAATGGATAGTATTTCATCTATATTTCCTGTGTGAACTAGCTACTGATCTAGGACTAGTTTAGAATACACAGAGGGTTTCGGATGTGTAAATCTAGGTCTCGATAGAGGTGGTAACAGAGCCATATCGATTGTAGAACGCAACATTAGTTAGTATGGTCGTCTTAGCCAAAAGCTACAAAACTTATTTTCTAAATCAAATCAACTAAATTTGACTTGAGAAGTTGTTCTTTTCTCATCTCAGTCTATTCTATTCTTATCCTATTCTATTCTTTTCTCATCTTGTTCTAGAAATCTTGTTCCTTATCTTTGCTTAGTTTTGTCTTATAATCTTAAATTGACTTTCTCGCCTCATAAATATCTCTATTCCGGAAGAGTGAAGTCAAATCACCGGCAATCGTCAGAAGTATCTTCGGTGCTTTGTTCCAATTGTTTCTTAAGAGTTTTCGTTGTCCAGTCTAGAGTATGAGTCGTTAGATTAGAGTTTAGTGGTGTCATTAGATCGTTGTTGCAGTATGTCTTATTTGGTTTGTGTGTAAGTGGGAGTTGTAGTTTTGCTGTCAAGTATTATGTTCCATTTATACTAAGGCTTTAATTTGAAGAGTTTATTTGTCTTGTTCTTTCATAGCATTCTAGCTATGTCTTCTTTGCTTTTTTTTTGCCCTTGGGTATAATCTAATTTCCTTAATTAAGTTGTCTCTATCTTCTCTATCTTGCTCTATCTCATCTATTGTGCTATTCCCTCTCATCCATTGTGTTTTTCTATCTTACCTACTAAACCTATAGAGACTCGTCGCACATGGTTGACACCAATAACACATCAAGTCGTACTCAGTCGGATGATGTCAATGTCAATGTTAGTGGATAGTCACTAGTACCTGGAGCCACAGATCCAAAATGGGACAATTTCTAGCAGCTCAGACTCAATTCATTAATGTAATAATGCAGAACATAAACAATATGATGACTCGGCAAAACCAGACCGCCGCTGCAATAGTCAATTTGTTGAATCAGAATAATCAAGCAGCAACTATTCCACCACCGATTCATCAACATTCCAAGTTATCAGAGTATATGAGAACCCGTTCGCCTACATTTTCTCATTCGTTAGAACCTTTAGAAGTAGAAGATTGGCTTCAATTTGTTGAGAAAAAGCTCATCATTGCCTAATGCAATGATTGTGAGAAAGTTCCTTATGCTTCACATCAATTGGAAGGTACAACCATAGAGTGGTGGGAGAACTATACTGCAGATCATGAAAATTCGCAAGATATTACTTGGGAAGAATTTTCTATAGCTTTTCGTCAAGCGCATGTTCCAGATGGTAAAGTAGAAATGAAGAAAAATAAATTTCATGATCTATAGCAAGGAAACATGTCATTTAGTGAGTACCTCAACAAGTTCACTCAACTTTCTCGCTATGCTCCAGAAGATGTTGCTACGGATAATGCACGTCAGAAGCGATTCAAGCGTGGACATAATCCTAGTCTGAAATTGCAAGTTATCGGAAATGATTATGTGGATTTTTAGTATATGTAGATAACGCCTTACTTATAAAAGATTCTCGTCGTGAGTTGGAAGAGTCTCGCAAAAGAAATATGATACAACATGGAGTTCATCAGAATCATCTACAGAGAGCCAGAACTAATGCTCATCAGCCAATTTGTTACAGTAATTCATCTGCCACATTCAGAACCGCTGCACCAGTGTCTCATTCAGTGAACTTTCATCAACTTTAGAGAACGAACAATTCAGCTGTAGGGGTTACATGTTATAACTGTCATGAGATAGGTCATTATGCCAACAAGTGTCCGAAGAAGCAAGGGGTCGACACCAATTCCTTTCAATTTGGGAGCTACGCCAGCTAGCTACCAGGACTCTATCAACTTCAGCAAGAGGATGACTAAATCACATCACTACAAAAGAAGTTCCAACAATTCATAACGTCATTTCAGGTAAGTCTTTAAGTTAGCCTTGCGTCAGTTCCAGCTTTGTTTCACTCATAAGAGAAATCTTTTTTGGAAGAGTGAGAAATGTTTGGATTTGAACCTATTCTTTAGTCAGCCCGAATCTCAGGGATGAGATTCTTGTCAAGGGGGGGGGGGTACATTTGTAACATCCCAAAATTTGGTTTTTTTTAAACTTTTAAAAACAAAAATAACCATTTGATTTTTCTTGGTTAAGTCAAAGCTTAAATTGAATTTTCAGAAATCAAAACAATTTAATGTGAATAATCTAAACTTCAATGAAATTAAATGTTGTTTTATTTGGGTTCCTTGAGTTCCAGAGAATATTTTGGAATTTATTTGCAATTTATTTGAGCTCGGTTTGATTTAATTCTATTTTCTAAAATTCAAAAAATCATTTTTTTTTATATTTTTCCTTGGGCCGAAATTCCTTTTCCTTCTGAGCTATTTCATTTTTCCCGGCCTTTTCCCTTTTCCTCGCCAGCCCGGCCCATTTTCTTTTTCCAGCACTCAAGCCCAACTAGCTAGCCTTCCTCTTTTGTTTCCGTGCTGTGTGGTCCCCACACGTCAACTTCGTCTTCTACCAGGAGACTTTCGTCCGTGTCCCGCATGAACACGCTTCTCCACTGTGCTCCACTATAATACACCGCCTCCTATCCTTTATAAACCAAGCCACTTGCGTCAAAACCTCTAGCATTGTGTTCCTCTTCCAAAACCCCAAGCCGACAACCCGAGAGCGCAACCAAGATTGTGGGATTTCGTCGAAGATCAAGCCTCCGCTGAAGCTTCTTTCTCACTGGAGTTCATCGCCGTCAAAGCCTCTCCGCCCGTGCCGTCTACACCATCGGATTAGACTCACTACGTTCTACGTGGTGCATGCCTCCTCGTCACCCGAAGATCATTGCATCACCGTCGCCCTTGTCTCCTCAAAATCCGGCCGCCGCTGCCGCCTGTTTCGATCTAATCACCGGTGAGCGTCCTTGCTTTTCCAATTGCGTCATCACATGTTCTAGGTCCTAATCCTCCTATCCCCTCGCTTCTTGTTCTTCCTTTGTCACCGAGATGCCACCGTCGCTCATCTTCTTCTTCTGCCGTCATCTTCTTCTCGCCGCCACTCCGGTCAACCTCCATCCATCCTGAGCTTTGCACTGTATTTCCCTTGCCGTCGCCGACCTTATGCTTCCCTTTGTTTTCTTCAGACGCCACCCAATCGCCATCATCACTGCACCTGAGGATCACCCCGCCGCCATTGTCGCCACCGCCGCTATTGCCGAGCCACCACCTCCAATAGTATCATCTTATTCCTGGGGTTCCATTTTGCCACTTCCTAGCCATCCGCTCACCGCCGTTCGTCGCCACCACTTGGCGCCATTACTGTCGGCCAGAGCTTCCTCTGTTTCCCTTTGTCTCTGTCTCTCTGCCAGTTCACCCGCCAGCTCAATATCCACCTCAACATCCATACCCATGTTGCATACTCATGAGCACCATGTTAGTACCAAGTGGTGATCCTGAACTCAAATCTAGATAAAGAGCTATAGACTTAGCCCACCATAGACATAGTCACGTACTGGTGGACCCCACTTGTTAATATCCTTTTCTTTTTCTTTCCAACCGAAAATCCATGTTGATGTCATGCTAATGCCAAAATCTAGAATTTTCTTTTGGAAGAAAAATCTAAATAGTGTTTTCTCTCTTCTTTTTCCTTTCCAGCAAATCTTCCGAGAGTCCATTCTCATTCGTTCAAACTCTGATTAAGTCCATTCAAATTCTTAAATTCATCTAAAATCGAGCTCTTTATTTTAGAGTTGGTTTTACTATTTTTTTTGTTTTAATTTGATTGTCTTTTGAATTTATTTGTGCTTCACCTATTGTTTTCTCTCTCGTTAGACGATCTGTTTCACGGAGTAGGAGCAGAAGCAAACATTGAAGATACAAGTGTGGTAACTGAGCAAAGCCAAAGCCAAGGCAAGTTGTAGTCCTTTAATCATATTGAACCTATGATTTGAAAAGTATATTGTTTTAGATCAATTGCATGCTATCTTTATATCAACTATTTTGGGATTAGTTAATCATCTATTTGTCATTATGCCACCATTGAACTTTTGAATATCATGAATCACTTGTTACCATAGGATGGTTAATTTTAGTTGGACATATTTGTATCACCAACATGGCTATCGTATAGATCTTAGTCATGCTTAGTTGCGATGGGCTCATAATCACATCTATAATAATGATTAATTTTGGCTTAATGAGATATGGAATTGTGGCAGGTAGCCACTATTGTTAAAATTTATGTACCATGACATAGTATGTCATAGGTCTTTGTTGAACAAAATGATTTCTGCTCAGGCGAGCGGTTGTGAAGTGGGGGTGCGGGTTAGCACCTTCTGGGTTTGTGGTAGACTCGCCTAAGGAACTTGTCAATGACTTAATCTTCTTTGCTATTGAACTAGGCCTTATTGTACAACCACATGCCTGGTATGGGACATGCCTAACTTAGTAAGTTGTGGAGTTTTGACGTTGACTACTCAAGTAGTATATGGGTGGAGGTGTGTACCATTTTTTAGGTCACATCTATGGGCGGGGTTTGTCGTCTCCAGGTCCAAAGGTGTGCGTCGAACCAACGGTGAGGTTGGGGTTGACAGTGTGCACATTGGGAGAGTCAATTGTTATGAAACATCCAAACGGTTTTGTTATGATTGGTGTTAGTTGCACTGGTTGTATCTGATGGGTAAAGTGTACAGCCTCTGTAGAGTGTCAATTAATCTACTCGAATAGCCGCGTCCGCAGTCATAGACATGTCCGGGGATTTGATATGAGAGGTAGAGTTTCTTTAACAAAATATGTCGGAGTGTGAATGGAAAGTTCACTTGATGAATATAATGTTCGTTTGGGGAATGGGTAATTCACAAGGTGGGTTGTGTCAGGAGGTGAATGGGGAATTCACTTGGTGGTTTAGCTGGGAAGTTCACTGATTGATTTCAAATAAATTGTTTACTTTCTTTACTTATTTTCTTTTAAATTACACATTTCAATCTATTTTCTGTATTCATCGTCAATACTGCTTTCTGCAAAAGAACCATACAACTAACCCTTTGTTTAAACTTTGCATGAATATTAAATGCATACTGTTTCTCAACGACTTGTTGAGTACTTTTTGTACTCACGACTTCAAATTTTGCTGCTCAGTTGAAGAGTATCAAGCTGCTCTAGAATTCTTCAAGGAGTACTATGAAGACTTCATGGATTAGGATACGTTCTCCACTCGATTGCCTATGGGCATGTTGATTGGCCTTTTCAAGTTTTCTCATTCCACTACAAGAGTTTATTTGTTTCTTTAGCCCTTCATGGCAAGTTAAGTAAACATTAACAATAAGGTCAAGTTATTATTATTGTTTGTTATCTTGAGATTATTCTAGTTAAATCGATAAATTGATGGTATTTCATCGATGTTTCCTGTGCGAACTAACTATTGATCTGGGACTACTTTAGGATACATAAAGGGTTTTGGATATGTAAATTCGGGTCCCAACACAGTTTTTATGTGCCTAGAGGCGCCTTGACAGTTGGTTGAATATGGACGTTGGTTACGATTATTATCAGAGAGACACCCTCCTGCACGTGTATTAACTCCCACGTGTATTAACTTTGTATGGTTATGTCAGGGATAAATCACACGTGTATTAACTCCCACGCATAAGTAAGCTTAGTGTACAGAGTCCCTTGTCAACAAGGTCCACATTACTGTGAGTTTTATCAACCATAGGGGTGGTCGTGATCCGACCTAGCCATAATAGATCTTACAACCATAGGGTGTGTCGGGACCCCCGGGTATGCAACCCCAAGACCCTCTGTGCATTCTGAACTAGTCCCAGATCAGCAGCTAGCTCGCACAGTTACAACATTGATGTAATCATAACCAAACAACCAAATAACGATGAAGTAAACAAATTAATATTACATGGTAGCAAAGGGACCTTATGGTCAAGTCTTACAGAATTGCCACGCAGGGCTTAACAACAAAAAATAACTTGCAGCAGAACCCAAAATATCTCATAGTGGCCATTCGACATGCCCACAGGCAATCGAGTGGAGGACGTGACCTAGTTCGCATAACCTTCGAAGTACTCCTCTTCATAGAATTCTGAGCTTCATGGGTCTTCTTCAGTGACTGATAAACCAGAGGGCATAAAGCCGTGAGTACTTTGAATGTACTCAGCAAGCCACAAGGAAATGTATGTAATTATTCGTGCTAGGCTTGACAAGGATAGCTTTATGTTTAATCTGCAGAAAACAATATTTAACAGTAAATACGGTAAGTAGATTGTAAAAGCATGATTTAAAAAGATTAGTACATAAGTAAACAAGCTCTTGGAAGACAACAAGTAAACTTCCCAACCATTCCATCCAAACCATCATTCCCACCATTCTTTTAGATGAAAATCTACCCCTCGTGTGAAATCACCAAACGTTGTCCATAACCAGGGACACGGCTATTCGAATAGTTTTATACTCTACAGAGGTTGTACAACTTGACCCACAAGAGATAATTGACTTAAAATATCCATCTGACATACGGCCGAAGGTGTGCGACTAAGTCATTATCACAAGGCTTTTACAAAGCTCTATTTTGACTCGGTTCTGCTCGCTAAGGATTTACTTCTAACGGGTCCATCTCCCACCATATTCATGCCCTCTCTTGCGCCGTTCCCAGCCAAAACAGAATCAACTCAAAGCATTGCTAATTAGTTGGCCCAGTCCACCCCATAAATGAACTTGTGGTTGCACAGTATGGCCCAGATCAATGGCGCACAAAGTTAAGTCCTTAATTGTTACTCAGGTGAGGCAACCACATCCCAAAATTCATCCCATTTACTGCACGATCACTCGCCCGAGTATAAATCATTTTCATTCAACCCGGCCAAAGGCCACCCTAGCCTTGGCACAACATCTTTTAATAATAGTGGCCACGCCACAATTCCATAATTCCTTCAGTCATGTTTATTCATACGAGCATGTGATCATGAGTCCCAACGTGCAACTATAGCATGGCTAAGCATAATACAATACCCATGTTGGTAGTTTATCAATATCCAACTAAACTAGCCCATCCTATGGAGTACAAGGATTTAAGTCATTCAAGGATACATGTCGATAGCAAATTTTTTCAAGGGGGCATACATAAATTAGGCAATCATCTACTCCCGAAACCATTTAATATAAAACTAGAAATGCATATTTATATAAAATAATATAGTGTTATAAAGTGGGTACGACATGGTCAAAGGTTTACAACTTTCCTTCGTTGAAGAGTGGAGGTGCTTCGGTCGTCGGGTCCGAGAAATCTTCTAAAACGCCAGAATCTACACGTCCGAACAAAGCTAAATAAATAAAACAACTCTAAATAAATACCAAATTAGCACTAACAACAAGAGGAGGATTTTAGATGAATTTATAAATTTGAATCACTCGAATCAGAGTTCGAACGGAGAAGATATGGCCTTCGGAAGTTGGAAAAACACATGAAATGATGGGATTAGGGTTTTTCTTGATTTTCTGAATTATTTTTGTGAAGGGAAAAGAGTTTATGACATCGGCTGATGTCATCAGAGGGATTTTCGGTCGAAACAAATAAAAGAAAAGAAATTGACATGTGGGGCCCACTGTCAATGAGATGGTTCAAGGTGGACTGGGTTCACAGGTCTTTTGGAATGGTGATGGAGTTGGAGTGCCACGGGGCGTGCTAACAGGCAGCCATGCGAGCCAGAGGGCTCACATGGCGCCTAGGTGGTGATGACGCGGACGCCATGTGGCTGCCACGTTGCCACCCGAGTGGTGGCGCGCGGGAGCCGAGGGCTCGCCAGCGACTAGTGGTACGACGGCCGGCGGTGAGGGTACCTACGCGAAGAGGAGGGAGAGGCGATGTTGGTGCACACGGTCTCGAGGTCCAGGCAGCTCGGGGTGGTCGGCGGCGAGGAGCGAGAAGCGGTGGCAGCGGTGGCGGTCCAGGGGGCTCTAGAGGGCGGGGAGGTGTGCACTAGGTGGCCCTCGGTCCTGCGATGCCGACGATGAAGTTGTTGGTGGCGGAGGAAGCTTGGCGACGGCACAAACAGTGGTGGCGTGCTTCATGGCCGGCGGCGACGGTTCACAAAATCCAGCAAAGTTAGGGCGAAAGGGGGAGGGTGAGTGTGGGTAATCGCAAGAGGAGAGGGAGGCGCGCCTGGTGCCCGCATTTATATGGCTTGGGGAGGCCCGGAGTGGGGTGAACGCGTGGAGGAGGTCACGTCGGCCATCAATGGCGGGGGACCCGCATGCTCCGGTGAATCCAAGCGGAGGGGATGGGGGGCGGCGGGCGCGTAAGTCGTCGCCGCATTGAACGCGCGGCAGAGGCGGGACGGGGAGGTGACGGGTACCCAGCACAAAACACACAAGCGTTGGCGCAGCGCGCGACGAAGACGACAGGAGGAAGAAGACAAGGAAGGAGAAGAAGGCCTAACAGGGTGGGCCCACATGGCAACGGAAGCGGGAGCGAGCGAATGCGCGAGCGCTGGCGATGGGCACCGTCCGATTTCGATCAAACGATCCACAAGAGGAGGGCACGGGCGCGTGCGGAGCGGGCTGCGCGTGCGGAGTGGACCAAGGAAGTGGGCCGCGCAGGCGAATAAGGGGTGGGCGAGGGGGAGACTCGGCCCAAGAGCCGAAGGGGTTTTTTAAGGATTTTTTATTTAAGAAAATACCAGAAAACGAAAACGGTTTTTAGAAAATAGCTATTAAAGTCTAAAAATTCTAGGATATTGCACAAAAATCATTTGAATTATTTAGAGCTTAATAAAAATACTTTTAACTATACTTTAGCTTTTAATTTTGCAAAAAAAAATGATTTTAATTTTGGACAAAAGGAAAAACCAAATTCTAAAATCCAGAAAAAGCAAGAAAAGACTTAAAATCCAAATAAAATCCAGAAAACCCAAATAAACCAACTTTTTAACTTAATTGAAGTCTGATTAATTCAAGTTAAATGGTTTTTTATTTCTAAATTTTGAGTTAAGCTTTTGCAACTTAAACAAAATCAAATGGTTATTTTTAAATTTTGAAAATTTTCAAAAACTCTGAAAATTAGGGATGTTACTGGGTGGTTGTGACATGGGGTTGTCGTAGCCTTGCCTAGTCATAATAGGTATTTTTGACTAAGGGTATACTTGAGGGATATTAAGAATTCCATTATCCATAATAAATGTTATATATACCCTCGTCATCTAGCCCCCTAACTTCAAGTGCAAATGACTTGTATGGAAAGAGGTCATAGGATAGTAGCCGCAAGAAAAGCTTTTTCAACAAGTATTTCTTTTCACCAGAAATTGACATGTTCAAGGAAGATATTTTTATTTGAGTTGTAAAAATAGAATTCTTTTAACCGAGCGGGCGGGAAAAAATGCCAACTTTCTCTTATAATTCTGTCTGTTGGGAGCGGTTCCCGAAGAGATTGTAACTATTGGACTCCCCATGTTTTTACTCCAAACCTATAGTTATAAATAGCCGCCAGGGGTAAATCTAGGGTTTTTAATTTCCCTATTTGCTTCCTCTCGTTTGAGCTTTTGTTTTCTCCGCCGTTAGTCAGATCTACAATCTTTCTTCCCAAATCCTCTAAATCGAAACCAAATTTCCTTAGAAGAAATGGCCAGACGAAGTGGGAGAAATCAAAAATAGATGTTGACAAGATGATCTCTCTCGTTGCCATCCAGAGGATCTCAAGATCTCTAGTGATGTGGTCAAGTGTGGTGGGTCAAACTGGCCGTTAGGGGAGAAGGACACGATTGCAGTCTTTCAAGCTTCCTGCTAGTACAGACTTTGACTACCTTCGTTTCCATTTCTGGCAGTCGTGCTTGACCACTTTGGGGTAGAGTTAGTTAACTTGGTTCCCAATTCCATCATAATGTTGAGCATGTTCATGTACCTTTATGAAGCATACATGGGAATCCATGAGGATCTGTATCTTTCCAAGTATTACTATGGGATGAACGAGTAGCGTGGGAACACAGGCAATTGTGGTATCCAACTCCATGACAGGAAGTCAAAGGAGTACATTCCAATGTACACCCAATCATTCTGGTCAAGATGGAGGAAGAAGTGGTTTTACTAGGGCATCACCAAGGATGATTGTCTTTTCTTTGTGGGCAAAGTTGTTATTGGATCCTGAGAAATTAATCTCGAAATCCAATGTGTTTAGTATGCTAGTCCCATGATCAGTGGCTAGCACACATATTTACAACATTCATATCACATCCATACACGAATAAATACAACAAATTATTACATAATATTAAACAATTGAACATAGGTCGTATTGACCACATTTTACACAACGGTCGACTGGCCAAATGAGCACATAAAAGAGTAAATTTCAGCGGAAGCAAAAGACAATAATAAAAAGCAATGGGCCCTTGTGGTATGCCCCAATCCACCGGCAACCGACTAGGAGTTGAACCTTAGAATGTGTTGTCGTCATCACCCACTTGCAGTGTGAAAGAAACCGGCCTTCGGTCTACATCTCCCCCGTCCAACAATTTTCAACAAATGCAAGGTGAGTACACAAAGTACTCTGCAAGACTTACATCAAACACTATTAACTACATGTTTGGCTATGTCAAGGGAAAGCTGTAGTGTCTGGTTTATTTGCTCAAAGCTAGTTTACATTTTGTAATAGAGAGTAGTAGATTGCAAATGACAAGTGTAAAATCAATTCACATTGGTAATGAAATAATAGTAAGCATAAATAACATAATTTAAACATGTGGCTTCTTGCCAAAACATTAAGTCAACAACAAAGTCCTTTTGTCGAACAAGAGCGCATGCATGGATTCCCCATCCCTACGCCACCTGAACCATTTTAGAAAACACAATACTTCTATTGTGTGATTTCACCAAGTGATGTCTATGATCGAGGACACGACTATTCGAATGATTTAAACTCTGTAGAGATCGCACAACTTTACCCACATGACATAAATATCCCACCATGCCATGCTTGTCTCGGAATACCATAGGTATCCGATTGAGAGTATATGACAAAGCCTTTACATCATCTGTTCTAGCAACAAACCCCATCCATTGTCAGCCTCCTTTAGGATAGGGAGTGCCCTTCAACATTGTGTTGGTAAATCTTGCCTACACCGGTCAAGATCTCTGGCATTTTTATTATACGCTTTATATTGGAGGAGAATCCAGATGGGACCTTGATGCTGTTTAGGCATTCAAACATGCTTTCCTTCTCTTCTTTGCTAAGAGTGAAGCTAGCGAGTCTTAAGTAATGGCGCCCATCGTCTGCCTTCTCTCGGATGCAGTTGTCTCGTTCTTTCATGTGCTGCAAGTCCCGTCGTGCTTCGAGTGAATCCTTAGACTTTCCATACACATCCATGAATCCTAGCAGTTCACACAAAGATTCTTTGTCGTGCATCACGTCGATCGCTATGCGGACCTCTAGGACTTGCCAATAGGGTAGCTCCCAAAATATGGACTTCTTCTTCCACATGGGTGCGTGTCCTTAGCATCTTTTGGAACAGTTCGCTGCCTTGTCCCTTTCCAAAGACTACTTGCACATCCTTGACCATATCAAGTACATCCTCCCCAGTTCGGTTGCGAGGCTTGGTTCGGTGGTCTGCCTTACCTTTAAAATGCTTGCCTTTCTTTCTTAGTTGGTGATTCATAGGAAGAAAACGACGATGGCCAAGGTACACGACCTTTCGACATTTTTTCAAATATATACCACAATGTCATCAAAACAAAGTGTGTGCATGCATTGTATCCCTTGTTTGTCTGTCTGAAAGATTACTTAGAGCAAAGCCAATCATTGATTGTTACGAACAACAATGCTCGCAGGTCGAAGTGTTCTGCTTGTACTCATCCCACACACGTACACCGGTTTGCTCCATAAAAGCGGGAGTTCCTCAACTAATGGCCTCGGTAGACATCGATGTCGTTGCCGGTTGCCTCGGGCCTTGATGAGCACCGCATCATAATGAACTTCCGCTTCATGCATAACCATGGAGGAAGGTTGTAGATACATAGAGTAACAGGCCAAGTGCTATGACTAGTGCTCGTCCCCAAAAGGATTCATACCATCCGTATTTAAAGCGAACCTTAGGTTTCTTGCGTCATCCGCAAACTCCGGAATTCTCTGTCTATTGCTCTCCACCGGGACCCATCACAGGTGTCTCAACATGTTGTCTACCTTACGGTCTTCTTTGTGCCATCGCAACAACTTTGCATGGTCCTTGTTTCGAACAGACGTTTGAGCGTGGTATTATAGGAGCATACCACATAACCTTGGCGAGGATTTTCTTCCGGGGCGTTCTTCGCCTCAACATCGCCAGGTCATCTCGCCGATCTTATATCGCGACGCTTTGCATACGGGCATTCATCCAAATTCTCGTAGTCCTTGCCATGATACAGATGCGCCATTACGACATGCATGTATCTTCGGATTTCTAATCCCAAAGGCGCGACGACTGCTTTGCTTCGCACGTAGTGGCGGGCAATTCGTTAGGCTTCTAAGCATCTTTTTGGATCTTCGCAATTGCCCAAATGCCTTGTCGGATACACCATTCTCGTGCCTTCCATTGTAGCAACTCCATGTTGTACCCAACTTTTTGCCCATCTTCTACGGACGGGTATAGTAATTTCTTGTGATCGTCTAGCATGCGGTCAAACTTAGCCTTCTCCTTTTCACTTTCGCAATCTCTTTGTGCATCACGAATGACATCACCAAGAGCATCATCTTCAGCGAGTGTGTCTTACGCCCGCCTCTTCTTGATTTCGCCATTGCGGTATCATCGAAGTCACCGTATTGAACAATAATGTCGTCGGGGTCCAATTGTTCTTCTTCACCTTCTTCCATTATAACCCGGTTTCTCCGTGCTTGGTCCAACAAATATAGTTTGGCATGAAACCCGACTTCAACAAGTGTGAGTGAAGACTCCTTGAGCTAGAATATTCCTTCAAATTCTTACACAGGCACATGGACAAAGACATGAAACCATCCCGCTTGTTTGCCTCGGCCACTCTTAAGAAATAATGCACACCATCAATGAACTCTTTGGAGCGGCGATCGGCATTGTACATCCAATGGCGTGTCATCGTCGCATTATATGACATATCACATAATTAAATTTCTCATTTTTGTAAACAAATGAAATTAAAAAATACACCAAAATTCTCTATTTCTCTAATGAACTAATTGAGTAACATGCCATGGAACACCATCATGTGTCATGGCAAAACAATTTTCAGAATTTTTGGATCATTAATTTAGCCTACAAAATTCATGGAATAATAATTAAATAAATAAGCATAAAATAGGTATAAATTCAACTTTGTCCAAATAGCCTCAAAATTTTTATATGGACTGTTCACAGTGTAACTTAGTGTAAAAACAAATTTCATGATTTTTGAAATTTATTGTGGCCTACAAAAATCATGAAAGTTCCATTTATGAATTAATTGGCAATTTTATAACATATAAAAATTATTCAAATTTCACATTTCATATTTTTCATAGATAGTATACATGTCAGAGAGCATACACAAAAACTTTCAGAATTTTTGGAGCTCTAGATTTAATTATACAAAAATCACAAATCTCTGTACTATTCAAAAATCGAAAATAAAAGAAAAATGGACGGCGGTCGGTAGATGTCAAATGGACGGCGGGGTTAGCATCGAGCTTACCGCGAACACGCCGGTGAATACGGTTGAGTGAATGAACGGCTCGGCGGTGGTGACAGCAGCATGCGCGCGTGTCCCGGCGGCGACCACGGCGTTCCGCCTCCGTGACGAACGCCAAACAGAGTTTAAATAGAAGGACATTTAGTCCCGGTTGGTGTTACCAACCGACTAAATGTCAACCTTTAGTCCAGGTTGGTACTACAATCCGGGACTAAAGATTTAGTCCCGGATTGTAGTACCAACCGACTAAAGGTTGACATTTAGTCGGTTGGTAACACCAACCGACTAAAAGTCCCTCCCGCAAAGCTCGCTACGAGCCGTTGGGCGGGGACTTTTAGTCCCGGTTGGTGTTACCAACCGGGACTAAAGATATTTTTGGTCCCGGACGCAATTTTCTCCGAGACTATTGCCCATTTGGCAGTTCGACCAAAGGTCTGTTCTGTAGTAGTGATGGATTCCCCATCCCTACGCCACCTGAACCATTTTAGAAAACACAATACTTCTATTGTGTGATTTCACCAAGTGATGTCTATGATCGAGGACACGACTATTCGAATGATTTAAACTCTGTAGAGATCGCACAACTTTACCCACATGACATAAATATCCCACCATGCCATGCTTGTCTCGGAATACCATAGGTATCCGATTGAGAGTATATGACAAAGCCTTTACATCATCTGTTCTAGCAACAAACCCCATCCATTGTCAGCCTCCTTTAGGATAGGGAGTGCCCTTCAACATTGTGTTGGTAAATCTTGCCTACACCGGTCAAGATCCCTACAAACATGGATACACCTCCATGCATGCACTAGCTTCAGGCTATCTCCCCTTGGCTACTAACCCATGATTTGGTTGCTAGAACACGGTGAATTATTATACTAGGGCCGTCTCATACTGGCACATGTGGTTGCATGGATATACTTGAGTCTATGGCACAAAAGATCAGTCCTTAATGACTCAGGCCAACTACCCACAAACCAACATCTTGTGCTTCAGCACTGGTCTCATCCAACATTAGCCCAAGTCTAATTATTTGCATCCACCGGTATAACACCACTAGATCATACCTACGCACACTAAACACCTAATCGGGGAGTTATATCGATCTAAGCTACCGGACGAACTTTACACTTAACTTGCATAAAAGATGGCATGATCAAGATGTTAAAGCAACATGCACAGGAATTTACCGAGGAAGAGATAACGCATATGTAATACTCCAAAATGCGTTAGAGAGAAAACAAAAAAATTATTTAAAGGTGTTTTTCTAAAATTTCTTCAAAACCTAGGCCATAGGCTCTTGACCCACAGCACCAAGGCCCAAAGGGGGAAACCCTAAAGGTGCTACAGTACCGCCCTGCTACAGTGTGTCCACCATGCTACAGTACCTCCCCTAATCCCCCTTGCTTGCATCCTCTTCCCAAGCACTTCCTCCTACTGCTTTGTGTGCGCCGGCCGAAAGCAAAAGAGAGGAAGGGAACGAGAAGAGGAAGAAGAGGAAGGAAGAGGGAAGTGGGATCCCGCGGATCCTTCAGTGGCTTTTCATCGCGTTCTTAACGGGTGACCCTCAGATCTCCTTGTTCTATTTATTTGTTTTGTGATTTGGTGATATCAGGTAATAGATCTAGTTTTGGTAATCTGTACTACACTGTAGTTTTAGGGTTGTTAACTATGAAATTTGATCTAGTTGCCTTCTAAAGATTAGTGGGTAACGTCTTTAGCTTTTGATAGAATCCTGGACCAAGTCGTTTGGATGAACGGATCATGAGTTATGAATATTTTAGTTCTGCTGTCCGGAGGTTCTGTCAGGATTCTGGCAGGTTGTAGTAAGTGCGTGATAAAAATTAGTTAACCAAATAATTAGAGGATCTCACCAATATGAAAATTGTAGGTGATTTCAAAAGGTTTCCATAGAGATAATGAATGTAATTTTTGGATAAACTTACTGAAAGTTATGAGTATTTTACTCTTGCTGTCCAAAACATCTGCCAAATTCTGGCAGTCGTAATATCCTGTTTAGCAACAATAGTAAATGACTAAATTAGGGAATCTCACCAACTAAATTAATGCGGGTAATTCCATAAGCTTTTCAAAAAGTCTAAGAACACCATTTTTGGGTAAACAGAAGAAAAGATATGATTTTTTGGAAGAGGACTGCCCTGTTTTGGGACAGAACGATGTTCATGGGAAACATTGTTTAGGGTTGCAGTAGGGAGCGTAGATGGTTATGTAATTTTTTTTATATAATGTTGCATGCTCTGAAATGTCCCCTTAGATTGGTTGTTAATCATTCAGGTAAGGGTGTGAATCCAGGGATAGCATCCTCTTCATGTTTTCCTACTCCACACGGCTGAGGCAAGTACATTAGTAGGTAGAAATATAGTTCATGCTTGGCACAAGTGGTTTCTTATTCATTGTCATACAATTGTTAATATATGCCTATGTTGATTATTATTTATTGAATGTTAATGCTTTGCGATGGTGAATTCTTGTTTTTAGCTTTACAGTTGTTGTTCATGCATATGTTATTTAAGCTTAGTGGCTCATGTGCATCATTACAATATCCTTGAGTCTTGGTCTACTTGGTAGCCAAGTATTGATAAATTTGAGGTCCCCGTCATGTTTTAGACGGGCATGAGGTGATGAGAGTATGGCCCGATCTTTCGAAAGGTAATGATAAGTCAATTGTGGAGAACACGACGTAGATGATCCAAAGGCTCCGACCGAAACAGATCGAACCCCTCGCAATCACTACACCACTGCTCCGTTGGTTATCAACCGTGCCGAACATGGTTGACCTCGCCAAGAAGGTTATCTCCTGCAAGCGAATCGAGAACACAAGCAAGAGAGTAGAAGATGCAATCTGTATTACGAATAAAAATGAAGCTCACAAAGTTGGGGTTCCTCAAACCGAACGAGCGGCGAAAACTGCTATGCAGAATAATCTAAAAGAAAAACCCAAGCAAAACTAAAGAGCGACGACTCTTATATGAGGAGTGCGGCCAGGAGGTGGAAACCCTAGGCCAAGGTACTATTCATGATACTATTCATACATGAATAGTGCTCACATGAGCAGTACGGGCCTAGGGGTGGTCGGTCACCAGATGGGCCAGGTCATCCAACAGATGGGCCAAGTTGTCAGCCAATACATTACATAGCCTGTGGGCCAACAATTGGTGACGCAGCACCATGGCATGTAGGCATAGCACCATGGCATGTAGACGACGCTCGGCTTGTATGAGTAGACGTGGCTCGGTCCAACTGGTGAATATGGCAGTGCAGTAGCTGAAAGTCCTATCGGAGAGGATGTGGTTAAAGTAGAGGATGTCGTGCAGCGGGTCGAAGCAGTGGTTGCATCCTTAGGGTTGATATCCTCATCGTCCGCCCTTTCTTGAATTTGAGTCGTCCTCGACTCAATCGTTGTCTCCAAATCATCAGTTTCCTGCAAAAGGTTAGTGACAAGCGACGGGAAAGAGCTAGATATATCATCAAGTGAAAATAAAACATCTTTGCATATCAAAGCATCGCATGGCATATCATTATTAAAAATTTCAGTAAGATCAGGTTTGGTTACAAGCATGACACAACCCTTAAATTTAATTCCCTCAGTCCTAGAACTATGTGCCAACCTCTCTTTTTTAGGTGGGAAAACTTTTTTCACTACTTGCTGATTTTTGGATTCATGTTCAAGTTCTTTTCTCTCATTTTCATCTATCTTTTGATCACATTTCACAATTTCAGCAGGTGTCAAAGGTAGCAAAATTATTTTCTTTCCTTTATGCATAAGAGAGTACTTATTACTTCTACCATGATGAGTTGCATCGGTATCAAATTCCCATAGACGTCCTAATAAAAGTGAGCAAGCTTGCATAGGGACTACATCGAAATCAGCAATATCATGATAGGAACCAATGAAAAAATACACTCTTGCAGATTGTGTTACCTTCACCTTACTGCTATTGTTGAACCACTGAATGTGGTACAGGTGAGGATACGCACGTGTGGTCAAGCCAAGTGTCTTAACCAAACCGGAATCCACCAAGTTATTACACCTCAATTATGACACGAACACAACAATCCTTGACGACGAGGAACATCTAAAACAAATTACGGCGTTGTAGCTTCACCGCTTGCTCCCTTTGTGTGCTCAATACTCGCTACACAATTAGGGTCCTATAAATCTTTGTAGCATCGGCACCTAAAATTTCCTCACCGTCACTATCTGCCTCATAATCACCATCATTACCTGCAAGGTTAGCTACAAGAGTATATTCATCCTCAATATCACTAGGACTTACATAACCACCGTCTTTTGTCGCAATGTACGCTCGCTGACTTGAGCAATCTCTCATCACGTGGCCCATCCCTTTTGCAACAGTGGCACACAATCCCCGTCGTACGACCCGTGGAAGCAACCAATGAAGAGCTCGACACTGGTACCTGCACACTAGTAGATTTACTTGCCTCAGGTGCACGTGACGGTGGTGGCGATGCTACTGAACACGCCCTACTCACGGAAGGGGCAGCATACCGAGAAGCAGGAGGTGGGGCTGTGTCGGCTTGCCCCGGCGTCGATCTCGATGTAGACGTACTTCCAAAGTTGCTCTTTGTCCTTTATTGCCACCCTGCAATTCCTTTTCTGCCAAACAATCAAGCTGGAACAACCTATTGATATCATTATATTCTTTATAATCAACAATATCCTAAATTTCACGCCTTAAGCCACCATAAAAACGAGCCATCTTATCCTCCTCATCCTCAATAATATTACAATGCAGCATGCTTATTTGTAGTTCTTGATAATATTCCTCGACATATTTATTATCTTGGTCTAAGCGCTGTAATTTCTTACGCATATCACATTTAAAAGCAAGAGAAACAAATCTAGCACGCATAGCTACCTTCAATCTATCCCATGTATTAGGTGTTAAGCCAGAATTAACTACTTAATTCCACCAAATGATAGCAAAATCTTTAAATTCACTAGTAGCTTGTCTGACTCTATGCACTTCAGGAACTAGATGGGCATTAAATTTTTGTTCAACTGTTATCTCCCAATCTAGATAAATTTCAGCATCATAAACACCCGCAAAAGATGGAATGGTAAATTTAACTTTAGCAAATGGGTCATCATTAACACGAGCATTGTGGTGCTGAAAATTATTACCTCACATACCGTGACGGCTGTGATGTAGACGATGTCGTTGACGTGCATCATGGGCAGCAAGAGCAGCGTCGGCGTCACGGTATTGCCACTCATTATCATATCCCTCCTCAAGATCTTGGGCTGCATCGTGATCATACTCGCGTCCATTGTGAGGTGGTCAATTCACCATTCTTTCAAGACGTGTAGTGAGCGCTGCAATACTATCGTTGATTGAGCACTGTAATGTGGTTGTAGTAGCCTATAACTTTCTGTTAATATCCTCATTAATGGTAGTGAGTTGTTCATCCAAAAGCATCATGATTTCTCCCTTTAACACACACTAGTAGACGAGTCACCTGTCATGGTGAGTAGAAAACAAAAGACAACACAAAGGTATTATCCCTATCAACTACTAGATAATGGAGGGTGAAATCACACACTCTCAAGCGTCTTACCACACTCTTACAAGTGTTCTTACCAACGCATGCAGTAGCTGGTACAGCCGGTGGCTGGTTTGTGATACCGAGTCGAGAGTGGGTACGATTGCAAGAAGGGACCTGTTCTGATCAAGAGTAGGTGGAGATCGGAAGGAACAATATGTAGCAAGGATTATCAATAATCAAATCAGTTAATGCAAATTGAAAGATTGTTCAAAGTACTCGTCAAAGTTGCTGATCCTAGCCTAATCACAGCTAGCTAATCAAAGCCCTATGAAGAGAAGTGTATGTACGCACACACAACGATCAATGTGACTTGATGTAAACAAAGGAGAACCTCACAACAAGTGCTATGAGAGATGCTAGCCAACTACTCAAACTTCTTTCTAAGGGCACAAGATTATTCGCGCGATGTAGAGCACAAAACAGCAATATCGGTACAACACGAACAGTCCTCTAGATTGAGCAGAAACATCAGCTAATCTCAAATGATGAAAAGACAAAGTTTTATATGTCTTATATATACTCGTTTGAAAGTTTTCGACTAGATGTACAACTCTCTCAACTGGACGAACCCCAAATTCCAAAGGGGGGACCGAAAGAATCACTAAAAATAGAAAACTGAAAACTTGCAACACGAATTCAGGGCTAAATATGGCCGATTTTGGGGCTCTTGGAGGGCAACAAGAACCATTCCTATTGGAGTTTTCAGATGTGCATTGTTGTTAGCTTTCAAACGAGTCCAAGAATGTCGAATTCCGACTTCGTGTGCAAAAGTTATGCCCGTTTTACTGAAGGTATGTCGGAAACAGACTTGCCTCGAATTGAAATTGCTATAACTTTTACTTCCATGGACCAAACGTTCTCAAACTTTTTTTAGCAGCTTGTGGATGTATCAAGAAGGTCTCCACCAATTTTCACGAGATTTGGAGAAGATTTGGTGGTTTTTCAAAATTTAGAACTGAGATACACTCCTTTTTCTGTTTTTTTTTCTTCTTTTCTTTTTTTTCTCTCCTTTTTTTTTCTGTCTGTCAATCACCGAAATCAAACTCTCTTTTTTTTCTCTGGGCCCGAACCCCTATTTTTTTTCTTCTTTTGCACAAAACCGAGACAAGCAAGAGCGCGCGGTAGGGGCTGTTTGATGCGGCAGGGGATGGTAGGGGTTGTCGCAGTAGTACTCTGTGGAGGCAGTGGCAAAGATTGGCAGTGCCTGGGGTGGCCGCGGCAAGTGGTGGCAGCGGCAAGGGTTGGCAGCGCCTAGGGTGGCCACGGCAAGGGGTGGCAGCAGCAAGGGTTGGCAGCAGATGGGGTGGCCATGGCAAGGGGTGGCAGCGGATGGGGTGGCCGAGGCAAGGGGGTGTGATGTGGTGATGTTGGTGCGTGATGCAGTGGCACGGTAGGGAAAGCTGTGGGTGGTTGTGGCAACGAACAAGAACACACAACGACGAAGCTATGCAAAGGAACACGAGATGCAACTAGACAATGATGAACTAGACTCTGACTAAACTAGCAATCAACAACTTGAACATGACAATGCAACCAATGATTCAACGAACAAAAACTGAAAAGAAAAATTGCACTGGCTCAACGGGTGATGGGATAGCGAAGGAACACGACGAACAAAATATTTTTGTGGGGATAATTTTCTGGATTTTAGGACGATGAATGACAACTAAGCTAAAAGGGAAAAACACTGTGATTACCTAACAGGCAACCTTTGCTCTGATACTACCTGATGTGAGTGTTGGCCTGATCTTCCGAAAGGTACTAATAAGTCGATTGTGGAGAACACGACGTTGATGATCCAAAGGCTCCGACCAAAATGGATCGAACCCCTCGCAATCACTACACCACTGCTCTGTCGGTTATTAACCATATCGAACGTCGCCAAGAAGGCTATCAGAGAGGATGTGGTTGAAGTAGAAGCGTCGTGCAGTGGGTCGAAGCAGTGGTTGTGTCCTTAGGGTTGATGTCCTCATCATTCACTTACCCTCCTCGTAATGTCTGGTCGAATCTTTTGCCCTCGAGTACCTCCACATAGGAGGAATTCGTTTCTTCAAAGGGCTAATGCGACGCATGATGAAATCCTTCACCAAGTGCCATCCAATGAGCCCCTCTTCCTTCAAGTCCTTGATGGCCTAAATATAGGGGGCGATCCGGCCAAGGTCTCGGCGGGGTTCCCAACGAAGGAGAGGTTGTCTTCGTTGGTGGTCTTCCAGTAAAACCACTTCTTCTTCCATCCTGACCAGGATGACCGTGTGAACATCTAAATGTACTCCTTCGACTTTCTATCGTGGATCTTCAGACCGCAGCTTCCAGCGATTCCAGCTTGTCGGCCCATCCCGTAGTAGTACTGGAAAAGCCCGAGGTCTGCTAGAATCCTCAGGTATGCCTCACACAAGTACATGAACACACTAAGAAACATAATGGAATTGGGAACGAGATTCACCAATTCTACCCCAAAGTGCTCAAGTACGAGTGTGAGGAAGGGGTGAGCAGGCAATCGCAGGTCGCACTCGCAGTACACCCGAAAGATGGGGATTTGCCTGATCTCCCCCAATGGCCAATGCAACCTTACAGCCTCAATCCATTTCACCAGTACCTTCTCCAGGATCTTCTCGGCGGTGACCAATGCTTTTATCTTCGCCGCATCCATCTCCGATTTAGCCCACAGGGAAACGGTTCCTGTAACACCCCAACTCAGAACGAGCCTGGAATGCTACCAAAACTAAATACAACTAGAGCGAATTTACAAATTTTCGACAGAGTCTCCCTTGTATAATCAATGAAAAACAATTTTCTAACGAGTAAACATAATATTTAACAGTAATTTCATTAACCAATTCACTCATGCATAAGGGATAATCATATGAATGTAATCAAATAACACCATTCTCACATCCATAAATTATTTCATCAATCATAATCATAAAATAACCATGGGTATTTCTCAGCAGTCTATTTATTCTTATGTGATGCTAAAATAACAATTGCATTAATTTTGTGAAGTGGTGCGTGCTTTCCAATCATCTACTCCGCCCATGCATGACGTCTTTACTGTAGTACCTAAATCAAAACAAAGCAAGGGTGAGTCATAGGACTCAAAGCAAGTATCATCAAGGTTACATAATCGTAAAGACATGACAGATAAACAACTTTAATCAACTTCATTCATGGCATTTCAAATACTAGAAATTTAATGATAATGCTATGCACTCTTTGTTCTTTATCTCTTTACGCATTTTACGGTAATGCGGGTATTCATCCGTCGATGAGTACCCTTGCACGTGCCCTTTGGCACGGGGACCAAGAGCCTATACATCACATGTATAGGGACCTTTGCCCATCATCACAATGACGGGACCTCTGATATATTGCCCACATTCCATGAATGCGGGACCTCAAGCTGTCACTACATATGACAGGACCTCAACATTGTACTCTTGGTCACCACGTGACCAAGTCTCAAAATGCTCCAACATGCAAAGAACTACAACATCATATTTCCAATATCATACTCAATATGTAGTCGTGGTATAAACAATAGCATCATGAAGGAGCTTTAAACATAATCTCGCAAACATCATCACAACTAGAATCATCTCCACAACACATTCACATGGCAATGATGAACAAAACACCACTCAATCATGACATGCAACCAATACTACACATAAACCCAATACTTGCCTCAACCGCGAGAACGGCGGACGCGAAGTGGGTGCTGCCCTTGGGATCTCGCTGCCACCTGGACAAGAAGATAACCCCAAACTAAGAATAGCATACTGGACCAAAATCATACATCACACTACAATCGAAATCGCTAATCTTCTTGTAACGCCTAGCTTTTCTAATTTCTAGCGATCGGTCACTGCGGACAGCAGACTTCAAAAATTCATAACTTTCTGCTCATGAGTTCAAATAGGATGATCTTGGACAATCTGAAAAGGTAATTGAAATGTCTAAATAAACTTAGTTGGGAGACCCTCTGATTCGGCCATCTACCAGACCTACCAATCTAATTAATCAGAGCAAACATTTCACTTCGGGTTTCTGGACAGCGACAAAGAAACTATCATAACTTTCTCGATCGTCCAAATTCAGTGATCTTTAGCTTTCCTGAAAGCTTAGAGGATTAGCCTTATTTTTCGTTATGGTGAGACCCTCTGGAAACCCTCTAAATATGCACTTCAATCAGGTTAACTAACACTAGCAAATCTGCTTCTCTCCAGAAACACAGAAGTACTAATAAAATCATAACTTTGGCTACCGAAGTCCGAATGACTTGATTCTTGTCGGCAATGAAAGGTAACTACGATAGCTACAACTTTCTAGGAGACACCCAGACCCAAATCTGCCTCTAACCTAATCAAAACCGACAAACTTCACTGCTGCAGAAATTCGACGAACTGACATCCGAAAATTAGACAACTAGAAAATGACCTAAAGCAAAGAACCACGGGTTACCCTTGCCGAAACGAAGAGAGTACACAGCGGGGATGAAGACCTCCACACTTCCGCTGCGGATCCCTTCTTCTCCCTCTTCTTCTCTTCTCTTCTCTTCTCCCTCTCCTTCTTCCCTCTTCTCTTCTTTTCTCCTTCTCCTTCTTCCTTGGCCGGCTGCAAGGGAGATCCTTCTCCTCCTTGGCCAGCAACAATGGGGGTGGGGATGGGAAGGCGCAAGAGAGGGTGGAGGGAGGTGGAGAGGTGGGGAGGTGGGGTGGCGGCCGAATGGGAGTGGGAGGGGAAAGGGGAGGAGGGAAGGGGCTAGGGTTTTGGGGAGGGAGCCCCTGGTCGGCCACCCGGATGGGCCTTGGCCCAGGCCCAAGTTGCCGCCCATTTGCTCTTTCCCCCCTCTAAAATTGCAGCACTGACAACAATCCAATTAGTCCCTCCTGTCGTTCCGTTTGATTCTTCCCCGAACCATCGATCTCTCCCGAAATAAAAATTATTCTTCCTCGATTCAAATCTTAGCTCACTTTCGGGATATTACAGTTCCGACCATCTTTCTCAGGAGAGGGGGATTTGGACTTGGAAAGGTCTCAAGAGAGAGTACGAGTTGGTTGACGACGGAGAATGTGAGAGCTCGATGAACAGTTGAAGCAATTGGGGAAAAGGTAAGAACACTAAAATCACCCCTACGGTGAGTTTTTATAACCGCACTCTTGAGTTAAAGACGTTATTACCCAACAGTTGCCACTACTTCAGGAAACGCCTCAACGGACAGATCTGTGAGAGTGATTGAGATTCTTTATTTCGTCTGTTTGGGAAAACCGAGTCTGTCTTCACATCTCAAGCGAAATTACCCTCTTGACCAAGCCTATGTCTGTTCAAATGAAATACCAAGTTAGAAAGTCCTTCTGTGACCATCTTATGGTCGTAAAGATCATCTACTTGGCCTAGTCTTTTTTTGGTCAAAAGAAATACTAGCCGGAAAAACTTTTCTTCCGACTACCATGCTACAACTACCTTGTAGTCGTAAGATTTCAGACAACCTTCTTGACCAAGTATTTCTAGTCAAATGAAATATTAGTCGAAGAGCATTTCCTTCGACCATGATTCTACGATCAGTTTGTGATCGTAAGATCATCTACGACTCCTTTTTCCAAGCAAGTTACTTTCGTTTGAAGCTGGGGGGCTAGATGACGAGGATCTAATAATCCTCATTTAATTATTTATTTGTAATTCTTATTATGGGTACATATGCCTTTGTATGGTTCTTGACTATACCCCTTAATGTGCATAAGGGAGAAGCCAACCAAGTGATCGCAAGTCTTTTTACGACCACCTCCATAGTCGTAAGTCCTTCTACGACTACTGCCTAATCGTAAGTTCTTCTATGATCATCTTCTAGTCGTAAGTTCTTCTACAACTAGTACCCAGTCATAAGTTCTTCTATGACTACTTCATGGTCATAAGCTCTTCTATGACCAGGTCAGCTACGACCACCCCATAATCAATAGAGCCTGCAAACGAGTGGCCCAATTGATTAGGGAATCTAAGTAGTCGATATGTGTTGCTGTTCTCTAGAATAACTACACGTAATATGCCATTATCTCTAACAAGTAACTGCTAGGCGACGTAGAGGGGTTACTACTCCGGTGATTACTACCATCAATATGCTCGTTACACGAAATAATGAGGCACCTCTTGACCTGGAGGAATGACTACCTCTTCGCACACTATATAAAGGCTGCAGTCAGAGACAATGGGCAACACGCAATCAGGAGGGGTACAAGGCTTAGTCTTTAACACTAATTGTAACCACAATACTCAATACAATACACACAGGAGTAGGGTTGTTATTCTCTCTGGAAAAGGTCTGAACCTGTATAAAAATCCCTGTGTCTTTCTCTCTGTGTGATCAATTGTGGAGATCCCCCTAATCAAACAATCTTTACGTAAGATTGGTTCTAAAACACTGACAAAACTAAATTGAAAGCTCCTGTTATCTTAGCCACAAAATCTAATTGCATTGACATAGAAAAATATGAATCTGAATGCTATACTATGATTTGCAAAAAATCTTCGTATCCATTAGAAGAACTGTGTGTCTCTTTGCCTCATGTTGCTCCTAACCTTTTGCAGGAAAGTGGTGACTTGGAGAAAACGATTGAGTCAAGGATGACTCAAAATCAAGAAAGGGAGAATGATGAGGACATCAACCTTAAGGATGCAACCACTACTTCGACCCGCTGCACTGCATCCTCTACTTTAACCACATCTTCTCCTATAGGACTTTCGACTACTGCACTATCATATTCTTCAATTGGTCTGAGCTACATCTACTCATATGAGCCGAGCTACGTCTGCATACCATGGTGTTACGTCTTCATGCCATGTTGTTGTGTCTATATGTCATGGTGCTGCGTCACCAATTGTTGGTCCATGGGCTTTATAATGAATGGGCTGATTTGGCCCATATGGCCAGCCACCTGGGGTTTTTTGTACTGTTCATGTGTATTCATGCATCATCAGTACCCACAGTCGCCCCTCCCTTATCCTATACATAGTGGCTGCCACCTGTAACACCCCAGCTCCAAATGAGCCTAGAATGCTACAAGAACTAAACTAACTAGAACAATCTATAAATTTTTCGACAGAACTTCCTTTGTATAAACAACGAAATCGAGGTACTAACAGATAACCATGGCATTTATTATTACTTCTATAATCCAAATCTTTCATGCATATAAAATAATCGTACGATTGTAAGCAATTAACATCATTTTCATAACCATGAATAATCCGACAACCAACATCATAAAACATCCATAGATGGTTTCCACACAGTTATTTATTCTTGAGTGAAACTAAATAGCAATTGCATAAATGTTGTGAGGTAGTACGTGCTTTCCAATGTCTACTCCCTCCCATGCATGACGTTCTTGCCAGAAGTACCTATAACAAGACAAAGCAAGGGTGAGCCATACGACTCAGCAAGTATCAACAAGGTTGCAACATTCATATAGACATAACATCTAAAACCAACTTTATTCAACACCGTTATAGCATTTCAAATATTAAAATGATGATAATGCTATGCACTCTTTGATCTTTATCTCTTTTCGGATTTTACCGGTAATGCGGGGTATTCATCCGTCAATGAATACCCATGCCTGTGCCCTCTGGCACAGGGACCAAGAGCCTATACATCACATGTATAGGGCCTTTGCCCGTCATCACAATGACGAGGACCTCTGTATCCATTGCCCACATTCCATGAATGTGGGGACCTCAAGCCTGTCATTACATATAACAGGGACCTCAACAATGTACTCTTGATCACCACGTGACCAAGTCTCAATATGCTCTAACATGCATAAGTACTACAACATCATATTTTCAATAACATAATTCAATATGAAATCAGAGTATGTAAACAATAGCATCAGGAAGGAACCTTAAACATAACTTGCAAGCATCAACACAACTAGAATCATCTCCACAACACATTCATGTGGCAATGATGAACAATACACCACTCAATCATGACATGCAACCAATACTACATAAACCCGAATACTTGCCTCAACGTGCGAGACGGTGGACGCGAAGAGGGTGCTACTCTTGGAATCACGCTTCCACCGGACATGAAGAAAACCCCATTCTAAGACCAACATTCTGGACCAAAATCATAAGTAACATCGCAATTGAACTCGCTAACATCTTAGCATTTTCTAATTCTCATAATTTCTAGCGATCAGTCACTGCAGACAGCTAGCTTCTACAATACGTAACTTTCTGCTCGGGTGTCCAAATAAGATGATCTTGGACATTCTGGAAAGGTAATTAAAATTTCTAAATAAACTTAGTTGGGGAGACCCTCTGATTCGGCCATCTACTAGTCCTACCAATCCATTTAATCAGAGCAAACATTTCACGTCGGGTTTCTGAACAGCGACAAAGAAACTATCATAACTTTCTCTACGTTCGTCCGAATTTAGTGATATTTAGTTTTCCTGAAATATAAGAGGATTAGCCTCATTTTTCGTTATGGTGAGACCCTCTGGAAACCCCTCTAAATATGCGCTTCTATCAGGTTAACCAACACTAGTAATTCTGCTTCTCTCCAGAAACACAGAAATACTAAGAAATTCATAACTTTGGCTACCGAAGTCCGAATGACTTGATTCTTGTCGGCAATGAAAGATAACTATGATATATACAACTTTCTAGGAGACACCCAGACCTAATTCTGCCTTTAACCTAACAAAAAAGGTCAACCTTTACCGCTGCAGAACACCGACGAACTGACATCCGAAAATAAAACAACTAGAAAACGACCCAACGGAAGGGAAAACGGGTTACCCTTGCCGGAACGGAGAGTGCACCCAGCGGATCGACGATCAGCACGTTCTCTCGGTTGCAAACCCTTCCTCTCCCTCCTCTTCTTCTCTTCTTTTCTCTTCTCTTCCCTTCCCTCTTCTCTTCTCTTCTTGGCCGGCCACCCAAGGGGGGTTCCTTCTTCCTTCTCTTGACCAGCAGCCATGGGGGCTAGGGGAGGGGCGCAAGGGAGTGGAGAGGCAGTGCAAGGGAGTGGGGGAAGGAGGGGTTGCGGCTGCCCAAATGGGGAGGAGGGAGGAGGCGCAAGGGGAGGGGGTGGCTTAGGGTTTGGCTGCCCCCTCCTCCACTAATGGGCCAAAACCGCGGGGCGAAGGCCTGCCTGAGTTGCCCAAAATTCTATTTTTCCCCTGGTTAAATCCTATTTAATATTTTCCCTAACAGTTCTTTCATGGTTACTTTCATCGCTCTCGACTTTTTCTTTCAAGTACTTTTTTTTCCGAGATATTACACTCTACCCCCCTTAAACAGAATTCGACCCCGAATTCTAAACGTCGTTTTAAACAAAGGAACAACCGTAGTTGAAACAAATCAACAAAATAACACGTATCAGTCGTGAACAAAATTGGAGATAGCTCGCGCACGTAAGACTCCAACTCCCAGGTCGCTTCCCTCTCAGACTTAGGGGACCACATCATCTTAACGGATACCACCGTCTTACATCTCAACATTCGTCTCGACCTTTTCAGGTACAAACAACACACGAGACTCAAAGGTAAAGTCTTACTCGTTGGCTAACGATTCTAATGAAATCTCAAACCTCGGACCTCTCAGGTACTTACTCAGTACCGAAACATTCAAGATGTTGAGTACTCCGCGCATGGACTCGAGGCAGTCATGGCGTCGTTGTCTACCAAAAATCAAACCAGATGTACCATGGGTCAACCTTCCCTTTAGTACCGAACTAGCCAACATGCGTAAAACTCACGAATTCTCATCCCACTTATTAATCGGACTCTTCAAGAAACAAGGAGCACCTCTTTTAACCAGAACACTCAACAGACTCTCTTTACCCAACCCTTTATAAATGTAACCCAATTGAAAATAATGGATTCACAACGCAACCAAGAAATGGCAACTCCACACCTAAAAGGGTCAAATTCCAAAGCGAAGATTTCTCACGAAAACCCTTCCACTCTCCAAGTAGGCAGTTTATAATCAACACCATGAACCAAAAGGGGAACCACTCGAATGCCGAATGAATTATTTTCATTTGTTTGTCTTATCCGAAAGAATCTCGCATACCGAGAAAAACCAACTCAATTCATGTTTGGCATCTGTCCTGAAGACAAATCTCAAATAAGAACCAAGAGAACATTTCATTAACCAAGAATACAACCTTTTCCTCAAACTTTATTGTAGGGTTTTCACTTTTATCTTAAACCTTGAGATTCCAAATCATCGCATAACATTCTAACTCACTCATTTACTTTACCCAAGGTAGTCTGTCAAGGATCAACACACTAATTAAAACTCACTTCTGTTCCTCCACCTCTACACATATTACTGGGTCTCACGGTCCTAGCATAACACGCAGAGCCCCCAAATTTAACCTCCAAGTCTCCTACCATGAATTTCTGGTTTAGTTGATAGGAAACCCTCACATTCGTTTACTAGGATTTCATACAGCTTGACAATAACCGTATTCATTAGTATCACCATTCCTCACTACTCAGGTAACCGCCCCAAGGTGATCCAATGCACTAATCCTAGACCATCTCTAACCCACATCAAACAATATCAGTTACTCGACCACAATATACCCATTCACAAAACTCTAACTGATTGTCCAGGATTCAAACATACTCAATACCTAACATCAATAGATAAATATATATTCTTGCTCAAGTTATCCCAAGAGATAATCTAACTCCCATAGGGTTATTCACGAGGCGAATCATTCTTGACAATAACTCCACCATCCCTGCTAGCCCATTAATTAACACAACGATTAATTTTTCTCCACACTACTACTGTCATGAACTATATCATTATAATTTCTCTACACAATCTTACCAAGTACCCAATTGTGATACTACAATAAATTGATCACGACTTCCAGACTTTCTAATTCTAATATTATGTGAAAAATGATCACATGATCTTGGGCCACCTCTTGCTATAGGTTCTACTAGTTGTGATTTGAAACTGATGGCTCAAAAGACAACATTCTATTAAAATCAAATCCTCTCCAATGACTATTCTAATAAATCAATTTATTACTCAGTACCTCACAAACAACTTGACACCTAAGGCTCACAAAGCCATCTACTAGGCCACCACTAACTTAGTTGCCAAAACACAACCGAAAAAAAAACTTTGCAATGCAATTCGATTAGCATTTTATTAGCGAAAGAGGCAAATAGCAGAAATTTCAACACAATAGCAAGCGTTACCACTTACACTAGTTACAAGATCAAGAGAAATAATCAAATAGCAATGATCTCAAAAAAACAAAGATGAGATCATGGACGATGACATACGTCCCACAAACAGAGAATAGCCAACCTCGAAAGAGAGAATAAAACATTGCTTTTGGGATTCGGAAACTTTGTTGGTCAAAACCGAAAATTTAGGCAAAGATCGAAAAAGCGTAAATTACAAAACTTGACTTCAACCTCAAATACTTCTACTTCACTCTTACTTTTAATAAGGAAATGACTTTCGTTGGTTCTGACATCACCATGCTAATTCCAACGAGAGAGATTTAAAGGCCACATCATATAGATCACTAGGGGCTAATAAAACCTCTCAACATATCATATTGCTCAAAACAAATTCAGTTACCATATCAACATGAGGTCCGAAAGATCACATACCTAAACTAGAAACCTTTTCACTTAATCCGTATCGAACAAGCGGTCCAATCCTTTATACAAAACATTCACTATTATCATCATAATCCCTTATTGACAATCACACTATCAATGAAATAATACACTCCTAGCGATAATCATCATCGCCTCTCATCCCATCCTAAATCTCCCAAAGAAACACCAGTCCACAAGGTTGAAACAAACCTCATGTACAAAATCATACCTATTAAAAATCATCTTCGCTTGACGCGTTTTAGTATATCACTTATTCATTCATCTATGCAACCAATAGTGTTGCTCAACACACTTCAACTATCATTGACATTTATCTTTATCACGCATGCAAACAGATTCTCGTCTATTTGTATTCACCTAACCATCCGTAAACACCGAGTCAACCTTCCAGTTTATGCTCAGAGTTTTAGGGCAAAATAAACTTAAACATTCAATAATATCATCTCCTGTGAAACAAGGTTTCATGAGAAACTACCTCAACATTCATCTAATCTGTTATACATGTTTCAATCTAGCAATTTATGTAGGATCATCGAGTAACTAGTTTATGAAATTTTCCAGATTGATATCCTCTATGCATCGTTCAAACACATCCTTAACATAACCATCCCGAATGGGTAGACTAATCCATTGAGACACATTACTTCGTATTACCCAACAAATCTACCAAATTCCACAATCTTAAAGATTAGAACAAGTCATCAAGAACTACTAAAAGACAGCATTCACTTAATCGACCTCAATTACAAAGTTCTGGGTTTAAAACCAATCATGTTCCATGCAAAAGTCTCATCTTGGTAATTCATACCTTATCAATTAATCTAGATGATTACCACATTCCAACTAAACTCAACCAGGACACATAAGCGAGTTTAAGATCTTTTTTTCTTTAGGAAAAGAGGCATAACACTTCCACACTCGAAATAATCCGGAGAGACACATAAGCCAAAGGTTTCACAAGTTAAAGAATTTGCAAATGAAAACTCAATCAACTTCCCTTCTAAGGATTTTAGTTAAAATCGTTTAAACACCATTGAACAGGCCCAACTTGACAACCCAAATCAAAATCATTAATTTCTTTTGGCTACAACCTCACATTTAACCCCAAAAAATCATCGCTAAGGGTTTAACATTTTCTTTTGTAAAGAGAAGAATTCAACTTCAACGCTCAAAATACCGGAAGAGATACATTGAGTCAAAACTTCCACATACTAGAAGATTTGCAAAGGAAACATTCATTATCCAAATCATCAAGCGAATAAATGGGTCAAAATCTCCAATAGGAAAGATGGAACAACCATGAAAATAACAAGTTCGCCAATTAACAACGAACACGAATAGCGAGAGCCACTCAGCAGACGGAAAGGCAATAATCGCTCTAGAAAACAAATAGAGACCCATTAAAACCCTCACCGCAATCGGACAAGAATTGGCCAAACTCCGAATCTGGGAAGAGAACGACTTTTTCGGAGAAACTTATCCTCAACACTTCTAACTATGATACTTATGGTAACTACTTCCCTATTCCCATACCACAAGCAGTGGTGTAACATGGCAAAGCTCGAGTCACAACCACGACCTCAACTTCTCAAATGTGGGTTATCCCCACACATAATATCTATAATATTATTTTATAGATATATCAGTTCAACTCATAACAGAACCTTCAATACAACATACTAAGCGTAAATGCAATGCAAAACCCAATCCCACCTACTGTGCTTAGTGTGTCAAGTTTAATAATTACAAAACCACGGATCTACAGCCCGCTCTGATACCAACTGTAACACCCCAGCTCCAAATGAGCCTAGAATGCTACAAGAACTAAACTAACTAGAACAATCTATAAATTTTTAATGAGAACTTCCTTTGTATAAACAACGAAATCGAGGAACTAACAGATAACCATGGCATTTATTATTACTTCTATAATCCAAATCTTTCATGCATATAAAATAATCGTACGATTGTAAGCAATTAACATCATTCTCATAACCATGAATAATCCGACAACCAACATCATAAAACATCCATAGATGGTTTCCACACGATTATTTATTCTTGAGTGAAACTAAATAGCAATTGCATAAATGTTGTGAGGTAGTGCGTGCTTTCCAATGTCTACTCCTCCCATGCATGACGTTCTTGCCGAAGTACCTATAACAAGACAAAGCAAGGGTGAGCCATACGACTCGCAAGTATCAACAAGGTTGCAACATTCATATAGACATAACATCTAAAAACAACTTTATTCAACACCGTTATAGCATTTCAAATATTAAAATGATGATAATGCTATGCACTCTTTGATCTTTATCTCTTTCGCATTTTACCGGTGTGCGGGTATTCATCCGTCAATGAATACCCATGCCTGTGCCCTCTGGCACAGGGACCAAGAGCCTATACATCACATGTATAGGGACCTTTGCTCGTCATCACAATGACGGGGACCTCTGTATCCATTGCCCACATTCCATGAATGTGGGGACCTCAAGCCTGTCATTACATATAACAGGGACCTCAACAATGTACTCTTGATCACCACGTGACCAAGTCTCAATATGCTCCAACATGCATAAGTACTACAACATCATATTTTCAATAACATAATTCAATATGAAATCAGAGTATGTAAACAATAGCATCAGGAAGGAACCTTAAACATAACTTGCAAGCATCAACACAACTAGAATCATCTCCACAACACATTCATGTGGCAATGATGAACAATACACCACTCAATCATGACATGCAACCAATACTACACATAAACCCGAATACTTGCCTCAACCGTGCGAGAACAGTTATCATAAAGATGAGAAACGCAAAGGATAATATGAAATCCTCAAGATACGTGAAAAAGCGGTTGAAGTATGTCATAAAATTGAGAAACTACGGAGTGATAGCTAAGGATTATGTCCAAACAACTAAACATCTGGCAGATCCCTTTACAAAGGGAGTACTAAGGAATGTGATTGAAATTACATCGAGGGAGATGGAAATGAGGCCCACATGATTTACACACAGTGGTAACCCAAACCTATGTGATTGGAGATCCCGTGAAATAGGCCTTGGGAAAATCAAATTGTTTGGGTAACAGTAGAGTACATTCTTACTTTATGTCTCACTCTGTTGGAGATATAGTACTCTAAATACTACAAGGCAGGATAACTTTTTCTTAATGTGTTCCGAGGCTTAACAACAAAATACCATTCTACAGAGTATTCATGTAAGAACATACACTACTACAGAAAAGGTCTTCACGGACGATTCAAAAATATCATCACAAACGGTTTTGTGAGCCGTCTGAGGTTATGGGTCAGTAATAACATGAGGTCATCACAGATAGTTTTTGAACCGCCTGTGATGCAGACTATCACATACGGTTTGTAGCTTAAACCGTCTGTGATAGCTGTTGTATCACAGACGGTTTGTAGCTGAATCTGTCTGTGATATATGATGTATCACAAACGATTTGTAGCTGAAACCACTTGTAATGACTTTTCTCTATAATGTATCCAAGCAGTAGCTGCTTGTGCCACTAAAACCGCTTCATATATATATATATATATATATATATATATATATATATATATATATATATATATATATATATATATATATATATATATATTGTTCATAGTCCCTCAACCACTTTTGGGGGTTGTCCAAGTAGCATGAGGAGGATTGGACAGCAACCACGGGCAACTTCATCGAGCCCCTCCTAGTTCAAGAAGCATGGCTACAAGGTAATTGGATGTCCACACGCTCTCCTGGCAGCCATGCTTCTTGAACTGGCAGGGGCTCGATAAAGTTGCCTGCGGTTATTGTCCAATCCTCCTCATGCTGCTTGGATGACCCCCCCCCCCTGAAAGTGGCTGAGGGAATACAAACAATATATATATGTATGTATGTATGTATGTATATATGAAGCAGTTTTAAAGGCACAAGCAACCACTACTTGGATACTTTATAGAGAAGAGATCAAGAATGAAATGGTAGAACGTACCTGGGACGTAAGGGAGGAAAATGTAACACCCCAACCTGACAAAGGCCTGGAATGCTACTGAAAAACACTATTTAAACATGTTAACCAACATATCTTACAAATTTCAGCAGAACCTCTGTTGTATAGTTAACTATACAAAGGTTCCAACAATTAATCATAGCAATTAATAATAACTTCATTTTCAAGTTCATTCAAGCATGCCCGATAATCTAATTAACATGAATAAAACTTGCTATTCTTTTTATTACAATTAATCTGAATCTCAAAACCATCCATGAGAAATTCTCAAGCAATTTACTTATTCCGGAAATGAAACTAAGTGGCAAACGCCTTAAGGTGGTGTGGAAGTGAGTGCATCCAACATCTACTCCCTCCCATGCATGTCGTTCCTGCTAGCTGTACCTAAAACAAATCAAAACAAGAGTGAGCCCAAAGACTCAGCAAGTACCAACAAGGCTAAACAAGTTATCATTCATAGCATCAATAATCCAAGATAAATAATGCACCAAAGTATAGCCTCCAAGCTCATGTGAATGCAACCAATGCAATGGACCTTTTCAACTTTATCTCTTTTCACATTTTACCGGTAATGCGGAGTATACAACCGTCGCTGTATACCCTTGCCTGTGCCCTCTGGCATAGGGACCAAAAGCCTATACACCACATGTATAGGGACCTTTGCCCATCACTTTAATGATGGGGACCTCTTTTATTCATAGCCCACATTCCACGAATGTGGGGACCTCAAGCCTGTCATTGCCTGACAGGGACCTCAACTGTTTCGCTTGGTCGCAACATGACCAAGTTTCAAAATGCCCAGAAATGCTTGAGTAATACATCTACATCTACATCTTCTCATTTGACAGAATTCAACATGTACTTTGAGCATGTAAACAATAGCATCATGAAAGAACTGTAATCACAATATGCAAACACCAACACAACTAGAGTCCTCTCCACATCATTTTCACATGGCAACAAAGAACATTACACAACTCAATCATGGCATGCAACAAGAATTCCACTAAACCCGAATACTTGCCTCAATCGTGCGAAAACGGCGGACGCGAAGTGGGTGCTGCCCTTGGGATCTCGCTTCCACCTGGATAAGAAGATAACCCCATACTAAGACTAACATACTGGACCAAAATCAATCACAACATCACAATTGAACTTGCTAACTTCTTAGCATTTCTAATTTCTAATGATTGATTACTACAGACAGCAGGCTTCTAAAATACATAACTTTCTGCTCGGGAGTCCAAATAAGATGATCTTGGACTTACTGGAAAGATAATTAAATTTCCTAAATAAACCTAGTTGGGGAGACCCTCTGATTCGGCCATCTTCTAGCTCTACTAACCCCTTTACTCAGAGCAACTAAACTGCGACAAGTTCTGGACAGAACTAAAGAAACTAGCATAACTTTCTCTACGTTCGTCCGAATCTAGTGATCTTTAGTTTTCCTGAAAGCTGAGAGGTTTAGCTTCGATTTTCGTTGTGGTGAGACCCTTTGGAAGCACTTCTAACATTGCGTTTAAGTCAGGTTAAGCCTATACTGTCGAATCAGCTACCCTCCAGAAACAACATAACACTAAGAAATTCATAACTTTGGCTTCCGAAGTCCGAATGACCTGATTCTTGTCGGCAATGAAAGGTAGCTACGATATCTACAACTTTCTAGGAGAAGCCCAGACCCAAATCTGCCTTTAACCTAACCAAAAACGACAACCTTTACTGCTGCAGAAAACCGACGAACTGGTATCCGAAAATCAGACAACTAGAAATCGACCCAAAACTATGATCAACAAGTTACCCTTGCCGAAACGGAGAGTACACGCAGCGGATCGACGATCACCACGTTCTCCCGGTTGCGAACCCCTCTACATCTCTTCTTTTCTCCTCTTCTTGGCCAGCCAGCAAGGGGGGCCCTTCCTCCTTCTTATGACCAGCAGCAAGGGGCTAGGGGAGGGTGCAAGGGAGATGGAGGGCAGGGAAATGGAAGGGGAGAGGACGCACCAGGGAAGGAGAAAAAGGGGGCGGCACAGGAGGTGTGAAAGGGAACCGGCGCAAGGGGGGCGGCCACTCACCTCCCCTCTCGGTCCAAAAGCTAGCGGGCCGAAAGCCTTAGCCCACGCTGTCCAAACTTTCCGATTTTTCCCCCGGATACTTCTCTAATTGGTCTTTTCCTTATAGCTCTTTTCATAGTCCTTAACACTGCTCTTGACCAAAATCGACAATTGTCTTTTGGGATATTACAGTTGGGTTAACTCTGCGAAAATCCCCCTCACAACTGTTGAATTTGAGCATGTACCAGCAGGTCCTTCCCGTATTTTTATTTACTTCTCTCCCAAATAAAATAACCTCTCCCGACTACTAGCTTATCACACTTCCGGGGTATTACATTCTACCCCCCTTAACAGGATTCGACCCCGAATCTAAACACCAACTACGCGAAAGAAACCGCGACTAGAACTTAACAACAGTTACCAACGCGATCAACTCTTGCTAAACTCGCTCATGCGAGACTCTAACTCTCAAGTGGTCTCTCTCTCAAACCGATGAGACCACAACACCGGAACGAAAAACGACGTTTGAGCTGACGCTCGACTCGACATTTCTGAGAATAGTCATCAAGAGAGACCCAAAGGTAAGATCCTGCTCGAAGGTCAAAGTCGTTAACAAAACTCAAACTCTATATCTTTCAGGTACTCACTTGGCACCAAACACGCCCAGTGTTGCGTATACCGTGTATGGACCCGAAACGGTCCTAACGATACGCCAACTTTCAAACTCCCGTAGCTAACTAAAACAAAGCAAGGTATCTTGAGCTATCCTTCCCCTTAACACTGAACCACACAACAAGCACACAGAACTCTCATTCCACCTCTCAATTGAACTCTTCAATGAATCAAGAATCACCTCCTTTGACCATAAACACACTACCGAAATCCCTTTGAGCAAAAACTTGAACCAACAAAACCCATCTAAAAAAAATATAAGAGACTCACATCGCAACTATGCGTTACCAACTCGGTAGTCAAAGAATCAAATCCAGAATCGAAAATCCATCACAAAACCTTTCCATCCTCAAATTAGAAAGTTTGCAAATAAATAACACGTCTGCCAAAAGAGAAATCACTCGAATGACCAAACCAATCATTTCTTTTGTTCTTTCTAACCTGATAAGGACTGCACAAGCCAACATAGAGCCAAGCTCAAATTGCAAAAGACATCTGACATAAACTCATAGCTCAAACAAGAATTAAGAGAGTATTTTAGTACTCGAGGAAATATTCTTTTCTCCATTTATCTTTTTAGAAATAGAATTTCTCTCAACCTTGTGGATTCTAGATTCATCGCATAACGCACTAATCCATCTCTCTTAACTTGGTGTTCCCAACGCTATGCTCAAACTAAAATACATCCTCTACACCTCTATAGAGAGGTTCTATCGACCCCAGCGAAACAATACTCTAGTCAACACCTCTATCAACAGAATTACTTTGATAGATGACTTCCGATGCATCCCCAAAATAGGTCTTCACACGGGATCACGTTTCCTTAATCATTTAAGAATGAACAACCCGAAATTCACATCACATATTCTCGTATATTTCATCAAAAGATTTATATTATTGATCAACCCACTATTTAAAATCCACTCTTATACCACTTCTTCACATTATCATTTGGCGATCAAAGTTCTAGCAAACAATGCAAAGCCCGATTTAACCTCCAAGACTCTTACAACGTACTTCTCGTATAGGAGATAGGAAAACCTCGATTAACTCCTAAGATTCTCACAATCCACACATACTCGCGCATTAACATCAACATGAAAACATTTCCTCGACCCAATCATCTTCATAAAGATTATAACTCTTAGAGAGTTACTTACTAAGTCCTAGTCATTCCTGACAATACGCCAACAATCTCGGCTATCTCAATAATCGCTTTAACGATCAGATCACTTCACTAATATTACTCTCATTGCAGCACCATTATATATCACCTGCTCAACCGTGCAAGGTACTCAATCGAAACACTCTAATACATTGATCAAGACTTCCATACATTGGATAATTCTAAGTTCCATTGAAGTGAACAAAATATTTTGGACCACGTTTCGCTATAGGTTCTTCTGATTACAACAATACAATCAGATTAGCCTCCAAAGATTACATTCTATTTAGATAAAATTCTCTCCAAGAATTATATTACGAAATCAACTCATCCTCCAATACTCCTTAATTAGCTTGCAACCCAAGGTCTCACAACAACAATTAATATAAACTTTGAAAGTCCCTTGTGGAACGAATCGAAGAATCCTTTCTCAGAAGGAAAACAAATGAAAACAATTTTCACCACAAAGAAACATTTACCACTCGCAGTGAACAGAGGACCAAGAAAAATAGTCACTTAGGCAAAATGCTCGGAAAACATACGGGAGAGTCAACAGTCGAGGGCTTGGGCCCTACTGAAAGCAAATACCAAACCACAAATGAGAAGAAGGTAATTCCCTTTGAAAATTGATAAACCCTTATGGAACACTACATAAGGTTTAGGCACACTCAATTAAATTGCAAGATGCGAAACATGACTAAAATCTCAAATACTTATACTTCACTCCTTCCTTTAACAAATAAGGTTGTTTTCTGTGATTACTACATCACTTTGCTAGCTTAAATAGGATAAGCTCTTAAAACCCAAATCACAGGTACCACTTAATAACCATTAACATCTTTCAAAATGTCACCTGGTCGAAGCAAACTCAATCACCTCTTAAGCTTAGAAGGGGTCTACTACACAATTGAAAAGCTCCTACCAAAACCCTTTCATCAATGACACATTAACAACCGATTATTTCACAATCATGCGAGCATAAGCCACCTATTATAACATTTCAGTTCAACTTTTAGTGATGCTCAACATCAAACTTCAGTACACAACAGTTATACTCCAACCATTGTTATTATCAACTGGCTTCATTATGAAATCCAGTTGCTACCTACTTGTCTTCCCCAATCACATGGTTATTTACAAGCACACATTCAATTGTTCCTCCTCATATTTGGATTTCGGCTAACAAACACTAAAACTTCAAAAAAAATCGAAATTTTCTATCGATCAAAAGTCTCAACAACACTATAACCAAATTCATCGTGTTATTCCACATAGAAGAACTATACAGAATTCCTCCCATAAATTCATACCCACCGATCTTCATTCCATCCAACCTTTTGTACACAATTCCAACAATGAATCATACTAAGAAATATGTAAGTCTAGCAACCATATATGATCATCAAATAGTCGATTTACGATAATTTGTGAATTAATATCCTCTAAGGCGATGTTCAAACACATCCATATCATGACCATCACCAATGGTTAGGTTAATCCATTGAGACTCATTTCTCCAAATTATTTAAGTAATTTACCAAATTCTACAATCTTAATGGTCAGACCACTTTATCAATATCTCACACTTCTTAACAAACCTAGGACTCCTAGTTGGTATAAACATACCTTTAATCATAATCCAATAAGAACTACTAGAAGACAACATTAACTTAATCGATCTCACTTCCAAGATACTAGTTAGGATTTATCATGTACCGTACCATTGACCAACTTAGTACCCAAACCATATCAATTGTCTTCCATGCTTAGAATCTCTCACTTAACACAACAACATGTTGCAAAAGAGTTTTGACACTTCCTTCCCTAAAGAAGAAATATCAAACTTCAACACTCTATTTATTCCCCAAAAGAAGTACATGGCCAAGACTTTACCTGATAAAGAACATGCAAAAGATAAATTCTATTGTCCTAAATACCAAGCGAATAAATGGGTTACGCTTCACAACAAGAAGACAAAACTCCCAATAAGGAGGTCAACCCTTCAAATCAATAACGTTCACGAGCAGCAAAAGTATCTCGAAAGTCGGAACAACAATATTTGCTTCAACGAACAAATACAGCCCAATTTGAAAATCGTTAATGACATTGCAACCACCAATCCAAGAAAGTTCATCAACCACAAGGAACCACAATCAGAAAGCCAATTACAAACTCAAGGAAGTCAACAACTTCTCCAAAGAACCCATCTCCAACCTCAGTAACTAAATTACTTGAGAAAAACCATCACTAACACCATACCACAAACAGTGGTACGACCTGGCCATGCCCATGACCACAACCAATCTCTACCCCTCGACATCCGCTACCTTCACTCATAATAATCATTCTATTTGAAGTAAATGAGATCATCTCATAACATGAATCATTAATAAAACATAACGAAAGCGTAAATGCAATGCTTGACCCATCCCATCCTACTGTGCACCAGTGTGTCAAGTTTTAAGTTAATTGACCATTAACAAGTTTTAGCAAATTAAGTTGCCTATAATGCTAAAGAATTCACCACGGACCTAAAGCCCGCTCTGATACCAACTGTAACACCCCAACCTGACAAAGGCCTGGAATGCTACTGAAAAACACTATTTAAACATGTTAACCAACATATCTTACAAATTTCAATGAGAACCTCTGTTGTATAGTTAACTATACAAAGGTTCCAACAATTAATCATAGCAATTAATAATAACTTCATTTTCAAGTTCATTCAAGCATGCCCGATAATCTAATTAACATGAATAAAACTTGCTATTCTTTTTATTACAATTAATCTGAATCTCAAAACCATCCATGAGAAATTCTCAAGCAATTTACTTATTCCGGAAATGAAACTAAGTGGCAAACGCCTTAAGGTGGTGTGGAAGTGAGTGCATCCAACATCTACTCCCTCCCATGCATGTCGTTCCTGCTAGCTGTACCTAAAACAAATCAAAATAAGAGTGAGCCCAAAGACTCAGCAAGTACCAACAAGGCTAAGCAAGTTATCATTCATAGCATCAATAATCCAAGATAAATAATGCACCAAAGTATAGCCTCCAAGCTCATGTGAATGCAACCAATGCAATGCACCTTTTCAACTTTATCTCTTTTCGCATTTTACCGGTAATGCGGAGTATACAACCGTCATTGTATACCCTTGCTGTGCCCTCCGCACGGGGACCAAAAGCCTATACACCACATGTATAGGGACCTTTGCCCATCACTTTAATGATGGGGACCTCTTTATTCATAGCCCACATTCCACGAATGTGGGACCTCAAGCTGTCATTGCTGACAGGACCTCAATCTGTTTAGCTTAGTCGCAACATGACCAAGTTTCAAAATGCCAGAATGCTTGAGTAATACATCTACATCTACATCTTCTCATTTGTGAAATTCAACATGTACTTTGAGCATGTAAACAATAGCATCATGAAAGAACTGTAATCACAATATGCAAACACCAACACAACTAGAGTCCTCTCCACATCATTTTCACATGGCAACAAAGAACATTACACAACTCAATCATGGCATGCAACAAGAATTCCACTAAACCCGAATACTTGCCTCAATCGTGCGAAAACGGCGGACGCGAAGTGGGTGCTGCCCTTGGGATCTCGCTTCCACCTGGATAAGAAGATAACCCCATACTAAGACTAACATACTGGACCAAAATCAATCACAACATCACAATTGAACTTGCTAACTTCTTAGCATTTCTAATTTCTAATGATTGATTACTACAGACAGCAGGCTTCTAAAATACATAACTTTCTGCTCGGGAGTCCAAATAAGATGATCTTGGACTTACTGGAAAGATAATTAAATTTTCTAAATAAACCTAGTTGGGGAGACCCTCTGATTCGGCCATCTTCTAGCTCTACTAACCCCTTTACTCAGAGCAACTAAACTGCGACAAGTTCTGGACAGAACTAAAGAAACTAGCATAACTTTCTCTACGTTCGTCCGAATCTAGTGATCTTTAGTTTTCCTGAAAGCTGAGAGGTTTAGCTTCGATTTTCGTTGTGGTGAGACCCTTTGGAAGCACTTCTAACATTGCGTTTAAGTCAGGTTAAGCCTATACTGTCGAATCAGCTACCCTCCAGAAACAACATAACACTAAGAAATTCATAACTTTGGCTTCCGAAGTCCGAATGACCTGATTCTTGTTGGCAATGAAAGGTAGCTACGATATCTACAACTTTCTAGGAGAATCCCAGACCCAAATCTGCCTTTAACCTAACCAAAAACGACAACATTTACTGCTGCAGAAAACCGACGAACTGGTATCCGAAAATCAGACAACTAGAAATCGACCCAAAACTATGATCAACAAGTTACCCTTGCCGAAACGGAGAGTACACGCAGCGTATCGACGATCACCACGTTCTCCCGGTTGCAAACCCCTCTACTTCTCTTCTTTTCTCCTCTTCTTGGCCAGCCAGCAAGGGGGGCCCTTCCTCCTTCTTATGACGAGCAGCAAGGGGCTAGGGGAGGGTGCAAGGGAGATGGAGGGCAGGGAAATGGAAGGGGAGAGGGCGCACCAGGGAAGGAGAAAAGGGGGGCGGCACAGGAGGTGTGAAAGGGAACCGGCGCAAGGGGGGCGGCCACTCACCTCCCCTCTCGGGCCAAAAGCCAGCGGGCCGAAAGCCTTAGCCCACGCTGTCCAAACTTTCCGATTTTTCCCCCGGATACTTCTCTAATTGGTCTTTTCCTTATAGCTCTTTTCATAGTCCTTAACACTGCTCTTGACCAAAATCGACAATTGCCTTTCGGGATATTACAGTTGGGTTAACTCTGCGAAAATCCCCCTCACAACTGTTGAATTTGAGCATGTACCAGCAGGTCCTTCCCGTATTTTTATTTACTTCTCTCCCAAATAAAATAACCTCTCCCGACTACTAGCTTATCACACTTCTGGGGTATTACAGAAAACTTGACCAGCATGAACACGGTTACACAGACAAAGGTGAAATGAATGGCGAGAGGTAGGTGAAGATGTGTTGTCGTAGTTTTTAACTCATTTGTTCTTATTTTGGAATGGAATAGAAATTTTAAAAGGTATAATTGACATATAAACATGAGAATCCCTTAGGTCATTTAAAAGAAATACAATCTATACACAATATCACATCCAATTGCATTTGTGACAGCAGTTAGCAATTCAATTATGGTCCTTATCAGTTCAGATTGGCTTTATGTTGGCATGTGTGGTCCTTATCAGTTCAGAAAGAATAAAGGAAGTATTTGATTAGGGTATTAGAGTGGTTTGTCTTTTGGCTTATGTGGTGTTTATTTGTAAACAGACTACTTGAAAAGCAGAAGGGATTTCATAATGAATCTTCGCTTGTGAATTTGACCCTTTTGGTGTGAAGTTGCCATTTCATGGTTGCGATGAGAATCAGTTACTTTCAATAGGGTTCTGTTATAAAAGGGATTGTTTAAAGCGAGTTCTATTGTGTGTTCCTGGTTAAAGGAGGTGCTCCATGTTAAAGAGGAAGAGATCGATTGAGAAATGGGACAAGAGTTCCATGCGTTATGTGTATGTTCTATTCTTTGGTACCAAACGGAAAGTTGGCCCAAGGTACTTTGGTTTATTTTCGATAGTTGCGGGAATTAGGAAGTTAGCGTATAGCTAGGTCCGTCTCGGGTCTATACGTGGAGTACGCAACATCTTGTACGTTCCAATGCTGAGTGAGTACTTGAGAGATTCGGAGTTTGAGGATTTGGTAGAGTCGTTGACCAACGAGTAGGACCTTAGCTTCGAGTTCCGTCTGGTGCGTGTGCTAGAGGATTTGGAAAAGGGTGTTGAGGCATAAGACTTTGAAGTATGTCAAAATTTTGTGGTCGCATCAAACCGAGCAGCAAGCGACTTGAGAGTTGGAGTTACCCATGCGTGAAAAGTACCTGGAGTTGTTCACAACGGATATGTGTTAATTGTTGTTGATTTTGGATTTTTGGTTGTTCTTCGAGTAGAATGACGAGGGTAGAATTCGGGGTCGAATTATTTTAAGGGGCTAGAATGTAATATCCTATTTTGTTAAATGAGTATTTAATGAATTAGAAAATAATTAATAATATGAATTTATAGGGAAAATGAGAGAAATGGATATGGGCCTTCAGCCCATACCCAAGAGGTGGGCCAGCCACCAACAAAAGAAGAAGGGAGAGGGGAAAACCCTAGGGTGGTTACTGTAGCTGACGTGCTACAGTAGCACTGCCATTGCTATAGTGCCTCCATGAACAGTAGCCGCCCCTCCTCTTCATTCCCCCCTTGCGCCATCATCTCCACCCCCAACCGAGCTGTAGCACCCCAGCCCAACACGGAGCCCAGAATGCCACTAACTACACTAACTATCAATTTTAACATCATTTTATAATAAATTATAGCAAGCGTATCATAATAAAACCCGTCCAGGGTCACAATAATATAAGTATAATGATATGACAACCATAGATAATTTACTCCTAGGCGCATAGTAAGGTAATAAACCAAGATTAACGTATACCAATCAATTAAGTATATTGGATGAATAATCAACTCTAACTTATCATCTAAGGTTATTCAACACCATCATGTCCTAAATATAAGTCATCATGCTAAAACAAAAATTTGTCATGTCCAATGAATCAAGTAATTGGGTGTAGGTTGTGATTCCAAGTGCGCTAGCCCTTCCCGAGGGGAACGTCATCAACGGTCACCTAAAAACAACAATAGAGCAAGAATGAGTCTAGGACTCAACAAATACATAATAAAGTCATAAACAACGGTTTGTCAACCATAATCAACGCTATCATCACCATCTATCTATTTAATGCCATTCTCGTACTCAAATGAACCACCCATATTTCGTATAGATAAAGTTGCACAATTTAACAATTTACTCATATATGCGAATGCACCACCATGCTCATGCTCATATGCATCTCATCAGCTGATACCGATATAGCAGAGTGTTCACCCGTCGATGAACCACTCTATCCTTCACTCCCGTGAAGTCCCCACCGAAGTAGAATCTTATCTAGAGCACTCTGGACTAGTCATGTATCTTTCTCACTGACCTCACCGGATTAGTTACATGACTTTCTCACCGACCTAGCTCGTGCAACTCTTGTCATGATGAATGTAAATGATGCAACATCTTTAATCATTCATCAACATAATACTTCTCATTAACTCAATATCTCATTCTCATTAACGCAATATCATAGTCTTATTCAATCCGTGTCATCAATATCATGTATAAGAATAAGCTTGACAAAAGCATAATAAATAGTATTAAAGTAATATCAATAACAATGGTGAACAACCTATTGTTCACCACTCTACTATGTACTTGTCTCTTAGCCACTCGAAGCCGGGTGACGAAACTATGGCACGACGCATGATGCTACAGTCCCTGAACAAACAAGTAAACACACACAGTCAAAAACATCATCAAAATCACATCACAACAGGACCAACCCGTAACACTAATTGACCTCGCAAGTTTACGCCAAACTAACCAAAAACCCAAATCCATTGGACGCACTACCCGCTATCCCTGTAATAAAATGGTCTTGCTTATTCATACGAACTCCAATTTCAACCAACCAAGACTACCTAGAATTCTCACGAAACAACCTACATTTTTCTAGTTATAACGAAACTTGAATTCTACCGTTTTCTATCTCGTTTCTTTGCCCGAATATCATTTCAGATTCTGTCGGAACAGTCTAATTCATAATTTTTATATCTTTAATTCTACAACTTGAACATATATGAATAATATGAGCTCTCGAAACTACACAAGATTTTCTACAATATTCAAGTTGACACCGATATTTAATTTTAACAATTTCTACATGAAATCAACCCAACTGCATGAAGTCTACTGACTACGTCCAGAATCTGGATAGCAGCCTTTCGGAGGCCATAACTTTTATCACGCTACCCCGATTTCAATGATCTAGACCTTCATTGAAAGCTAACGCAATAACCTACCTTTTCTCTAATTACACCGAACTCTAATTCAGAGTCTAAATATCTCTAATCATCCCGCAATGTTCTGCCCTAAACCTAACGAATCTGGACAGAACAGAAATCCATCTTCCCACTGCCCAAACAATCTACCGAAAGAAAAATGACTAAATTTAGGGGTATCTAGAGGTTTTCTTATCGTTACGCTCGAAGAACACGGAGCTGATCATGAAATCCCGTGAAATCCTTCTCCTCCTCCCTTCTTTTCTTTCCATCTTCCTTCCTCTGGCTGATCTTCCTCTTCCTGGCCGGCAGCAGCGGGGAGGTAGCGCTACAGTACCCACGTGGCACTACAGTGCCTCAGTGCTACAGTACCCATGCTCGCTATGGTGCCTTGGTGTTACAGTACCCGCACATCGCTACAGTGCGAGACTGTTAGGGTTTGTATTTCCCCCACCGTCTTAAGACGGTTCTCCACTTGGGCCAAAGAGCTATGGGCCGAAGGCTCAAGTTCTAATACTCTTCCCAAATTCTGAATTTTTCCTTTCTAATTATATTTAATTTCAGTATTAATCATTTATTTGTTGTATGTTTAAACAGGATATTACATTCTACCCCCCCCCCCCATAAACAGAATTCGACCCCGAATTCTACTTGTCGTTCTATTCGCAAGAAGACCACAACTAAAATTAATCACAATTAATACGTACCCGACGTGAACAACTCTGGATTCTGCTTGCTCATGCGAGATTCCAACTCCCAAACCACTTCCCTCTCAGACTTATGGGACCACATCACCTTGATGGATACCAACATCTTCCACCTCCGCACCCGTCTCTACCTTTTCAAGTACACTCAACGGACAGGACTCGAAGGTACGGCCGTACTCATTGGTCAATAGCTCTAACGAAACCTCACACTCTAGATCTCTTAAGTACTCCCTCGACACCAGATGATACAAAACGTTGTGAACCCCACCCCTAGACCCGAGACGGTCCTAGCGATACGTTATCTTCCAAAATCCCCGTAACTTCCAGAAGCAAATCAATGTACCTTGGGCCAACCTTCCCCTTTGGTACCAAACCACACAACTTGTACATAACACACGGAACTCTTGTTCCAACTCTCAATCAATCTCTTCACCTTAACAAGGAGCACCTCCTTTAACCAAGCATATACAACAGGACTCGTTTTAAATAAACTCTTTTACAAACAGAGCCCAACTAAAAAATAAAGGTTTCTCATCGCAACCACGCATTACCAACTCCCCACCAAAACAGTCAAATCCAAAATCAAAGATTCATCACGAAACCCTTTTCAGTTTCCAATTAGGCAGTTTGCAAATAAACACCACATAAGCCAAAGGAGAAATCACTCAAATGCCCAAATCAAACACTTCTTTTATTTTTCTGAACTGGAAAGAATCACCATGCCAACATAAAGCCAATCAAATGATACATGACCTCCATCATAAACACACAACTCAAATAAGAATCAAAAGAGCATTTCACTACCCGAAAAAAATGTTCTTTTCTCAACTTTTCTTTTAGGAAATAAACCTTCTCTCAAACCATAGGATTCCAAATCACACTAACTCTTTCCTCTTAACCAGCAACCTCAAAACAATACTCAACCTGAAAACAACAACCGCACTCATCTAGAGGACTTTACTAATCCACTAAAAAGATACTCTAGTCCACTCCTCTACCAAAGGAATTACTTTGACAAATAATTTCCAATGCACCTCAATATATATTTCACCCACAATCACATCAACTCAATCCTTTAAAGAGAATCAGCTTGAGATTCACACCACACACACTCGTATACCACACCAAAAGGATGCTATCACTGACCATCATACTATTCAAAATCCACTTTTATTCTACTACTTCTACATATAATCCTTGGGCAACCAAGATTCCAACATAAAATACAAGCTCAATTTCAACATCCAATACTCCTACAATAAAATTCTGGCATAGTTGATAGGAAAATCCTCATATTTGATAACCACCCCACAATCGAAACAATATCCTCAATCATTAAAATCAACAATTATAACTAATCAATTGACCGCCCAAAATAATTAATTTCACTAATCTCGGATACTCACTAAACCACATCATTCAATTTCACCTACACCACCTTGCAAATTACACAATCGCAACACCTTAACTAATTGACCAAGATTCAAACTTTTGATAATTCCAACATTCCACCAACATGAATAAATGTTCTTGGATCACCATTCACTGTAGTTTCTACTAGTTGTAACAAAAATCAGTTTTATTTCAACGACAATCATTCCATTTAAATCAAGTTCCCTCCAAGAATTATATCACGCAATCAATTCATCCTCCAATGCTCCTCAAATAACTTGCAATCCAAGGTCTCACAACATCCTATACTTGACCATTACTAACCGGTTATCACTATATACTCTATAAGATTTTGTAAAACAAATCGATTATTCCTCTTTTCAAGAGAAGAGGCAAATAAAAATAATTTTTCAGCACACAAAAATATTTTACCTTTCGCAGTAAACACAAGACCAAGAGAAATAGTCAAATAACAAGGATCTCGGGAAAGCAGAAGAGGAGACCACAGTTGAGGACATAAGTCCCACAAAAAGAGAATATCAAACCTCAACCAATAAGAATAAAGTATTACTTTGGAAACTCAAGAAACTCTTAAGCGACAACGACAGAAAAGTTAAACGAACTTCAATAAGTTGAAAGTTACAAAACTTAACTCCATCCTCAAATACTTCTACTACATTCTTTCCTTTAATAAAGAAAATAATTTTATTTGATTACAACATCACGTTGCCACCTCAAATAAGAAGACCTTTTATGACCAAATCACCTTAATCACTTAAGAACCAATAGAACTTTCTAACACATCGCTTTGCTCCACAAATTTTAGATACCACATAAATCGTGAACTCCAAAAGATAACGAATGCAAAGCTCAAAACATTTCATTTGGGTGATACCCCGAAAGACGATCCAGTTTACTCTCTTTCTATAAGAATCAACAACACCCTCACAAATCACAATCACTTGCAGACAATCTTACTAACATCAAGAATAACACACTTTTAACAAGAATCATCATAGTCTACTCTTCCACTATAAAGCTCTCCAAAAACTCACCAAATTGTTCCATACTATTTTATCATCACATCCTCAAATTGAGAGTCTACCAAAACTTTACAACCTCACTACAACAAGTATTTTATTCTAGAGGTGATCTACTATACAAATTAAAAGGTTCTACCAAAACCCTTTCATCAAGGACACGCTATCATCTGGCAATTCCATAATCATGTAAACATAAGCCACATATTCAATCACATCAGTTCAACTCTTAGTGATGCTGAACACCAAACTTCAACACACAATAATTGCGCTTCAACGATCATTGTTATCAACTGGTTTCATCATGAAATCTAGTTTCTACCTACTTCCCTTTGCAAATCATATGATTTTTTTTACAAACACATATTCAGCTATTCTCTTTATGTTCAGATTTTGGTGCAAAATCTCAACAAAACTTCAATAATCGTAGCCTTCCATCGATCAAAGGTCTCAACAACACTACAATCAAATTCGTCCAATCATTCTAGCTAGAATTAACTATCCAGAAACTCCTTCCATAAATTTTGGATCCACCGATATTCAATCCCCCCCAATCTTTCGTACACAATTCCAACAATTAATCATAATATGGATTATGTAAATCTAACAATTATATATGATCACTAAGTATCCACAGAAAAAAAAACTCCAAGATTAATATCCACTAAGGCAATAATCTAACACCCTCTTAATTTAACCATCACAAACGGTTATATTATTCTAGTGAGACCCATTAATCCAATTTATCCAAGATGTTTACCAAATTCAACAATTCTAATGATCAGACTAGTTCATCAATGTCCCACACTTCTTAATAACTCCCGAATTTCTAGTAGGTATGGACATACTCTTAATCACAATTCATCATGTAACTATTCCAAGACAACAACAAATTTATGAACTTCACTTCCAAGGACCTTGGTTAATATCGATTATGCACCATGCTACAGACCCAACTTGATAACTCATACATTATCAACTTATTCTCTATGCTTAAAACCTCTCACTTAACACAAATGCGTAGAGTCAAAACTTTCTTCAATGAATTTTGTAAAAGATAATTTCCATTATCTAAAACACCAACCGAATAATCGGGTCATGTTTCCCAACAAGAAAGTAGAACTCTCATGAAAAAGAATAATATTGCCAATAACAACATTTACAAGTAGCAAGAATAGCTCAACAGTCGAAAAAGACAATAATTGCTCTATAAAACAAATAGATATCAATTGAAACTCATCAACTGCATTTTAACCACTATTCAAAGAAAGTTCATCAACCGCAAGTGGTTGTAATCATAATAACCACATGCAGACTCAAGGAAAACAACAACTTTTTAAAGAAACTAATCCCCAACCTTTTTAACTAAATTACCCAGGGTAAACACTTCACTTTTCCCATACCACAAACGGTGGTACAACCTGGTCATACCTATGGCCACAACCACAATCTCTACCTCTCATCATAGCTATCAACCAATCAACAACACACAATAGGTTCAAAGAACCAATATCAACTCATACATTAGTATAACAACATATCGACAGCGTAAGAGCAATACTCGTCCCATTCTCATCCTACTGTGCACTAGTGTGTCAAATTTTAAGTTAATTAACCATTAGCAAATTTTAGTTAATTTTACTAGTCCTAAAATAAATTTTAGCAATTTTAGTTTACCTAAATTGTTAATCTATTCACCACGGACCTAAAACGCTCTGATACCAACTGTAGCACCCCGCCCAACACAGAGCCCAGAATGCCACTAACTACACTATCTATCAATTTTAACATTATTTTATAATAAATTACAGCAAGCGTATCACAATAAAACCCGTCTAGGGGTCACAATAACATAAGCATAATGATATGACAACCATAGATTATTTACTCCTAGGCGCATAGCAATGTAATAAACCAAGATTAACGCAAGCTAATCGATTAAGTCTATTGGATGAATAATCAACTCTAACTTATCATCTAAGGTTATTCAACACCATCATGTCCTAAATATAAGTCATCATGCTAAAACAAAAATGTCTCATGTCCATTGAATCAATTAATTGGGTGTAGGTTGTGATTCCAAGTGCGCTAGCCCTTCCCGATAGGAACGTCATCAACGGTGACCTAAAAACAACAATAGAGCAAGAATGAGTCTAGGACTCAGCAAATACATAATAAAGCCATAAACAACAGTTTGTCAACCATAATCAAGGCTATCATAATTATCTATCTATTTAATGCCATTCTCATACTCAAATGAACAAGCCATATTTCGTATAGGTAAAGTTACACAATTTAACAATTTACTCATATATGCGAATGCACCATCATGCTCATGCTCATATGAATCTCATCAGCTGATACTGGTATAGCAGAGTGTTCATCCGTCGATGAACCACTCTATCCTTCACTCCCGTGAAGTCCCCACGGAAATAGGATTTTATCTAGAGCACTCCGGACTAGTCATGTATCTTTCTCACCGACCTCACCGGATTAGTTACATGACTTTCTCACCAACCTGGTTCGTGCAACTCTTGTCATGATGAATGTAAATGATGCAACATCTTTAATTATTCATCAACATAATCCATCTCACTAACTCAATATCTCATTCTCATTAACGCAATATCATAGTCTCATTCAATCTGTGTCATCAATATCATGTATAAGAATAAGCTTGACAAAAGCATAATAAATAGTATTATAAGTAATATCAATGATAATGACGAATAACCTATTGTTCACCACTCTACCATGTACTTGTCTCTTACCCATTCGAAGCCGGCTGACGAAATTGTGGCACGGCGCATGAGGCCACAGTCCCTGAACAAGCAAGTAAACACACACTAAAAAACATCACCAAATCACATCACAACATCGGGCGCACTACCCGCTGTCCCAGTAGTAAAATGGCTCTAGCTTATTCATACGAACTCCAATTTCAACCAACCAAGACTATCTAGAGTCCTCACGAAACAACCTACATTTTTCTAGTTATAACGAAACTTGTATTCTACCGTTTTCTATCCCGTTTCTTTCCCCGATTACCACTTCAGATTCTGTCGAAACAGTCTAATTCACAATTTTATATCTTTAATTCTACAACTTGAACATATATGAATAATATGAGCTCTCGAAACTACACAAGATTTCCTACAATATTCAAGTTGACATCGATATTTAATTTTAACAATTTCTACATGAAATCGACCCAACTGCACGAAGTCTACCAACTACGTCCAGAATCTGGACAACAGCCATCTGGAGGCCATAACTTTTCACTCACTACTCCGATTTCAATGATATAGACCTTCATTAAAAGCTAACGCGATAACCTACCTTTTCTCTAATTACACCGAACTCAAATTCAGAGTCTAAATATCCCTAATCATCCCCGCAATGTTCTACCCTAAACCTGACGAATCCGGACAGAACAGAAATCCATCTTTCCATTGCCCAAACGATCTACCGAAAGAACAAAGACTAAATTTAGGGGCATCTAGAAGTTTTATAATCGTTACCCTCGAAGAACACTGAGTCGATCATGAAATCCCATGAAACCTTCTCCTCCTCCCTTCTTTTCTTTCCTTCTTCCTTCCTCTAGCTGATCTTCCTCTTCCTGGCCAGCAGCAGCGGGGAGGTAGTGCTACAGTCCCCGCACGGTGCTACAGTGCTTTAGCGCTACCTTGCCTCGGTACTACAATACCTGCACGGCGCTACAGTGCGAGACTGCTAGGGTTTGTATTTCCCCCACCCTCTTAAGCTGGTTCCCCACTTGGGCCAAAGAGCTATGGGCCGAAGGCCCAAGTTCTAATACTTCTCTCAAATTCTAAATTTTTCTTTTCTAATTATATTTAATTTCAGTATTAATCATTTATTTGTTGTATGTTTAAACGGGATATTACACGAGCTCACGTCGTTGCCATCTCCAGTGCTGCCCACCGTGCAGTTGGCCATCCGTAAGAAAGAGGAAGAAGAAGGGAGGTCTTCGTGTGGGATTCAGCGAAGTTCAGTGTGTTTTCATGGGTAATTGCACATTCCCCATTAGATTTTGTAGAACATTCTTATGTGAATTGTCTCCAATAACTAGATTGTAGCTGCTGTTGTAGATCGATGTCTCTATTGTTATGTTGACGCGCAAATTTAAGTTAGATGTAAGCAAATCTAGTGTTTAGTGTCACCTAGACATATGTGGAGTTATGCGTTCACTTCCGGGAAAGTATTAATTCATAATTTTTTATTGGATAATGAACTAGTTATGATTTTTACAAGTCTGAGTACCCGTTCAGTCTGTGGTTTCGGGCAGCGAGGTTAGTTCTATGATTTAGAGTTTGGAGATGAACGAATCTGGTCATTTGATCTCCACGAGTTGTGTAGATAACTTCATGATAAATCCACTGTAACACCTTGGCTATTTGGAAGCCAAGATGTCACCTAAAAAAAATCTAACATACAACCACAAAGCGGAAGAATTTGAATAATTTATCATCTAATGGCATAAACAGACCAAAATTTAACAGGACCATGGCACGAAAAGAATCTGAATCCAAACACTTATATCAGAAGAGGTGATCAAGGTTTACAAGCAGTAATAAATCAACCATAACATGGAGAAGGTATCCTTCCTTCACCATCTAAATTTATTTATTACAGTTCATCACTTAACGAATGAAAAATAGAAACTAAATCCTATTGTTGAACTTGAATATGGTGAATTGCATGATTAGTGCGTGTCTACTCCCTCCAGATAGAGCCAGCATCAATGATCACCTATAATAAACAAACAAAGCAAGAATGAGTCTGTGACTCAGCAAGTACAGTGAATAAAGGAACATACCACAAATACGAACAAGACCTCATCATTAAAGAATGCGAACATACCCCGAATAAGTATATGGATGAATAGAATGAATGGATTTAATGAAAAGTATGGATTGCACACATGCGTATACCGGTATAGCTAGTGACACACCCGTCGGTGTACACTTAAGCCCGTATTTAACCAAAATACGGGGATCCCAATCCCGTATGAAGAACGTTTCATACGGGTGTCCAAAACTGCCCACATTGGACTGGTGGGTCTTACGTGCCCATACTGGAATTGATGGGTCTTATAATCCACTCCCGTGGAAGGCACATGAAACAGGATGCATGACCTGAAGTATGAATTATGAAAGACATCATATATATACTCATGGATATAACACATAAGAAAAGGACATACACTTTGAATATTCTCGTGGATATCAGAAAAACACAATACAGTCATTAAGCATGCATCATACACCAAACATATGAACATCAAAGTACTTGCCTTTCGCAAAGCGCTGCGGTAGTAGGCAAAGAAGATGTCCCTAAACCCGAAGCCTCTCTGCCTACACAAGTAAGTACTCAAAATAAATACAACATATAACAGGGCGCTTCCATTAACGTTCTACAACGTCTTCCCGACAACCCACAATTATCTAGTTAGCTCTAATCTGAAAACAGACTACTCAGGCACAAACCGAAACTGGACAGCAGAACGGTAAAAATCATATCTATTGATATGGAATTGGGAATGAGGTGAGACCAGTTTTTATAGATTCTTAACTGACATATCTACAAAATTCTAGTTGACAAGATAACCCAATTCGGCCAATTTAATTTACTAACAGTTAGATGGAATAACAGAACAGAAACTGCCTAAACAATTAAGACAGCAGTACTAAAAAGATCATAACTTTTAATCTACAACTCCGAATTGAGCGTTCTTTAACAATCGGAAAAGTTTATGAAATTATCTACAACAACCTAGTTGAGAGGAAACCCTGATTCGACTACTATCATAAACATATTTTAGGAGACATCTTAAAAGGTAATTCTCGTCAGAATTCTGGACAGCAGAAACTAAAACGATCATAACTTTTGATCCGTACATCAGAATCAGATGTTCTTGGCGGACACCGAAAGCTAAGAACATTATCTAAATAACTCTAGGAGATAAAATCTTCAAATTCGTAACCTAAACACATGAAAAACGTCGCGCAAGGTACTAGACAGAAATCTAGAATTGAACGCAGCAGACTGACGATTCCCTAATCAAGGTAATTTACGAATCTAAACCAACCAAACCAGCGAGGAACACGATCGTTACCCTTGAAGATCCCCAAGACGTCGCTGATCAAGCCCCACGAAGAAACTCTCCTCTTCTCCTTGATCAGTAGCCCCAAAGAATTCTTCCCGATCTTCCTCTTGGCCGGCAGCAGGGAGGACCATAGGGAGATGGAGAGAAGCCACCTTGGGAGGGTAGGAGATGAGGGGGAGGTGCTGGTTTGGAAGAGGGAGGGGCGGCCAAGGAGCAAGGGGAGAATAGGGGTGGCAGCCAAAAGGAGTGGAGAGGGAGGCGCATGGAGGGGGAGGGGAATTTAGGGTTTCCCCCACTAGGCCGGCTGCCCACATGGGCCGAAGTGCTACGGGCTCTTGGCCCATAGCCCAGATTCTCTGAAATCCGCAGATAAACCCCTCAACTTTTGATTAAAAGTACTTTCTAAAACAAATTCTCTTTCACAGAATAATTCTCCTCTCTGAATATTTGGGATATTACATCCACGGAGTCCAAGTTCATATTTTTTTGGACATTTAGAACGAAATTTATGAATTTTTGAAGTTATCGTTGTAATTCTGTCATTTGGTAGGGGACAGTAGGGAAAGTTTTCTCTATTAGCAACCTTTGTTGCACATTGGAAAAAATTGTAATAAATTTATTTAGGAAGCCAGTTCTCTGTATTTTCAAGAATGACTTAGATCAGTGGGTTTGGTTGTACCAATTGAATGATACGAAATTCCTAAGTCGATAGTACTAAAAATGACAGATCTGTCTTCGAAGATAAAAACAAAGACTTAGATGAAATAATTTGAACATCCGGTCACCTGAGAAGTTGTAGATATGTGTGTGTAGGTTCCAGAGAACTTGGGTTCATGATTTTTGGAGCCTTGAACCAAAAGTTATGTATTTTCCTTTGGTGGCTGTCTGTTTTGGACAGATTGGGTTTTGGGATTGTATCGGTAAAGCTTTGGGTTGCGAATAGGAGCGAATGATTTCATTTTGTTTTATTTTTTTGTTGTGTACATTTGAATGGTATATTTAGTATACTCTATGGTTTCCAGGTGGTGGTGAGCACCGGGGTTAAAGCCTTCCCGTCGTCACCCTTCCTCTCGTAGTTGAGGCAAGTGCAAATAGTATAGAATGAATTTGGATGTAGTATTCATGATAAATGTCATGGTTTACTTATGAAGTTATTCCTATGCTATTATTGTTGAATGCTACTTCTCTCATGTTGGAATGAGATTATGAAATTCATTTGCATCATGACATTCATTTCCCATTCTTGGACTACTTGGTAGCCAAGCCTTGTTTCTTTTGAGGTCCCCGTCATACATTAGATGGGCATGAGGTCCCCATCATGTATTGGATGGGCATGGGTCCCCACACTCGTGGAGTGTGGGCTTGAGGTCTCGATGCTTGAAGGCACAGGCTTGAGTATGCATCGACGGATGTACTACTCGGTATTACCGGTAATTGCAAAGAAGAAAGAAAGAGCATTCTTGTCATATGCATTGCATTCAAGTGTAAGAGATTTATTATGGTTCCATGTTGATGTTCATATGAGGACTTGATATCCTCATTGGCTGTTCGTGAAGTTTTGGTTGCTATTACTATTGTACTTTGCTGAGTCATGGACTCACGCTTGCTGTTGTTGTGCTTTTAGGTACCTCTCGAAGCAGCGACATGCATAGGAAAGGGTAGTCTTGATGCACATCATGCTTACACTATTCATGGCAAATAAAATTAGTTCACTTCCTTACAATCTAAAGATCTTGTTATTACCTTTAGTTTCGATTATGTCCATCCCTCGTGGTGGTTGATTCACTTGTATTCGTGGATGAACTGTTATGCTTTTGAACCTCGTTCATTGGTTAATTTAATCATGTTTGATTGAATAACTAGATTGTTTGGATTAGACTTCGTCCTCGTAAATCTGTTGAATCTTGATGCTTTATACTTATTTGTTAAATATTTCCCATTGTGTAGTTTAAACATTTGATTTGGATTTGGTTGATAAAGAAAAAGATCCATGCTCAAATTAATTACATTTGATAGATGACTTTCTTTTTCTTGGTTAATTTGATAGTGCTAGATCTTGATGATTAGAACCGTATCTTTCGATTGAATGATTTGCAGAAAGTTTATTAGTAGGTTGAAATTAATTGGTTCTGTTGAGTAGATAGTAGCATCCTAGGCTCTATGTTGGGCTATGGTGTTACAAGAACCGTCAGTGATATGGTCTCACATTACAGACGGATATTTGTTCCACTAAACCATCTGTGATATATATAGTTCAACATATAATATAATAATTCGATCACATCCAAACTAGATTTTTTTCATTTTGGAATTTACATATGGCCAAACAGCGTGGCTAGTTGTTTCTTACAAAGATTAAAAAAAATTAGAAACATAAATAAACAAAGTTTTTCTAGTGGTGGAGGTAGGCTGCTATCTCCGTCTTCAAAACTTCGTAGGCGGCGGCGTCAGCATCGGACGGTTCGTGATCATCAACACGAAATGCGTCCACCCACTTTCGCGCTCGTTCGAGTGTCTCCCGAAGACCCTCGTACTATTGAATCAAGAAGAATTGAGCCCACAGACTCTCTTCCCTTGCTTGAGGGGTCTCGACATGGTGGACTCAATCGCCCGCCACCTCGATTAAGCAGTCCAAGTGACGGTGAGCCTCCTATAGACATGCAACGTCATTATGGAGGACCACGTCGATGACATGGTAAACTCGCCGGTAGTGGGAGATCACTCAGAAAACACGACGGAGGAGGATGTCAAGACAGCGGAAGGTGGCCGCCACCTGCTCCGGCCAATTCTCGGACAGAGGAGTGAGGACACTATTGAAACAGTGTCCTTCTGCCACATCCACCAACGTACGACCGTAGAGGTGCTCGTACAGTATAGCCAGGTAGGCCATCAATACCGACGACAAAGAAACAGAAGAGGGAGTCATTCTGCTTTACAAGAGTAGAGTTATATGTGGGGATGATGATCATCTTCGATGGCGGATGATCCTTTTTATAAAATAAAGAATAAATTTAGCGCGTGAGACAAAGAGACGCATCAGGGAGCCAAAGCGGCATTGATGCGCCGAACAGATGCATCGGCGATGACGGCAACAAATAAACTCATCGGGGAGCTGAAGCGATATTATACAGACGATTCGTGTTTAGAACCGTCTGTGATACTTCACGGACGGTTTTCAATATAAATCATCTATGATATTACCTCTTCACAGACGGTTTTTAGTACATCTAGTTACACAGACGCTCTCTAAACCAAAACCGTCTGTAATTGCATGTAATACAGATATTTTTGGTCCACCATCTGTGATGAGGCATCCAGTATTAGCCTTTTATAAGTAGTGACACCTATATGAGCCCGATTATCGATCGTAGTCCATGAGATGTGAGTGATCTCTAAGAAGCTCATGAAGAGGGCCAAGTATCAGCAAATGCCTTAAGTGAAACTTGTCAACACAAAATTACCAATTCGAGGCATAGTCCATTATGTAGTTGTGGGTAAGTGTAGCTTGAGGTTCTAGGTGGATGTTCAATCTTAACCGGTCTCCACCGAAAAACTGGTATATCAACAACACTTTGGAATTATGGGCAATTTCATAATGCTTTTGGGATCTAGTGGGGAATTGTTGGAGTTTTGGGCTTGGCCCATTCAATATTATAATTAAATCCCAGAAAAATACCAAAAGTCCACTCATGCATGGTGAAAGGTGGGAAATTTAGTACCATATTACTAGTCTAGGTGGAAGAAGACCAATATATAAGGTGGAGTTGGTCTTACCTAGTTGAAGCAAGCAAAAGAAGAACACACGTGCGCACGCTCGCTCGCCTCGCCGCGCCACGCCACACCATTGCCCGCTCGCGCATGACGTGCGCGTGAATGGTCTGGCGATTTCGTATTTGGTTGGCTGTGGAGCTGTAGCTTCTTTTTACACCTCTCAGCTACTCCATCCCTTCTTCGGTGTGTACCGACGTGGGGAAAGCAGTGTCTTCGAAGCCGGCGTCCCTCGTTATCCTACACGGATTTGGGCGAATCATATTTTTGAGAAGCGTTTGTGCGATTGCTCATAGCTTCCTCCTTCTCTATCATCCTCTACGTGTCGTCTTCTTCGTGAAATGCTTAAAGCAAATGATGTAAAGCCTAATTAAGCATCTGGATACTGAACCCGTGGAGTAGGCCAGATCCATCAATGCTTGATGTGCACGCCTTGCAAAACAAGCCCTAATCTGGAGGTGTTCATTTGCAGCTCGGCCTGTCTCGATTTTTCCAGAATCAGGACGGCCTGGCTCGAAAACAATAAAAAAGGGAAAATAATGAAAAATAATAATATGTTGTAAGTTCTTTTTAAGATAAGGCTTTTTTTGGGGTCGAGCTGGGCTTTTCCGATACCAGCCCAGTCCGGGGTTTCAACTTTCAACACCTCTACCCTACGCCCTTCTGGTCTGGTCTTCGGGCTTTCGGATCCTTCTGAACACTAGCTGGTCACACACTAACGTCTCTCTCTCTCTAGCTTGGCTACGTAGGTTGATGCCTCTCCTCTCCTGGTCGGAGTTAAGATTAGACTTAGATTACCGAGGTAGCATTCATTTTCTTGCAGTGATGCATGCCAGGCATTGAACAATAATTACACACACGGAAATGGAAAGAGAGACGGTAGAAAGGGAGTGTGTGCGACAAAGAGAGAGAGGCTAGGACCCTAAATATAGCTTGAGGCTCCGTGCTAACTTGGTTTGAGCTCGTGATGTTTTTAAGCCAAGTTGAGCCTCCTCTTGTGCTCGCTAAATTTTCGAGTCAAACTTGAGCCGCTCGCGAGTTACTCGTTCGGCTCATGCTGATTGCGAACCCACAAAGCCCCACAGGCCAAAGTCCATAGGCCTAGGAGTAAACTAGAGTAGACATGCACAAATAAAGTCACAAACCTCCCTCCACTAACTGCCCCTAATTCTCAAATCCCATTCCAGATCGACCCCGCTCTGCCACCCTGTCCTTCGGCCCATCCTCCGCGCCGCCGCCCCTCCTCCTTCAGTAGACCGCAGCACCCACATCCTTCGGCCCACTGTCGCCCTGTCCTCCGCCTGTCGTCCATTCGCCGCCCTCTCCTCCAATCGATGCGCCCTCCTCCATCCGCCACTCTACTCATCACCAGCTGCTCCTGTGCCCAGCGTCGTGTGGCCCATGTCCTCGGCTGGGCTCGCAAGCCAACTCAAGCATGCTACCGAGATGAGCCAAGCCTAGCTTTTGGCTCGTTCCTGAAACGAGCCGAGCCGAGACTCGAGACTCGCTCAAGCTAGAATGAAATAGAGGCTCCAATCGGCTCATATCCAGCCAGAGGCCTGGCCGGCCGCCCGGTCATGTGTTTTATTGATTCCATGCCAGGTAAGTGACGGTCAAACTTTCTTCCAACAAGCAGTTCACTCACCGAGGTGAAATCCAGTTTTTAACCCCACTTCCAGCACAACCTCCTAGAACAAAAAATGCCGCTTAATCTTAAAATCGTACGACCAGACGAGTTTTTATTAGTTACTGGAACAGAAGAACCTGCAGGGAGTAAGAACTTACCACGTCGAGTTGTTGGAATCTCTACAAACTTGTCAACTGCATCGTGTCATTGCTAGGGTTCATATCTTCTGACTGATACTGCGTAGCCATTAGCTGTGTCAGTGGTTAAGATTGGGTACATGAGATTGGACCGCGCACCGTAGTGGAAAGCACCACAACGAAAATCACTGTAGGCTTGTAGCACTCTAAATAGGAAAAACCAGCTCAAAACAAATCTACGAACATTTTACAGATATATACTTGTTAACAGCTGATATCTTCTTGTTAATATTTGTTCGGGGGTAAAATTCTAGTTCTATGTAGTGCTTCAATTCTAAATAATTTGTAGATTGGGAAACACTTTTTGGTGTAGTTGTAGAGTTGTGGATGTACGACTTCATCACCCTTCTGTAGAAATTTTGTGAGATATGTGTTTGTGCGTCTTTCTTGTAATAATAATAATAATAATAATTTTCCGATTTTAGTGTAAAATAGGTACAATTCATTCGGCCACTCAGATCATCCGTATCCTCACTTCTACTCCAACTGATTAGCAAAACTGTGAGGGAATTAATTATGTGAATAAAAAGCACGTTCCAAACGGCTAGATGCATATGTTGGGTAGCTAGCTCTGTCATTACACACTGCATCACTGCATGGTCAAAAGTTTGTTGCACAAATCTCATGTGTGGAAAACGCGCATGTGCTATTTGTAAATTGCTATATATTCTTCATCTGATTCTTTTCATAAGGCGTATTTTGGCTAGACATGAGAATTAAAAAAGTTGTAAAACCAAGACAAAGACAAGAGGAAATTACCATGCTACCTATGTTATAAATACCTCTGAAATGTGTGAGAATAGTTTGTGAAAGGGGTACTTATAAATGTAGGAGAGAGAAAATATGAAAAATAAGGGTAGACAAGGAAAAACATCAATAAATTCAATGCATGCTTTATATTTTGAAACAAATTCACAAAAATTATATATCTTATATTTTGAAATGGAAGGAGTACTTATAGATCTTACTTCTAAACAAATGGAGTTTAAATGAAAAGCTACTTTTGGAACAAAAACACGGCATGATTAATAAAAGTCAATTAACGAGTTGTAGCTAGGTGAAACGAAAGGGTGGATGTGATGTGTTAATTACCCCACTTAGCTAGTAGTTACGTAGTGAGTTATTTGTTCCAATATATTTATCCATTAAGAGAATCTAGAGTATAATTATCATAGTTTTCTCTCTCTCTATCCCTAGTTAAATGCTTTAGAAGAGATTAAGTGATTGTGTATGTCATTTAATAGGGATATATATGGTTATTTCTTATTAATTATTTTTTAGATTTAGTGTATCCTTGGTATGTGCACATGTTAGACTATGGACAAATATGGCGCAACATAGGGAGTAGTTACTCCCTCCATCCTGCAATATAAGTCTTTATTCTTATAAAAAAGCGTGTAGTTATTGCAATATTTCCACTATATAATCTTCTTTTAATGCTAACAAAGTGAATAGGTAGTTGTAGGAATTTTTTAAAAAATAATCTATTTTTTATTCAGAATTACATAAATAATACTACTTAATTTTTTTTGACACAAATAATCTCGAATCGCTTCACGGTTGGGCAACTTGGGCTAGTTGCCCAACGGGTGAGCGATAGATGTCCAAGTCGCTTAACCGTGGGGCGACTCGACCTTTGGCCCCCAAGTCGTCGTACGGTGGAGAGTCTATGACAGCTGTCGCTCACAGCTGTACCCTAGTCGCCCAATGGCTGGGCGACTAGGGGTGCTTACATTGCGCGTGCAGCCGGTCGTGAGAACAGTCGCCATTTGGTTTCAGTCGGCCGAGCAGAAGAAGGAAGAGAAAGAGAGGAGAGGAAGAGAGAGTTTCTTCGCATCGACGACGACGAATGTGAGTCTCTAGCCTTGTTTTGTATGCGTGTATTTTTGAAACCATGATAGGTTAGCAAGGAAGATCATGTGTATTGACATATTGTTAGGAAATGAAATAATAGTAGGTTAATTTAAAAAATCTTAGATTGGAGATAGCACGATTAATACAATTAGTTTGGAAGTTCGTATGGAGGAAAAATTTATCGGTTAAAATTAATTCAGTTGTACTATTTTGCGTGCTGCGCTAATTGTGCCTGAGCTTGATGAATGATAACGTGTTACTTTTCTATTATATAAACATGTCGATAACCCGTGCATTCGCAAATGCTAGTTTATAGAATGTTAAATACATGTATTCATTTGCACAATAAAGAATTAATAACATTTTGTTTATAGTTTTGGTTGGATTAAGGATTTATAAAATAATAAGACAGAAATCAAATATACATGGTTCCAAACCCGTAGGATTCCAAAACATGTGAATTTTTATTTTATTTTTCCTGAAAGCTTCACCCATTATAAATCTGTAGAGTAACAATGATGTTTTAAGTATTTCGCAATCCATAGCAGCCTGTATAGGTGTTAATGTAATATAGTCTTTTGTAGAAAAAATTGTGTGTTTACCACTTGGGTTTCATGAAATTGTATATTTATTACCACTATGTTCGGGCAAAGTGTTTTGGTGCCACTAAGAACATACCAAATATGATTTATTTGTCATTGGAATATAATTTTCGTCCTCAATTAACATTAATTTCTTTGTTATTTATTTTATAAGTAACAAACCTATGTAATATCTCGTTTGATTAGGACCTGTGTTCGAGCAAAGTGTTTTGGTGCCACTAAGAACATACCAAATATGATTTATTTGCCAGTAGAATATAATATAAAATCTCAATTAACATTAATGCCTTTTAATTTCTTTGTTATTTATTTTATAATTGACAAACTTATGTAATACCTTGTTTATTTTATAATTGACAGGGTCCATGCATATTGTTAATAGTTGCAAATAGCGTAGTCTTATGTTTGCATATGAAATCATGGTAGGTTACTTTCGAAAGCATGGTAGGTTATGATAAAAAAAATCAGTAGACTTATGCAAGAGTACAACTTAATTTGCAGAATTTTTGGAGCTACACTATAAGTAATTGAACCCACTAATTGTGTCATAATTACTAACTGGAAATTGATTTGTAGGTATGGCTCACGACCTTGGTGGTTCGGACTGGCATTTCGGCCTACTAGACTGGCTAGTGGACGCACAACACCGCACGAGCCGTCGTGTCCCGTATCCGGTTTGTGGGGACGACGCGGCTAACTTGGGGGTGGTTCATATGTGGACACCCCGACGGGCTTGGAGACTAGACCCACGCAAGGTAGACAGGTTTGTCTGCATGCTTTGCCACTTCTTTTGTGTCATATGTCCGCTACGTACTTACTTCTTCATGCTTTGCCGGCTAAGCCATGCCGGTCTTTTACCTCTCGCGCGGATGGTGGAGGCCACCGAAGAGGACGGTGCTCTGGTCGACGACGATGGGGAGGTCCAGGCCGGTTCGGAGCGGTCACGATGGTTCCCGTTCAACTGGTCGCTCCTGATAGCCCTAGTGGATCGGTGGCGGCCCGAGACACACACCTTCCACCTCCCATTCAAGGAAATGGCCCCTACTCTGTAGGATGTCGCGATGCTGCTCGGCCTGCCTATCGCTGGAGCCCCCGCATTCCCACCGGACATGCCTGTCAACTAGTGCGACGCCCTGCTGGGCAGGTTTCAGGGGGTTCTTGCGGCGGAGGCCGCACCACCATACTTCAACTTCTCTGAGCGACAACGACATGGCCTGCCCCCGCGGTGGCTTTCGCAGTTCCAGTTACGTATGCTACCTATTTTCCATGTTTAGTGATGCAATATCCTAGCCATATGACAGGCTTACTAATTATTCGTTTGTGCGTAGGCCGAGCGGATGGTCCCGCAGCCCACCGCCAACCAGGTGCCACAGCATCTCGAGGTGTACCTGTTGTGGCTCTTCGGCTAGGTACTGTTTACCAGCAGCCAAAGTGACTCCGTCGACGCCCGCCTCGTGGGGGTACGCGAGGGCCATCGCCGACGGCGAGGAGCTGCAGATTAGCTGGGATCAGCCGTACTTACCGCGACATACCGCGGCATGTGCGATGCGTGCTGTAGGACGAAGCCGTCATCTATCCTCACAGGCTGCCCCTCCTGCTGTAGCTGTGGTCGTTCGAGCGCTTCTCTCTCGGACGACCCATGTTGGTAGACTCCAGTCTGTACAGCGTGGACATGTACCATGGGGATGTGGTGGACCGGTCGACCGTAGGGTCCCTTTGATGTCGTAGATGGGTAAGTACTTCCCTATATCTTTACTTCAGTCGTATTACCGATCATCCTTTATAACAACTGTTCTAGCTCGCAGGCACAATATGCACACGTGCAGGTCACATGTGTGTACAAGCACTTCATGGAGCAACTGGACCGCCTCACCGCTCACGACGTGCGCTGGGAGCCGTAGTCTGATCGAGAGACGGAGTACCGTCCTCCGAGGGGGTTGTCCTCACTATGTTGGCGTGACCGGGCATACTGGCGGATGCAGAAGAAGCTCGTCTGCCAGGTTGTTCCAGTTCCCATCGGGACGAGGGTGTCTGACTCGGACCACGTGTGAGTTACACACAACACATGTTCGTATATGTTTTTGTCCGTTCTGTTACGACGACTCATAATTGCAGTGGTACGTTCTGCAGGCATAGTAGGAGGGGTGGCACCAGGACGCAGTGGCCGGCGAAGATGGAGCCGTGGGTGGTGCAGTGGGCGAACGCCCACAAGGACTGCGTGCAAGAGGATGCCCCGTATGACCCCAACGCGTGTGACTTGTACCTTCGCTAGTACGCCCTGCAGACATGCACCAGGCTGGTGCATGTCGTCGACCCTCCCCCCTCTCACGTACCAGCACCTGCCGACATGAACCCTGTACACTTCGCCCGGAACGTGCACCTCACAGTACGTACTCTCGTGGTTCAACATGTTTTGAGTTAGGTTACGTCAATTACAAGTTTGATACTTTCATGTACTCCTTGCCGACGGACATCAACGTTGGGATTACTAGGGACTCCCAATCGATACTGGACAGGGTTACCATTGTTGCAGAGGTGACGCGAGGCCTATAGTGCAGCGAGGCATGCCATGACCCTGACGTTGTGTAGGATAGTCCAGGAGATGGCCACGTTGGTGCATACGCCGAGGCCGCCACGTCCTACAGCCTAGTTAGGAGGCTCAGAAGGGGCATGTGCACATGCCCCGCCTGCGCCTGCGCCTTGGCAGGCTAGAGGGTCCGGGTGGGCACATGGGTACACAACGCCACAGCCACCACCACCGTCATCGTTCCAAGACACCTACCCGAGAGCGCTAGGGCAGTATCCTTTCTTCCCCGACCCGTATGGACAATACGACGGGTTTGAACCTTTCTCACGCATGGCCCACGACCAAGGTACGTTTCCTCTCTCAAATTTGTGATCTTCAATATATTGTAGGGATTAACATTATTTGTCCTACAGGTTTCCTACTCCTGCAGGGAGTCGAGCTCTCCCCGCACAAGGACATGAACGACTTCTTCGCGGATTACCCCAGGAAGGTCAGGGGAGCAACTGAGCCCGCACCCGTCGATGTTCTTTCCGGGTCGCAGCTTAGCAGGCCCCTAGTGGTCACGCAGGCACAGGTGGAGTCGACCCCCGAGGCCTTGGGAGCACAGATCAGTAGGGCTCCTGAGCACCTTTCCCTATCTGGGCCCCGACCCCGGCCCCGGCACCCCGCACTTCGGAAGCCGAAGCGGGGGCGCATTGGTGAGCGCGGACCAAGTGTGGGATGTGGCGATGATGGAGGAGGGGCTGTGGGTGGCGTAGCGGGTGACCAGTAGGGGGTCTTCGTGGTGCTCTGAGTACTTATTTTATGTGTTTACGTATTGTACTTCATAGTTACTATGACATGGTTGTCTATGCATTCCCTCTAGCATTGTTCTATAACTTAGATTATGTGTTTGCGTATTCTACTTCGTGCTTACTATGACATGGTTGTCTATGCATTCCCTCTAGCATTGTAGTATTACTTATTCATACATTACTTTCCAATCGTTTGTGGCCTAGTCGTTGAATCGTTCGATGACTTGGCAGCAAAAAGTGGCCCACTGCGAGCTATCATGTCGTCCAATGGTTGAGCGACTAATCCACATGTCGTTGAACCATTGGTCCAGTACTTGCTGCCAAGTCGTCCAACGGTTGAGCGACTAGACGGTTGTTGTAACATCCCAATTTTAGGCTTGTGTTTCAAATGTAAGAAAATGAGTAGAAATTAAAACTTTTTCTTACATCTTGTATTCCCTGTTTGTACTGAACAGCTTTTGTACAAGAAGTTATGGAAATACAAAGTCACAAGTCTTTGATCCAAATCTTGATCCTTCAAAAACATTCTTGTCCATCTTGTGATAATCTTCTGGAAATATTTTTCCTAAATTCTTGGGTTGGTATGTGACTCCTCTGTAAAATTTCACAATTTTTAGAAATTGTTTGAATGCTTTTGGAGGTCAGTCAACCCAATTCAAAATCTGGTCAAACCTTGGACCAGCACCTTGGTAAATTTTTGGAGGAAAATCCACAACCAAAACCTCTGAAAATTTTATTCAAGGTCAATCCCTCAGTTAGCAAGCTCCTGTAAAAATTTCATAATTTTTGGAGTTCGTTTGCTACCTCAAACAATTCTCCAAATGTCAGCCCTTCTCAAAAACCAGAAAAATCGAATCTGGTTTGAGTCAGACTCGGGTTCGAGCCCGAGCCCAACTCAACCGCACTCGGGCGCGTGTGTGTGAGCCGTTGGATTTGAAACCGACGCCCACGACCTCCCCACTGATCTGAGGAGCTCTTGAGCGCCCTCAGCGCTTCGGGGTGGTCCGAGCTGTGGGATATCCATCGTGTGGCTCACGACCTCCCTGGGCCTCCTCGCCCGCGTAAGACCTCCCCACCTCGGGTGATCTGGGACGTCCAGGACCACCCCATGCAAATCGGGATCGTCCAGGACCTCCCCCTCAGCCCTGTGTTTCTTCTCCACGACCTCCTGGAGGTCTGGTCGTCATGATTTTCCCGCACCCGTGCGTGTGTCAGGGTCAGAGCAGTTGGGAGCAGGGTGCTGTCACTTTTGATCCTTCCCAACGCCTCTTTCTACCATGCATTAAATGTGTCAGGAGCCTAGCCCTAGAAGTCTTCCCCTACCTACCTGCTCTTGTCAAATCTAGCAAGTTCATGGCAGGAGCATGGACTTTGTTCACAGTGGGGCTTGTCCATACCCTTGTCCGAGCTCCCCGGCTTTATTTAGCTCAAGGCCCTCCTCAATATCATTTTCCCACTCTTGGTTGCTGCTTCAACTCCCTCGGTTGTGAGTGTGAGCCCCAAACTCAAACACCTTAGAGCACCACCTCCCTGCCTCCATTGTCGACTTTGAAGCTCCTTGAAGACCTCCGAGCTCCAGTGGTTCTTTATTGCCTTTTTGGCTGTCACCTTGCTCTCTAGGTCAACTCAAGTCTCCCTAACTTGCTTTGTTTAACCTTCACAGAGGTGGACAATTCGGGGAGCTTGTTTTCGGAGCCGTGCTGGTCGTCTTCCCCAACTCCGGCGAGCACCACCGTCACCGGAGCTCCTGCGACCTTTCTTGGACCTCCTTCATTCCCAGGTTAGTACTTAGTGTTGGAAACCCGGTCGTTTTGAACCTCGTTAGCTTTTCATTTTGTCGCATTTAGTCTCCTAGCCTATCTCCGGCTCGCCGGCGTTCAAGGCCGTCGCCGCCGACGAGGTTGCCACCTTTAGCTCCGTGATGATATTGCGGTTCCATTCCAGTATTTAGTTGGCGCCGGCGTGGTCCCTGTCGCCGGCGGCAAGCCGTTAAACGCGCTCGGGAGTTTTGCCGGTGCAAACTCCCGTTTTCGTCATTTTCTTAGGACAGCATTAATGCCAAATCGTTGCTAATCATTGGCGCATTAATCATGTCTTGATTCGTGTCGGGTGTCACCGACGTGTGGGCCTTGGGCTTAGAATTAAAATCCATATGTCATTCAAGTCCCTTTTAGGTTCCTTTATTGCCAATCATCAGCAGCATTTAAGTTGTCCTTAGCCGCCACCTTTTAGTCGCTGTCCTAAGGAGCCGCACCAGTAGGAGCACCTTAGACCTTCTAGAGCAGATCTGGCCGTTACAGACCTCCGTAGGCCAAATCCCAGCCGTCGGGTCACTTCCCGTATTTCCGCTAGGACCTCCCTCCTCAGGACCTCCCTCCCGCGTTAATCATGGCCGTTAAGACCACCCTCGGTTAGATCTGTACCGTAGATAGGTTTCCGCGTAAATTTCTAAGTCCCAGGACCTCCCTAGTTCTATCTCGGCCTTTAAAGACCTCCTGGGATTAGCTCTTAGCCGTTAGATCTGGCTCTATGTAAAATCTTGCGCGCTTGGACCTCCCCTTGAGTCGATCCTAACCGTCTAGGACCACCTCGGTTCAATCCTAGCCACTAGGACCACTCCTGCGCAAAAGGACCTCCTCTGGGTCATTTTGCCAAAACCACCCCCTGGACCTCCACCGAGGTCCTCTTTGCAAAAAGACCTCCCCTCGGTCATTTTGCAAAGACCACCCTCGGGGTCCTCTTTGTAAAAAGCCACCCTGGTCTTTTACAAAGAAAACCCCGTTCAAGACCTCTTAGGCTCAATCTTAGCCGTTCACGACCTCCCCAGTTTAGATCTGAGCGTTAGATCTCATTTTGTAAAATCCTTAGCGCTCAGACCTCCCTCCGCGTCGATCTGGACCGTTCAGGACCTCCCTAGGCCTTATCTGAGTCGTCCAGATCTCCTCCCGTTAAAACCCTGTCACTTAGGACCTCCCCGAGTAGATCTTGGCCGTCCAAGACCTCCTCGGTTGAATCCCAGCCGATCAGGACCTCCCTCGTTCGATCTTGATCGCCCAGGACCTCCCTCACTTGATCGTGTCCGTTAAAGACCTCCCTCTGGAGATCTAGACCGTTGAAGACCTCCTCCGTGAGATCTTAGCCGTCCAGACCTCCCTCCGTAGGTTTACCCTTAGGACCTCCCCTAGTGCTCGGGACCGCGGATCTCGTCGGCGGTCCACGACCTCTGATAGCGCGTGGACCTCCTTGCGTGCGCTGTGCATGCACCGGTCGTGATCGTTGGATCCGATCTCAACGGTCGAACCTCCCGGTCGCGGGAGGAGGTCTTGTGTCTTGCTGTGCCGAGGCCGTGGCCGTCAGATCTTGATCTAACGGCCCACGACCTCTCCTTTTTTCCCTCAGTTCGTTTGGACCTTCCGAGAGCTCGAATTTTCTAAGTCTTTTGTTGTTTCAAATTTCAAAAGTGCATAACTTTGTCTTTTTAATTCCTTTTTGAATGATTCCAGTTGCTGTAGCTTTGTTATAATGTGAACCTTAATCTGAGAATGAATTTAGGCCCTGTTTTATAGCAGGAAATGATTTTAACAGCATGATCTTGTTTAGTGAACTTGGTTATCTAGAAATTCTTTGAAAACTTGTAAAATACATAACTTTCTCTCTGTAATTGCAAACTGAGCAAACTCAACTTGGTAAAATTGGTCTGTAGACATGCTTTAATATGAACTAGGCCTTGTCTTTATTTATGTTCGTGAGGAATGATATATGCTAGTTTTAGAACTTAGAAAAATCATAACTAATTCATTATAACTCCAATTTGTGCAAACTCAGTTTTGCTGTTGTTAGGATAACCATATCTACCTACCATAAAAATTTCAAGTTCCAGATCATTCTAGAAATTTTTGCCATGAACAGTAACTCTAATTAATTTAATTAGGATTTTTCAGGCTGAGAGAATTTAATTTGGCCATAACTTTTTCATGCTAAGTCCAAATGAAGTGATTCTTGTTTCTAAAATTGTATAAAATCAACCTCTAGCTGCTGTAGAAATTTCATGGGATTTGGATGTTCTTTGCAGTTGAGTTCCTTTTTGGTGTTCTTCGTTCTTATCGGTTTTATCGCCTTTTCGCGTTAGGTTCCGAAGAAAACTTTGAACCTGAGCACTCCCCTCTGCAGCAAGAATAAATCCAGCAAGGCAAGCAGTTTGATCATGTTAATCCCAGTATTTTAAGTATTTATGTTGATTTCAAATTCTATGTATGCATTGCTACTTTGTGTTAATAGTTGACCTAGTAGATGCATTTCCTTAGACAAATGATTATTCTCTACTACCATGAGCCTAGGTTATTGCTGTGATTAGAGTTCGTGGATGAGCTCTTGTCACTTAGTAGCTTACGAATTAATTGCTTAGCCATGCTTAGCTTCCGGTAGAAATGGGCGGTTATCGACTTGTCGATAACCTTGATCACATAAAACTTATTATGATTATGATTTCCACCTTGTGCCATGTCTATTTATGAAAACTAAAACTGAAAATAAAATGATTTAGACTTGGGCACAATGGTATGTTGGTGTGCTTCTGGGTGTGACTGGAATGGTGCCCGGGTCATTAAGGATCGAGTTACTTGCGCCACCGTACTGAGCATTTTGCGTGCTAACCACACTAGAGGGTATGGGACCTCTCTTGACTTAGTGCTTTGGCGTGTATTAGCTTCGGGTCGCAGGGAGTCGCAGGAGGGATGGAGGTGGGAGCATTGTAGTGTCCGAAAGGCTTCCCCCGTGATGGCTGGTTGTCTTTCGGCTTGCAATGTAAGTGTATGGGTTTCTATCCATACGAGCGGCTCGGGGTTAATACACAATATTAGAAAACGTCTCGTAGGACTTAGCCGTGCCGGCATACCTTCGGAAGTGTGCTTTGTGGCTTAAAGGTGGTCTGAAGTGTGGGTACATTGGTACACCCCTGCAGGGTTAAAACTATTCGAATAGCCTCGTCCTAGGTTATGGACACGCTCGGATACGCCCCGTGAGAACTAGACTACAACCTTTTAATTAAAACTTGATGGGTGGTACGAATCAGGGATTCGTGCTATGTTGTGGTGACTATTGGGATAGTCACTTCCAGGTGGTTACTTGTATGTATCTTTATTTCGCCGTTATTTTGTCAACAAAACAGGTTTGCAAACTTGCCTTTAAATGTATTACATTATTGCAAATAAAGTTGGCTTTATGCAAAATGAGACATACAACCTCCACCTAAATAAGCTTGCATGTAGTTTATGAATAGGTCTGCTATTCCACACGTCAGTCTTGCGAGTACCTTTGTGTACTCAGTTATCTTGCTTAAATGTATTTGTTGCAGAGGAAGAAGGTGAGCTCGAGGGGCCTCACTTTTGTGAGCTTTGTTGTGGTAGCTTGCGGGGCGACTAGCTTGGCGGCCCGGTCGGTTGCCTTATGGGTTGTGTGGCTAACCGGTCGACTTTTGTTCTAGCCATCTTATGGCGCCTTTTGCTTCTGCTGTCTTTCTTGTATATTGTTCTATTTGGCCGGTCGGCTCTTTTGTAATAACTTTACTTTATGTATGTCGTTATTGAACTTAGTGATGTATGTTGTATGGAAATGATGTGTAATTTTGTGATGATGTGCATATCTTGCAGTGCAGGAAGCATATGTCCATCGAGGCTTAGAATGTTTAATTAGTAACGCTAGAACCATTTTGAGGTTAAGTTTTACTAGTTAAATATTCCGGGTCCTCACAGTTGTATATGGAGCCAGACCCAGTCCCGTCACGGTTTCTTTCGCCATTTCTATTGGAAGACAACCAGAGCAGATCGGGAGAGGGGAAAAGGGGAGGGATACAAGGATAGGAGTTGTAAAGAGGGGGAGAAGGTAGGGAGAGGGAGAAGCAGAGGAGCTCGAGAGTGGGAGAGAAGGGGAGGAGAGGAGCTTGTGAGAGGTACACAAGGGGAGGAGAGGAGCTCGGGAGAGGGCGGTTTGGGAGGAGAGGAGCTCGATACGTGAAAGAGAAAGACGAAGGAAACTCGTTGATAAGAAGAGAAGGTCTCTGCGTGAAGGTAATAGTCTTATTTGTTGTTCTCAGCCAAATATAGGCGATGTGTAGCTACTTGTTGGTTTAGCACGTATTTGATGAATGTACGTTGAGAAATCACTGGTCGTAATATTTGAAATATTTGCAGTCATAAATCAGTCATGTCGAAGCCCACAAGATTAAAAAAAAAAGTGCATTACGGTGTTGGTACGGTTCGTGAAGGTCTGTAAGGTGCTGACCTAAGTGCTTTTCAGCAAGTCAGTATAGTACACCCAGAAGTGGAGAATGCCCGAATCAGAGATGTCCTACACTGGCTCACCAGAAGCTTCTCCTTGGACCCCGAGGTGTGGAGTGTCATCGTACATGGGCTTTGGAGTCGGTGTGTCACGCATATTCGGTGGGAGTTGACCAGACTGATGCGTACGGTTGCATAGAATGGATTTCTGGAAGGCTGTAGGCGCCGTGGCTATGAGTGTGTGCTACTCGTGCAACCATGTCCGAAGGGAGTCATCAGAGGCCCTTTCGACGGCTATCGTCGAGTTGGTGGGAGCAGCTCAGACGCGGAGCGCGTGGTTCGTGAAGAACACGTGGTGCCCGATGTTGCGAAGGCAGAAGAGGACGATGTGACTGACGTTGCAGAGACATAAGAGCAGGCGGTGACCCATGTTGCTAAGGCGAAAGAGGAATATCGCACACCTCACGCTCAGCCCAGTGCACAGGGGGAGCATGTCGACAGCATAGTGCGTCAGATGGAGATCGATGACTTGACAGCTCGAGCGGAGGAGGAAGCTTTAGAAGAGGATGGTGATGACTCTTCTGAGGAGGACGAAGGTCCCATCCCACAAGAATGGAATAGGGTGAACGTTGAGGGTCTTGCTGTGCACGACGAGTACGAATCACTGTGAGAGTACCATGGGACAGAGGTTCGGCTTTGTGCAATGTTTGCTGACAAGGGATCATTGCAGGATGCCATTAAGCTGTGGGCCTTGTCCATGTAGCGAATGTTTCATGTTCTCAAATCCAGCCAAGAGCAGTACACCGTGGTCTGCGAGTAGACTGGGTGTCCTTGGCGTGTGCACACATGGAGACCCAAGTACGAGACTCACTGGATTGTCTCCAAGGTGGAGGTGCACTCCTGCTTACTCAGTAGTGTTTTGCTAAGGCATCACAACCTAACATCCACCTTTATAGCCAATGTGATTTACGAAGAGATAGTGAAGAAAACGGATCTGGAGGCCAAGCACATCATGGTGGCTATCAAGTAGAAATTCAAGTACAAGATTAGCTAGAGAAGGCATGACGTGCTAAGCAGAAGGCTTTTGAAAGGAGGTTCAGTTCCTTCGAGGCGTCTTACGACAACCTTCCTCATATGCTCCAGGTGCTGCAGGATAGAAACCTGGGCACATATATTACTGTGAAGGACAAGCCATTCAAAAGACCTCCACTAGGTTTTCTTGTATTGCAGAGGGCCTTCTTAGCATTCAGTCCCTGCATTGATGCATTCAGACACATGTTGCCCGTGATCTTAGTGAATGGGACGTTTCTAACTGGGAAATACAAGGGCATGATCCTAACAGCAATTAGCATTGATGGCAACAATCAGATTCTGCCCTTAGCCATCGCTTTCATCGAAAGTGATAATTCCGATAGCTGGTTGTGGTTCCTTCGACATCTGAAGGAGGGATTAGTTGGGGCACATCCTGATGTCTGCATAATCCATGATCGCCACCCCGGGTTGATGAAGGTCATCCGAAAACTTTAGTAAGACCCCGATGAGCCATTCCCTTGGCCAGACATGAGGAATAGATTGCGCATTCACCATCTAGGGGTGAACTTCTTCAAACAGTTCAGGCAGCAATCATTGATGAAGCTGTTCAAGAGGCATTCCCTATGCAGAACTGTAACAACCCAAATTTCAATTTCAGTAAAATTTAAAAGTTTATTTATGTTTGTGGTTTTTCCTGAATTTTCAAAAGCTTTTTATAAATATTTTAAAGCTAAAACAAATTTATTTGCAAAATTAAAAGCCAACAAATAGTTGGAAATAATTTTATTAAGTCGAGAATGAGTATGGGAATTTACGTGAATTTTCCATAATTTTTGGAAGTATTTTGCTATTTTCTAAAGCTATTATGAATTAACAGAATTAAAACAAATAGAAAAGCAAAAGAAAATCCTCTAATAGTGTTTGGGCCGAAACCCAAAGGCTCCGGCCCAATATCCCTCCCGCGCGCGGCCCGCTCGGCCCAGCCACCGCACTCTCCCTCTCACCTATCCATCCACCGTTGGATTAAAATCCAACGCACGCACCTCCCACACGCGCCCCATCTCATCTCCGCCACTGGATCTTGAATCAATGGTCAAGATCCTTTGTGACTGCCGCACCGTCCGAATGCCACCATCAACGTGAGCCATGCGATCTTAATCCAACGGCCGTGCCAAATTTCACTTACCGCTTCGCTCGGTCAAGTCCGAGCCGTGCGATCTTAATCCAACAGCTGCCCCTGAGATTCACTTACCGCTTCGCTCGGTCAAGTCCCAGCCGTGCGATCTTAATCCAACAGCTGCCCCTGAGATTCACTTACCGCTTCGCGGATCTAATCTCGACCGTACGTTGAAAATCGGACGGCCCGCAGTCATCGTCTTCCTCGTCTTCTTCCTCCTCACGCCGCAATGACGCGCCATTTCCTTGCACCCAAGCTCTGCTAACGGCCTAATCTCAACCGCACCAACCTATTCGCGTACGTGTGCACGACCGCGTCCACAACCGCCGCATTTCCCCCATGTTCTCCCCTCTTCTCCGGGACGGTTTCGCCCTCAACGCCGCAACCGCCGCCGCACGACCCCCACCTCCTCCACGCCGCTCCAGAGCTCCCCGACGCCTATAAAAGGAAGCCCCCGGTGCCCCTTCCTTCACTCAACTCAAAGCCATCACTCATTCCTTCCCTCTCCCATCAACACCGTCGCAATTCTTGTTTTAGGGTTTTGCTACCGCCGGTGAAAACCACGAAGTGCTCCGCCGCCGGCAACGCCCAGCCGCCGTGGACCACACCAACGGCTTCCCCATCACCGGAGCTTCCTCTCGCACCTCTTCTTCGTCTCGGAGCACCTTCGGTCACCCTCGCCGGCAACCACCGTGCTTCTTCTTCCGCTCCGGCACCAATTCTGGCCACCACCGTCGCCCATCCGTGCCAATTCAGGTACCATCATGTTCGCAATAATCGTGGTTACGTGTTGATACCACTCGCCGCCGGTGAACTTCCGCCGTTGGCCGTTGTCGGCCGCGCCCGATAATTCTTGCCGCCGTCAAGCCGACGTGGCGCGCCACCTCACCGTCCACATCGGCGCCACGCCACCTTTTCGGCGCGTCGGCCACGCATACGCACACGTGGCGTGGTCCACCGTGCCGTCGTCCCGAGCTCGGTGGGCTTGGTTCACCATGGGCGAGTCGCGACACTTGGGCCCACTGTCGAATTCTTTTAAAACCTTTTATTTCCCGAAATACTGTAGTGACGTAATCATTGCGCAATAAATGGATTTTCGATGGGAAAATAATTCGAAATTCAATAGAATTTCAGATTTAGATATAAACTTCAAAATTCATAACTTTTGCAAATAAACTCCAAATTGGGTGATTCAAATTGCAAAATTTATATAAAATTATAATCTAGCTAACTAAACCAAAATATTTCAGTTTGGAGTTAATTTGAACTATGTTTTTGAATTTATTTGAATTTGCATTGAATTTGTCGTATTTTAGTATAGACTTGACGACTCGGAGAGTTCGATCAAATCAAGATTTAGAATTTCAAGACATCGACCAAGGCAAGTTACACCATTGACCATATTGCCCCTATTATTTTAAGTTATTTTAAGTTTTAAATTCCTTATTGCATGCATATGTTGTTATAAATATTTTAATGTCTGTTTCACGTATAGTTAATTCCATATGTTATTGTATGGCCAAATTTGAAAGTTGTATCTGACTACCTTGATACCATAGGCAAGATATTACCAAAATTCAAATATATGCTTAGCCAAGCTTAGTCCACGATTCTGAAATTTGGGAGGGTTTACACGATTTCTACAAATTGTTTTCAAACTTGATATTGTGGTATTGTTTTACCACATGAGTTTATAAATGAAGTTTTTATTCAAAATAAAACCAAAATGGGTTTGGATTTGGGCGAAATGGTGGAATGGTGGGTGCGAGTTTATGCACGGGTTTGATCTAGTTAAGATCAAGGCCCATGGGTTGAAGGAATGGCGCCAAGTCAATTGAGGACCGGTCTTTGAGCCGCTTATTGCTATGCCATAACGTACCACCACATGTCTGTATGGGCAGGATTTGGCTAACTAATTTGTGATATCCTAGTATATTTATGTCATGTGATTTTGTGGGTGTCGGTTAGGCGTTTTATTCCCACTTGGCACAGAGGGGCTTCGGAGGGCGGTCGATTCAAAGGAGCGAAACCTTAGCGGGCATGAATGTACTAGGATAAAACATTGTAAAGGCCTCATGGTAATTGCTCACCACACGCCTACGGGCGTGAATTGGCGACATAACGAGCATGTCACCTCGTGTGGGTAAAGTTGTACCAACTCTGCGAGTAGAAACTATTCGAATAGCGCGTCATGGTCATGGACATGCTAGCGGGGCCACTTAAAGTTAAATTGTTTTTGGTTTTAAATGCTTTATTAAATGTTGAGGATGGTTAATCCTTATGAAAATTTAAGGGAAGCCAAGTGTCGAGGAGGATCCTTCACTTTATCATTGGAGGTTATCCACATTATATCATTGTCATTTCAGAATATGATTTTATCCATAGTATAAAATTGCCTTAGAAACTACTATACTTATTCAAACTAAAAATGTTGTTTATGCAAAACAACCCCGGCCATACTCAATTGTTTCCTTATGCATGCATTTAAATTCAATATTGGGTGTGACTTGCGAGCACGGTAGTAGTGCTCACTCTTGCTGAATAAATCTTATTCAGGAGAAGACTGCTATATTGACGGTGAGGACCCGGACGAGTAGGCCTTCGACCCGAGCGATTGCACGTGGCGCATCGTGTGGCTCCCACTATTATGTTATTTCCGCTGTGTTTATCATTTGACATTTGATGTTATTATTCAGACTCATTTGTATTAAACAGTTAATTATTTAATGCCAATTACGTTTTCGTGATATGAATGTGATATTCATTTTTGTGAGACTGTGTACACTGGAAATCCTGGACTGGTGTTTGAACACAGAGAATTCGGGATCCTTCGTTCCCGGGTTCGACAAAAGTGGTATCAGAGCCAGGTTTCGATCCTGGGACCTGTGGGTTATGGGCCCACGGTAGAATTAGTAAAACCATTAAGGACTAATTTTCAAAAATTTACAAACTATTTACCTGTCTTCCAGAGTCTTACTCTTCCTTTCTCTATTAAAAAGATTTCTAAACTCTTGTCCTTTCTAAAAATTGTAGATGGCCGAGAGACCGACCCGTATCTCCCATGGAGTCTACGCTGGAGAATGAGCGGATATCCTATGGAAGATGATGCAAGACATCGAGTTTCACGAAGAGACCCACATACCAAGGATACAAGTATATCGTGGGACAGCGAGAGCGCCGGAGAGTGGAGGTTATCCTCTACTCTAACTTAGCGCGGATACATCCTTCCACATCTTCGACGCCCAATGCGTCGGGAGACTTCGAGGCGGCATCAAGATGCGGCAAGAGAAGCCGTCGCCGACTTCGCTACACCTCGACGCCCATTTCGGATATCGCATTCCAAGACTATCCCATGCACATCCCCACTCGACTAGGCGGTACCTTGGCTCGATCGAGAATGAGGATATGCCGGAGATCACCCACCAGTGGAGTTAGCCAAGGCGATGGATTACGCTATGGCAACACCACAGACGAGTAGATCTCGTTCGGGGAGGCTAGAAGCTGCAGAGAGAGATTGAAGGCACTGAAGTCTGAATTGGCTCTGTCAAGAAGGGCCAAGGCGTTACTGTAACTCCCTGACTACACCCCATCCACCCCATAGATGTTTACCTCCACCATTTTAGATATTTGCTTTCCCTTTAGTTGTTCAATTAGCTGCGAATTATGAGCTACTAACCTTTGTGGTAGCCATAATCGATGGATAAAATAAAGAATTACTTGCAAAAGAAAAATTTGTGTCTTTGCCTTGTTTTTGTGTGCTTTTGGGCTAATATAAATTTACTCCCCCTTAGTGCAATCTTTTCTTCCCTTTCCTAAGTCTTTGGAAAATTCAAGCGGATGGTGAACACCGCACAGAAATGGCGACATCGAGTGGTCGAACAACGGAAATACCACCATCGGGAGCGGCATGTTCGAGAACCTCCCCACCACCAAGAAGCGGGACCGGATTGGCAGCGATGATGGCCAATCAAACTCACCTTATTGAATTGTTGGCTCGGTCGCTCAACAACGCTCGAACAACAACCGAACAGCGGCCACCACCGCCGCAACTCGCACGCGGCATACCCTCCTCAACGGTGACCATGTCCGGAGTTCATGCGTATCGTCCTCCAACCTTCTCCAAGCGGACCGAGCCAATGGATGCGGCGATTGGCCGTGCCATCGGAAAGAAATTGGACATCGCACAATGCACGGTCGCGAGAGGTCCTGCTCGCCACTCATCGGCTCAACGGACCACCTCGAGAATGGTGGGACAATTTACGCATCTCCCACGCCAATGCCGAGCCATCTCGTGGGGCGAGTTTGTGAGAGCCTTCCGTCATGCACACATCCTGCCGGCATGATGACATCAAGAAGAAGGAGTTTCATGCACTCGCCAAGGCAATCGCTTCGGTGGCGAGTATCTTCACCGTTTCAACCAGCTAGCTCGCTATGCCGGTGATGTGGCGAGAGATGAAGAACGGCAAGAAAGGTTCTGGAGGACTCAACGGCGATATCTCCGTCCCAACTCATCTCCCGAAACTTCACCGACTTCCAACAGTTGGTGGACAAGGCGATCCGCCAGAAGCCAAACATCACGAGATGGAGAACATAAGCGGAGGATGGCGCCGTAAGATCAACGCAGAGGCTTTCCCAAGCCTCGTTTCATTCACCGCGACCACCGCGGCGTGGGAAGTTCGATCGTCCACATCCGAGCCCTGCGAGAATCGGCGCCCAACACCTCCAACTTCCGCGGCGCACCAACCGGAGGACAATTCCAGCGAAGAGCTCGCCTCACCGCAGCGAGTGACTGTTTCCACCGCAACGAGACAGCCATTATGCCAACAGATGCCCTAAGAAGCGTGCGAGCGTGGCGTCTTCCAAACCAAGCACCAGAGTCACGGCCAGGCGTCTGCAAAGCCGTCGAGCGGTTCATCAAGGGCGTGTGAACCACGTCACGCCGAGGAAGCCCAGCAAGACGGATGTTGTGCTTGGTATGTTTCTTGTCAATTCAATACCACTTGATGATATTTGATTAGGAGCTTCGCATTCTTTCGTGTCAAATAAATTTGTGGGCAAAAATGGGTTACCAATATCTTCCTTAGCAAATCCCATGATAATCCATTCCCCGGGCTCAGAAATGAGAACTAGTTCTCTATGCCCGAACCTCACCCTTGAAATATCCGGAGTATCCTTCCTAGCGGACTTGATAGTCTTGCATTCCCAAGGTCTAGACGTTATTCTTGGAATGGACTGGTTAGCCAAGAATCATGGACAAATAGACTGTGCCAATAGGTCTATCACCCTCACAAATGGAGAAGGAATTTCAGTGGAGTTCAAACCCAAGACCTGCACCAATGGAAGTTCTATCCTCACCAGCATGAAGGAAGTGAAACTTGAAGACATACCTGTAGTCCGAGAATATGCTGATGTCTTTCCTGATGAATTACATGGCATGCCACCGGATCGGGACGTCATGTTCTTAATTGACTTAGTCCCAGGGACAGCTCCAATATCGAAGCGACCCTATAGAATGCCAGCTAATGAGTTAGCGGAATTGAAGAAACAGATTGAAGAACTGCGAAGCAGAGGTTACATCCGACCTAGTTCATCACCTTGGGGAGCACCAGTGCTGTTCGTCAAGAAAAAGGACAATAGCATGAGAATGTGTGTTGATTACAGATCACTCAATGAGGTGACGATCAAGAACAAATATCCTTTACCCAGGATAGATGATCTGTTCGATCAGCTGAAAGGAGCGAGTGTCTTCTCGAAGATTGATTTGAGATCTGGCTATCACCAACTGAAGATCAGACCGAAAGATATTCCGAAGACAGCTTTCACCACCAGATATGGACTGTACGAGTTTACAGTAATGTCATTTGGTTTGACGAACGCCCCTGCTTATTTCATGAATATGATGAACAAAGTGTTCATGGAATTCCTGGATAAGTTTGTGGTTGTTTTCATCGATGACATTCTCATCTACTCGAAGGATGAAGAAGAACACGAGAAGCATATCAGGATGATACTGGACAAGCTTCGAGAACATCAGCTTTATGCTAAATTCAGCAAAAGTGAATTTTGGCTAAGTCAAGTGGCATTCCTTGGACATATTATGTCAGCGGGAGGAATTGCAGTAGATCCTTCCAAGGTTGAAGCCGTATCAGATTGGAAGCAACCCAGGACGGTCACCGAAGTGAGAAGTTTCCTTGGACTAGCGGGTTATTACCGCAGGTTCATTGAAAATTTCTCTAAGATTGCAAGACCCATGACTCAACTTCTGAAGAAGGAGAAGAAATTTGATTGGACAGATGCCTGTGAAGAAAGTTTTCAAGACCTGAAGAGGAGATTGGTCTCAGCACCTGTGTTAGTTTTACCTGATATCCATAAAGATTTGAGATCTTCGCGACGCATCCCGTCAAGGTCTCGGATGCGTATTGATGCAGGAGGGCAAGGTAGTAGCTTATGCATCGAGGCAGTTGAGGCCACATGAAGGGAATTATCCAACCCACGATCTGGAGTTAGCAGCGATTGTGCATGCCTTGAAGATCTGGCGGCATTATCTCATTGGTAACCGCTGTGAGATTTTCACGGATCACAAGAGTTTGAAGTATATATTCACACAGGCAGAATTAAACCTTCGGCAGAGAAGATGGTTAGAGTTGATAAAAGATTACGATCTTGGAATCCATTATCACCCGGGCAAAGCAAATGTAGTTGCAGATGCCCTGAGCAGAAAGGCCTATTGCAATACCATGATGGTGCAGAAGGAACAGCCAGAACTACATGAAGAATTGAAGCGTCTAAACTTGGAGATTGTCAGTCAAGGTTGTGTGAATGCTTTGGAAGTACAACCGACTCTTCAAAGTCGATCGAGAAAAACAACTAGAAGATGATGACATCAAGGAGATCAAGAAGAATATGCGAAGAGGCAAGGCTCGATTCGCAAGATGAACAAGGAACTGTGTGGTTTGGGAACCGCATTTGTGTACCTAACCAGCGGGAGTTAAAGCAATCAGTGCGAAGGAGGCTCATGAAACGCCTTACTCCATTCACCCGGAAGCACTAAGATGTACCAGATCTCAAGGAGAAATACGGTGGGTCGATGAAGCGAGAAATTGCTTGAGTTCGCCGCCTTGCATTGTGATGTGTGTCGTGAGTTAAGGCGAACATCAAAGACCACCGGATTCTGCAGCCACTACCAATTCGAATGGAAGTGGGAAGAGATTGGCATGGACTTCATCATGGACTTCCTAGGACCCAATCGAGATATGATTCGATCCGGGTGATAGTTGATCGGTTGACCAAAGTAGCTCACTTTATTCCGTCAAGACTACTTACGAAGCGGCCGGTTGGCGAGTTATATGTGGCTAGGATCGTTTGTTTACACGGGTACCCAAGAAGATTGTGTCCGGCAGAGGTTCTCGCCACGTCAAGATTCTAGCGAGTCCGCATGAAGCCTTAGGCACCGACTCAACTTCATCAGACCTATCATCCTCAAGCAGATGGTCGACGGAACACACCAATCAAGTCCTCGAAGATATGCTCCGAGCCCATGCCTTGGAATTTGGACAAAGTTGGGACAAGAATTTGCCGTATCACAATTCTCGTATAACAATAGCCATCAAGCTAGTTTGCAAATGGCTCCTTTTGAAGCATTGTATGGCGAAAATGCGAACTCCATACGTGGGATGAAGTAGGAGAGCATCAACTCTTTGGTCTGAGATAATCAAAGAGGCGTAAAGTAAGGTCAAACCTATAAGGGAACATTTGAAAGTGGCACAAACCCGACAAAAGAGTTATCGCGATAACCGTCGGAGGGATCTAAACTTTGAGGTAGGAGACCTGGTCTATCTCAGGGTCACTCCACTCAGAGGAGTAAGAAGATTACGAACGAAAGGAAAACTCGCACCCAGATTTGTGGGGCCATACAAAATTCTAGCCAAAAGAGGTGAAGTGGCATATCAGCTTGAGCTACGAAAGCCTTGTCGGTGTGCGATGTCTTCCATGTATCCCGATTAAGGAAATGCTTGCAAGCGCCAGAAGACCATACCTTCTTGGAAAGTTTCGATCTTCGAGAAGATCTCACCTACGTGGAGCGACCAATCAAGATTCTGGATGTCGCAGAGCGAGTCACCAGAAGCAGAATCATCAGATCATACAAGGTGCGGTGGAGTCATCACCGGAAAGTGAAGCCACACGGGAAAAGAAGAAGACCTCAAGACCAACTATCCGATCTCTTTCTTGACCAATCCTCGAATCTCGGGTCGAGATTCCCTTAAGGGGTAGGTTTGTAACACCCAAATTTCAATTTCATAAAATTTAAAAGTTTATTTATGTTTGTGGTTTTCTGAATTTTCAAAAGCTTTTATAAATATTTTAAAGCTAAAACAAATTTATTTGCAAAATTAAAAGCCAACAAATAGTTGGAAATAATTTTATTAAGTCCAGAATGAGTATGGGAATTTCTGTGAATTTTTCCATAATTTTTGGAAGTATTTTGCTATTTTCTAAAGCTATTATGAATTAACAGAATTAAAACAAATAGAAAAGCAAAAGAAAATCCTCTAATAGTGTTTGGGCCGAAACCCAAAGGCTCCGGCCCAATATCCCTCCCGCGCGCGGCCCGCTCGGCCAAGCCACCGCACTCTCCCTCTCACCTATCCATCCACCGTTGGATTAAAATCCAACGCACGCACCTCCCACACGCGCCCCATCTCATCTCCGCCACTGGATCTTGAATCAATGGTCAAGATCCTTTGTGACTGCCGCACCGTCCGAATGCCACCATCAACGTGAGCCATGCGATCTTAATCCAACGGCCGCGCCAAATTTCACTTACCGCTTCGCTCGGTCAAGTCCCAGCCGTGCGATCTTAATCCAACAGCTGCCCCTGAGATTCACTTACCGCTTCGCTCGGTCAAGTCCCAGCCGTGCGATCTTAATCCAACAGCTGCCCCTGAGATTCACTTACCGCTTCGCGGATCTAATCTCGACCGTACGTTGAAAATCGGACGGCCCGCAGTCATCGTCTTCCTCGTCTTCTTCCTCCTCACGCCGCAATGTACCGCGCCATTTCCGCGCGCACAGAGCTGCGCTAACGGCCTAATCTCAACCGCCCCAACCTATTCGCGTACGTGTGCACGACCGCGTCCACAACCGCCGCATTTCCCCATGTTCTCCCCTCTTCTCCGGGACGGTTTCGCCCTCAACGCCGCAACCGCCGCCGCACGACCCCCACCTCCTCCACGCCGCTCCAGAGCTCCCCGACGCCTATAAAAGGAAGCCCCCGGTGCCCCTTCCTTCACTCAACTCAAAGCCATCACTCATTCCTTCCCTCTCCCATCAACACCGTCGCAATTCTTGTTTTAGGGTTTTGCTACCGCCGGTGAAAACCACGAAGTGCTCCGCCGCCGGCAACGCCCAGCCGCCGTGGACCACACCAACGGCTTCCCCATCACCGGAGCTTCCTCACGCACCTCTTCTTCGTCTCGGAGCACCTTCGGTCACCCTCGCCGGCAACCACCGTGCTTCTTCTTCCGCTCCGGCACCAATTCCGGCCACCACCGTCGCCCATCCGTGCCAATTCAGGTACCATCATGTTCGCAATAATCGTGGCTACGTGTTGATACCACTCGCCGCCGGTGAACTTCCGCCGTTGGCCGTTGTCGGCGCGCCGATAATTCTTGCCGCCGTCAAGCCGATGTGGCGCGCCACCTCACCGTCCACATCGGCGCCACGCCACCTTTTCGGCCGCGTCAGCGCCACGCATACGTACACGTGGCGTGGTCCACCGTGCCCGTCGTCCCAGAGCTCGGTGGGCTTGGTTCACCATGGGCCGAGTCACTGACACTTGGGGCCCACCTGTCAGAATTCTTTTTAAAACCTTTTATTTCCCGAAATCACATAGCTGCGTAATCATTGCGCAATAAATGGATTTTCAGTAGGAAAATAATTCTGGAAATTCAATAGAATTTCAGATTTAGATATAAACTTCAAAAATTCATAACTTTTGCAAATGAACTCCAAATTGGGTGATTCAAATTGCAAAATTTATATAAAATTATAATCTAGCTAACTAAACCAAAATATTTCAGTTTGGAGTTAATTTGAACTATGTTTTTGAATTTATTTGAATTTGCATTGAATTTGTCGTATTTTCGCGTATAGACTTCGACGACTCCGGAGAGTTCGATCAAATCAAGATTTAGAATTTCAAGACATCGACCAAGGCAAGTTACACCATTGACCATATTGCCCTATTATTTTAAGTTATTTTAAGTTTTTAAATTCCTTATTGCATGCATATGTTGTTATAAATATTTTAATGTCTGTTTACGTATAGTTAATTCCATATGTTATTGTATGGCCAAATTTGAAAGTTGTATCTGACTACCTTGATACCATAGGCAAGATATTACCAAAATTCAAATATATGCTTAGCCAAGCTTAGTCCACGATTCTGAAATTTGGGAGGTTTACACGATTTCTACAAATTGTTTTCAAACTTGATATTGTGGTATTGTTTTACCACATGAGTTTATAAATGAAGTTTTATTCAAAATAAAACCAAAATGGGTTTGGATTTGGGCGAAATGGTCGGAATGGTGGGTGCAGTTTATGCAGGGTTTGATCTAGTTAAGATCAAGGCCCATGGGTTGAAGGAATGACGCCCAAGTCAATTGAGGACCGGTCTTTGAGCCGCTTATTGCTATGCCATAACGTACCACCACATGTCTGTATGGGCGGGATTTGGCTAACTAATTTGTGATATCCTAGTATATTTATGTCATGTGATTTTGTGGGTGTCGGTTAGGCGTTTTATTCCCACTTGGCACAAGAGGGGCTTCCGGAGGGCGGTCGATTCAAAGGAGCGAAACCTTAGCGGGCATGAATGTACTAGGATAAAACATTGTAAAGGCCTCATGGTAATTGCTCACCACACGCCTACGGAGCGTGAATTGGCGACATAACGAGCATGTCACCTCGTGTGGGTAAAGTTGTACCAACTCTGCGAGTAGAAACTATTCGAATAACGCGTCATGGTCATGGACATGCTAGCGGGCCACTTAAAGTTAGAATTGTTTTTGGTTTTTAAATGCTTTATTAAATGTTGAGGATGGTTAATCCTTATGAAAATTTGGGCGGGAAGCCAAGTGTCAGGAGGGGATCCTTCACTTTATCATTGGAGGTTATCCACATTATATCATTGTCATTTCAGAATATGATTTTATCCATAGTATAAAATTGCCTTAGAAACTACTATACTTATTCAAACTAAAAATGTTGTTTATGCAAAACAACCCCGGCCATACTCAATTGTTTCCTTATGCATGCATTTAAATTCAATATTGGGTGTGACTTGCGAGCACGGTAGTAGTGCTCACTCTTCTTTGAATAAATCTTATTCAGAGAAGAGCGCTATATTGACGGTGAGGACCGGACGAGTAGGCCTTGACCTGACGATTGCACGTGGCGCATCGTGTAGCTCCCACTATTATGTTATTTCATTGTGTTTATCATTTGACATTTGATGTTATTATTCGACTCATTTGTATTAAGCGATTAATTATTTAATACCAATTACGTTTCGTGATATGAATGTGATATTCATTTTTGTGAGACTGTGTACACTGGAAATCCTGGACTGGTGTTTGAACACAGAGAATTCGGGATCCTTCGTTCCCGGGTTCGACAAGAACCAGCAGCGTAAATTTGATGCGTTGTGGGAGATGTTGGAGGAGCACACCAAGAAGCATGTCGTCGAGAGGAACAAGCGTCCTATCATTCCTGGGGTGACGCAACCCAAACGCCTCACACCACTAAGGGAGCTCGACCCTCCCCATTTGACACCGAGGATGTCGAGGGACATCGGGTGCTTCTCCCATTGGATTGAGGCCGAGCTATTGGAGAAGTAGTCCTTGCTGCACGATACAAATGGTGTAAGGTATGGTATAATGACCACTAACCTTGCCGAGGTATACAACTGGATTATTAGGGGCCTCTGTTCTACACAGTACAATTGGATATTTTACGGAAAGGCATGCAAATACGGTACTTCATGCAGCCAACCCACAAACACCGTACTACTCAAAGATTATAGCGTACATGCAGACCAAGACCGAGAAGGCTCAATCGCACACGATCTTCGTAATGGGCAATACGGAGCATCGTTCTGACTTGGTCCTTCGAGACAGAGTCAAATTTGGGACAGCTCAATCTCTTATTACCCACGAGGTATGCCTTGGAGACCATGTGAATGAACCTAGATACACATGCAATAAGCCAAAGCTCCTTCACAATCCATGCTCTCATGTCCTCGCCGCGTGTGGGACAATCCACAAGGACCCATCGAACTTCATATCGGAGTACTTCATGAAGGAGAGGGTGCAGCAGGCGTGGTGCGGAGAGCTAAGAGGATTCAAGGTTGTGGGCAACTTCGCCACGTTGGATACTGCACAGAGGACATGGATTCCGGATCTTGACCTGTTGAAGGGGGAAAGGGCCTTTGGCAGAGTGGTCGCATTAGGAACGATATGGACGAAGGGGGAGCTAGAGCGGCAGGTAGACGTTGCGGCCGCTGCCGCTAGGAATGCCACACTGTGAGAACTTGTAAGGCGCCTGCCAACACGTAGGAACACCAGCATGAAGTGCAGCACCGCTTCTTGTTGGGTGCGTAGTGGTACTAAGATTAGAACTGCTAGCATGTTGTAACTTGTACTTCAGTCAGTACTTTGGTTGTTGTAAGCACTGCGAAACTAATTGTATTGTAATTACAAATTTTAACTTTATTTTAAGTGTCAATATCACGTCTTAATTGAAATGCAAAGCACTGTGAAAGCAGGAAGTGACCACTCTCTGCAAAGTAAACGTGACCCGATGAGTCAACTTTTCAGGACGACGTGACCCGACGAGTCAGCTTTTTAGGATGACGTGACCCGACGAGCCAGCTTTTGAGGACGATGTAACCCGATGAGCCAACTTTTGAGGACGACGTGACCCGACGAGCCAACTTCTCAGGAGGACGTGACCCGATGAGCTAGCTTTTCAAGACGTGACAACACTTTGCAAAGCAGGACGTGAAAACACTCTGCCTCGCCAGCTTTTCAGATCGACATGACAACACTCTACCTCCTTAGCTTTTCAGACCAAAAATACAGGACTACTCACATGAAATTAACCACACCATGCCAACTATGTGGCTTATAAAAGGAGGTGGAAGAGATCTGGGAGTGAACACTACACAATCAAACCCAACATTACACCAGAGCTTGGTTCAACACACCGGGATGGACAAGATGCAGAAGAAGCAATGGGACAATATGATGAGGCAATTAGACGAGATCCACGAACAAGCAAGGACTACTGGGGCGCGGGACAAATAAGCAAGGGCTGTTGTGGTCTGGGTCCGGCAAGAGGAGCGTGCTAGGATGGCAGCTCTCCCCAATGACGCGCCCTGTAGCAGCAACCCTTACCAGAACGTTCCAACCGAGCCTTCGCCGCAACACCCGCCTGAGGGGGAGATGCCCCTCTGCTGGTGTAGGGACAGATGCAAGTTCTTCAAGTCCAAGGAACGGCTCAGCCTGGGCATGCGTTACTGGTGTTGCGCGAACTACTCCTCTGACTATTCCGACTGCCGTTGGGACACGAGCAGCTATTGGCAACCGGTAAGGACCAGTAACAGTAAGTTTCCCTACATTTTCTCTTTCAAAGTATGCACTAACAACCTCTTTTGTCTACCCGTAGTCCCCGGATCTGCTATGTGGCTACCGCAAGTGGATCGACCTAAAGATCCACCCACGCGACCAGTGGCAAATCGACTCCGAGAAGTGGGATGCCAAAAGGGCACGCGCGATCCGGGAGGAGGAGCACCGCAATGACGAGCACACCGAGCGTATCCGTCAGGAGGACAAAGCTCATCTCGAGGCGTGCAGACGTGGGCAGCGCAAGGCTCGCGAGAGGGAGCGCGAGAAAAAGAGGGAAATGGCTGCCGAGGCCAAGGTGACTGGTGAGGAGTAAAACGCCGAGCTCGCAAGGAAGGGCAAATGGCCCTGGTCCACGTAGTAATCCGACCCTCTTCGCCCATATGTTCGATGTATTTCTAATTCCCTAAAGGCATGCTTGTACCGTCCTTGGTTCGTTAACCTGCTTGCCATGTAACCCCTTGTCGGATCAATTATCGTGTTGTTATCGTTGCACTATTTCTCCAAAGTTCTCCACCGTGTATGAATTTCCTAGCGCATCGCAGTATTACTTACATTCGTACTTACAAATCATTGCTACTTCTATCGTTCTCACAAAATTCTTCAGAAATTTAGCGCACTGCAACAACATATAACGATCACAAAATGTTATTGTGAGTCTGACAAATTTTGTACCATTGAGATTCTGCGAAATTTACAAATGGACCAACCATTATTGTCACCACCCTTTTGTTTCAAAAAAAACATTCTACCATAGGATTTGCTAAATGTAATACCTACAAAATGTAACATTTATTCCAACACAATTATTCCAATCAGATTTGTTAAACAGTACAGCTGGCCACTTCAAATCGCCCAGTAGTTGTTGGGCGACTTGACTAAGTCGCTCAACCAATGGCGTCTTAGTCAAGTCGCTCAACTACCGGGCGACTCTAACGCTTGGCGCTCTGTCGTTGGGCGATTATGGCCAGTCGCCCAACCACTGGGCGACTAGATATAAGTCACCCAATAGTACGACAATTAATGAATATTTCTGACAAAAAAATAAGTAGTATTTTTTTTTGTAATTCTGAATAAAAAAATAGATTATTAAAAAAAAATCGTAGTTGTAGTATGCTGTTTAATAGGTGTATGTGTGTCTAATAACATTAACTTTTTTTAGATTTAGTGCTTTTTTGATTTGTGCATATGATGGACTTTGGACTTATATTGTGGAACGAGGAAGTACTCTATATTTAGAGAAAATGAAAAGATTAAAACCACCTACGTTTGTGGACAGAGGGAGCAGTATATACGAGCGACGTGCATTTGCGGGGAGGAAGGTTGGAATGCAGAAGACAAGGGTTCGTGCCCTTTTATAGGGTATAGTGTTTGGTCCCTTAAGTGGCATGTACAAACTCGGTTTATATGCATGCCTGTACTCCACTGGGAGCAGTACCAACGGCCGGCTAGCGTAGAAAGCAAGCAAAAGATAGCCTTTCCTGCCTACGTACATTGGAGAGGAAATATGTACTGAGCGAAGTATATATGGTCGGTGCATGGGGCGAGTTCTTCATCGATCTTACAGGGCCTGTTTGATCTTCGACGTCCCACCCAAGGCCTACAAATCCGTGTCACGTTGCGTCGGCTTAGTTTGCGTAACCTGACTGACATGCCTGGAGGCGATGATTGTCACTTGAGATGGCCGCTGACATGGGAGATGCACTATGTGTCGTTGGGCTTTTAAAAAGAAAAAAATGAAGAAGAAGAAGAAAGAAAACAGAAGGAGCCCTACCATTCAATCAGAAGAGCAAAGAGAGTTTACAACTCACTGAGCACCTGGCCAGGTGAAGAAGACCTAGGTATAAGAAATGAGGAAACCAAAAGGCGAACTTTTTTTTTTGTTGCCTAAATGGCACTGTTCGGGAACGCGTTAGCAGAAATGGCGTCCTTGTGCACAGATACAAAAATAGCACGCAAATCCATCCCCGGGACGCATGGACACGCGCCGCACTGACACGTCTGCCTCATCCGCAGCACAGGAGGTCGGAGATACCTTGTCCGCACCACCACCATGATGCGGACTGCACTGTTTACACCTCATCCGCACCTCCCTTGTGCAGTTCGGCCAATGTAACATCTCAATTTTTAGAATTTTTTTTTTGAAAATTTTTAAAATAAAAATAACCATTTGATTTCTATTTGATTGATAAAGCTTAACTTGAAATTTCATAAATTAAAAAAAAACAATTTAATGTGAGTAAATCAAACTCCGACTAAGTAAAAATCTGTTTTACTTGATTTTCAGGTTTTGTCTTGGATTTCGGTTTTCCCAAACCTTGTTGTTATCCCCTTGCATTCTTTTCATTTCTTTTTGGATTTCCCGAATTTCAAAGCCTTTTCGAAAAACTTTAAAAATTCCCTTTCTTTGTTTGTTTCGATTTTCCGTTGGCCCATTCCCTTCCCCATCCACCCTCTCAGCTGCGACCATCCTCTTAGTTGCGACCATCCTCTTGGGTTCGACCGCCTCTTGGTTTCAACTGCCTCTCAGTTTCGACCGCCTCTTGGTCTCAACAAGCCTTTTGGTCTCGACCAGCATTTCGGTCTTGACCAGCCACTCGGTTTAGACCACCCTCTCAGTTTCGACCAGCCTCGCCTGTTAGCCCTCTGCTCACCTTCTCTTTCCACCTACTTTTTCCTCAGCGATGTGCGCATTAAATGTCGTCTACGCATTAAATGTCGTTGTCTCCGCCGCGACGTATGCATTAAATAACGTTGTCCCCACCGCGCCGCCGCGAATCCCGCCGCTCCATCTTGTCGCCCAGTCCGCCTCCTTCCTTTATAAATGGAGCACCAGGAAACCCTTTGTCTCCTCTTGTTTTCCCCTCATCTCTCCCTCTCCCTCTCCCTCTCCCTCTCTCGCCCCTGTTTCGTCGTGCCTCGAGTTTCATTGTCGCCGGCTGGAGCTTGCGCCCGCGCCGTCATCGACCTCCTCACTGCTAAAGAGTTCCCTAGAGCGCCCGCGCCGTCATCGACCTCCTCGCTACCAAAGAGTTCCCTGGAGCACCCGCGCCGTCGTCGACCTCCTCTAGCCTCTTTCTCAGTCTTGGTGAGCTCGTCGTGCTCTGTTCTCTCTCTCTCTCCTCCTTTCGACCGCGTCGAACAGTCGAATCCTTCTTCTGACCGCGCCGAGTAGTCGAATCCTTCTCTCGACCGCGTCGAGCAGTTGAATCCTTTTCTCGACCATGCCGAGCAGGCGAATCCTTCTTGCGACCATGTCGAGTAGTTGCATCCTTCTAGTGACCATGTAGAGTAGTCGCATCCTCCTTCGGACCAGGTAGTCGAACCTCTTTTTCGACCACCTGTAGTCGAACCTCCTTCCGACTAGGTAGTCGAACCTTTTTTCGATAACCTGTAGTCGAACCTCCTTCTGACCAGGTAGTCGAACCTTTCTTTCGGCCACCTGTAGTCCAACCTACTTTCGACCACCTATAGTCAAATCTCCTTCTGAGAGCTCGATCTCCTTCATTAGAGCTCTGATTCGAGTGATTCAAATATCTAAATTCATCTTAATTCAGTATCTTTATTTTGGTTCTAGTTTGGTTATTTTTGGAGTTGTTTTATTTATTCGGCTCTTTTCGCACGTATAGATTTTGGCGTTTCCGAAGAGCTCTTGGACCCGTCCGCCGAAGCAACTCAACCCTTCAACAGAAGCAAGTTGTAGACCTTTAATCATGTTGTACCCAATTTACAAAATTATATTGTTTGATATAAATATGCATGGCTAGTTGTATAAGAATGGTTTCGGGGATAGTTAAATAACTACTTGACAGTACGACTCCTTGAATAATTGTGAATGACATGTTGACATGTACCCTTGGACACCATAGGTTGGGTAATCTTAGTTGGACATCATTGTAATACCAATATGGGAGCGTATTATACTTAGTCATGCTTTAGTTATACGATGGTCTCTCGATCACATGATCAAAGATGATAAATTTGACTTAATGATATATGGAATCGTGGTGCGATACCACTGTTGTGCAACTATGGTGCCAGGTTACAGTTGTGTCAATTGTGGTGAGATGTTGCTGTTATTAAAATTTGTTATGCCATGGCAAGGGTTGTCATTTGGCCAGATTGAATGAAAATGATTTATGCTCGAGCGAGTGGTCGGTGGCAAAGGAGGAATGCGCGAGACAAAATGCGAGAGGTACATTTTTGGGTCCAGGAGGCACTTAGGTGCGCGAGGCACATGGGATGAGGTAGTCTCACCTGAGCAATCACTAAGGACTTACTTTGTGCGCCCTTGATCTGGCCCATACCGTGGAATCACAAGTCCATTTATGGGGTGGACCTAGCCAACTAATTATCAATATTTTGAGTCGGTTCTGTTTTGGTTGTCGAGTGGCGGGGGGCCAGCATGGCGAATCCTTAGCGAGCAGAACCGAGTCAAAATGGAGCTTTGTAAAAGCCTTGTGATAGTCTCTCCTTGATTCACATGTCTATAGAAATATGTGTTTTATCAAGTGATTATCTCTTGTGGGTCAAGCTGTACAACCTCTGCAGAGTGTAAAACTATTTGGATAGTCGTGTCTCCGGTTATGGACAATGCCTGATTTTTTCACACGAGGGGTAGATTTTCTAAAAAATATTGGGTTGGTTGGATCTAAGTAGATGGTTTGGTTGATGGTTGGGAAGTGAACGGGGTGTTCACTAGTTGCCTCAAAGAAACTTGATTACTTATGTATTAATCTTTCAAAATATGCTTTACAATCTACTTATTGTATCTAATGTCAATACTGCTTTCTGCAAATTAAACATAAAGCTATCCTTGCAAGCCTTGCATGAATACTATTTGCGTAATATTCTCTACGACTTGCTGAGTACTTTATGTACTCACGGCTTTGCGCCATTTGTTGATCAATCGTTGATGAAGACCCAGGGAGCACCGAGTTCTACGAGGAAGATTACTTTGAAGACTATGCAAACTAGAATGTGTTCTCCACTCGATTGCCTGTGGGCACGTCAGATGGCTTCCACGAGTTTGTTTTATTCCGCTGCATGTTTACTCTGGCCGTGGACCTGGTCGTGACTTTAGCTCTGCGTGGCAAGCTCTGTAAAACCTTGACCATAAGGTCCTTCTGCTGCTAAGTATTATTATTTCGCTTGCTTCTTTAGCTATTTTGTTGTATGGATATGATGTCATCGATATTGCAATTATGTGAGCTAGCCACTGATCATGAGACTAGTTCAGAATATACAGAGGGTCCCGGAGTTGCATATTTGGGGTCCCGACAGCCAACCACCACTCCCCAGTGTACTGCCTATACAGAGTTCAAACTCTAATTAACATGTACTAAAATGTACCTTCAGTTCAGTTACTTACTGCCTTCAATTGTCCTTCATTTTTGTTGAGATAAGTGTTGTCTACCAAAGCGCCTAACTTTGAATATGTTGAAATCCTGCACCACATCAGAGCTACACTAGTCTTGTTCGCACCAAGGAGGTGCTGACGAGGCGATGAACAGTGCTTTTCCGCACCAGGGAGGTGCGGATGAGGTGTGAACAGTGCAGTCTACACCAAGGTGGTGCGGACGAGGCATCTCCATCCGCTCGTGCCACGGACGAGGCAAACGTGTCAGTGTGTCACACGTTCATGCATCCTGGGGACAGAGTTGCACGCTATTTTTGCATTTCCGCTCGTGAGGACGCCATTTTCTACTAATGCATTCCCAAACTGTGCCATTTAGGCAAAAATTTCCCAAAAGGCAACTCAAACGTACGGAGAGGTCTCAAAGGTCGTGGAAGGCCCTTCTCCATTACTATATGTCATGTTTCATCTTGTTTGCTATCTCCTGTGTCTAGCCGTGAAAATGGAACAGATGTTTCCCGCTCAATTTGGAGCCGGATCCGATCAGACTGAATCTAGTAAGAGAATTTACTATCCAGCTGGATTCGAGATAGGACACGGAGGAGGTACTATCTGGTACATCCAAGACGGGACCCCGATATCGAGATAATCATTTGCTGGATATCCGACAACTACCACTCAGCTTGTGAGCTGTTACAGGCTTATAGACAGGCCAGCCCTAATCCTATCCCTAGCCTCACTCCCTCGTCTAGCCACACACAAGAGGAGAGGAAGGAACAAAGCAGCCTCTCCTAGCCACACATGAGAGGAGAGTAAGGACCAAAGCAACCTCTCCAGTCGCCGCCAGTAGCCACAGCCGCCGCCTCCTCTCCGCTCTCCATCAGTCGCTCCCTCTCCATTTGTTGTCGGGAACCACATGTTGGTGATATGCCCTAGATACAATCATAGAGATGATTTTATCACATGTAAGTTTATGTGTTATAGAATAAATGTTATTATGTTCCTTGAATGAATTATCATTTATGAATATTAACAAGTATATGACTTATTGGTGAAGCTCTTTAAGTAATATGATGTCATTCTAAATGTATCCGCGGCCAGATGTCACTAGCCAGGACACTAGTGACTTATCAACCAACACATGTATTGATTTATAACTATGTTTCACCGGTCATAGATATGGGGATATCAAATCAATAATGTGAACACATGTTAGAGAACATGATGTTGGATTGACCCACCTTGAGACAGTATTGAGTTTGTTATGATTTTGTGTCGGGACCCAAATATGCAAATATGGACCCTATGTGTATAATGCACTAGTGCAGGATCACGCTAGTGCACATGGTGTTAATATAGAAGAATATCATTCCACACAAGGCTAACATAAGAATAAACGACTAATTTGATTAATAAATAATGGTTATGACCTTATGGTTGAGTTTACACTTATTAATGCACGTAGGGTAAGCACTAAGTAAAGAGACAGTAGCGGAACGAAAGCAGCTCCAACAGGAACCCATCGACTTACTACAGGCAACCGACTAGGATCAAGACCTAGTGGTCAACCTCCTCGTGAAACTCCTCCTCAAAAGTAGGCGAAGACTCCTCCGCTTCAGCTGAATGATTGCATCAAGAATGAGTACTTACAGTACTCAACAAATTGTACCACAAAAATGTAATTATAGATAATGGCTTATTTCAAATAAAATATCTTCTACGGTTATTTTGCAAAAAAAGCAACACTTGCATTTGAATACAAAAAATAGATTGAAAGCATAATTTAAAACAAATAAATAATAATAATTTAACAAATATTTTCACAAAGCTCACGAAGCCTAATCAGTTTCTTTCACACAATAATATGAGTTAAACCACATAGCTGTCCGTTCTCACTTGTTTTTATGAACATCTACCCCTCGTGTGAAATCCCCGAGAATGTCCATGATTGCGGATGCAGCTATTCGAATATATTGATTAACACTACATAGAGATTGTACATTTTACCCACAAAATATAACCAGTGTAGCTAGCACCAATCATAACAAAACATTTCTGAAACTTTATCTCGACAATTGACCCTCACAGTTGGACATGGAAACTTTATCTCGACACCAAACCTTACACAGTGCATTGGGCCAACGTACACCGTTGGACCTAAAGACGACAAACCGCTCATAAATGTGACCCAAACAAAGTAGTACACACCTTCGCCCTGCCACACAGTCTAATCTACGCGCTTGAGTAGTTAATGCCAAGAATCCGTAACTTACTAAGTTAGGCATGTCCCATACTAGGCATGTGGTCATACAGTTATGGCTCAGTTCAATGGTGCACAAAGTTAAGTCATTAACTTACTGGTTGTATGGAGATACGAGCTGATCGTAAGTGATAAGGACCTGGTCGCATATCATATTGTATAAGGTTCGTTCGATATAATATTTATGTGTATTCAGGAATCATTATGTGCTGCTAGGAGCCTCTAACGACTTGCGGTCATAAAGGTATTTCTGAGTCATAACAGATTACGCATGAACCTACCGGGTCACACACTTAACGGGTTGGAACAAACGAGTTCGGATAGGATCCGTTATGAGCTCTTTATAAGGGGATGCATGGGGTTGTTGGGATGTATTAGAGTTGCTCCACCAAAACCCTAGTCACCATCTCCCTGCAGGCCCTACCGTGTGTATTGGTGCTAGCACACCGGCGTACGGCGTTCCACGCCTGGACGTGTGGATATCGTAGAGGCGCTGCTGCGGTTGCTGCTGCGCTGATCGAGGACGATCCACAACCTATGCAAGGAATATGATAGGTTGATGGAGAAGACGATCGGTGCTGAGGACGTTGGACATCGACTATGATCACTACATTGATGGGCTCGATGTTGGATCAAGCTGCTCCAACTCTTCTTTCGCTGTACTGCGTGTCTAGTGGTATTAATCTATGATCTCTTGCTTACATGGTGTAGCTTACCCATATTCCTGCACCACAGAGGAGAGGGAGCACTAGAGCAGCCTCTCTGGTTGCCGCCCCATATCCACCTGCCGGGAGCCGCATCTGTGATTCCTCCTCTCTTGCTCCAAACCAAGGCTATTAATATCCTTCTTGTAGGATAACACCAGATCATTCACCATTAGCTCCTCCCCCTCTTCTTTTGATCTAATGGTTTGTTGCTTTGTTTATATTCTGTACTATAGGAACCAGGAAGAACATCGCATCGGGCTCTAGCGCGAGTGCAGGTGTATCATCTGTAGCACGAAGTCAAAGTGATAGTTATGAAGCAAAGGCAAGAAGGTTATTCAACTGTTGAAACTTGAAACGACTGTGATTTGGTTGATATTATGTATGGTCTTTGTTTGTCACTACTTAGTACTTATGTAGTTATGTATCAATGTATGGACTCATGTTCAGTACTTATTACCGTGGTTTTGTTGATATTATAGTCATGTACTCATGTAGATTGGTCCAACGTATATTACTCAATGTATGCATGTACTATCCACTTATTTTATCCATATTCGATCTGATCCCGTGATGTATCCATCCTATGTCCATATTCTGAATAACCCAAATTCATATTCGTATCCAGCTTGCCCGTATCCGGCTCTGAATCCAGGGAAAAAATATGGAATATGTTGAATATGGGTGACTCATATCCTAACATACTAGTATTTGGAGATGTGTTCTACGGGGATTTCTATTATAATTCGTCTTCCTTTTAGAGGAGAACTAGGGGCACTATATCAAGCATTTGGGGTGGTAATGGAGAACACAATCCACAAACTAACTCATCCAAAGCAAGAGGTGCACGAGAGAAATAGATGCTGGATTATTCTTTAGCATTAAATTCATGTATAGGGCAAGGATTTGAGGGTCTTAAAAGATACGAGAGGGCTATGATAGAACGACAATCTCTTGTACTCTTTTGAGGTTGTGTTTAAAGAATTTGTAGTCTGCTTTGCTAAATCTATCTCTTGTCGTGATTATTTCATCGCTATTATTTACTTCTCTCTACGAGATTCATTTACTTCATTCTTGATACCGTGCACACTCGTGTCATTTCTCATAAACTCTGATATGATCTAAGACTACTGTGTATAAGAAGAGATATCATAGTATAACAAGATAGGATATAGGATGACCAATATCCAACGGTATCCGTCCTGTTTTCACCGCTGGCTGTGTCATGGGCTCATGGCTTACAAGTTTTACGTAGCGTGTGCTTGTAGGTAGGTGCATGTATGCCTGCACGGGCTTTGAAGGGCATGGAATGAAGAAGACACGGGATGGTGTCCTGTTTTAGGGGGCATTGTTTGTTCCTTTAAGCGACACATCCGGTTTAAATATACACTACTACTGTTACCTGTACACTGGAGTATCCTTGTTCCCTCCTGAATCTAAAAAACTTGGTGTACTACTTGAGTAGTACCAACGGCCTACAAGGAATTGCAACAGCCTTTCTTTTGCCTACCTTGAGGTTTAGAGGAATCCTTGCCAGTCATGCACGTCGGTGTGCCCGTCTCCTCAAGTGACCCAATCGTACATTGGAGCGGCCTCGATCGGAATGCGGCATGTGGAGCTTGCTGTTAGCACAAACTAATTACATTCCCAGGTTAATTGACGCAGAATTAGCACGAACTAATTATATTTCCAGGTTTAGGGAGTATATATAGTGATTACTCTCGTGCTTGGCTTTCTTGGTTTATTTTCCACGATAAGTTACGATTTCACTCTAGCTATTTTTTACAAATAAAAATGTGCATGATGTATTTTGGAAAACCAATTCGTGCAACATTTTTCACGACCTCAATTAATGCTAAGCAACGAACTTCCATTTATGCATGCGATCGAGGTTGATGTACGGGAGCTGGTATATTTGCAACTGGAACTAACCATGTTATCGCGGAATCTTGTGCGTAGGGGTAGGGGTCATGGAAAGATGTCGGACCCGGATTTCTTAATCTAGAATTCTCTGTGAAACACTGTGTTATTCTCTGGATCAGTAGCTAGCACTCACAGATACATTACTGAATCAATTCATACATGGCATAAAATCATGCCATTCATTAATTAACACAACAGAGTTTACATAGACCGCGTCGGGTCAAGTTTTACAATACGGGCCGAACAGGCCAAATTGATTACATTACAAAAGCGGAAGCGACAACGGAAGCAAGAGGGGTGAGAGCTCATCTCTCCACAGGCAAGCGACTGGGGAAACCCGTGTGCGCCCGATATTAACCAAGGCTTGGATAATATTGGATGCACGCAAGTACCGACGGAGTCAACTGGACTGGGGCGAGACTAGAACATCTAAAGACTACACTACGCTTCATTATCTCCTGGGCCTCCAACTTCTGGATCCTCGTAATAGTCGTAATCTCCAGGAGTTCCTGCTCCTGAGGGTTTTGGGGAAGAGAGCGAGGATGAGCACAACTTCCGTGTTCGCGAGCCAATACACAATGCAATAATATACATGCAAGGCTTAACAAGGATGGCTCAGGTTCTTTTATTTGCTAAAGCAACATTTTCAATTATCATAATTACAAAGTCCTATTACTCAGCATTTTTAACGAATTGTCTTTTTGTTAAATAGAGTAATTGTGCAATAATTTATAACAGTAGAGGTTCCATCCGTCGGAAACTCTACCTTATGCTTACTTTTGATTGGGGCCGTCCCCAATTACCAACATCACTGAGTTCAAGCACTCAGGCAAAATCCAATCTCAGGGCTAGGTGAGCCCACCACATTTTTCATCCCAACCACAAGGTTTTTGAAATAGAACTAACTCGAGTAAAGATTCCCATGTCCGCCTTTGACCGTAGGCGCGGTGTGTTAAAACAGATTTAGACTCTGCAGAGGTTGTACACTTTACCCACAAGAGATAGTCATACTCGTTACCCCACATGATTCCTTAGTCATGTAGTTGAGCGACCGTCACAGTAACCTTTCAAAATATCTCGCCCCTTCCATCATCTCACCTATATGGGTTTACACCCATATGGTGGTGCGGGATGTCACCCCCTACATCTTGCTGTAGAAGACACTTCACCATCGGTGTCCCATTCAAACGTGATCAAGCTCGCACTTGCACCCTTTCTTGTTCCTTCCGTGAGACTGACTTTCAAGGTTCAATAAATCTACTAAGCCAAGTTGCAGTTTGCAGACTTGTGGTTGTACTTGTTTTACACGGGAGGTCATGACAAGATTAAGTCCTTAGGGTTGTCTAGGCGGATCATTTCACATATTAACATTCTTTGGGCTGCATTGGCACCCATCACATACTCTTCAACACACAGTCCGCCCAGACAGTAACAGCAATATTAGGGTTTTGAGGAGTAAAATCAAATCACCACATTTATCTCAGTCATGGACCACCAATGACTGCCCAAATCATTTTTATGTTTAAAGGGATGATGATTGGGACATTTTAATATCCCGGTACTTAAGCAAGACTAGCATGTCGCTTAAGTACAACCTATAGCTAGTATTACCATATATTTACTAGGGTGACAAGGATTATTGGATTCAAATTGACAAGGATGGCATAATAATTAATTAATCATCAAATGGGTATTTAACTACCTTAAGTTTTAACATACATTTGCTTAAAGAATTAAAGCATGCAATTTGTTATTTTAAAAGAATATAATTTGCATAAAATGTAGGCTCAATATGATCAAAGTATTGACTCACCTAGGATATAGGCTAGAGGATCTTGGTAATCTTGGGCTTGATCAACTTGGGGGTCTCCGGCGTCTTCAAATCCTAGTCGGACGAACGTACCGGAAAAAGGCACAGACAAGCAAAAAGAGCAATTAAATACAAATGAAAAACAAATAAACTCCAAATTGAACAAGACCTATGCCATTAGCAAGATCTTGAATTTACAAATTTTTAGAAATTTATTTTATAATTTTTGCAGTTGAAATGGGGGAGTTATTGATATTTGAAGTCTTACTTTTAAACTAAAATAGAAAATGAAAAGAAAATCGAATAAAAAGAAAAAAGGAAATCGGCCCGCAACCAAATTCGGTCCGGCCCGCGACCTCGGGCCAAAACGCGAACGCGTGTAGCGCGCCCACTGGCGCGGCGGCCTGAGGGAGGAGGCAAGCGCGGCCAGCGGGCTCGCCTAGCGAAGAAAAAGCGGGGGGGGGGTGGCGCTCGGGTTGAGCCGAAGGAAAGGGGGGAGAAAGCGGCGGTGCGCGAGGGGAAGAGGAGGCGGCGCGCACGGGAGAAGAGGGCTCGGCGCGCGCGCGGAGGAGAAGAAGAAAGGCGGCTGCGCGAGAGAGAGAGGAGGAAGGCGGCGACGGCGCTCGGGAAGAAGGGGACGACGCCGGCGATGACGATGGAGGCAACGATGAGGACGGCGGCGGGGCGACGGGAGGCGCGGCTAGGGCGGCGGCGATAGGGACTCACCGAGCGGCAGCGTCGACGGAGGTGAGTCCTTCTTCTTCTGTTGTTCTTGTTCTTCTTCTTCCTCGGTTTCTTCTTCTTGCTTGGGGGGGGGAAGGAGAATAAGTGGGGAGGTGGGGGAGAGGAAGGGGAGGGCGTCGGAGGCGAGGCTTGAAAGCCGAAGCGAGGAGCTCGGGGGGGGGTCCGGCGGGCGTGCGGCGCGGCTCCGGGGTGCGCGTGCGCACGGAGGTGATGATGGCGGCGGGGAGGCGTGCGGGAGGGCGCCAGGCGGTGGCGTGCATGCAGCGGCGAGGACGGCCACGACGGGACGACGCGAGGAGGGGGGGTCCGGGCGGGGGGGGGGGGTTGATGGGAGGGAAGAGGGAGAGGGGGGGTCCGGCGGTGTTGACCCGGGGAACGGGGAAAAAGGGCATCACAAAACCTACCCACCTTAAATGAAATCTCGACCCCGAGATTCAGGCTAGTCGGATTAGACAGAGAACGTACCTCTTATTATTCCTGAAGCTGCTTGGTCTTCTGCGGCGATGACATGATTGACAAGTCCTTGACTTCGGCTTTGGCTTGGAGTGGAAGCGGCTCTCGATGCCTGCGAGACTTGATAACTTTTGCTTGCAGCTGACGTCTGGCCTCGAGCTGGTGTGGTTCTTAAGCTGTACTCCCTCGGAGTGACTGGTTGAGGGCACCTTCTAGCAAAGTGTCCGTTTTCTCCACAATTGAAACAACGAAGATGAGCTATCGGGTTGACCGTTGTAGGTTGTCCAGTGGAGTGAGAAGCGCGGGAAATATTCCCACTGGAATGCGGGGTTGTGACTAGAGTGGAGGTTGGAGTTGGAACTGGAATCCTTGGTGATGGGGCGGCTAACTGCCGGTAAGACGGGCTGCCCTGAAAAGCTGACTTCTGCGGAAAGCTGTGGTGCGGCCCTTGAAATACCATCTTCCTTTTGTGGCTAACCTCCACAGTTTTGTTCTCATTTTCACAGATGAGGGCTTTATTGACCAACTGTTGAAAGCTGGAGTAATCGTGGAGGATGAGCTGTCCTCTCATATCTTCACGCATTCCTTCCACAAAGCGGTCGATCTTTTCTTCTTCATCAGCTACGTCATTGGGGGCGTAGCGGGCAAGCTGGTTGAACTTGGTTAGATATTCATTGACTGACATCTGACCCTGCTTGAGAGCTCTGAACTCGTTCTTCTTCAATCTCATGGTACCGGCTGGTACGAAGTTGGTTCTGAAAGCGACTTTGAATTCCGCCCAAGGAATTGACTGCCATGCGGATTCAGTTTCTTCTGGCTGTACTTCAGCAACTTCTTCTATGGCGGCAGTAGGCTCTTGTGGGGCTCCAATCGTAGATGCTACGGCTTCGCTATACGCCTCTTCTTCTTCGTGCGATCGTCACCACCTCGGCGTGAGGTAGTTTTCACCTGGCGGCGGCTCCTTTTAGGCGATGGGTGACAAAATCCACCTTGTCTTCGTTTGAGCAATGGGCAAGACGGAGCTTCTTTCCGTATCTCGAGCGGTCTTGACTTCAAGGGGTTCATCGGCTGCGGCGAAGGTGAGGGGTCTTGTCTTGAGGAAGTCTGCAAGCTTGGAGTAGCGACCGGCTGGTCCAGTCTGCTGATTGGTTAACAAGGCTTGAAGAATCTGAGTTTGCTGGAACATGACTTGAGCCATTGTTGGGCTTGCTGGTGGTGGAGGAGGTAGATCTTGTCCTTGTCCGCGACCACGACCATTGCTATTGCCACGGCCTCTTCCTCGGCCTGCTACAAAGGCACCACGGACTGGGGCGGCGGCTCTCCTTGGCAGCATCTGAAGACACGCTGAAGCTCAGAACGAGGGGAGGGGTATATATGAGGGTTACTAGCCCTCTAGAGCACACACAGAAGAGATCAAAACCAGCAAAGAGAACGAAACAACTACAACACAAAGCCTAGAGCAGCTGCATTATATTAAGGAGGAGGGGTTAGGTGTTACATGACTCCTGAAGCATAGCGTATAGGCTAGGCTAAGCCACGACACAAAATACAAACACAACGTCTACAAAAGGAGGACAAAGTGCTTGCAACAAAAAGGCTACTAAAGCAAGCACTGCTAGCTCTACTCCTCAATCGGGTACTGACCACAGGCGGTGCAGTTGCCCAGGGAGAGGGGGCGAGAACGGTTGCGACTGAAGTCAGGCAACCGAGAATAAGAGCGAGAACGAGAAAGGCTGCGTCCTCAACGGGAGTCTTCAACGTTGACGGCGGGCGGTGGACTGGGATGTCGCATGCTCTTGCGTGCAGTGATCCTAGTGCAGGGTCCAAGACGTCTAGTCGGTGCCGGGTCACTGAGGATGACGGCTGGTGTAGGAGGAGCTGGGGCGTGCATCACAGTGGCTACTGTAACGGCGGAGTTCTCCTGATGTCGAAGATCTTCGGGTAGCATTCTCCCTCCTGGAGAGACGGGAAGGAACAGAAAGGCGACCTCAAAAAGAGATCCTTGTGCACCTGGTACAAGGGAGTCGAGGCGAAGTGTGCTATGTCTTGAACGACATCGGAATAGCAGCTCCTGGGTTGCTCAGTCGGAAAGGTAAAAGCGATGAACTCAACCTCCAAGGATCGAGACTCTCGATCTAGAACCTAGGTCTTCCGGCCTCTGAAGACGGGCCAGTAGCGAACCAAGGTACCGCTTGAGTTTGCGGAGGAATACCGACAAACTCGTCGTCGTTCTCACCGTGAGATAAGAAATCCTGCGGGTCATCGGACGACGATACGATCATCTAAAATTTTGAACAAGAGAGGGAGTCAGAACTGAGTAAAAACTCAAGTGGAGTCAAGGTAAGTAAAGAACTAAGAGGGATGAGTAAGAGCAATAATTACTCTATATTTTGCCAAAGCTTTTCTTAGTTTTTGAAAATAGAACTCAAGTCCTTAGGCTCGACCAGTCTAGCTAAGGCTCCTACAGTCGTATGCTCTGATACCAGCTCTGTCGGACCCGGATTTCCTAATCCAGAATCCTCTGTGAAACACTGTGTTATTCCCTGGATCAATAGCTAGCACTCACAGATACATTACTGAATCAATTCATACATGGTGTAAAACCATACCATTCATTAATTAACACAACAGAGTTTACATAGACCGCGTCGGGTCAAGTTTTACAATACGGACCGAACAGGCCAAATTGATTACATTACAAAGCGGGCGACAATGAAGCAAGAGGGGTGAGAGCTCATCTCTCCACAGCAAGCGATCGGGAAACCTGTGTGCTTGATATTAACCAAGGCTTGGATAATATTGGATGCACGCAAGTACCGACAGAGTCAACTGGACTGGGGCGAGACTAGAACATCTAAAGACTACACTACGCTTCATTATCTCCTGGGCCTCCAACTTCTGGATCCTCGTAATAGTCGTAATCTCCAGGAGTTCCTGCTCCTGAGGGTTTTGGGGGAGAGAGTGAGGATGAGCACAACTTCCGTGCTCGCGAGCCAATACACAATGCAATAATATACATGCAAGGCTTAACAAGGATGGCTCAGGTTCTTTTATTTGCAAAAGCAACATTTTCAATTATCATAATTACAAAGTCCTATTACTCAGCATTTTTAACGAATTGCATTTTTGTTAAATAGAGTAATTGTGCAATAATTTATAACAGTAGAGGTTCCCTCCGTCGGAAACTCTACCTTATGCTTACTTTTGATTGGGTCCGTCCCCAATTACCAACATCACTGAGTTCAAGCACTCAGGCAAAATCCAATCTCAGGGCTAGGTGAGCCCACCACATTTTTCATCCCAACCACAAGGTTTTTGAAATAGAACTAACTCGAGTAAAGATTCCCATGTCCGCCTTTGACCGTAGGCGCGGCTGTTTAAACAGTTTAGACTCTGCAGAGGTTGTACACTTTACCCACAAGAGATAGTCATACTCGTTACCCCACATGATTCCTTAGTCATGTAGTTGAGCGACCGTCACAGTAACCTTTCAAAATATCTCGCCCCTTCCGTCATCTCACCTATATGGGTTTACACCCATATGTTGGTGCGGGATGTCACCCCCTACATCTTGCTGTAGAAGGCACTTCACCATCGGTGTCCCATTCAAACGTGATCAAGCTCACACTTGCACCCTTTCTTGTTCCTTTCGTGAGACTGACTTTCAAGGTTCAATAAATCTACTAAGCCAAGTTGCAGTTTGCAGACTTGTGGTTGTACTTGTTTTACACGGGAGGTCATGACAAGATTAAGTCCTTAGGGTTGTCTAGGCGGATCATTTCACACATTAACATTCTTTGGGCTGCATTCGCACCCATCACATACTCTTCAACACACAGTCCGCCCAGACAGTAACAACAATATTAGGGTTTTGAGGAGTAAAACCAAATCACCATATTTATCTCAGTCATGGACCACCAATGACTGCCCAAATCATTTTTATGTTTAAAGGGATGATTATTGGGACATTTTAATATCCCGGTACTTAAGCAAGACTAGCATGTCGCTTAAGTACAACCTATAGCTAGTATTACCATATATTTACTAGGGTGACAAGGATTATTGGATTCAAATTGACAAGGATGGCATAATAATTAATTAATCATCAAATGAGTATTTAACTACCTTAAGTTTTAACATACATTTGCTTAAAGAATTAAAGCATGCAATTTGCTATTTTAAAAGAATATAATTTGCATAAAATGTAGGCTCAATATGATCAAAGTATTGACTCGCCTGGGATATAGGCTAGAGGATCTTGGTAATCTTGGGCTTGATCAACTTGGGGGTCTCCGGCGTCTTCAAATCCTAGTCGGACGAACGTACCGGAAAAAGGCACAGACAAGCAAAAAGAGCAATTAAATACAAATGAACAACAAATAAACTCCAAATTGAACAAGACCTATGCCATTAGCAAGATCTTGAATTAACAAATTTTTAGAAATTTATTTTATAATTTTTGGAATTGAAATGGGGGAGTTATTGATATTTGAAGTCTTACTTTTTAACTAAAATAGAAAAGGAAAAGAAAATCGAATAAAAAGAAAAAAGGAAATCGGCCCGCAACCAAATTCGGTCCGCCCGCGCTCTCGGCCGAACACGAACGCTGCAGCGTAGGCGCGCGGCCAGAGAGGGAGGCAAGGCGCGGCGCAGCGGGCTCGCCTAGCGAAGAAAAGCGGGGGGTGGCGCTGGCCGAGCCGGGAAAGGGGGAGAAAGCGGCGCGCGCGCAGGAGGGGAAGAGGAGGCGGCGGTGCGGGGAGAAGAGGGCTCGGCGCGCGCGCGGGAGGGAAGAAGAAAGGGCGGCGGCGGCCGGAGAGGGAGAGGGAGGAAGGGGCGGCGACGGCGCTCGGGAAGAAGGGGACGGCGCCGGCGACGACGATGGAGGCAACGATGAGGACGGCGGCGGGGCGACGGGAGGCGCGGCTAGGGCGGCGGCGACAGGGACTCACCGAGCGGCAGCGTCGACGGAGGTGAGTCCTTCTTCTTCTCTTCTTCTTGTTCTTCTTCTTCCTCGGTTTATTCTTCTTGCTTGGGGGGGGGGAGGAGAAGAAGTGGGGAGGTGGGGGAGAGGAAGGGGAGGGCGTCGGAGGCGAGGCTTTAAAGCCGAAGCGAGGAGCTCGGGGAGGGGGTCCGCGGGCGTGCGGCGCGGCTCCGGGGTGCGCGTGCGGCGGGGAGGCGTGCGGGAGGGCGCCAGGCGGTGGCGTGCATGCAGCGGCGAGGACGGCCGCGACGGGACGCCGCGAGCAGGGGGTCCGGGGTTGATGGGAGGAAGAGGAGAGGGGGTCCGGCGGGGTTGACCCGGGGAACGGGGAAAAAGGGCGTCACAAAAGACCTAGATTTTCTATTTATCACGTATATATAAAAATATATTCCTATCAGTGAGGTATTTATATAAAATATAAAGCATGCATCTTATACAGGAAAAAGCCCATGAAATTAACGAAAAGAACACCGTGCAGAGAACGTTGCGGCGCCTATAGACTGAATGGATACTTCAGTCAAAGCACACCATACAAGCCAGCTGTGAAAATTATGTGGTGGTAGAGTATGTGACTGCATTAGTTTGGCCTAGCTGTGGTTTCTTTAGCATATCCTAGTGACTACAAGTGGAAAAGGGAATTAATCAAGATTAATTGGCTAGCAAGTGTCTATACATCAGGTGTGACGAAAGAATACCTAGGGATTGTTTGGTTCATGGCCCCAATGAATTAAGCCAAAATTTAGTCTAGCTAAAACATGGGAAAAGCTAAAATTTGGCGAAAAAAAACGTTGTTTGAATTGCAACCAAGCCAAATTTTATCGTTACCAGAATTTTGGTAAGCGATTTTCTCGCTCTCGGATTGCCAGCGTGCGACATTGGATTTTGTTGGTGTTACCAATTTTTTGTTAGCACTATCAAATATTGGTAGCAAACCAAACTATAGCCAATTGTTAATGCTTCTCACCCTTATCGTGTTTTCGACTTTCCTGCTTAAGTTAAATACAGTGCAAATGGTCATAAAAAATTAAAATCAGAAAAAGAGGAGAAAAATAAAAAGATAAACTATTGTTTGGTGAAATTTGTATTTTTTTCTCCTTATATAAGTTGTTTTTTCAAATGGTTTTTATTTTTGCAGGATATCATGCATGATCTATCTAACCAAATGTTTTGGATTTTTTATGACCATTTGTGTTTTATATGAAAGATGGAAGCACGAAGCACCGTAAGAGTGAGGGAAGCACCGGATACGCCGCCTGTTGTTTCTGTTAGGTTTAAGCCAAATTTTCGTTCATCATATCAACATCCAACAGCTATGCACACAAGCCTCGAAGCATATACAATGGCTAGAAATTGGACTTTATGTTTTAGAAAATATATGATTAGTACTTTTGCAGAACATGAAGGAATGTAGCAAGAAACAAACCCTTTATGGGATTGGTTTCATTTTCTAATACCTAGCAGAGTTTTCTGCAAAATTATGTTGCTAGATATTACAACATATTGTATTTGTTATGTAACTAGTCTTTCGAAAGTATAGTTGTATTTGTTATAGAATTGTAATAGTTGTAATATACATACAAGATTAATTTGCACTGTTATAACCTGGCCCCACCAAAATAAGTGTTGTAGATCTTCTATTTTTCTCTCAATTAATGAGAGAATTTCTAGAAATACCTAGTGGAGTTTTCCGTGCAATTATGCGGCTAGATATTACAACATATTGCATTTATTATATAACTCTATGGTCTCTCGAAAATATAGTTGTGTTTGTTATACAATTGTAATAATTATAATATCTATACACGATTAATTCGCACCGTTATAATCTGGCCCCACCAAAATCTGCTCCTTTTCTTTCGGTTAATATGAGAAATTCTAAAAAAATTTCTTTTTTATTTAAGGATTATCGATTATTGTGGGATTTTTTAAACCTTTAAAGCGAAGGAGTTACCTTGAATATCACTAGTCTCTCTCTCTCTCTCTCTCTCTCTATATATATATATATATATATATATATATATATATATATATATGAAAATGGTATGGTACTCTTAGGAGTATGTACTCCCACTTCTCATATAACACTTAAATTGTAGGATGATACATCTTTATCAATTTGAGCATACTCTAATAATGATTATAAGATACCGAAAAGTGAGTTCCACGAAAAAAATAATTAAAGTCCATGTTTTATAGCAAAATTTATGTATGTACTTCTTTTATATATGAAAAATGGTATATAGCAAAAAATAAAGGGCTCCAATGAATTTGTTCAATCAAGTCGAGCTGAGGTATCTTATAATTTGTATTTAAGTATACTGAAAATGGTAAAGAAGTATAATATATTCGTTTAAGTGGTATATTAAAAGTAAAAGTATGTACTCCTAGATAGATAGAGAGAGAGAGCCTTTTTCGTACTTCTCGGAGGGTACATACTCTCACTTCTCATATACCACTTAAATCGTATGATGATACTTTTTAAAATTTATTTGAGCATACTTCAATAATGATTATAGGATACCCAAAGTGAGTTTCATGAAAAATCTCATTACATTCCACTTCTTATAGCAAAATTTATGTATATACTTCTTTTATATATAAAAAGGTATATAAAAAAAATAAAGAGCTTCAATTTTTTTTTTCAATCAAGTCGCATTGAAATATCTTATAATTGATATTTAAGTATACTAAAGGTGATAAATAAGTATAATACGTTTAAGTAGTATATTAAAAGTAGGAGTATGTGCTTTAGGAATCCCATAGACTAAAACTGAAGCCAAATAAGCCAAACCAAATAGGCCCTCTTGAAAGTAATATACTCATGCATATCGAGTTAGGCTAGTATAGGTCTGCTTTCTAACGTGAAAAAGCAAAGAAAGAACATATACACACGTCTGTGCACAGCTTCGGCTGGGAGCACAAAGCACACACAAACAGCCAAACCTGGCTAAAAGATCAAAGGAAGAAAAGCATAAAAAAAAATAAAGGCATATATGAAAAGAAAAGGAGAGAGAGGAATTGAAGCTGGGGGCAAAGGCAAAATCGAGTTGGTCCACTGCATCCATCTTTCTAACGACGCTCGCTCATACGCCGGTCGAAGCGGTGCCAGCCAAATGTCTGGATAGACTTGCATGCAATGCCTGCCTCGATTTATCGCAAGCGTCGCAGCCTTTCACCGCAAAGACGAAGCTAACCAATTAACTTGTCCGAGTTACTAATGGAGTAGTTACTAATCGGACGTTTCAATAGAGCCACCACATTAATCCTAAATGGTAAAATATTTAAAATTCCCACATTAATGTAAAAAAGAAAAAAAATCCCACATTAATGAGAGAAAAGGAAAAGATCTTAATATTTATGTCCTAATTTGATTTGAATTTGTATAATTTTTCAATAACAAAAAAATATTGAAAATACCTTAGCCCGTGCGCTGATGACTAGTTATAATTAATTAAACGTTCGATCGGTCAAAGCGGCACACAAGAAGCGCAATCTAATCGAAGCAGCGCGCGCGTGGCAATAATTACGCACGCCCGCTCGTGCGCCCCCGTTCATACCACATGCTGCTGCGCCTCCCCATGACATGCAGGACAGATTTCACCTTGTTCTAGTACCTACCTATACACACCGGAGAAGAGGATTTGGCGATTTGCAATACTCTGTATCAGCAATGTTTATAGCATATGAACTGCTGTAACAAGTGAACCACTCCTCTACGAGGCTATATACAAGGTTGTGTCTAGATGATATAAAGAGCATTATACATAGCTTTATTGTATCTGCCTCGGAAGTGCCCTTCAGTGTCATATGTATTGCACACAGAAGTTTTTTGAGTTGTGACTAAACCCAAATGTCTCTCATCCCTCTCTTCTCCCCCCTCCGCCCTCTCTAACCCTCCTGGCCATCCCTCGCCTAGTAGGAGCATTATTATGCCCTTTCTCTGTCTACTGTGACAGCAACATCAACTCCTACGCTGCTGCGAGACTAGAAAGGAAGAGTCTATCTAGGGCTTGCAGTCCATAAAGACGGCAAGAGCCACCCCTCTTCTCTCTCTTAAATCAGTAGTGCTAGTTGTAGTGTACTCACACCAACGCCTCCCAAGATGGGTTCCATGAACAACTGGCTGGGTTTCTCCTCCTTCTCCGGCGCCGACGCCGTCCTGCACCCACCGCCGCAAGGCAAGGCCGCCACCATCGTCATGGCACCTGCCTTTTACTACTAGTACTATCTTCTTTTGCTTGCTTTTGACCTCATGTATTATTTGGGCTCGCAGAGTGGGGAGGCATGAAGGGCGCAGTGGCAGCGGCCGACGAGGAGCAGCCGAAGCTGGAGGACCTTCTCGGCATGCAGGAGCCAGCGCCGGAGGCGGACCGCTCGGGTGCCGGAAGCAGCGTGGGCGCGACCTCTATCGGGCTGTCCATGATCAAGAACTGGCTGCGCAGCCAGCCGGCGCCGGCGGTGAGGGGAGACTTGATGGCACTGTCCATGTCGTCGCCGGCGGATGCGGAGGCCGAGGCCAGCGCGTCACCGGACGGTAGGGGGAAGGTTGCCGACGGCGCGGTGGTGGAGGCGGAGCCGAGGAAGGCGGTGGACACGTTTGGGCAGCGGACGTCCATATACCGGGGTGTTACAAAGTAGGTTATCCCTGATTGTGTTATACTTTGTTGATGTTATTGTTTAATTTTTCTGGTTTTCTTGTGTTCTTTGTATGTTGGATACATAGGGTTTTTGAGATAGTACCGTATGCTTCTTTTTGTTTTTGTTTTGTTTTGTTTGTCTGTGATAGTAGTGATAGTATTCATGATTCGTATCTGAAGTTCGTGTCCTCTCTTCTTGTCTTCTATTTTCCTTGTATTTCAATTGTGTTCTTGATGTTGTGTGTTTTGAGCCTTTTATGCTGGGCGGCCTTTATGCTGGGGGTCATATAAAAGGCCAACACTACTCTCTTCTAATTATTTCTCTCGTGCTATTTCTTTTTGTCTTCTTAGATGGATTAGATTTATCAACTTTGTTAGATTTAGTAGTTCTTTTCTTTTGCCTTATGTCTTCTTGTTCTTGGTTCAGATTTCTGGTTCTAGATTTTTTTTAAGAGAACTGCTATACATCTTTCAATTTTAGTACTCTGTGATTGGTGAGAGAGAGGGAGAGAGGGTGAGAAGTGAGATTAGATTAGGGATATAGGGGTGGGGGTGATATCTGGAGCATTGAATCCCCATCTGATGGCTCAAGAAGTGACTGATTTTCAAGAAAAAATCAGTCGCATGTTGTATAGACACTCCCTTTTTTTAATACAATAAGTCTGCTATAGCTCATTGCTTCTTCTATAGGCGTACTATATGATCTAGTTTTGTGACATTGGAAAGTTTTAGTCCCTCACATTTTATGTTAATCAGGCCTATGGTTTGTGGTTTGTTCTTTATACACTTTATTATATTCTGCATATCATGCTATTACCTTTTTGCATCTTGCTATGTACAGCTTCCCAACTTGTTTTTGGGTCTCAACCTGACTAGAACTCTGTTTTGTTCTAGTATATTTTTTTACTTCTTTTTGTTGGTTGAACTGTTGTTGTGTAATCACCATTTAACACAACTTGTGTTCATCTTTTTTTTTTTGGGTTCTCATCGGCAGCAGCTCTGCATTTTCATTTGATTTGACCGGATCAATTAAATTATGTTCTTGTAAAATGTGCTTTCTCATCATCATAATTGCACGCATGTCATATTTATCGGCCCAAGGACTGCATTTGTTCTTTATTTGACTGGATTAATTGACTGGTAGTACTTGATAACCATTTCTAATGTGGGCTTGTCATCATTGATTTCCATTAACCAGCTAGCTTGCAGGTTTTCCCGTTCCTTGTTTTCTTGATTTTATAAAGCCACCAAAATAGATTCAAAATGCCACGTTTATTAGCAAATACATCTAACTTTTTTTAAATTAATTTTTGGTTTGCTTTTGTTGCTGTTCAATAGGCACAGGTGGACAGGAAGGTACGAAGCCCATCTTTGGGACAATAGCTGCAGAAGAGAAGGCCAGACTCGCAAAGGTAGACAAGGTAAATATGTCCAGTGTATCGAACTCTACCAAATAATATTAATTAAGTCTTCCAACTAGCTCTTTTTTCGATGAACATTTTGATTTTTCTAAGTCTAACTACTTGTGTTTCTTGTCGCATCGATTGAATTGGGACTTAATTTCTGGGATTCAATTCAGTATATCTTGGTTAGTACTTCAAAATTGGTATAACAATTTCTATTTCTCTTTATTTATGGAGTATATGCATCTGACATACATTATTTATGCATTGAAGGTGGATATGATAAGGAAGAAAAAGCTGCTAGGGCTTATGATTTGGCTGCTCTCAAATACTGGGGCAATACAACGACAACGAATTTTCCGGTACAACTAGTTGTTTCTTTCTTTCATTTCACTGCATGTTAACTTTTTGTGCATTTTCCATGTATGTTACATGATTATCGTGATTGGCATTGTTAGGTAAGTAACTATGAGAAAGAGCTGGAGGAGATGAAGCATATGACTCGGCAGGAATATGTTGCATCCCTTAGAAGGTATGTGCAGTTACAGCTTGGAACCTTTGATTGAAGGAGGACTATAATTTACGATTTGCACAATGGTTAAATTTGACATAAGATATTGTAATACAGAAAAAGCAGCGGATTTTCTCGTGGTGCATCCATCTATCGCGGAGTTACCCGGTACAATTTAAAATTTTGTGATTATAATTTGATGCTTCCGTTTTAGCTTGCAAGTGAGTTTGTTCCTTGATAAATAATCTTAGTTTGCAGTTGACCTTGAGTATAGTTTTGTTGATTTCCTAGGAGCTATCTTATTTGCGCAAATTTGCATTCCTTTTTATTGATAAATTCTTGCGATAATTTTTGTGTTACAAGTGTTGACAATGAACTTCAATCTTATTTTATACATGCCATGCCATTGCTTTGCTAACAGTCAAGCATACATGTGAATCAGACACCATCAGCACGGAAGGTGGCAAGCAAGAATAGGAAGGGTGGCAGGAAACAAGGATCTGTATTTGGGCACATTTAGTAAGTCACATCATAATCTTTTAAGCTCAACCCAATTCATCATGCTCTGTCCCAAAAAATGGAAGCAAAAAAAAGGAAGAGCACAAAGCTTTGGCCGGAACACCTTTTCCCCTTATTTTCTTCTCATGTCACACTATCTTAATAAAGTTCGAATTTAACAATGAGCCCAACACCTCTGCGCCCTACCTATAGGTACCCAGGAGGAAGCTGCGGAGGCTTACGACATTGCTGCGATCAAATTCCGAGGCCTCAATGCCGTCACGAACTTTGACATGAGCCGGTATGACGTCAAGAGCATCATTGAAAGCAGCACGCTCCCGATGAGTAGCACCACCAAGCGTCTGAAGGATCTCTCTGAACACAACATGGGCATGAATGGCAATGGCACCGATGCTGACAATGTGGCCACGTCCCAGCTCACCAACGGCATTGGCAGCTATGGCTCGCACCATTACGGCTACACCGGCTGGCCACCTATTGCCATGCAGCCGATCCCCTTGCAGTACGCCAATGGACAGCCCAGGATGTGGTGCAAGCAAGAGCAGGACAGCTCAGCGGTTGCAGCGGCGCAGAACCTGCACAACCTACATTTCCCTGCCGTGGGCGGCACCGCCACCCAGAACTTATTTCAGCCATCGCCCGTTCCGGACGTGATGAGCGTTGTCGAGGTTCCGTCGCCGTCGTTGGACTCCAATTCCTTCATGTACAATGGAGGCATCGGTTACCACGGTGCTGTGGGTGGTGGGAGCTATGGCATGCCGGTTGCCACTTTGGTGGATCAAGGCCAGGGCAGCCATGCGTCCAGTGGCTATGGAGATGATTGTGTGGTTGGCGGTGGCACGGCTTCTGATCTGTATGGTGGTCGGAACATGTATTACCTCTCCCAGGACTCACCGGGCGCCGATGTCGGGAACGATGACAGTTATGAGCAAGGTGTTGGGTGCAACAGCTGGGTTTCGTCCGCGCCGGTGATGGCGGAGAAGGTTTGCCACGGGGCGACTCTATTCTCAGTATGGAATGATGCTTAGCTGGGTAGCTAGTTTGGTCTTAAGTTACCTTATCACTTGGAAAAGGTAACTAGGGCAATATTAATGGGTAGCTCTATACAAGGTCTAGCTCCTTATTTTGCACTGTTTTCTTCTGACGATGGGAAATATTAATGGGATTTACATACTAATTAACTTTGGGAGCTATGAGAAAGGAGGTAATTTCTTGTGTGTCAATCACGTGACTTCTGTACTAATGTTAGGTAGGGTACTAGATGCTAAAGCTTTGGTAATGGCATATGAGCTTTGGTGGTAATATAATGATGTGGTTGTCTATCATTGTCATTTCTGCTTCTAAGCTAGTTGTTGCATTATTTTCTTCCAGAAAAGAGATACCAAGAACTTCATGCAAACATGCAACTATATACTATATTTGACTTTTATTTGGTCCTTTCACAAATATTTTGGAATGTTGCACTGCCTATATGCTGCTTAACTAAGTAGGCATGCATGATTCTCGAAAGAAACACTGCACTGCCTTATACGCTGCTTCCCAGTCGTTCTGCAGGGTGTGTTTTTACGACTATTTACGTTTTTCCATAAAAAGTTTGGATGACTTCGGAATATATTTGGTTGGATTAGCTAGTTGATAGCTTGATGATTATATATAAAAGAAACTGAAATGGTGTAACGCACTCCGATCTTGAAACCCTAATCAAGGGTTCTTATTACTTGACTTGCATGGCTATTTTACTATTCTATTTGCATGTGACACACTTGTTAGCTACTTGCAGTATTGTGGTTTGAAAAGATGAAATCTTAAAGGGGTGCATGTCTTAAATTGCTTCGGTCTCCAAACTGTTGATGGGATGTCAAACCATGCATGTGGTGTGTTCTTGCAAGTCAATTAAACCTGGTTGCTTCACCTGTAATGCAAGGTACCTTAATCCTTGCTCCAATGGACACATATAATAATTAGCTAGCTGCACAATCCATATTTTCAATTTGGACTGGTAATTTACTTGAATGTGCTGTCAAAGGTGCACTGCAGTGCTGCATTTTTCAAATTGAGGTCTGCAGGATACTGTGTACCTGTTTTATTCACACGATGTTCTCTACAGTTCTCCAAATGTTCTCACGATAATTCATCACAAGATTGTTATTGACCAATGACCATACATAGTATTCTTGACCTAGCTATATATACAGCATTATGATCACAACACTTTGAGGTCACACCTATACCAAGTAAGATTAATTAGGACAGGTCATTTTCGTATCCTTTTTCATTACAAATTCATCAAACAATATGTAGTACTTGCTAAATGTTTGTGCTTTGCTACGGATAAAAATATCATATTACCCAAGCAAGTAGAGTCGACGTCGTCGGGATCGGTAAGATCCATGCCTTCGGGTTCACCTCAGCGCACGGTCGAGCTAACCAAGCTAGCATCATCCCTCCGCTGCCGTGCTCGGTCTACACCGTGCCCAGTCGAGCTTTGTCGTGATCTGGGTTGTAATTTTTTGTTGAAGTTAATTTATCTGTTGAGAAGATTTTTCTGTTTTTAGAGTTTTTTTTAAAGGAGATGGATTTTAGGGCCGACATACCATCACCATCACACCAATTGGTTATTTTTAAGTAGTAAAGAAAATAAAAATAGTACAATATGCAGGTTGTTTTTCTCTAGTTGGGCAATATGGTACATCAAATTAAGTTTTCCTTTATCCCAGTTAAATCTAAGTGCAAATTAAAGCACAAGAGAGTACCACATCATCATATTCTCCCAGTTGTTCGATTCCAATTCGACGAATACAAATGCAAAAAAAAAGACACTTCATACATCTAGAACGTACCTACTAAATGACACCATATAGATCATACATGTAGGACAATCTAAATCATTATCTTATCTGAGGGGATGGAATCTCGCTAATCAGGGCCTTCCCACGTCACCTTGTTTTGCCAAAAAAAAAACTATCGTGCTTTCTGTAATTTCATACAGGTCCCGTTATCGAGGGTCATCCGATCTCGTGCTTGGAGGCCGATCCGGCCATCTGCGTGCACCCTGTGCACCCGTTCTTGTGCCATGAACAAATCCGCTGCCGCGAAGCCCTCCACACCATGTTCCCCTTCTTCCTCCCGCTCTCATTCTCCTAGACGGTTGTCAGGACCCTGATGTTCATAGTTCAGACCTGATGTATATCGAAAGGGATGAGGTTCTAGGTGGCGGGAAGAAGGACAAGAACTAGGGTTCTAGCAGATCTAAATTTAGGAAAGTCTAATAATGATGTTCGATCTGAACTAGTCTGAACTTCTCTAGAGCCTAACATTGCCCCTTTCTTGAGCTGGACCTTGTCCTCAAGGTTCAAAATTTGGAAAAGTGCTTCGAATGAAAGTGACATCCTCTCAAGTTGCATCCTCCGGGCCCAAGTTCAACCACTGAATGAACCATTAAGCTACAGGTTCATTCCGTTTGGGAATCACCCTCCTGACCAACACAGCCACTGGCTCAGTCTTGATCTTGCCATTATCTCCCACCAAGGGCAGTTCTGGAAGTGTGTAACATCCCAATTTTCTGAGCTTAAAAATCTTTTAAATAGTTAGTACGAGAAAATTCACCATTTGGATTTTATTTGAATTTAATTCAAAAACTTAATATTGGACTTTATAATCAAAAACATTTAATGTGAATAATCCCAACATGAACAATAGCCAAAACTATTTTATTTGGTTTCTATGTGCTCAGATATATTTTCTAGATTTTTCTAGAATTTTTCTGAGTTCATTTGCTATTTTCTATTGCCTATTTGAATTTCTGGTATTTTCTAAAATGGAAAATCTATTAAAATCTCAGAAATTTTCTTGGGCCGAATCTCTCCGGCCCAACTCCTATTCCCGCGCTCGCCAGCCCGCTCAGCCCCGCGCGCGCGCTCCGCCCCACTCGCTGACAGGTGGGCCCGCCGAGGTCGTCGTCTCCGTCTCGGTTTCTTCCTCGCGCACGGCCGCCCGCGTCCGCCATGCTTCCGAGCTCCAAGCTCCGTCCGACAAGACACGTTTCCAAATAAAACCTTTCTAGAAAACGCGTAGAATCTTATCCCTAATCTCCCCGCATCTTCTCGGATCAAAATCAGATCTTGTTTTCGTTTCTATCTCCAATTTCTCTCGCAACCGTCTCGGACTCTTTTTAGGGTTCATCGCCGCACGCCGCCCTAGCCCCTCCCGGCCCCTATAAAAGGCACCCCCGGGATCGCATTGACGTCCACACCAGAACCCCTCAATCCATTGCACCACTTAAGACCTAGCGCCGCCGCAATCCGAGTTCTAGGGTTTTCGCCGCCGTCGGTGCCGCCGCGTCGTCGCCGAGTGCACCACCGAGATCAGTGACGCCAGGGCTACCTTAAGGACCCTTCGCCGTCGCCAAAACCTCGCCGGAACTCCAGTCCGACAAAAGCCGAAGCCCTCCGCCGCTCAACCCTCGCCGCCGGCCATCTTCGAGTGTCTCCGCCGCTCGTGAGTGCACCATCGTGTTCGCAATAACACGGGCTTCAATCTGGTACCATCGGACCTCGCCGGAGCGCCGCCAGTCGCCGTTGCCGTACGGTCCAGAGCCGCCGCCGTCTTGTCGTCATCCACGTCGGTGCCAGCGTCAGCCCCGTGCACGCGTGGCAGCCAGGTGGCGCCCAGTCAGCGTCCACGTGTGCGCCCACGCGGCAGTCTACCGGACCCCGAGTCCCGAGGCTCGGTGGACCTAGTCCACCGTGAGCCTAGCCCCTGGCATGTGGGTCCCACATGTCAGAGATTTCTTTTATTATTTCTTTTTCCGAAATTCCTCCGCTGACGTCAGCTTGCGCAATAATCCGATTTTTCTTTAGAAAAATAATTCGGAAATTCCTGAAAATCAGAATTAGGGTTTCTTTTAGATTTCCAATCTTCCAAAGGCCATAACTTTTGCATCCTAACTCCGATTGAGCCCATTCAAATTTCTAAATTTGTCTAAATTCGAGATCTACCTAATTATTATTTTTATTTAATTTTTGGAGTTTGTTTTGCCTCTGTTATTTATTTGTTTTGGTTGTTTTGCTTCGTTTGTGCGTAGACGTCGATACTTCGGGGGTTTTCGTCGAAGAAGGCTTCAACCAAGTTCAAGACCAGTACGTAGACCTATTCCAAGGCAAGTCATACCTTTGATCATATTGAATCCCAGTTTCCCAAATTATATTGTGTTGAACTATTGCATTTACTTTAATTATGTGTTTAACTGCTTTTGGGCTAGTTATTGATCCAATCTGTTATGTTCACCTTGCCTACTTGTATACCTTAATCTTTTGTCGCCCTAGATTGGTTTATTATTTAGTTGGTATTAACATATTGCCAACACGGTTGGTTAGACCGACTAGAATTGCTTAGCCATGCCACGAGTCATCATCTCATGTGAGTGCAATTATGAAATTGACTAAGTGATTATGGAACTGTGTGATAAAACTGTGTGTGTTGTGTGCTATTACTCGTGATGGCATGTGTTGCACTAAACCAACTGGGTGGTAAAAGATTTAGACTGAGGCAAGTGGTGGATACTGTGTGAACTGGTGGCTTTGTGATTGGGATTTATCTGTGTGGTTTAGTTAGAAAAACTGGGAAGTCTTGCCTTGGTCAATTAAGGACTTAACCGTGCGCCATTGAACGAGCTATACTTGTCTGACCGCATGTCCGTAACAGCCTAACTTAGTAGGTTACGGAGTTTCAACATTGGGGTTCAGGTGGATAGGTTAAGCTTTGTGATATGGGACTATGTGAATAAGAACGTCAATGTTGAGACAAAGTTGCCGAACTGTTATGTTACGATTAGTGCTAGCTACACTAGTTGTATCGTGTGGGTAAAGTGTACAAACCTCTGCAGAGTGTTAATCAATCTATTCGAATAGCGCGTCATGGTCATGGACAACGCCGGGATTTCACATGAGGGTAGTGTTCATAAAATGTGGGATTGGGAGCTGTGTGATCTCAATCATATGGCTGTGTGAATCAATCAGTTTAGTTGTGTGTCTTTGTGGAAACAACTGTTAAATTAATATTGCTTATTTGTTTTAAATTATGCTTTCAATCTATTACTTGTATTCAATTGCAAATGTTGCATTTCTGCAAAATAACCACAGAAGCCATTCCTTTGGAATAAGCCTGCATCTATATATTGCATTCTGTGGTATGATTTGCGAGTACGGTTGTGTACTCACGCTTGTTGTAAAACTTGCGTCCAAACCTACAGAAGTGGAGGAGTCTTCGCCTGCTTTCGAGGAGGAGTTTGTGGAAGAAGGTTGATCGCTAGGTCATCGATCCCAGTCGGTTGCCTGTGGTGTGCTGATTGGAGTTTGCCAGAGTTTATTTCGTTCCGCTGCAGTATTTCTTTAGTGTTAGCCCTGCGTGGCTTAATAAGTTGTAACCCCGACCTTAAGGTCAAAACTCTAAGTTGTTACTCAAACTATTCGTTTATGTTATATTTCGCTTGTGTGGATTGATATTCACCTATGTTACCGCTGTGTGCACTAGCGTGATCCTGGACTAGTGCAGAATACACAGAGGGTCCAGAATTGCATTTTTGGGTCCCGACAGAGGTGGTATCAGAGCCATATTGACTGTAGGTCTTGACCTTAGTTAGATTGGCCGTCTTTAGAGTGTCCAAACTATTTTCTAAAGGAAAAATTAACTTGTAAAGTTAATCAAATGCTTAACTCTCCTCATATCTCTCTTGCCTCAACTTTTGCTATAACCTTTTCTTTCTCCGCTGTTTTAAAGTTGCTCTTACCCAGTTCGTCTGTCTTGACAGATGCCTCGCCTTCAGACCTATGGTGAGCGTTGTGGAGGTTACGCCGCCGAACTTTGGAAGCTTCTGCAGGTACTTGGAGGTTTTGATCGTCCGTTGTACCGAGGAAACAACTGGATGGTGGATGGACATAAGCGGGGTACGATCTGTCGCTTGACGATCTACGCCAGGATGAACACCAAGGCAAGCCAGCCGCTGAACATCTCCGTCAGGAGGATCACTTGGAGTGAAGGAATACAGGAATCGTCGCGCCTGGCCATGCTTCGGATCTGCCACATCTACATGCGCGAGTTGCAAGGAACCGTCTTCCGCTACCACCCAGCAGCACCGTGGGAGCTACTCGCACACTATCCATCCACGGAGGGAGAAGAAGATGCCACAGTGGTACACCTCGCCCGGTACGTCGTCGCCCAAGAGGAATCCATGGAGATGATGGCCGCTGATCTAGACGGTGCCTACAAGAGCCTGCACCAAGCTGAAGAGAAGATCGCCATCCTGGAAGAGATACTGGACGCCCACCACCAGGCAGACCAAGAAGAGGAAGAAGAACATGAAGAATCTGAGGAAGATCCAGAGGAAGTGGAGCGTAACTGAGGAGCTGTCGCGCCATCGACGCTTTCTTCTGTGCACCGCCCAGGCACCGGGATCGCTTTGCGAAGATGCCAGCACAGTTCAAGGTCTACAGCCGGCAGGAGCACAGCCGTGGTTGTGGAGGTTACCTCAGCGACTGAGTTCGCTAAGGCCTAGGTTCGCAGTTGAGGCTTAGGGTTTTAAGCCGCGTCAGTCTAAGCCTAGTTGTGTCGCCCTTTAGGCGTTAGATTGTGTGCTTAGGTTCGCTATTTTCTTTGAGTGTGAGTATGAGCTGCAAAGGCCCTTAGGCATCTGTTGCAAGCCATACCAAGTTCTTAAGTAATAAAGTTGCTTTTGGTTCTCTCAGTTGTTGTTGGGTTTAACCAATCCCCCGCTTAGTTCTTAACTCACCCCATGCTTGCTACCTTATCTAACCCTTGGAGCTTCGCCAGATGGTTACAACTCGCCAGACAGTTGCAAGTGGTTCCGGTACCCCAGCATCAGGAGGCAATGAGCAACCAGCTACAGGAGCAGTTCCGCCACAAGCACCCCCAATTGACTTGCAAAACTTTGGAGCTTTCATGGCAGCACAGACTCAGCTGATGAATACCATGATGACTCAGATGCAAGCCATGCACAACCAGAACAATAACAACAACAATCACCAGCACGGAGCCCCAGCTGCTCATGGTCACCATGGACCATCCAAACTTGCAGAATTCATGAGGACTCGTCCACCAACATTTTCTGGACATGTCTCACCCGTGGAAGCTGACGATTGGCTTCGGGTGATTGAAAGGAAGCTGCTGATCACTCAATGCAGCGATCATGAAAAAGTTCTCTATGCCTCTCACCAGTTGGAGGGCATCGCAGCAGAATGGTGGAGAACTTCGTGCGCTCATGAGGCACCACAGAATATCACTTGGGAGGAATTCTCTACAGCATTCCGCCAATACCACGTACCAGAAGGAATTATTGAACTAAAGAAAGATGAATTTCGTGCCCTGAAGCAAGGAAGCTTGTCAGTGTCTGACTATCTCAACAAGTTCTCGCAACTTGCTCGCTATGCTACAGAAGATGTTGCAACAGACAAGGCTCGCCAGAGTCGTTTTCAAGGGACCAACACGGACTTGTGTCAATCTCCTTGCACATACCTTCCCTGACTTCCAAGAACTGATCAATAAAGCTTTAGTCATGGAGGATAAGCGTAAGGAACTGGAAGACAATCGCAAACGCAGGATGATCCAGCAGGGAGGCCAGCAATTCCAATAGAGAGCAAGGACAGTGCCACCGCAGTTCAACCGGTTTTCTCCACAGAACTCCGCCAGGACACCTGCACTAACCTCAGCACCTCGTCCAGTTGCTCAGAACACTCGCACCCCAGCACCGACCAACGCTAATCCAACAGTCAACAAGTCGCAAGAGCCAAGGGTGTGCTATACTTGCCGTCAACCAGGCCACTACGCAAATCAGTGTCCACAGAGGGGAACGATCACTCCGCCGTTTCAACCTTGGAGCTACACCAAATAAGACACCGCACCGGTCACCAACAGGAACTTTCCAAGCCCCAACCAGCCAGAGGAGGGATGCGGGCCGTGGTCCGAGGCCGTGTCAACCACACCACCGGAAGGAGCACGAGAAGCACCGCACGCCGATCGGGTAAGTTCCCGGTTAATTCGAGCACCGCATCGCCTGCTTTGATTCGAGCTTCGCATTCTTTTGTGTCTGAAGTTTTTGCAACTAAGAATAAGTTGGAGGCTATACAACTTAATCATACTCTATTAGTTCAATCGCCTGGAGCAGAGCTAAGCTCTAGAGTGGGTTGTTTAGGAGCTAAGTTACTCATAGCTGGAGTTGAGTTTCTAGCCAACTTAATTGTTCTAGACACCCAAACCCTAGATGTCATTCTTGGCATGGATTGGCTATCCAAGCACAAAGCTGTGCTGGATTGTGGCCGAAGAGCCGTAACGGTTGAGAGTACTGATGGAAGGAAAGTGGAGTTTCTAGCCACATCAGTTCGTGAAGGACACTTGCTAGTAAACAATCTGAGGACCATTGCATTGGAGGAGGTACCAATAGTCAGAGAATACCCAAATGTGTTTCCAGAAGAGTTACCCGGAATGCCACCAGATCGTGACATCAAGTTCGTTATTGATCTAGTGCCAGGGACAGCGCCAATTTCTAAGCGACCTTATCGAATGCCAGCTGACGAGTTAGCAGAAATGAAGAAGCAGATTGAAGAACTTCTCGAGAAAGGTTTTGTAAGACCAAGTTCGTCACCGTGGGGAGCACCAGTCTTGTTTGTCAAGAAGAAAGACGGAAGCATGAGGATGTGTATCGACTACCGTTCTCTCAACGAGGTCACTATCAAGAATAAGTATCCATTTCCCAGGATAGACGATCTGTTTGACCAGATGAAGGGAGCCGGAGTGTTCTCAAAGATCGACTTGCGATCGGGCTACCATCAGTTGAAGATCTACCCTAGGGATATACCAAAGACCGCTTTCTCAACGCGGTATGGACATTATGAGTTCTTGGTCATGTCATTTGGGCTGACAAATGCCCCAGCTTACTTCATGAACATGATGAACAAAGTCTTCATGGAATACCTGGACAAGTTTGTAGTGGTGTTCATTGACGATATTCTGGTTTATTCCAAATCAGAGGAGGAACACGCAGAACACCTGAGGTTAATTTTGGAGAAACTCAGGGAGCATCGGTTGTATGCCAAGTTCAGTAAGTGTGACTTTTGGAAGAAGGAAGTGGATTTCCTTGGCCATGTGATGACCGCCGATGGAGTAGCAGTTGACCCGGGAAAAGTAAAGGCAGTGTTACACTGGGACCAGCCCAAGACTGTAACCCAGATTCGCAGTTTCTTGGGGATGGCAGGTTATTACCGCCGTTTTATCGAAGGATTCTCATCGATTGCTAAGCCTCTTACGCAATTGTTGAAGAAGGAGAAAAAGTTCACTTGGACTCCAGCCTGTGAGGAAAGTTTTCGAGAGTTAAAGAAGCGCTTGACCTCAGCCCCAGTGCTGATTTTGCCAGATATTCGCAAGGATTTCGATATCTATTGTGATGCTTCGCGTCAAGGATTAGGATGTGTCCTGATGCAGGAAGGAAGAGCTGTCGCTTATGCGTCAAGACAATTGAGACCTCACGAGGAGAATTACCCTACTCATGATCTGGAATTAGCTGCCGTAGTGCATGCTTTAAAGATTTAGCGTCATTACCTCATCGGTAATCGCTGTGAAGTCTACACGGATCATAAAAGTCTGAAGTACATCTTTACCCAGTCAGATCTGAATATGAGAAAGAGAAGATGGTTGGAATTGATTAAGGATTATAATCTTGGAATCCACTACCATCCCGGAAAAACCAATGTAGTTGTAGACGCTCTAAGTCGTAAGAGTTACTGTAATGCCTTGAAAGTAAAGGAAAATTTCCCAGAACTTTATGAAGAATTTCAGAAGCTAAAGCTAGAAGTTGTGTCCGAGGGATTTGTGGCCAATTTGGAGGTACAGTCTACCTTGGAGAAACAGATTCGTGAAGCACAACCAAAGGATCCCGTGTTGTCAGACATCAAGATAAAAATGGCGGAGGGGAAATTAAAAGATTTCACCAAGGATGATCAAGACATACTCTGGATTAATGGTCGTATCTGTGTACCAGATATCGATGGTCTAAGACAGTTAATCTTAAAAGAAGCCCATGACTCAAAGTATTCGATTCACCCTGGAAGTACCAAGATGTACCAGGATGTTAAGAATAAGTTTTGGTGGCCAAATTTGAAGCGAGAAGTCGCAGAGTTCGTTGCCTTGTGCGACACCTGTCAGAAAATAAAGGCAGAACACTAGAGACCAGCAGGTTTGCTGCAACCGCCGAAGATTCCGAATGGAAGTGGGAAGAAATCGAATGGATTTCATCACCGGTTTACCCAAGACCCAATCGTTACGATTCAATCGGGTAATAGTTGATCGATTGACCAAGGTCGCACATTTTCTCGCGACCAAAACCACGTACTCGTGAGATCGCCTTGCGGAGTTGTACATGGCCGAATTGTCGGTTGCATGGAGTGCCCAAGAAAATAGTGTCGATCGAGGATCTCGCCACCTCTCGCTTTTGGCGAGTTTGCATGAAGCATTGGGTACCCATTTGAATTTCGTGATTGCATATCATCCACGCATGATGGACAGATCGAAAGAGTCAATCGATATTGGAGGATATGCCGAGAGCTTGCGCCTAGCGAATGCTACCGATGGGATAAAAGTTTGCCGTATGCAGAGTTCTCGCACAACAACGCTTATCAAGCGACCGCAAATGTCGCCATTTGAAGCTTTATATGGTCGTGCTCGTCGAACCCGTTAAATTGGTCGAGACAAAGTGAACGTCTGTTGTTCGGGCCGATATCATCCAAGAGGCGTAAGAACAGTTGCTATGATCGGAAATGCTAAAAATAGCCCGATCAAGGCGTAAGAGTTATGCCGATAACCGCCGTCGAGATCTCGATTTGAGCCGTAAGATTTTGTCTATCTTCGAGTGACCCCGCCGAGGTGTCAAAGGTTTCATGCCAAAGGGAAGCTTGCCCTAGGTATGTTGGCCTGCTCAAGATTTTGGAACGCCGTGGGAAGTTGCTTACCAATTGAGCTACCGCATCGTTAGCGAGTACATGATGTCCGTCATGTCTCGCAGTTGAAGAAGTGTCTTCGTGTGCCAGAAGAGCAAGCCCTGTTGGAATCAATTGTTTTGAAAGAGGATCTTACCTACAAAGAGCAGCCAGTCAAGATCTTGGATGTCGCAGAGCGCCTCACCAGAAGCAAGACTGTTCATTTTTGCAAGGTTCAGTGGAGCAACTACTCAGAAGGAGAAGCAACGTGGGAACGTGAAGAAGAGCTGAAAGCCGAGTTCCCTAGCCTTTTCTCTAGCTAGCCTGAATCTCGGGGTCGAGATTCCTTTAAGGGGGGGAGGTTTGTAACATCCCAATTTTCTGAGCTTAAAAATCTTTTAAATAGTTAGTAGGAGAAAATTCACCATTTGGATTTTATTTGAATTTAATTCAAAAGCTTAATATTGGACTTTATAATCAAAAACATTTAATGTGAATAATCCCAACATGAACAATAGCCAAAACAATTTTATTTGGGTTCTATGTGCTCAGATATATTTTCTAGATTTTTCTAGAATTTTTCTGAGTTCATTTGCTATTTTCTATTGGCTATTTGAATTTCTGGTATTTTCTAAAATGGAAAATCTATTAAAATCTCAGAAATCTTCTTGGGCCGAATCTCTCCGGCCCAACTCCTATTCCCGCGCTCGCCAGCCCGCTCGGCCCACAAGCGCTCCGCCCCACTCGCGACAGTGGGCCCGCCGAGGTCGCTGCCTCGGTTTCTTCCTCACATGCCGCCAAGGCCCGCCATGCTTCCGAGCTCCAAGCTCTGTCCGACAAGACACGTTTCCAAATAAAACCTTTCTAGAAAACGCGAGAATCTTATCCCTAATCTCCCGCATCTTCTCGGATCAAAATCGATCTTGTTTTCGCTTCTATCTCCAATTTCTCTCGCAACCGCCTCGGACTCTTTTTAGGTTCATCGCCGCGACGCCGCCTAGCCCTCCCGCCCCTATAAAAGGCACCCCGGATCGCATTGACGCCCACACCGTAACCCTCAATCCATTGCACCACTTAAGACCTAGCGCCGCCGCAATCCGAGTTCTAGGGTTTTCGCCGTCGGTGCCGCCGCTGCGCCGCCGAGTGCACCACCGAGATCGATGACGCCGTGGCTACCTTAAGGACCCTTCGCCGCCGCCAAAACCTCGCCGGAACTCCAGTCCGACAAAGCCGGCCCTCCGCCGCCAACCTCGCCGCCATCTTCGAGTGTCTCCGCCGCCGTGAGTGCACCATCGTGTTCGCAATAACACGGGCTTCAATCCGTACCATCGGACCTCGCCGGGCGCCGCCACGCCGCCGTTGCCGTGACGGTCGAGCGCCGCCGCCTTGTCGTCATCCACGCCGGTGCGCGCTCGGCCCGTGCACGCGTGGCGGCCAGTGGCGCCCGGTCGGCGTCCACGCAGCGCCACGCGGCGCTCATCGACCGAGTCCGAGGCTCGTGGACCTAGTCCACCGTGAGCCTAGCCCCGGCATGTGGGTCCCACATGTCGAGATTTCTTTATTATTTCTTTTTCCGAAATTCCTCCACGACGTCACTATGCAATAATCCGATTTTTCTTTAGAAAATAATTCGAAATTCCTGAAAATCAGAATTAGGGTTTCTTTTAGATTTCCAATCTTCCAAAGGCCATAACTTTTGCATCCTAACTCCGATTGAGCCCATTCAAATTTCTAAATTTGTCTAAATTCGAGATCTACCTAATTATTATTTTTATTTAATTTTTGGAGTTTGTTTTGCCTCTGTTATTTATTTGTTTTGGTTGTTTTGCTTCGTTTGTGCGTAGACGTCGATACTTCGGGGGTTTTCGTCAAGAAGGCTTCAACCAAGTTCAAGACCAGTACGTAGACCTATTCCAAGGCAAGTCATACCTTTGATCATATTGAATCCCAGTTTCCCAAATTATATTGTGTTGAACTATTGCATTTACTTTAATTATGTGTTTAACTGCTTTTGGGCTAGTTATTGATCCAATCTGTTATGTTCACCTTGCCTACTTGTATACCTTAATCTTTTGTCGCCTAGATTGGTTTATTATTTAGTTGGTATTAACATATTGCCAACACGGTTGGTTAGACCGACTAGAATTGCTTAGCCATGCCACGAGTCATCATCTCATGTGAGTGCAATTATGAAATTGACTAAGTGATTATGGAACTGTGTGATAAAACTGTGTGTGCTGTGTGCTATTACTCGTGATGGCATGTGTTGCACTAAACCAACTGGGTGGTAAAAGATTTAGACTGAGGCAAGTGGTGGATACTGTGTGAACCGTGGCTTTGTGATTGGGATTTATCTGTGTGGTTTAGTTAGAAAAAGCGGAAGTCTTGCCTTGGTCAATTAAGGACTTAACTGCGCGCCATTGAACTGAGCTATACTGTACGACCGCATGTCTGGTAACAGGCCTAACTTAGTAGGTTACGGAGTTTCAACATTGGGGTTCAGGTGGATAGGTTAAGCTTTGTGATATGGGACTATGTGAATAAGAACGTCAATGTTGAGACAAAGTTGCCGAACTGTTATGTTACGATTAGTGCTAGCTACACTAGTTGTATCGTGTGGGTAAAGTGTACAAACCTCTGCAGAGTGTTAATCAATCTATTCGAATAGCGCGTCATGGTCATGGACAACGCTGGGATTTCACATGAGGGTAGTGTTCATAAAATGTGGGATTGGGAGCTGTGTGATCTCAATCATATGGCTGTGTGAATCAATCAGTTTAGCTGTGTGTCTTTGTGGAAACAACTGTTAAATTAATATTGCTTATTTGTTTTAAATTATGCTTTCAATCTATTACTTGTATTCAATTGCAAATGTTGCATTTCGCAAAATAACCACGAAGCCATTCCTTTGGAATAAGGTGCATCTATATATTGCATTCTGTGGTATGATTTATAGTACGGTTGTGTACTCACGCTTGTTGTAAAACTTGCGCCCAAACCTCTGTATGGAGGAGTCTTCGCCGCTTTCGAGGAGGAGTTTGTGGAAGAAGGTTGATCGCTAGGTCATCGATCCCGATCGGTTGCCTTGGTGTCTTGATTGAGTTTGCGAGTTTATTTTGTTCCGCTGCAGTATTTCTTTAGTGTTAGCCCTGCGTGGCTTAATAAGTTGTAACCCCGACCTTAAGGTCAAAACTCTAAGTTGTTACTCAAACTATTCGTTTATGTTATATTTCGCTTGTGTGGATTGATATTCACCTATGTTACCGCTGTGTGCACTAGCGTGATCCTGGACTAGTGCAGAATACACAGAGGGTCCAGAATTGCATTTTTGGGTCCCGACAGAGGTACCGCCTGAGATCCCACATATTCTTTTTTTCAATTGACTTACATGGAAAACTGGGTGAATAGTCAATTCCCTAGGCAACTACAGCCTGTACACTACCTGACCTACTTTGTTGAAGACTTGAAATGGCCCATAATACGTTGATCTGAGTTTCAGGGAGCCTCTAATACCAAAAGCATTCTGTTGATATGGTTGCATCTTCAAATAAACCATGTCTCCCACCTCAAGTTGCCTTTCTGATCTCAATCTCTCGGCAAAGTATTTCATTCTTTCTTGAGCCTTGTGTAAATTAGCTTTGAGCTGCTCCAACATGAGCTCCTTTTGTTCCACTGTCACTCTAGCTTCAGCTAATAAGTTCCAAAAATAGTTAGTTCCCCAATCTGTGGTGGTGGATAACCATATAAAGCTTGGAAATGAGTTATCTTCAAGGAGGTGTGATATGATGTATTGTACCACCATTCAGCCATTGTCAACCAATTCATCCATTCTCTTGGTTCCTGAAAAGTCATGTTCCTCAAATATGATTCCAGGCACTGATTCACTCTTTCGGTCTGACCGTCGGTTTGAGGGTGGTCAGCACTGCCAAGCCTCAATGGCACCTTCAGAGTCTTGAAAATCTCCTGGAATAGATTACTAGTGAAGACCCGGTCCCTATATGTCACAATGGCCTCAGGCATTCCATGTAATTTGAAAACATTATCAATAAAAACCTGTACCATTTGTTGAACCGAGTATGGGTGAGAGAGAGCCAAGAAATGAGCATATTTGGTCATCCTGTCCACTACTACCAGAATGACTTCTTTGCCTTGTGATTTTGGTAGCCTTCAATGAAATCCATGCTAATATATGTCCAGGCCATATCTAGGACCTCTAATGGGTTTAACAAACCAGGAATGTGAGAGTTTTCTGACTTGGTAACTTGACATACTGGACACTTAGACACTAATAAGTCCACATCTTTTTTAAGTTTTGGCCAATAAAACACTTTCTTGATCCTGTGAAAAGTGACTCTCATACCTGAATGTCCTCCAAAGGTAGAAGAATGAAACGAGTCCATGATTTTTGTCCTACTGTCATTGCCCTTTCCCACATATAATCTTTTCTTGTATCTCAACAGTCCAGATTCCAGGGTGTATCTGCTCTCAGGTTCTGGATTTTCACCACACCATGGCATAGTATTAAGGGCAAGTAACTACCGGGAAAAAATGGAATAAGTGGCAAAACATGTGCTGGGAATATCTAAGAGATTAAAGGTCACATTATTTGTCGGCAATAATTACTGTCTAGAACAACTTATCTGCCGGCAATGTTTTTAGGTTAGCTATAATACATCTACCCTACAAAAAGTCAATCAGGTCAACATAACTACTGGCTAAAACATTGGGCGGGAGGTGAAAAAAAATTTGCTTGAAGACTAAACATGTAACCTCGTATCTGCCGGTGAAAGATTTTAGGCGCGAAGGTGAAAAATTGGAGCCGCGCCTCCACCTTATCCCCTCCCAAAAATCCTCCCTGCGCCTGCTCCTCCCGACAGTTGCCTCTCCTCCCAGTGCCACTCCCCGTGCCTCCCCTCCTCCCGACGGCGCCTTCCTCCCAACGCTGCCCTCCTCGACCGCCTCTCTTCCCAGCGCCACTCCCCCGTTGCCCTCCTCCCTAGCTGCCCCATCCTCCCCGCACCGCGCTCCTCCCCGGCCGCCCCCTCCTTCCAGGTCGCCCGTCCTCCCCGCACCCACATCCTCCACGGCCTCCCCTACTCTCCAATTTGTCCCACCTCCCAGCGTCGCCCCTGCTACCCAGCCGCCCCTCCTCCCCAGCTGGCCCTTCCTCCCAACGCCGCCCCTCCTCCTCGGGTAGGAAAACCTAGTTGATAGCTCTTCAAGCAATGGTGGATGGGGAGGAAAAGGAGCTCACGCTTGAGGAGTTCGAGGGCAGCTATGGAGCCGATGCCCTGCCATGGCGCCACCCCACCGCCGTTGCCGCTAGCTCCAGCCTCTAGCCCGCCCGCGGTGCGCCCAGCTCCTCCCTGTGCTGACTCCCTGGTGCCATCCTTTGTGCTTTGCGCCGGCTTGGCCTGGCTTGGCCTTGGGCCGTCGGTGCCGCCGCTTGCGCCCCTGCGCCTCCTGGTTCACCTGCTCCCGTGCGGTTCCCCGACCCCTGCTATTGGGAAAAATGTCATATGGAGTAGTATTTGTGTGCATATCTGTATTGATGTGGTGAAATTTGTTTGAAGTTACATACTGAAAGCTGCACCTCCAGCACTGCACATGTGTTCTCAGTTCACTATTGCTATAGAAGTCTAGAACTCTCTCTGCACATGGTGGTTTAATTAGTTGGCTTTGTTGGTGGTGAAATGGTGACAGTGTGTTTTCTATTTTCCTACAGTTGGTCTTGAGCTAGTGAACAAGACACTAGGTGACCTTCCTGTTTGTCCGTTTGCAGTTTTGAAGATGGCACGCCGAGGATTATTGGAGCAGGACTTAAGCAAGCTTGATGTGACAAAGCTCCACCCTTTGTCGCCTGAAGTTATCTTGCGTCAGGCGACAATCAATATTGGTATGGACACAATCCTTTATTATTGCAATTGGTTTCTGTATGTTCTCATGTATATATGAACTAGCTATGCTTCATGATTTATGGAAGAATGATTGGATTATCCTTGATTAGCAGTTAGCTCTGCTTATCTGGTATCATGCAAGGAACTATGGAATGGTTCTTGTATGCAATGATATATTTCCCATACTTTGCACAGAGTAGTGTGCATACCTGCCAAGTATGTATCGCATCTATCAGTAACTGCTTGTGAGTTTACCATATTACACTAACATCTGATGCTTACATGTGCTTCTTTTGGTGCATGAACAAGTAAATTACAAAGAACTTTTGATTTGTAGACTGTTCGCTTCAAGAATGAGCTAGAGTGTAACATCACTATAAAGCTGGGTTATGCTAATGCAAAAATCTACACATGCGAGGATGACAAATGTTCACGACCAATGTGCTACAAGTACGCTAATGCTTCTCTAACTAAATTTTAAATTTCATCAAGTTCTTTTTTAACATGATGAATTTATATTTCTATCACGTTAACAACGCAGAGAAAGGAATTTCGGCAAAGCCGTTCTGTACTCCTATTGATTGTTGATATGTTTATATAATTTATTTTTCATGTGAATATCTGGTAGAACTCATGATTGGAATCTCAAAATGATTGATTCTCCAGAAAATAACTGATATATGATTCTTTGCCATTCACCTACTTGGAATTACTGCTTTGTTGTTTATCTCTGCGATGCTCCTGAGACATGTTTCTTTTGTTGATTGCCCGGTAGGATGAAATATTTTCCTCTCTTACGAAAGTTCTCTAAATGAATTCTTAAGACACTAAGCCCGACCATTTATTGTCCTACCTGAATGTTCAGTAACATTGTTGCATGCAACTCATGGCTTTGGACTAGCCTGCAACATATAGTTCTATTTGGTTTTGGTTTCTGTCAATTTGGTTTCTGTCAATTATGATCATGAGGTTGCAGTTGCATCATGCTGTAGATGATAAATGTTGTCTCCACAAAAAGGCACATACCCAAATACCTGAGGGTATTGACAAAAGAATTGGGAATCATCTTGAGTTGTTCTCTAATGGACCATTAGATATTGGTTTCATTGGTTAAAGATGATATTGGGAAAATATTATATGTATCAACAATATCTATCTCCTTGAACAGGGGCATGACATTCTCATGGCTACAATGCTTAATGGAGCTGCTATCATGTAATATCCCAATTTTCAGCCCTTTTTGAAAATTTTCAAAATAAAAATAACCATTTGATTTTTATTAAATTGCTAAAGCTTAACTTAAAATTTCATAAGTTAAAAAAAATTTGATGTGAGTAAATCAAACTCCAACTAAATAAAAATTATTTTATTTGTTTTTCTGGTTTATCTCGGAGTCTGTTTGAAGATTTAAAATTTTAAAAGGAACCATTTGATTTATCTTCTTTGTTAAAAGCTTAATGTGAGATTTTCAAAGAGGTGAAATAATTTAATATGAATAAACCAAACTTCAATTAATTCAAATTGGTTTATTTGAGTTTTCTTGGTTTTATTTGGATTTTAAGTATTTTCTTGGATTTTCTGGAATTTAAAAAGAGTTTTCCTTTTTGTTTCAGAGTTAAAATCTAATTTGTTTACAAAAATTAAAAGCTAAAGTATAGTTAAAAGTGTTTTTATGATGTCCTAGAAATTTCTGTCCATTTTTCAAGAATTTTTAGACTTTATTAGCTATTTTCTAAAAGCCTTTTTAGTTTCCTGGCATTTCTTTAATCGGAAATGCATTTTAAATCCCACCTTTGGCTTTGGGCTGAATTCCTCCCTTCGGCCCATCTCTTCCTTCCTCGAGCGGCCCAGCCTCGTAGCCCATTTCGCCGCGTAGCCTTGGCCCGTGCCTTCCCTTTTCGTGAACTGTCCGATCAAATCGAACGGCTCGATTGCGTTTGGACGTTCAGCGGTCCGAACGTTCCATTCATTGTGGACCGTCCAATCGAGTTTGGATAGCCCGATCGCATTAGCACGTTCAGTGGTCCAAACGTCCCAATCATTTTGAGCCGTCCGATTGAAATCGAACGGCCACCTTCGCAGCCGCTCCACACGCCTCTCTCGCTCGCCCTCGCTGCCAAGTGGGCCCCTCTTGTCAGCCACCGCCGCCGCTGTTCGTCATCTTCCTCACTCTCAGCACGCCCGCTCGCATGCGCGCGTTTTGCACCGACCGCACCTGACCCGTCCAAGTCACCCCAACGCGCGCATTGAATGTGGCGTGCGCCGCCGCACCCGTTGCTGCCACTCACGCCACCTCCCGTGCCCTGTCACCTCCCCTACCACTACTCTGCGCTGTGCCAGAGCTCGCACGCGCACTCCAGCCCCGCGCCTATTTAAAGCGCGCACCAGGGAGCCCGAAACCTCCTCTCACTTTCCCCTCACCCCACCCTCTCTCTCTCTCCTTCGGCCGTATTTTGAGTTCCTCGTCACCGGCCACCGAAGCACGCCATGGCACAACAAATTTTAATAACAGTGGCCACGCCACAATTCCATAATTCATTAAGTCAAATTCATACATATGAGCATGTGATCATGAATCCCAACGGATAGCTAAAGCATGCCTAAGCATATACGATACCTAAGTTGGTTCTACAATATGCCCAACTAAAATAATCCATCCTATGGTGTTCAAGGGTTTATGTCATTCAAGGGTGCATGTTGATAGCAACTATTTAAGGAGGCATACAACAATTAGGCATATAACTATTCCCAAAACTATTTTTATACAACTAGAATTGCATGTTTATATCAAACAATATAATTTTGTAAAGTGGGTACGACATGATCAAAGGTCTATGACTTGCCTTCGTTGAAGAGTTGAGGGGCTTCGGTCATCGGGTTCGAGAATTCATCCGAAACGCCGGAATCTATATGTGCGAAAAGAGCCAAATAAATAAAATAATCCCAAATAAATACCAAATAAGCACCAACTGATAGATAAAGATTTTAGATGAATTTAGAAATTTGAATAACTCGAATCGGCGTTTGAATGGAGAAGATACGGCCTCCGAAAGTTTGAAATTACATAAAATCAAGAAAAAGGGATTTTCCTAATTTTTTGATATATTTTTCTAAAGGAAATCTGGTTTACTGCGTCAGCTGACGTCATCCCTGGGGTTTTTATTTCAGTGGAAATATTTTTCAACAGGAAAACCCAGAAATAGCTACGTGGGCTGCTGACGGGGCATGACTGGGCTGCCACATCAGCAGAAGGCTGAGGTGGCCGCTGACGAGACGCCACGATGGCGGTCACGCTGGCACCCGAGCGGCAGCGCTTGGGGCCCAAAGCTCGCCGGTGTTTGGCTGGGAGTTGGCCGGCGGCGAGGGCATCATCGCGAAGAGGGAGTCGAGGGGATCATGATGCATAGAAATCTCTTGAATTATTTAGAACTTAATAAAAATACTTTTAACTATACTTTAGCTTTTAATTTTCCAAACAAAATATATTTTAGTTTTGGACAAAAGGAAAAACCATTTCTAAATTCCAGAAAAAGCAAGAAAAGACTTAAAATCCAAATAAAAACCAGAAAACTCAAATAAACTAATTTTAATTTAATTGAAGTTTGCTCAATTCAAATTAAATAGTTTTTGATTTCTAAATTTCAAGTTAAGCTTTTGCAACTTAACAAAATCAAATGGTTATTTTTAAATTTTGAAAATTTTCAAGAACTCTGAAAATTTGGGATGTTACAACTATGCCCATCCGAGTCTCCTACAACCACGTCGTCGGAAATCCTTCGACTACGCCAAGTAGAATCTTCTACGACGATGTAGTCAAAACCTCCTCGACTACGTAGTTGTATCCCCTCCAACTACAAGCAGATGTATTCTTCTTGTATCCGTCCTACGACCACATAGGCTATCGTAGCCTTCCTACGACCACGTTGAGCCGTCATAGTCTTCTTGCGACCATGTCATGTAGTCGCATCCTTATCTGGACCTAGTAGTCCCCTTTCCGACTAGTTGATCGTACCCCTTTTTCGACTACAAGTAGTCGTACTTCTTCGACTACACATAGTCAAACCTCTTTTCGATCAGGTAGTCCAATTTTCCTCGACTACGCAAGGTAAACTTTCTTTGACTACACATAGTCGTGCCTACCATGACTACACTAGCCGTATCTCTTACGACCATCCCCAGTTGTAACTATGACTACACCTAGTCATACCTCTCTTTCGACTAGACCTAGTCGAACCATCTTCTGACCACGTGATCGTGCAGTCTTCACATGTAGTCAAACTTCCTTCGACTGCACATGTTGAACCTCCTTTGACTACACCTGGTCGAACTTCCTCCAACCGCGTAACAACTACAAGTACTGTAGCACCTACGAGTACTACACCAACTGTGAGTACTGTAACGCTACGACTACGTAGCCCGCTATGACCACGATCGCACAGTTTCGACCACTCTCGACCACAGGGTTACGACCATTGTGTCCCGACCACACAGTTCGACCACTCATTCTCGACCACCGTGTTTCGACCATTGTATTGCGACCACCCAGTTTCAACCACTTTGTTTCGACCACTTTGTTCGATCACTGTATTTCGACCACTCAGTATCAACCACTAAGTCTCAACCACTTAGTATCAACCATTGAGTCTCGACCACTCAGTTCGACCATTGAGTTTTGATCACTCAATCCGACCACTGAGTTTCGACCACTCAGTTCGGCCATTGAGTCTCTGTCGGGACCCCGGGTATACAACTCCGGAACCCTCTATGTATTCTGAACTAGTCCCAGATCAGTAGCTAGCTCGCACAGTTGCAACATTGATGTAATCATAACCATACCACGAATTAAAGATGAAGCACACAAATTAATATTACTTAGTAGCAAAAGGACCTTATAGTCAAGTCTTATAGAGTTTGCCACGCATGGCTAAAGATCACAGAGTAAACTTGCAGCAGAACCAAAATATCTAGTGGTGGCCACTCGACATGCCCACAGGCAATCGAGTGGAGGACGCGACCTAATTTGCATATTCTTCAAAGTACTCCTCTTCAAAGAGCGCGGTGCATCTAGGTTCTTCTGTAGAGACTGGTCAACCAGAGGGCATAAAGCCGTGAGTACTTTGAATGTACTTAGCAAATCGTAGGTGTAATATCCCAAAATTATTCGAATGATTATCCGATAGAGAATGATTGAATTAGGAGAAGGACTAAATATAAAATAGTTTGAACAGAATTTAGAGGAGGGGTTTTCTGCTAAAGTTGGGCAACCTAGGCCTAGGCCTTGGCCCAGTTGGCCTTGTGGTGGCCGGCCAGGGGGGGAGGCGCCACCCTCCCCCAAAACCCTAGCCGCCCCCTTTCCCCCCTCCTCCCACTTGTAGTCGCCACCCCTAGCTCCCTGCACCTCCCCCTTTGCTGTCCAGCAACCATGGTTGCGCTTCCTCCCCATTGTGTGTCTCCTCGCTATCGGCTAATTGGAGGAAGAAGGAGACCTTCCTTGTGGTGGCCGGCCTAGAAGATGGAAGAAGAAGGAAAAAGAAGAAAGAAGGGGAAGGAGGGAAGGAGAGTGACTGTGTGGTGGTTCATTTGTTCTTCAGCTGTTCTTCAAGGGTAAAGCCCAATCCCCTTTAGATTATTTGTTTAATTGTGTAATTAGGCATTGTCGGTATTAGATCTGTTTAGGGCAGATGTAACAGCCCAAATTTTGAAGAAATTAAAATTTATGTATTTTGTGGATTTTCTGGAATTTTCAAAAGCTTTCCTTAATTAATTTAAAGCTAAACAAATTTATGTGCAAAATATATTACCACAAATAGCTGGAAATATTTTTCTTAAGTCCCAAATACTCCAGAGAATTTCTGTGAATTTTCTCAGAATTTTTGGACTTAAGTTGCTATATTCTAAACCTTAATTGAATTATCAGCAATTACTTAATTCGAAAATCAAAAGAAAATCCCCAAATAGTGTTTGGGCCGAAACCCACTCGCCCAGATCCACTTCATACACGCCACGCCGCCCACCGCCCACTCCTCGCGCGCCCTTACCCCATCCACTGTTGGATCTGATCCAACGGCTACCACGAACCCCCACTTACCGTTTCGCACCTTCTATCTCCTCCGTCCGATCAAAAATCGGACGACCCACCGCCATCGTCTTCCTTTCCTTTCTTCCTCCTTCCTCTTTCCTTCTTCGCCGCGCGCCGCCATTGATGCAAATCAGAGACCTTCCATACTCGGCGCAATCCTGATCTAAAGCCCGCATGATCGTGCGCATTTACACCGTCGATCGTCTCCGCCTCCGACACGGCCATGTTCCTTCCATCTTCGGCCCCAAATCGCCATAATCCCGCCGCTATCTCCGCACGGACCTTCTTGAGCTCCACGGCAGCTCGGCCGCGCCCGCGCCCTATAAATAGGTGCTCCGGGACCGCATTGACCCCCACACCTCAACGCCGCCATCCACATAGCTCCTCCGTCGCCGTAGCGCCCGAATTCCGAAGATCTTCGCCGGTGAAGCCCTGCGGTTCTTCCCCGTTTCCGGCGCCACCGAAGCTCCTTCGTCCCCGCCGTCGGCACCAACGCCATCGCCTCACCCGTGCGGCCGCCGCGCCATTCACTTCACCGAGAACCTTGGGATCGTCTTCCTCGATGACGACCGCCGCCGCCGCCGCCAAAAGCCGTCGCCGACGACCTTCCGCCACGCTCGCGCCGCTTTGTAACCCCGAGATCGCACGAACCTCCTCTCTGTTGCACCATCACCGCCGCCGCAGTGCAGTAATCGGCGACCATCGGCCACCGTCGCGCCACCGTCGGGCCGTCTTTGGCGTGGCGACCACCTCGGTGCCACCGGCGCCACATCATCGCCGCCGCGTGTCACGCCGGTCGGCGCCGCGTGGTTAGTCCACCGCGCCGACCCACACGTGGCTCGGTGAGATCGATTCACCATGAGCCGAGTCTATGACATGTGGGCCCCGCGTCGAAAAATTATTTTAATTCTTTTAAATTCGAAATTCATCATTTGGCGTCACTATGCAATAAATAGAATTTCCTTTAGAAAAATAATTCAGAGAATTCAATTAAATTCGATTTTGTATTAAACTTGTAAAATTCATAACTTTTGCATAAGAACTCCAAATTGGGTGGTTCAAATTGCAAAATTTGTGTAAATTCATAATCTAGCTAACTAAACCAAAATATTTCAATTTGGAGTTAATTTGATTTGTCTTTTTGAATTTATTTGAATTTGAGTTGATTTTGTCGTAATTTCACGTATAGACCTCGACGACTCCGGAGAGTTAAATCCTTCCGACGATTTAGAATTTCAAGACTTAAACGAAGGCAAGTTACACTATTGATCATATTGCTCCCAGTATTTTAAATTATTTAATTCCTGTTTTAAATTACTATCGCATGCATATGTTTATATATTGGTTAAAATGTCCTGTTTATATATAGTTACTCCAATCTCCATTGTATGACCAATTTGATTTTTGAATATGAATACCATGACACCCTTAGGCAAAGTTATATTAAAATTTGACATATGCTTAGCCATGCTTAGACCACTTTTATTTGGGAAGGTTTAGCCAAATCCTTTGCAATTTGATTTTAAATTGTTTCGGTGGTATTGTTTTACCACGGAAGGCTTTTTATGAGTTTTTCACTCTAAATAAAATAAAATGGGTTTGGACTTGGGCGTGATGGAAGTATGGTGGGTGCAGGTTCATGCACGGGCCTAATCTGGTTAGGATTACGGCCCATGGGTTTATTTAAATGGAAGGTCGCCCAAGTCAGTTAAGGACCGGTCTTTGAGCGTATTTTGCTACACCTTACCGTACCACCACATGTCTGGAATGGGACAGATTTGGCTAAATAATCTGTGGTATCTTAGTGATATTTATGCTATGTTGTATGTGTGGGTGTTGGTTAGACATTAGTCCCACCAGCGCAAGAGGGGCTTCCGAGGATGGTTAGTCCAATGGTAGTGAAACCTTAGCGGCATAAATACATTAAGATACTGCTTGTAACGGCCTCATGATAATTGCTTAGTCACACGCCTTCGAAGCGTGCATTGGCCGACATTAAAGCATATTATCTCGTGTGGGTAAAGCTGTACAAACTCGCGAGTAGAAACTATTCGAATAGCGCGTCATGGTCATGGACATGCTAGCAAAGCCACTCTAAGTTAGACTTATTTTTGGTTTATAAAATGATTTCCACAGATGTCTTTAGGATGGATAATCCTATGGTAAAAATTGGGCGGATAGCCAAAGTGTCAGGAGGGTATCCTTCACTATTCATATATTGGAGGTTATCCACGATTCATTGTCATCTCAATCACTGATTTCAACTATGTTATTAAAAATTGGCCTTAGAAAACTATTAATGGTATTTCATCTGAAAATGCTGTTTATGCAAAACAACCCTGCCATTATCCTTTGTTTACCCTATGCATGCATTAATCTTCAATATTGGGTGTAACTTGCAAGCACGGTAGTTGTGCTTACTCTTGCTGAATAATCTTTATTCAGGAGAAGACCTCTATCAGGACGGTGAGGACACGAATAGGCTACGTCCCCAGACGATTGCCTGTGGCAAGTCGTGTGGTCTACTACTACTTTTTCCGCTGTGTTATTTCTTTCCATTTGGCCTCAGGCCCAGTTGTAATAAAACTCTGAGATAATATTAATAAAGAGCGTGATATGATTTTGCTATCACTTTTGATGACTGTGTACACTAGAAATCCTGGACTAGTGTATAAACACAGAGAATTCGGGATCCTTCGTTCCCGGGTTCGACAAAAGTGGTATCAGAGCACATATCGACTGTAGGTCGTGGCCCCACAAATGTCCTAAGGACTTATTTTCAAAAAACTAAAACTATTTTGAGTCTATCCAGAGTCATTTCTCAACCCTTCTCTTCAAAACGGTTACTGACTCATCTATTCCTCAAAAATTGTAGATGGCCGAGGTACCGGACACTATCTCTCACGGAGTCATTGCCGGATACTGGGCTGAACTTCTCTGGGAAGTGATGCAGCACTTGGACTACAAGAAGAGGCCAACGTTCCAGGGCTATCGGTATAAGGTGGGAGAACGACACCTCTGGAGGGTGGAAGTACTGATTTACTCCGACCTGTCGCCGAACACGGTCTTCCACACCTTCCACGCCCCGATCAGACGCGACACCTTCGCGGATGGTATTCAAGATGCAGCAAGAGAAGCCGTTCGTCGACTCCGCCACAGCTACGACCGTTACCTCAATGGCACCGGGTTTCACTATTACCCGATGCATCTGCCGACCAGACTCGACAGCGTCTTCCGTACCGCCAAGGAAGAAGATTCCCCCGAGCTGATGCACCAGGTGGACTTAACGAAGGCACTGGACTACGCCTACGGAAATACCCTGGAGGACCTGCGTACCACTCAAGACGGCTTGGAGTACGCAGAAGCAAGGATCAAGGCATTGGAAGCGAATCGCTAGCTACAAGGTCAAGAGGTAGCTCCAATGAGATAGACTATACCCCCAGTACCCCATAGATGCTTCATTAGTCCGTACGTTAGTCGCGAATTATGAGCTATCAATTACCCTTGTGATAGCCATAATCCATTAATAAAATAAATGAATAAAAGAACTATTTTGAAAAGTTGGTTCTTTGTTGTGTGTTTATTGGTTCTTGGGCTATTTTAGATTTATCCCCCTTAGAGTCTCTACCATCTTATCTAAATCCTTGGAGGATCCCGCAGATGGTGACCACCCGCAGAAACGGCAACGGCAGCAGCAGCGCCGAAGGTCAAGGAAACGATCAGGCGGATCATCAGAATAACCACATTCCGCAGCCACCACCACCGCCGGCAGAAGGACCCGATTGGCGCCAGATGATGGCCAATCAGACTCATCTGATTGACCTTCTCGCCCAATCTCTGCAAAATGTGCGAGAATGCTCGAGCCGCCATCAGAGCAAAGCAGCAGCTTCGACTCCACCTCAAAGATAATCAAAGGCTGACTATGTCAGAGTTTATGAGGATGCGCCCGCCGACGTTCTCGAGCAGTACTGAACCAATGGACGCCGACGACTGGCTTCGGGCTATTGGAAAGAAATTGGACATCAGTCAGTGCTCTGATCGTGAGAGGGTTCTGTTTGCCTCTCACCAGCTGACTGGCCCCGCATCAGAATGGTGGGACAATTACTGCATCGCACATAATGATGCTCAGTCCATCACATGGGCCGACTTCGTGCAAGCTTTCCGTCATGCACACATCCCGGCAGGGATGATGACACTAAAGAAGAAGGAGTTCCACGCACTGCGCCAAGGCAACCGAACGGTGAATGAGTATCTTCACCGCTTCAATCAACTTGCCCGCTACGCCCCAGCTGACGTAGCCAGAGATGAGGACAGACAGGAAAGGTTCCTGGAAGGCCTAAACGATGATATTTCTGTCCAACTTATCTCTCAGAATTTCACCGACTTTCAGCAGTTGGTGGATAAAGCTATCAGGCAGGAAGCCAAACACGCAGAAATGGAGAACCGCAAACGGAGGATGGCCGCTCAAAGGTTCAACGCCGGAGGTCTACCCAAACCTCGCTTCATCGCACGCACAGCCCACAAAGAACGTGGGAAGTTCCAATCTTCCACGTCTCGTACTCCAGCACCGCCACAGCGCTCCAACCCCTCCAACTTCCGTGGCACTTCGTCAGGAGGGCAGTTTCCGCCGAAGCATTCTACCTCCTCAGCTTCCGGAGTTACGTGCTTCCACTGCAACGAGACGGGGCATTACACCAATAAATGCCCAAAGAAGCAGCAAGGTTTGGCACCAACAAGGCCAACCTCAGGAGTTGCAACTACCGGCGGCACCAACCGACCAGCGGGCCAGTTCACCAAGGGACGGGTGAACCATGTCACCGCCGAGGAAGCCCAGGCAGCGCCCGATGTGGTTCTCGGTACGTTCCTCGTTAATTCAGCACCAGCATCTGTCTTATTTGATTCCGGAGCTTCACATTCTTTCGTGTCAAATAAGTTTGTGGGAAAATATGGGTTACCTGTATCCTCCTTAGCTACCCCCATGATAATTCATTCCCCGGGCTCGGAAATGAGAACCAATTCCCTTTGCCCAAATCTTACCCTTGAGATATCCGGAGTATCCTTTCTAGCAGATCTGATAGTGTTACACTCCCAAGGCCTGGATGTAATACTTGGAATGGACTGGCTAGCCAAAAATCACGGTCAAATAGACTGTGCCAATAGATCCATCACCCTCACAAATGAGCAAGGCCTATCTGTTGAATTCAAACCCAAGACTCGTACCGGAGGAAGTCCCATACTCACCAGCTTGAAGGAAGTGAAACTTGAAGACATACCCGTAGCACGAGAATATCCCGACGTCTTTCCAGATGATCTACCCGGCATGCCACCGGATAGGGACATCATGTTCCTAATTGATCTAGTCCCCGGGACAGCTCCGATCTCAAAAAGGCCCTACAGAATGCCTGCCAACGAGTTAGCAGAACTGAAGAAACAAATTGAAGAACTGCGAGAAAGGGTACATTCGACCCGCCTCACCATGGGGAGCCCGATCGTTTGTCAAGAAGAAAGACAATAGTATGAGAATGTGCGTTGATTACAGATCACTCAACGAAGTAACAATAAAGAACAAATACCCGTTGCCCAGAATTGATGATTTGTTCGATCAGCTGAAGGGAGCAAGCGTCTTCTCGAAGATTGATCTGAGATCCGGTTATCACCAACTGAAGATCAGACCGGAATATATTCCAAAGACCGCCTTCACCACCAGATATGGACTGTATGAATTTACAGTAATGTCCTTCGGACTAACCAATGCCCCGGCCTACTTCATGAATATGATGAACAAGGTGTTCATGGAATTCCTGGATAAGTTCGTGGTCGTCTTTATTGACGATATCCTCATCTATTCGAAGGACGAAGCAAAGCATGAAGAACATCTCCGAATGATCCTAGACAAGCTCAGGGAGCACCGACTTTATGCCAAATTCAGCAAGAGTGAATTCTGGCTAAGTCAAGTTGCATTCCTTGGACACATTGTATCCGCAGGAGGAATTGCGATGAGACCACGCCAAGGTGGAGGCGATAATGGACCGAAACAACCTGCATCGGTCCACCGAGGTGAGAAGTTTCCTTGGACCGCGGGCTATTATCGCGGTTCATCGAAGGTTTTCGAGATCGCCAAACCCATGACTCAACTTCAAGAAAGAAAAGAAGTTTGAATGGTCAAGCGCTGTGAAGAAAGTTTCAAGAACTAAAAAGGCTAGTCTCAAAGACCGGTGTTAATCTTACCGACATCCGCAAGGATTTTGAAATCTTTTGTGACGCATCCCGTCAAGGCCTCGGATGTGTACTGATGCAGGAAGGCAAAGTTGTAGCTTATGCATCCCGGCAGTTGAGGCCGCACGAAGGGAATTACCCGACTCATGATCTGGAGTTAGCAGCAATTGTGCATGCTCTGAAAATCTGGCGGCATTACCTCATTGGTAACCGCTGTGAGATTTTCACGGACCATAAAAGCCTGAAGTACATATTCACGCAGTCCGAACTTAATCTCCGACAGAGGAGATGGTTGGAGTTGATAAAGGACTACGATCTCGGAATCCATTATCATCCGGGCAAAGCCAACGTGGTAGCAGATGCCTTGAGCAGAAAGGCATATTGCAACACCATCGTGGTGCAACAAAATCAGCCAGAGTTGTATGAAGAGTCAAGCACCGAACTGAGATTGTCAATTATGGTTACGTAAATGCTTTGGAGGTTCAACCGACTCTTGAGGTCGATCGAACAAAACAAATGTAAGATGAAGACATCCAAGAAATCAAGAAGAATATGAGAAGAGGCAAAGCTCCGTGCTTCTCAGAGGATGAACAAGGGACATTGTGGTTCGGAGACCGCATCTGTGCCCAACCAGCAGGAGATAAAGAGGCGATTCGAAAGAAGCTCATGAGTCGCCATACTCCATTCATCCCGTAGCACCAAAATGTACCAGACTTAAAAGAGAAGTATTGGTGGGTCAGGCATGAAGCGTGAAATTGCCGACTTCGCTCGTTGTGACGCTCGCCAAAGGGTTAAGGCACAACACCAAAGACCCGCTGGTCTGTTGCAGCCATTACCAATTCCCGAGTGGAAGTGGGAAGAGGTTGGTATGGACTTCATCACCGGACTCCCCAAGACCCAATCGGGATATGACTCCATCTGGGTAGTAATTGACCGGTTAACTAAAGTGGCTCACTTTATCCCTGTCAAGACCACCTACGAGTAGCAAGCTAGCGAGTTGTACATGGCCAAAATCGTGCGCTTGCATGGGGTACCCAAGAAGATTGTGTCCGATAGAGGTTCTCGCCACCTCTCGGTTCGAAAAGTCCGCATGAAGCCTTGGGAACCGGACTCAATTTCGATCGGCGTATCATCCCTGCATCCGATGGTCAAACAGAACGCACCAACCAAGTTCTTGAAGACATGCTTGAGCCCGTGCCTTAGACTTGGAAGGGTTGGGATAAGGATCGCCATATGCCGAGTTCACATACAATAATAGCTACCAAGCCGGTTTGCAGATGGCTCCATTTGAAGCTCTGTATGGCAGAAATGCCGACCCGCTCCTTTGGGATCGGTGGGAGAGCGCCAACTCCTCGGACTGAGTTGATCAAAGAAGTGAAAGTAAAGTAAAACTATTCGGGAGCGCTCAAAGTAGCCCAATCCCGACAAAAGAGTTATGCCGATAACCGTCGGAGGGAATTGAACTTTGAGGTAGGAGATGTTGTCTATCTCCGAGTTACCCCACTCGAGGTGTGAGGAGATTCGGACAAAAGGTAAACTCGCACCTGGTATATTGGGCCATACAAGATTTTGGCAAAGCGTGGAGAGGTAGCTTATCGGCTAGAATTGCCGAAGCCCTCGTGATGCATAATGTCTTCCACGATCGCAATTAAAGAAATGTCCGCGAGCACCGAAGACCATACCTTTCTGGAAAGCTTCGACCTTCAAGAAGATCTCACCTACGTGGAGCGACCAATTAAAATTCTGGATGTCGCAGAGCGTGTTACCAGAAGCAGAATCATCAGATCGTACAAGGTACAATGGAGTCATCATCCAGAAAGTGAAGCTACATGGGAGAATGAAGACGAACTCAAGGCCAACTACCCTGATCTTTTTGCTAACCAAGCCTGAATCTCGGGGTCGAGATTCCCTTTAAGGGGGGTAGGTTTGTAACAGCCCAAATTTTGAAGAAATTAAAATTTATGTATTTTGTGGATTTTCTGGAATTTTCAAAAGCTTTCCTTAATTAATTTAAAGCTAAACAAATTTATGTGCAAAATATATTACCACAAATAGCTGGAAATATTTTTCTTAAGTCCCAAATACTCCAGAGAATTTCTGTGAATTTTCTCAGAATTTTTGGACTTAAGTTGATATATTCTAAACCTTAATTGAATTATCAGCAATTACTTAATTCAAAAATCAAAAGAAAATCCCCAAATAGTGTTTGGGCCGAAACCCACTCGGCCCAGTCCACTTCGCACGCAAGACGCCGCCCACCGCCCACTCCTCGCGCGCCCTTACCCCATCCACCGTTGGATCTGATCCAACGGCTACCACGAACCCCCACTTACCGTTTCGCACCTTCTATCTCCTCCGTCCGATAAAAAATCAGACGACCCACCGCCATCGTCTTCCTTTCCTTTCTTCCTCCTTCCTCTTTCCTTCTTCGCCGCGCGCCGCCATTGATGCAAATCGGAGACCTTCCATACTCGGCGCAATCCTGATCTAAAGCCCGCATGATCGTGCGCATTTACACCGTCGATCGTCTCCGCCTCCGACACGGCCATGTTCCTTCCATCTTCGGCCCCAAATCGCCATAATCCCGCCGCTATCTCCGCACGGACCTTCTTGAGCTCCACGGCAGCTCGGCCGCGCCCGCGCCCTATAAATAGGTGCTCCGGGACCGCATTGACCCCCACACCTCAACGCCGCCATCCACATAGCTCCTCCGTCGCCGTAGCGCCCGAATTCCGAAGATCTTCGCCGGTGAAGCCCTGCGGTTCTTCCCCGTTTCCGGCGCCACCGAAGCTCCTTCGTCCCCGCCGTCGGCACCAATGTCATCGCCTCACCCGTGCGAAGCTGCCGCCGTCATTCACTTCACCGGAGAACCTTGGGATCGTCTTCCTCGACGACGACCGCACGCCGCCGCCGCCAAAAGCCGTCGCCGACGACCTTCCGGCCACGCTCCGCCGCCGCTTTGGTAACCCCTGAGATCGCACGAACCTCCTCTCTCTGTTGCACCCATCACCGGCCGCCGCCGTGCACCGTAGTGCCGGCGACCATCGGTCACCGTGCGCCACCGTCGGGCCGTGCTGGCGTGGCAGCCACCTCGGTGCCACCTGGCGCCACATCATCGCTGCCGCCCGCGTGTCACGCCGGGTCAGCGCCCGCGTGGCTAGTCCACCGCGCCGACCCACACGTGGCTCGGTGAGATCAGTTCACCATGAGCCGAGTCTATGACATGTGGGCCCCGCTCGTCAGAAAATTATTTTAATTCTTTTAAATTCCGGAAATTCATCGCTGGCGTCAGCTTGCGCAATAAATAGAATTTCCTTTAGAAAAATAATTCAGAGAATTCAATTAAATTCCAAATTTTGTATTAAACTTGTAAAATTCATAACTTTTGCATAAGAACTCCAAATTGGGTGGTTCAAATTGCAAAATTTGTGTAAATTCATAATCTAGCTAACTAAACCAAAATATTTCAATTTGGAGTTAATTTGATTTGTCTTTTTGAATTTATTTGAATTTGAGTTGATTTTGTCGTAATTTCACGTATAGACCTCGACGACTCCGGAGAGTTAAATCCTTCCGACGATTTAGAATTTCAAGACTTCAACGAAGGCAAGTTACACTATTGATCATATTGCTCCCAGTATTTTAAATTATTTAATTCCTGTTTTAAATTACTATCGCATGCATATGTTTATATATTGGTTAAAATGTCCTGTTTATATATAGTTACTCCAATCTCCATTGTATGACCAATTTGATTTTTGAATATGAATACCATGACACCCTTAGGCAAAGTTATATTAAAATTTGACATATGCTTAGCCATGCTTAGACCACTTTTATTTGGGAAGGTTTAGCCAAATCCTTTGCAATTTGATTTTAAATTGTTTCGGTGGTATTGTTTTACCACTAAGGCTTTTATGAGTTTTTCACTCTAAATAAAATAAAATGGGTTTGGACTTGGGCGTGATGGAAGTATGGTGGGTGCAGGTTCATGCACGGGCCTAATCTGGTTAGGATTACGGCCCATGGGTTTATTTAAATGGAAGGTCGCCCAAGTCAGTTAAGGACCGGTCTTTGAGCGTATTTTGCTACGCCTTACCGTACCACCACATGTCTGGAATGGGACAGATTTGGCTAAATAATCTGTGGTATCTTAGTGATATTTATGCTATGTTGTATGTGTGGGTGTTGGTTAGACATTAGTCCCACCGGGCGCAAGAGGGGGCTTCCGGAGGATGGTTAGTCCAATGGTAGTGAAACCTTAGCGGGCATAAATACATTAAGATACTGCTTTGTAACGGCCTCATGATAATTGCTTAGTCACACGCCTTTGGAAGCGTGCATTGGCCGACATTAAAAGCATATTATCTCGTGTGGGTAAAGCTGTACAAACTCTGCAGAGTAGAAACTATTCGAATAGCCGCGTCCGCGGTCATGGACATGCTAGCAAAGTCACTCTAAGTTAGACTTGTTTTTGGTTTATAAAATGATTTCCACAGATGTCTTTAGGATGGATAATCCTCTGGTAAAAATTGGGCGGATAGCCAAAGTGTCAGGAGGGTATCCTTCACTATTCATATATTGGAGGTTATCCACGATTCATTGTCATCTCAATCACTGATTTCAACTATGTTATTAAAAATTGGCCTTAGAAAACTATTAATGGTATTTCATCTGAAAATGCTGTTTATGCAAAACAACCCTGCCATTATCCTTTGTTTACCCTATGCATGCATTAATCTTCAATATTGGGTGTAACTTGCAATCACGGTAGTTGTGCTTACTCTTGCTGAATAATCTTTATTCAGGAGAAGACCTCTATCAGGACGGTGAGGACCTGGACGAATAGGCTACGTCCCCAGACGATTGCCTGTGGCAAGTCGTGTGGTCTACTACTACTTTTTCCGCTGTGTTATTTCTTTCCATTTGGCCTCAGGCCCAGTTGTAATAAAACTCTGAGATAATATTAATAAAGAGCGTGATATGATTTTGCTATCACTTTTGATGACTGTGTACACTAGAAATCCTGGACTAGTGTATAAACACAGAGAATTCGGGATCCTTCGTTTCCGGGTTCGACAGCAGATAGGATTGGCCAACGTGTTTGATGTGGTTAAGAGCAGAATCTGTCCTGGATGCCTCCTAGAGAAATGTAGGAGACGTCGATAACTTTTTGTAGAGTACTAGATCACATCGTTTGGACAAGTGGTTAAAAAGTTATGAATTTTGTAGCGCTGCTGTTCGGTAAATCTGCTAGAATTCTGACAGTTATTAGTAATCAAACAAAAGTAGATAGTTAAAGGAATATTTAGAAGGTCTCACTATAACGAAAGATGTATATGATTAGCTTAGGTTTCGAGGAAGCTAAATAAAGCAAAATTTGGATAATTGTACTTAAAGTTATGATAGTTTTAATATCACTGTCCAAAAACCCGACATGAATTAGTTTTTCTGTTAATCAGCTTGGTAACGGTAGTAAATGGCCAAATCTGGAAGGCTCACCAACTAGGTTTAGATGGAGGATTTGATAAGCTTTCTAGAAAGTCCAAGAATACCCCATTTGGATCTATGTACTAAAAGATATTAATTTTTGATTATGACTGTCTCTCGAGAGGACGGACTGCTGTTTAGGATTTTAGAGTTGGGGTTGTGCGAGAGAGTATTGTTTTTTCGTAAGTGATTCTAGCTTTGTTTTGGTCTAGTATTGTTATCTTAGAGTGCTTGTTAACTTAATTCAGGTGGGGGACTGGTTCTGGGGGCAGCGCCCTCTTCGCATCCTTCGTTCTCGCACTATTGAGACAAGTACATTGATTTATAGATTAATTGTGAATGCTTGATCATAATTGCTTGTATTTGATACTTGATAGCAATACATGGTTGTTGGCATGATATGTGTATTAATAATGGTAAATGCTCAAAGTATGATCAAGTTCTATTCAGGTATGATGTTATTGCTATTGCATGTTGATGATGAATAGAGTAATTGTGCATGTGTATATTGAGATCATATTGAGGCTTGGTCATGTGGTGACCAAGCATGTATATCTTTGAGGTCCCCGTCATGTATATGACGGGCTTGAGCTCCCCACACTGGGGAGTGTGGGCTTGAGGTCCCCATTACTTGAGGAGTATTGGGCTCTTAGTCCCTGTGCTTGCGAGCACATGCATGGGTATGCAGCGATGGTTGCATACCTTGCATTACCGGTAGAATGCAAAAAAGACTTAAAGAGAAAGGATGCATTGAGCATTTCATATGAATGTGGTGAGGTTTAATGCAAAGTTTCTTGAAGTGGATGCTGATGTTATAATTTTATATTGTAATGTCTTTTATATATACTTGCTGAGTCTGTGGACTCACTCTTGCTGTTGTTGTTGTTTTAGGTACCCAATACAAGAACGACATGCATAGGAGGGAGTAGCCATATGTCGCACACACACTGCCATGAACCTTTATAGTTGTTTAGATTTGAGATCATGCCTTAATGAATGAGCAAACTGCTTAAAGGATTTTTATGGTTATGCTTACGCGTTGGATTATTTGCAATAATGATGTGTGAGTGGCGGAGCTAGAAATTATACGATGGGGGTGCACACTTCACACTCATAATTCTATAATTTGTACAATAATTTTATAACATCATAAATCCAACACATAGATTTCAAATTTGTCAAAAACACAATGAAAATAGTTCAAATAAGGTATTATATGAATAGAAAATTACAAAATATGTAACTATGCAAAGAAAATTATAACACTACTTTACGCGTTTTTGCCTTCAATTCTTAATCCCGAAAAAAAGAAATGATATCTCGACTCCTCTTCGTGTCTCTACAATCTACATTGACATATCGTAACAAAATTTTCAAATTTCCATTCACAATTAAGCACACATGACATAAGTATCAACTGTCAAGTATGGACTATGGAGAGTTGCAAATATAAATCGAGAACCCGTGCTTCTATGAAATTAGTACAAGCGTATCTGCATATGGATCCAAGCTCCTCTAAAAGTTCACTAAGAATCTGAGATGGCATACCATATGGATGATTTATCAACTATCAAGACAAGTGAACAAGCATTCAAGCAAGTAACTGTCTAACTGAGTAAGACAAGTGAACAAGCATTCAAGCAACTAACTGTCTAACTGAGTAAGCAACTAAGGATTAAGCAACCTAAGCAAAAGTGGCGAGAAAAGATCAAAATAAGCTACAAGGGCATACGACACTCCGATTCGGTGATTCCAGATTCCTTCTTGAGTTCCTGGCTTCTTGCTGAGTGCTGATGCGGTGACGCCTGACTGTTGTTCTACTTCTGCACTTCTGCTTCTCAGCTTTTCTTGATCTTCTCCAAGTCTCCAACTCCAGGTTAGTAGCTATTAGCTAACCTCCAGCGGTCAAGCAGCCTCCATCCACCTTCCCCTTCCGTCGGTCACCTAGACGCAGGACGCCTGCTCCCGCGCCGCGCGCCGTCGACAACTGACCGCCTGGCACCTGCTCTCCCCTCGTGTGCCTACTCCGATGGCCGGTGCCTGTGCTCCCGGCCTCCCGCGCAGCCGCACCTGCTTCCCTTCCCAAATCGGGGTGTGGGGGCGGGGAGGAGAGATTAGGGTTAGGGACTTGGGGAATGTGGAGTCAATCGGCCAGGGAGATCAAGAGAGGATTGCAGTGGTCCAAGATGAGTGGTGACTGGAGGTATTCAGCATTTTGGGCTTGGACTTGGACCGGCTGGGCCTGGAGAGTTAGCTACTGACACTATGCTTCTTCTCACCCATGCTTCTTCTCTTCCTCTCTTGGGCTGAAACATCAAACATGACACACTGTCCATTGAGGAACTGAACTACTGAAGAACTCATCCCTACTGGTTTTCCAAATTTTTGGGGGTGCCGGTGCATACCCGGCAGGCCGGCACCCCCCTTGGTTCTGCCCCTGTGATGAGTAGCGTATTTTGGATATCTATGATTATGCTTTAGTCGTTTAATATATCTGTAATGCCTATTGATTATACTGAATGTTGGATTGTTTAATTTTGATAATTGTACCTGTTGGAACCCTCGGTATAGTTAGCTATACAAAGGAGGTTCTGCCAAAATTTAGTAAAGTGTCTTGGTTTTAACTTGTTATAATGTTAGTTTAGTAGCATTCCAGGCTCATACTGGGCTGGGGTGTTACAGTTTGTATCAGAGCGGGCTGTAGGTCCGTGGTGAATGGATTAACAACTTAGGTAACTTAATTTGCTAAAATTTTATAATGGTTAATGAACTTAAAAACTTGACATACTAGCTCACAGTAGGATGGGGTGGGTCAAGCATTGCATTTACGCTTCCGTTATGTTGTATTGATGACTCCTGCTATGAGATGATCTTATATACCTATAATATGATTCTATGATTATTATGAGTGATGGTAGCGTATGTTGGGAGGTTGAGGTCGTGGTTGTGGCACTGGGCTTTACCAGGTCACACCATCTTTCGTGGTATGAGAATAGGGAAGTAGTTACCTCTGATATCTTAGTGTAGGCGTCAATAGTGAGTGTCTTTAGAAAGTTGTTATCTTCCTTGAGTTCGAATTTGGTCAACTCTGGTCCAGTTGTGGTTGATGAATTTCTCCTGGGTCAATAGTTCATTGCAGTTGATGGGTTTCTTTGAGAAAGGTAGATGTGTTTTTATTGGCTTAATTTGTCCCTTAAAGCAATTATTGTTTTCTCAATTGTTGAGTTATTCTTGCGGCTGGTGGACTTGGTTAGTTGTCAAGATTGACCATTGTATTGGAGTTTTGTCTTTCTTATTGGAAAACATGACCCATTCATTTCGCTTGATGATTTGTATAATGAAAGTTTCCTTTGCATGTCCTTTAGTATGTGAAAGTTTTGATTCAATGTATCTCTTTTGTGTATTTTGAGTGTTGAAGTTGAAAGGTTCCTTTTATAAAAGGAAACGCTAAACCCTTCAGCGATGTCTTCTTGTGGTTAAGTGAGAGGTTATAATCGAAGAAATTAGTGAATACGATATGGGTTATCAAGTTGGGTTTGTAGTGTGGTGTATAATCGATCTTAACTAAGATCCCTCGATGGAAAGTTGATTAATTTGATGGTTCCATATAGTAGTTCTTGATAAACTATGTTTCTTTTTGAAAGGTTTATGATGGGATTAAATAGGTGACCTGTGTTTGCTTGATGGTGAAATTGTCGGATAGTAGTATGTCTTTGATGAAAAGATTTTAGTGTAGCCTTTTAAATTGTGTAGTAGGTTCCCTCTAAAATAGAGTGATTGTTGTAGTGAGGGTATAAGAATTTGGTATACACTCAATTGAGGATGAGATGATATAGGGATATGTAACATTTTGGTAAGCCTTTGGGGACTTTATAAAGGAAGAGTTGACGTTAACCAACGTTGTTAAGAGTGAATTATTATTGATGTTAGTAATATGGTCTAGAAGAGATTATGACGCGTTGGAGTGATGATGGTTCTTCTAGAGAAAAAGTAAGTTGATTGTTTTTTGTAATATCGGATAAATAAAATATTTGGAGTTTTGCATTCGTGATCCTTTGGGAGTTCAGGATTTATGTAGTAGATGAAATTAGTTTAAGCAAAATGACGTATTGGAAGGTTCTATTTGGTTCTTAAGTGATTAATGTGAATTGGTTTTAAAGGTGCTTCTTGTTTGGGTTGGCAAGTAATGATGTAATCAAAGAAAATTACTTTATTTATTGACGAAAAATGAGTACCATAAGTATTTGAGGTTGGAGTTAAGAATTGTAATCAACAACTTTTCTGTCGTTACAGCTTAAGAGTTTCTTGGGTTTCCGTAGCAATGTGTTTCTTGGGTTTCCGTAGCAATGTTTTATTATGATTTATGGAGGTTTGAAATTCCTTCTTGTGGGACATGTGCCATCGACTGTGGACTCGTATTTTATTTTTAGAGATCATTATTATTTGACTGTTTCTCTTGGTCTCGTGCTCACTCCGAGGAGCCATGTTTTCTTGTGCGTTGGACAAGTATTTGGTAGTGTTAAGATTTTTGGAAACCAATCTATATGAAGAGCAATAGAAAGTGAATTAGTTTTGACTACACCTGGAGAGAACTCTATTTAAATGGAAAGTTTGTCGATGAGATAAAATTAATTAGTGTTACAACTAGTGGAATCTATGGCGAATTATGATCTAGTAACCTTTTTCCTTGTTGGAATATTGGGATTATCGAAATTATGGACTCTTGATAAACTTATTAGAGTATCACAATTGGATACTAAGTATGATGTGTAGAAGAGTTGTGGTGGTGAAGTTTATTGAGAGTAGCGGTGTGGAGAAACCTAAGCGTCATGCTAATTAATGGGATAACAGGAACTGTTGAGCTATTGTCAAGTATGACTCGGCCTCAGTGAGTAACCCTATGGGAGTTAAATTATCTGTAAGGATATCCTGGTCAAAGAATATATTTATTTATTAACGTTGGTGATTGAGTATGTTTGAATCTTAGTCAATCAGTTAGGGTTTTGCGAACGGGTATATTGTGGTTGTGTAACTGAATTGGATTGGTGTGGATTAGAGAAGGTCTAAGATTGGCGAAATAAATCGCCTTAGGGCGGTTACTTGTTTAGTGAGGAATATGGATATTAATGACTGAGGTTATTGTTGAGCTGTGTGAAATTTTAGTAAACAGATTTGAGGATTTCCTATCAATTATACTAGAAATTCATGGTAGGAGACTTGGAGGTTGATTTTGGGCTTTGGATTTTGTGCTAGGACCTTGGAGACCCAATATTGTGTGTAGAGGTAAATGAACAGAAGTGAATGTTGAATAGTGTGTTGATCTTTGATAGAATACTTTGGGTAAAATAAATGAGCATGGGTGCTGAGAATTTGAAGTTGATTATCTTTAACAGAATGAGATGATGTGGTTGTGGGTGAAAAATCTTTATTGAGGGGTTGGAAGCCATTTGTCAAAATAATTACTTTAGTATAGGAGTGGGCTAGAGAATCTTTTTGGGGATTAGTAGAATCCCTCTAAATAAGTATGGTTGTCCTTTCGGTTTGATGATCGTTTTGGGATTGTCAGTTAAAAGGAAGGAGTTAGTGTGATAGTTCTGGACACCAATGATTTAGGAAAGGGTTTATTTCTAAAAAGAACATCTTAGAAAAAAAAATTCCTCGAGGAGAGAAGTGCTCTATGGGTTCTTAGTTGATTGGGGTTTTTATGACGAAAACATGTACAATTGAGTTGACTTATGTTGACAAGGTGGTTCTGTCCAGTTCAGGAGAATTAATGAAGTATTTGAATTGGGCATTCGAGCGAATTCTCTTTTGTCTTGTGTGATGCTTAGTTGCAAATTGCCGAGTTGGAAGGATGGAAGGTTTTCGTAAAGAATCTCTGATTTTGGATTTGAGTGTTTGGGAGGAAAGTTGGAATTACATTGTGAATCCCTTGTTTTCAGTTGAATCTAATTATTAAAGTTTGACTAAAATAAGTTGTGTTGCGCGCCCCTGCTTAATGGATGATCTCCTTGTTATGATGAAGAGATCGACTGAGAGATGGAACAAGAGTTCTATATGTTTACGTGCAAGTTATGTGGTTTGGCTAATTGGAGGAAGAAGGAGACCTTCCTTGTGGTGATCGGCCTAGAAGATGGAAGAAGAAGGAAGAAAGAAGAAAGAAGAAAGAAGGGGAAGGAGGGAAGGAGAGTGACTGCATGGTGGTTCGTGTGTTCTTCAGCGGTTTTTCAAGGGTAAAGCCCAATCCCCTTTCGATTAGTTGTTTAATTGTGTAATTAGGCGTTGTTAGTATTAGATCGGTTTAGGGTAGATAGGATTGGCTGACATTTTTTATGAGTTTAAGAGCAGAATCTGTCCTGGACACCTCCTAGAGAATTGTAGGAGACGTTGATACCCTTTCGTAGAGTACTAGATCACGTCGTTTGGACGAGTGGTTCAAAAGTTATGAATTTCGTAGCGCTGCTGTTCGGTAAATCTGCTAGAATTCTAACAGTTATTAGTAATCAGACAAAAGCGGATAGTTAAACGTATATTTGAAAGGTCTCACTATAACGAAAGATGTAGATAATTGGCTTAGCTTTCGAGGAAGCTAAAGAACGCAAAATTGGGATAATTATACTGAAAGTTATGATAGTTTCAATATCACTTTCCAAAAACCCGACATGAATTAGTTGTTCTAGTAATCTAGAAGGCTCACCAACTAGGTTTAGATGGAGGATTTGATAAGCTTTCTATAAAGTCCAAGAACACCCCATTTGGATCTATGTACTAGAAGATATGAATTTTTAATTATGACTGTCTATCGAGGGGACGGACTGTTGTTTAGGATTTTGGAGTTGGGGTTGCGCGAGAGAGTATAGTTTTTTCATAAGTGCTTCTAGATTTGTTTTGGTCCAGTATTGTTATCTTAGAGTGCTTGTTAACTTAATTCAGGTGGGGGACTGGTTCCGGGTACAGCGCCCTCTTCGCTTCCTTTGTTCTCGCACGGTTGAGGCAAATACATTGATTGTTAGATTAATTATGAATGCTTGATCATAATTACGTGTATTTGATACATGATAGCAATGCATTATTGTTGGCATGATATGTGTATTAATAATGGTAAATGCTCAAAGTATGATCAAGTTGTATTCTGGTATGATGTTATTGCTATTGCATGTTGATGATGAATAGAGTAACTGTGCATGTGCATATTGAGATCATGTTGAGGCTTGGTCGTGTGGTGACCAAGCATGTATATCTTTGAGGTCCCCGTCATGTATATGACGGGTTTGAGATCCCCACAGTTGTGGAGTGTGGGCTTGAGGTCCCTATTACTTGCAGAGTATTGTGCTCTTGGTTCCTATGCTTGCGAGCATAGGCATGGGTATGCAGTGACGGTTGCATACCTTGCATTGCCGGTAAAATACAAAAAGAGTTAAGAAAGGATGCATTGAGCATTGCATATGCGTGTGGTGTGGTTTAGTGCAAAGTTTCTTGAAGTGGATGCTGATGTTATAATTTTGTATTATAATGTCTTTTATATCTACTTGCTGAGTCTGTGGACTCACTCTTCCTGTTGTTGTTATTTTAGGCACCCAATACAAGAACAACATGCATGGGAGGGAGTAGCCATATGTCGTACACACACTGCCATAAACCTTTGTAGTCGTTTAGATTTCAGATCATGCCTTAATGAATGAGCAAACTGCTTAAAGGATTTATTATGTTTATGCTTACGCGTTGGATTATTTGCAATAATGATGAGTAGCGTATTTTTGATACATATGATTATGCTTTAGTCGTTTAGCATATCTGGAATGCCTATTGATTATACTGAATGCTGGATTGTTTAATTTTGATAATTGTACCTGCTGGAACCCCCGGTATAGTTAGCTATACAAAGTAAGTTCTGCCGAAATTTAGTAAAGTGTCTTGGTTTTAACTTATTGTAATGTTAGTTTGGTAGCATTCCAGGCTCATACTGGGCTGGTGTGTTACAGTAGGGAAATGTATACAAATAGTATTCATGCAGAGCTTGACAAGGATAGCTTTATGGTTATTTTGCAGAAGGCAGTATTGACTGAAAATACAATAAGTAGATTGAAAATCATAATTTAAAAGATTAATACATAAGTAATCAGTTTCTTTTGCAACAACTAGTGAACACCCCACCCCGTTCACTTCCCAACCATTCCATCCAAACCACTAACAGTTTTCATGAAAATCTACCCCTCGTGTGAAATCACCATACATTATCCATAACAGGGGGGACACGGCTATTCGAATAGTTTTAAACTCTACAGAGGTTGTACAACTTTACCCACAAGAGATAATCAACTTATACTGTCCGTTTAACACACTTCTGAGGTGTGCGACTAAGTGATTTTCACAAGGCTTTTACAAAGCTCTGTTATGACTAAGTTCTGCTCGCCAAGGATTCGCCTCGATCTGGCCCCCTCTTGCGCCATAATAAACCAAAACAGAACCAAATCAAAACATTGCTAATTAGTTGGGCAGGTCCACACTATCCTGGACATGTGGTTGCACGATATAGCCCGAATCAATGGCTTACAAGGTTAAGTCCTTAGTGGTTGCTCAAGCGAGACTACCTCATTCCATGTGCCTCACGCACCCAAGTGCCTCTCGCGCCCAAAATCATGCCTCACGCATCTTGCCTCGCGCATCCCACCTTTGCCACCGACCACTCGCCCGAGCATAAAACATTTTCGTTCACCCAAACCGATAGTTACCCTCACCATGGCACAGATATTATAACAGTGGCATCGCTCTACGATTGACACAACTGTGACCTCGCACCACTGTTGCACAATAGTGGTATCACACCATAATTCCATATATCATTAGGTCAAAATTAATCATTTATGAATATGTGATCGTGAATCCCACGTGACTAAGCATGGCTAAGCAAGATACGATACCCATGTTGGTAGTTCATCAATGTCCAACCAAAATAACCCATCCTATGGTGTCCAAGGATTTATGTCATTCAAGGGTACATGTCAAAAGCAATTATTCAAGGATGCATATAACAATTAGGTAATTAACTATTCCTGAAACTATTTAATATATAAAAATAGCAATGTATGTTTATATCAAACAATATAGTTTTATAAAGTGGGTATGACATGGTCAAAGGTCTACGACTTGCCTTCGTTGAAGTGTTGGGAAGCTTCGGTCGTCGGGTCCAAGAATTCGTCCGAAACACCAGAATTTAGATAAATTTAGAAATTTGAATCACTCGAATCGGAGTTCGAACGGAGAAGATACGACCTTTAGAAGTTTTAAAATCACATAAAATGAAGAAAAGAGATTTTTCCTGATTTTTGAAATAATTTTTGTAAAGGAAAATGGGTTTATGACGTCAGCTGACATCAGCCCTGGAGATTTGGTTTTTCGGCCGAAATAATTTTCAATAGAAAAGGATTGGAAATGCCACATGGCTGCCACGTAGGCACACGGGCTGACGTGGCACTGACGGGATGCTGATGCGGACGGCCTGGTCAGCGGATGACATCATCCCGGCGCTAGGGTTTTCGGCCACGTACGACAACGGCGGTCTCAGACCTGGTGGCAATAGCGAAGGTGGGCGATGGGCTCCGTACGAGATGGCGAATTTGCTGATGCGGTTTGTTGCCCCCCCCGGCGGTGACCAGAAATGCAGCGACGCTCAACGTCGGCGGCGGAGCAGCGCGGTTGAAGACGGTGGAGGAGCTCCAGTGGGGCTCCAGGGTTGGGGAAGCGAGCATGAGGTGCCCCTCGGTGCAGCGATCCCAGAGGTGGGTTCGGAGTCGGCGAAGGAGACGAGGCGGTGATGCAAAAGGCGGGGAGGTGAGCTCGGCGGCGGTGGCGAAAACTCGAAATGCGGCAAAGTTAGGGCACGAGTGGGAGGGTGAAATAAGGGGAAGGGGGGAGCTCATGGGCTCTCAGGTGGGAGATTGTGCGCGGAGTGCCGGCGGATTTCGCGAAGAGGCTGGCGTGCTCCGCGTTTTTGCGCGGAGAAGAAGGGAAGCGACGGAGGGGACGGGGGCGAAGCCAGACCGGGAATCCAGTGCGCGCGAAAGCGGGCGAGAAGGGGGAGGAAAATGGGGATTTGACGTGAGCTCTTGTCATGTCAATGGCAGGTGCACGGGCGGCTCACGCGAGGAAGAAGGGGGTGTGGGGAAGAAGGCATGAGGTGGCTGACAGCGGGACCCACCCGTCAGCGGGTGAGAGCAGGAGGTGCGGAAGTGGGTGGGGTGTAGAAAATAGGCCAAAGAAAAGGGGAACAGGCTGGGCTGAGGGGGCGAATTCGACCCAAAGAGGTAAAGGGGGTTTAAAATACCTTTTTGAATAAAATAAATACCAAAAAAAACAAAGCCTTTTTAGAAAATAGTTAATACCATCCAACAATTCCAAGAAAATTCACATGAGTACCTGGGATTATGGAGGACTTAATACAAATACTTTCAACTATATTTTAGCTTTTAATTTTGCAAATAAAATAGATTTTAATTTCGGGTCAAAGGAAAAACCATTTATAAATTCCACAAAATGCAATAAATCACTTAAAATAATAATTTTGACTTTTAAATCCAATAAAATCCAGAAAACTCCAATAAACCACCTTTAATTTAATTGATGTTTGATTAATTCAATTTTAAATAATTTTTATTTCTAAATTTCAATTTATGCTTTTTGCAACTTAATAAAATCGAATGGTTATTTTAAATTTTGAAAATTTTCAAAAACATTGAAATTTTGGGATGTTACAGTCTCGACCACTTAGTGCGGCCACTGAGTTTTAGCCTCTCATTTGACCACTCAGTTCGACCGCTGAGTTCTGACCACTCAGTTCGACCACTGAGTTTCGACTACTCAGCTTCGACCACTGAGTCCCGACCACACAGCTTTGACCACTATAGCGCTATGACCACACAGACCTCTATGACCACGGTAGCTTCTATGGCACTACAGCTCTTACGACACTGTAGCTACTACAGCACTGTAGCTCCTTGACCACTGTAGCTCCTACGACCTGCAGCTACTACGACCACTGTAACTTATACGACCACTGCCGCCCCATGACCACTGCGGCTCCTACGACCACTGTAGCATATACGGTCACTACAGCGTCTACGGTCACTGTATCTTCTGCGATCAGTTTCTAGTCGTAAACCTTTCTACAACCATCAGCTGGTCGTAAGTTCTACTCCGACCAGTTCCTAATCGTAAGCCTTCCTACGAGCACCACCTAGTCGTAAGTTCTGCAATCAGTTCCTAGTCATAAGCATTTGTACGACTACCCCCTGATAGTAAGTCCTCCTACTATCAATATGTGATCGTCAGTTCCTTTATGACTAGTCCCTGGTCGTAAGACTCTCTACAATCATCTTTTGGTTGTAAGTCTTTCTACGACCAATCGTTAGTCGATGAGGCTTACAAACGTGTAGGCTTGGTTGATCAGGGAGTCTTCCACGCCATATTGAAGGAGGTGGCCTGGTCGTTCTGTCGAGTTGCTGTTAGATATGTTTACATTCATTTGGAGTGTTTTCGTGTATTTCCATGTATTTGGACTTATTGAATTTCATTTGGTTGTTTTCAGTCGCTCTTGGGTTTGATCGTAGTCTATGTAGTTAGACTCTGACGCTGTGATGGGACCACAATCCCAAGAAGATCAAGATGGTCGAGCTATTGAACATGATGATTATCAACACGTTGAGCGAGATTATTACCAGGATATCGAGAAGGGTGAATATAAGAGTATAGAGCTTTATCAGAACATCGAGCAAGGCGAGTCAACACTTTGTTCATATTGCACCTACTCTTTGCAAATTATGTTACTTTAAATTATGAAATTGTATTGCTATGATTTATACAACTATATTTGGTCTAGTCGTAGCTAATGCCTTAATAATAATTGTGTATAAACTTCCAATCCTTGAACATGAACACTATCCTTTGTCACCCTAAACTTAATGGATTACATAGTAGTTAATAAGTCTGTATCTAAGTGTCATGCTTAGTCTTATTTAGATATATTGTCATCCGGGCATTACATTGCTCGACAACACTCTTTCAACATAAAAACTGGATTTGGGCAGTCGAGGCTGGGAGCTTGGTTGGTATGTTGGCCTAAATAGTTATTTTCAAAACAAATAAAACCTAAAAAACTATTTTCGAATTGGTCTGGTGCCGGGGAACGAGAGGATGTCGGTATGTGGATTTACCACCCAAGTCAATTAAGGACCGAATCTGGTAGTGACCTCTTATGTAAAACAGTGCAACCACAAGTCGGGTTCCTTACGACCTGGCCAACTAATTTGTTCGCCTCAACGTGGCTTCGACGTTGGTGGATGCGGGTGGATAGTCGGGGAGAACGAAGCCACTTGAACCGCACGGCGCTAAAGGGAGACATCCCGAGGACAAGCTGGAGAGGCCGAAAGGGGTGATACCTAGCGGTGCGAAGTTGCAAAGAGGTTGAGCATTGTAAAGGCCTTGTGATGATCAACATTAGCTGCACACCTTCGGAAGTGTGTCGGGAAGTATAAGTTGATTCATCTCTTGTGGAGATAGTGCGCAAACTCTGCAGAGTAAGAAAACTATCTAGATAGCTATGCTCACGGTCAAGAGCGGTGCTGAGAACTTGCTGGATTGCTAAGTCTCAGGATGTTTACTACTTAATCTAATTCAAACATGGCTTTGGGCAAATAAAAGATCTCTAAAACTTCCTTGACCAGCCTTGCATCTATGATAAATGCATTGTGTGTTGGCTCGCGAGTATGGTTGTGTACTTATACTCGCTATTTACATTCTTTTAGTCAGTAAGCGCAAACGAAGACTACGGAGATGGCTACGAGGACTTTTCACACCAAGTACTGTTCATGACGAGACTGTTCATGCTGAGTACTATTCACCATAAGTATTGTTCACACCGAGTACTGTTCACCACGAAGACTGTTCATACCGAGTACTGTTCACCACGAGGACTGTTCATGCCGAGTACTGTTCACCACGAGGACTGTTCATGCCGAGTACTACTCGAACCGTCCCCTTTCGAGTAGCATGTTGGCACCTGGTCATAAGACTCCGACTGTCGATTCCTGTATCATGGTGGCACCTGGTCATAAGACTCCGACTGTCGATTCTTGCACTACACGACTACGACCTTCAGCCAAGACCTGGTCGTAGGCCTGCCTAGGGAATGATTTCGGGTGTTGATCAAGACCGAAGATAAAGAAAGCCAAGAATTAGGTCGCGAGCCCACAGTCGATTGTCGATGGGCATATCGTGAGGATTCCACGCTTTGTACTTTGATTCTTCTTCCACTGTTGTTCTTCGAAATGTTTGGCCTGCTCGGCCATTATGCATACCAAAAGCCGTAAAGTATATTTATGTTTTGCCTAGTATTATGCAATAGCTTGTTTTTTTTTGTGATATGTGTTTGAACCAATAATGTAACTGTATGTGCTATCTATTAATTCAGAGAATAGCACAAAATATACATAAAGGATTCCAAGTTCCAAATTTGAGGTCCGACCAAGCAAATAACAAGATAGATATGCATAGTTGACTTACAGGCACAACAACAGTTAAGGAGAGCGAGAACAGGAAGGAAAGGCACAAAACACAAAAAAAAAGGGAAATGATACCACGCATACGTCCGGTGCTACTAAAAAGAATCGTACGCTTCCAAACTCACCAATTCTCAGCCCATCATGTATGTCTCGGTCCGAACAATGAGGTTCTCCTCTTGGTAGTCTTCTGTCATTTCCAAGTACTCCGCAATGCACCGGAGATGAGCCACATTGACCGTGATTATTTCGAAGTAACTCCCGTGACAGAATTTGACAGCAAGTTCAAATGCTAAAGCTCCCCTTGGCACATTTACAAGCTCCAGCTTTGAGACATCTGGATCCTTCGAATCGGCTACCATTCTTCGTATTCTTCCACACCGAGAGACTAAAGGGAACTGCAAAATAAGTACAATGGGTTGCAACTATTGTTCGGTGATGTTGCAACCGTTATTTGAGGATGTTGCAACTATTATCTTAGAATGTTGCAACTGTTGTCCGGAGATGTTGCAACCGTGTCCGGGGGATGTTACAACCATTGTGCTAGGATGTTGCATCCGTGTCCGATGCACTGGCCCACTTCGAACGTATGTGCATGAGCATTATCCATTTAGGGGTGATCTAGCACCTGGACGTCCGATTTGTGATGTTGCAACCATTGTTCGATGATGTTGCAACCGTTGTCCGGAGATGTTGCAACCGTTATCCGGGGATGTTGCAATCATTGTTCTAAGATGTTGCAACCGTGTCCGAAGGATGTTGCAACCATTGTCTTAGGATGTTGCAACCGTTGTGCGAGAATGTTGCATTACAAAACTGATCGATGTTGCAAAAATGTTACGATTGTATCGGAGTGGAGTGTTGTAACACCTACTGTGAATGGTTGCAAGTGACATGATTTTTTTTGTTGCATAGTTTCGTGATTTGTTGCAACCAAGAGTTTTGATTATTACATTTGTGTATTTAGAATGTTGCAAACAATGTAACTTTTCTGTATCGGCGGCAGATCAGGATGTGATCTAACTGTTGCTTTCATTCTGCCGTCGTCGCTGTCTTGCTCACGAGAGGATCGGAGGGATTGATTTGCGAAGGACACGGCTTTCTTCTCTTTGCTTGTTGTGCTAAGCCCTTCCGTTTACTAAGCTTTAGAGAGCAATGCCAACTGAAGCCGCTTTTGCAGGGGCGTACGGTGGGGAAGCTCCCACCGTACGTACGGCTCCCAGTTACACCAAAAAAAAAACACAAATTTGCGCATAATGCAAGCACCGAAAATAAAAAACATGGGTACAATAAAAGGCTGATGAAAATAACTATCGACGACGAACCTGTCTCGAAACGAATATGGCCGTTGAAGGATCGGAAGAGCAGCAAAGCTCTAAACTGTTAAATCAGCGAGCAGGAGTGACGGAGCAGGAACTACATAAGGGGGAAAAAAACGTGGTAAGCACACCATGCAAGTCGCGCGAGAACAGATTGTGGGTCTAGAAAAAATGTAAGATAATCTGGGCGTAAGAACAACGGAACAGGAACAACATAAGTGAAAAGAACGTAAGAACCACACCAATCAAGTAGCGCGAGTACAGAGCGTATGTATGAACCAAAAAAAAAAGACGGCATGGCCGATAGCGACGGTAAAGACAGGAGATCTTTTCCTGAAGAACAAAAGAATCATCTAAAAGACGTAAGAGGTAGAGCCTGCCAGACACTAAAAATGAAATAAACATGCAGTGAGCAATCTGATAAAAACTGGCTAAAAAGGCTACAAAAAAGAATAAACCGCACACGCAAGAAACAGAGGTCAAAAATAGCTAATCTAGCTGACGAAGCGGCAAAAGCAGCATCTAAAAGACAGTAGAGGTAGAGCTTGCGAGGCATTAACAGTGAAAGAAACATGCAGCGAGCAATCAAATAAAAGCTGGCTAAAAAGGCTAAAAAAAATAAACCGCACACGCAGGAAACAGAGGTTAAAAATAGATGATATAACTGACGAAGCGGCAATCTGTCCAGTCGCGCAGTGGCGAGCAAAGAACGACCAAGAACAACTAAAAGACGAAACGACCAAGAACAACCAAAAGAGTAAGAACGACAACGTCGGTAAAACGAAGAGGTGGAGAGGCGTGAACAGAACGCAAGGAAAAAAAAGAGAAACCCAGTCGAAGTGTAGTCGCCTAGGGGAAGCCTTCACGAAAGAAAGTATAGGAAATCTGGACAACAGCGGAAAAAGGAAAAGGCTACACGGGAAGAAGTAGCGGAAATATCAATAGGCGCGAAAAAAGTACAGGAAAAACGGAATTAAAGAGCGCGAATCCGAACCTGTGCCGCCGCGCTCGTGAAGGGATCCGTAAGAAGAGAAGACGGTCTGCAAGTGTAAAAGAAGCGTTAGATGCGAAGCAAAAGCAGGAAAGGAAAATTAGGCGGAAACAACCGCGACGGGATAACAACAAAAACGCGAGGGATGTGGTTGCTGTGGATTGCTCAGCTGGAAGCTATCGCAGGAGCCGACGGCAGCACGTCTGTGGACTAAAGAAATCGATGAGCGACGAAGGCAAGAACACGAACAGGGAGGTATGGATTCAGGCAATCTCGAGTGGAAAAGCGAGCAGGCAATGAGTAAGGAAGGGAAGGCCACCAATAAGGAAGTATGGACTCAGTGCAGGTCGAGTGAAAAGGAACTGGTGCGACGGCCCGAGGCACGGCGCAGGACACGTACAGCGTGGAAACCGGATAGAGCAGCGAAGCAGGAGGAACTGGCCGTATTGGCACTTTTTTTTTGAACCGTATGGTCCTGTTTGAGATCCTTATTTTTCAGATTTTACTTCTGATTCTTCAAGAATTTACTCTTTTGAGAATCTGAAGCTGTCAGAGAAAAGTGTTTGGCTGGTAGGTTGGTTTCGGATTCAAAAATGAGAAGATTATATGCAAAATATCTATACTACTCATGGTTTTTGCACATGTATATCGTTTTGTACATATTACTAGCTTATTTATGTGGTTCCTTTGTATGTTGTTATTTTGGACATTATTTCTTTTTTAAAATATTTTTGGCTAAAAAGTATTTAAAATTTTTGACATAAACTCGGCAAATGTCTATATTGTTATTCATCATGAATGTGAACTCAGTTATCCACTCAGTCAAACATTTTCAATCCACAATGAAAGCACATAAACAATAAACATAAGTGTAACATCCCGTTTTCGGTTGTCGTTTGGTATCTTTCCGTTCGTCTTCTTGGTTCTCAAAACCTATTTCAAAATTGTTGTGTAATTGCAAATTTTTCTAGTTTCTGCTGCCCCATTTCAAAATTTTGGGTTTCGAGTTTCAGCTTGAATCTCGACTTCCAATTCAAATCCTTCTCTGTTGTTCCGAATTTCCATCGGCCCGTTCCCACCCCGCGCGTCGACTCAACCACCCTCTTGGTGTCGACCAAGGCACTTGGTTTCGACCAGGTCCGACCAGCCCCACCTATCAGCCCTATGCTTACCTTCTCTGTCCTCCCTCTTTTTCCTTAGCGACGTGCGCATTGAAGGTTGTCGTCTCCTCTGCGACGTGCCCATTTAATGCTGTTGTCCCTGCTGCGCCGTGCGTATGTATTTGTTGTCTGCACATTAAATATCGTGCCTTCGCCGCGTAGCCGCAAATTCCACTGCTCCATCTTGACGCCCAGTCCCTCCCTTTTTCCCTCTATAAATAGAGCACTAGGGAGCCTCACCCTCCTCTTGTTTTTTTCTCAGCTCGCCCTCTCTAGCTCCGGTTGCTGCGGTTTTCCTGAAGCCCCGTCCTCCATAATCGGCCGCCACACTCCTCCTCCCGGTCCTCGTCGCACCGGTGTAACCCCCTTCTACCCGCGTCGTTTCGTGCCGCAGAGCTCCTTGAAGTAACCCCCCTCACTCTATTTTAGTTTTGTTTTGCAGGAGCCGCCACCTTCCCTTCCTCCTCCCGTCCTGGCTGACCCCTTCACTGCCAGCCTCCTTCGCCCTCGGCTACAAGCTTCCTCGCCGTCATTCGCCGTTCACCGACCCCCTCCGACCCCTTTCTCTCGGTCTTGGAGAGTTCCCCGTACCCTGCTTTCTCTTATTCTTTTGGCCAACTTCCCGTGCCCTATTCTGCTGTTTTGTTCTTTCGACCGCGTTGAGCAGTCGAGTCTTTTTGTTCTTTCGACCGTGTCGAGCAATCGAGTCTACGTTGAGTAGTCGTATCCTTTTTGTATCTTTCATACAACTACGTTGAGTAGTCGTAACCTTCTTGAACCTTTTCCTACGACCACGTTGAGTAGTCGTATCCTTTTTGTATCTTTTCTATGACCACGTTGAGTAGTCGTATCATTTTTGTATCTTTCCTACGACCACGTTGAGTAGTCGTATCATTTTTGTATCTTTCCTACGACCACGTTGAGTAGTCGTAACCTTTTTGAATCTTTTCCTACGACCACCTTAACTAGTCGTAACTTTCTTGAATCTTTTTATATGACCACGTTGAGTAGTCGTATCCTTCTTGTATCTTTCCTTAGACCACGTTGAGTAGTCGTGTATCTTTCCTACAACCACGTTGAGTAGTCGTATTTTTTTTTGTATCTTTCCTATGACCACGTTGAGTAGTTACGACCTTGAATCTTTCCTACAACCGTGTTGAGTAGTCTATCCTTCTTGAATCTTTCCTATGACTACGTTGAGTAGTCGTAACCTTCTTGAATCTTTTCCTACGACCATGTTGAGTAGTCGTATCCTTCTTGTATCTTTCCTACGACTACGTTGAGTAGTTGTATCCTTCTTATATCCTTCCTACGACCACGTTGAGTAGTTGTAACCTTTTTGAATCTTTTCCTACGATCACGTCGAGTAGTCGTATCCTTCTTGTATCTTTTTTACGACCACGTTGAGTAGTCGTATCCTTCTTGTATCCGTCCTACGACCGCGTTGAATAGTCATATCTTTCTTGAATCTTTCCTACGACCACGTTGATTAGTCGTATCCTTCTTGTATCTTTCCTACGACCACATTGTGTAGTCGTATCTTTTTTGTACCCTTCCTACGACCACGTTGAGTAGTCATATCCTTCTTGTATCCTTTCTACAACCACGTTAAGTAGTCATAACCTTCTTGAATCTTTTCATACGACCACATTGAGTAGTTGTATCCTTTTTGTATCTTTTCTACGACCACGTTGAGTAGTCGTATCCTTCTTGTATATCCTCCTATGACCACATTGAGTAGTCGTACCTTCTTGAATCTTTCTTACGACCATGTTGAGTAGTCGTATCTTTCTTGTATCTTTCCTACGATCACGTTGAGTAGTCGTATCCTTTTTTATCCTTTCTGTGACCACGTTGAGTAGTCGTATTTTTCTTGTATCTTTCCTACGACCGCTGTTGAGTAGTCGAATCTTTTCTTCCTTCGACCATGTTGAATAATTGAACCCCTTCGACCACTCGTGTAGTTGAACCCTTCCGACCCGACCACTCATGTTGTCGAACCCTTCCAACCACTCATATTATCGTACCCTTTCCGACCACGTGGTTTAGTCGAACCTCCCTCCGACCTCGTGAAGTCGAATGAGCAGTACTCGAAACCAAAGCTTCGAGGACTCCGTTCTCCTCTGTTATAACCCCGAATTCAGTGAAACTAGTTTCTAAGTTATTTAAATTCAAGACCTTGCTGTTAGCTCTGGTCCTATTTAATTTGGAGTTCATTTATTATTTCTTGTGTATTTATTTGTTCTCTCTGCTTGTTTGTTCCTCTTTTCGGTACGCTTGTGCGAGTAGAATTCGAAGAAGCAAAAGATCTCCACTTCAACCAAGCATAAGACCTCCAAGACCCTCCTGCCTTTTATCAAGGCGAGTCAATACTTTGATTATGTTGAGCCTACATTTTGTGCAAAACTATATTCCTTTAAATTACCAAAGTCGCATGCTTTAATTCTTTAAGCAAATGTATGTTAACTCTTAAGGTAGTTAAATACCCATTTGGTGATTAATTAACTACTGTACCATCCATTGGCATTTGAATCCATTACTCCATATCACCCTAGTAATTATGTGTTAACTTACTAGCTATAGGTTGTACTTGAGCGACATGCTAGTCTTGCTTAAGTACTAGGGCACCAAGTGTCATAACTATCATCACTTAAAATCATGAATTGTATTGGGGCAGTCGTGCGGGTACATGACTGCAGTATTTGAAATAAAAGTGGTTTTCCTTCCTCAAAACCCCAACTTCGAACACCACACCTGGGTAAATAGTATGATGGTGGGTGCTGATGTAGCATGAGAATGGTTGCTATGTGGTTTGAACCGCCCAGATAACCCTAAGAACTTAATCCGGTGGTGACCTCCCATTGTAATACTTGTGCAACCACAAGTCTCCAAAGTGTCGACCTGGCTAAATAATTTGTATCCTTCAGTACGGGTTGCAGCAGGTAGATGACCCACGATGCCGTGAGCCTTTGTGGATTCGGGTTAGGGTGTACTACTTACGGGTCTTTGAGGACGTAAGCCGTATGGCGCAAGACAGGGTTTGGGTGAAGGCTGACGCCGACTTTTGAGCGAAATCCTTCCCAGGTGAAACCTTAGTGGGTGTAACCAATACTGGGGGAAGCATTGTAAAGGCCTTGTGGTAATTTCCCCTTGATTTGTATGTCTAAGGAAACATGTGTATATGTCAAGACGATTATCTCTTGTGGGTAAAGTGTACAATCTCTACAGAGTATAAATTGTTCGAATAGCCGCGCCTACGGTCAAAGGCAGACATGGGAGACTTATTGGAGTTAGTTCTATTTCAAAAACCTTTCTAGATAGGATGAAAACTGGTCGGGCTGATGTAACCCATACCTGGTGTTGCTCCTGGGTGGTCGTACCGGATGTTGTTCCCGGGGTGGTCGTACTTAGTGTTGTTAATAGTGGTCGTAGCCACATTTCGACTAAGCATAGGTAGAGGTAGCCTCTGCTGTTACCTACTATTGCACAACTACTCTCTTTAATAAAACACAATTTGGTTAAAATACTAAGTGATAGAAATTTCTAATTATTTTATTTAAAAGCATTGACTTAGCAAATAAAAGAACCCGAGCCACCCTTGCCAAGCCTTGTATGCATATTTTTGCATCTTGTGTGTTGGCTCACGAGCACAGAAGTTGTGCTCACTCTCGCACCTCCCTCTAACCCTTCAGACCCTGCGGATCTTAGAGATTATGCTTTCTACTAGGACCAAGGCGTCAATGGTCAAGGAGATGGTGAAGACCAGTCGTAGCCCATTGTGGTCATAGCCTCCAGTGATCGTAGCCTCCAGTGGTCGTTGCCCTAGTGGTCGTAGTCTCATCTCAATCTAGCTGGCTAGTCAGTGCTTGCGTGCATCCAATATTTCTCAAGTCCTTGGTTAATATCGGATGCACACGGGTTTCCCCAGTCGCTTGCCTGCGGAGAGATGAGCTCTACCCTCCCCTCTTTTGCTTCCACTGTAATTTCCGCTGTTTTTGTAATGTAATCAGTTTAGCCTATTCGGCCCTCCTTGTAAAACTCAACCCGACGTGGTCTATGTCACTATGATGTTTGTAATATATTGAATGGTTTGGTCTTTACGACATGTATGAATTGATTCAGTAATGTGCTTGTGAGTGCTATCTACTGATCCAGGAAATATGACAGTGTTTTCACAGAGGATTAGGTTTTGGGTCCGACAATAAGCATTGGAACAGAGAACACATTCTCAATAACGACTAGAAAAATTACACCACTAGAATAATATCAATATTAGAACGAATCAAGTCAGTATCAAGAACATGGGATCAATGTTACAACCATCTCATTTCTAGCTACATAAAAACTCATCTCTCCATAATTAACATCACTTATGACGGATTCAACTAAAGTAATTACCAATATATACATCACTAATGTTAAACCAAACAAAATTGAAGTTACTACCAATGTATACATCACTACTGCTACATCAAGCTAGCATAAAAGCTAGAACCATTACAGCCTGAAGAACCATAACCATCTTGAATCTTCTCTTCAGTTTTGTGTTCGGAACCTCCATCCAATCATCCTTCGTAACCTCCACCTTCCAAACCAAAGAAACTTCATAGTATGTAAGAAGTGGCTTCACAGTACAAAAGTATACAAATATTTGGTAATAATAACCTTCCAACCTAAACTCTCGTTAGTTCTTGCTATGTGCAGATTGTGTTAACCATTCCATTCTCGCCCACTGATACACTTCCATCAATCTTGTTTTCTTTAGTTCTACGATACTCCCTCATTGTAACACTCTTTAGGGAAAACATATGAGCTGAGCAAACTAATATGGCAACCATTTGAAGTTCCCAACCAAGAAAACCTCTATCAGGTTCTATATTACTACAGACCAAGAAAAAAATTCCAGCATGTCGATGTTGCACCTTATTCACTTGACAACAGACACACTACTACACAAAGGGTCATCATAGACGGTTTGAAACCATCATCACAGATGGTTTTTGAACCGTCTGAATTTATATGTCTGTAATAGCAGGCGGTTATCACAGATGGTTTTCAAACCGACGGCTCTGAACAAGAACCATCTGTGATAGTGTATTTTCATAGACGGTTCTGAACAAGAACCGTCTGTGATAGTAACTATCACAAATGGTTCTTGTTCAGAACTAATAGTTTTTTCTATTGCAAAAAAAATCAGATTTTCAATGTTTCATAGTTGGTACCATCACAGTTCTTAATATAGAACTTGAACCAAGAAGATAAAATGTATATGTGAGCTTTCCATCTTTAGAGACTCTTGAAAATACATGGAAAATGCATCACTCCCATACAAAAACCTTCCTGGCCTCCCCCTTGCGGCCTGTGAGCACCCCGATGGTGCCCATCTTGACCATGGCGTCGGCAAAGTCCTGCCGGAAGTAGGGCCCGAAGAGGGTGCTAAAGAGGCCCGAGTAGGAGTCGACGACATCGACGGTGGATATGTCGTTGTAGAGCACGGCGTCGGAGGCGATGACAGCGAAGTCGCTGCGGATGTTGCGGAGGATGGAGGTGTTGAAGGCGCGCTCACTGCCGCGGCTGAGGAGGATAAAGGAGCACGCCGTCGTGCCCACTATGGGAACCGCTGCACCCATTTGCCATGATCGATCGAGTCATCGAGGAAGAAGAAGTTTATTTGCTTACAGCTGAGGAGGACGAGGTCCTTGTTGTTGAGGCCTGCGGCGGTGAACTTGGACCAGAGCACGTCGACGAAGTCGTGCACGTCGGCATCCCGCATGTTCAACACCCTCCCCAGCACGTCCTGCCTCGACTCGGCTATAATATATAAGGACATCGCCTTCATATTTTGCCTCCCGCGCACGTGTTCAACATTTTTTGACCTCCTACATTGCGAATCACAGATGGTTTTTGTAAGACCCGAGATTAACATCCCAGATCTTCTGTGCATAACTGAACTAGTCCCATGATCAGTGGCTAGCTCATATAGTAAACAAATATGATAACACAACCATAAACACCAAAATTTATTAAATAACAGCAGAGTTGATTACAAGATAGCCTTACAGGGCAACATTAAATAAACACAGCGGAAGACGATGAAGAAGTAGTGGAGTCTAGCTGATCTGCCACAGGCAATCGACTGGGGTAGCGGCCTAGTCGTCAAGGTCCACAGCTGAAGCGAAGTTCTTTTCCTCTGAAATTTGTTTGCATAAAGCAAGTATGAGCACAACTTCCGTGCTCGCAAGTTACACCCGTCAAATAACAAAATGACATGCATAAATGGATGTAACAAAGGAAGGCTTATAGTGTTATTTGTGCAAAAACAACATTTGACATTAAATACCATACTAAGTTCAAAAGCTCACGTTTTATAAAATCTAAAATTGATTTTGTATTGATAAAGATAGTGTAGGCACCAACCCGACACCAACATAAACACGGGCACCAACCCGGGGATTCAACCCTTAACTTTTCTCATGGACACCCATCCATGTCAAACTGTTTTACAAAAACATTTTGAAATCGAAGTCTAACTTTGAGTGGCTTTGCCAGCATGTCCATGACCGTGGACACGGCTATTCGAATAGTTTTACACTCTGCAGAGGTTGTACAACTTTACCCACAAGACATGAATTCTCTAGTTGTTTGGCATCCGTCGATACCACCGCTCACTACCTTAGGTAAGCAGTCTAGAGCACGTGTCAAGGCCTTTACAATGCGCCATTCCACCATAGTCCTCCCTCGCTAAGGTTTCCCCCCTTTGGACTACCCGTCCGCAGGGTTCAGGCCCCCTCTTGCGCCAGGTGGGACTAACATAGGTCATAACATGACTACCCACCGCACCAACAGGAATGACCATAATGGAACTTTGCAAATTAATCAGCCAGGTCCTGCCCATACAAGACATGTGGTAGTACGATGTGGCTTAGCAAGATGCGGCTCAAAGACCGGTCCATAACTGACCTAGGTGACAACCAACAGAACCCTAGGCTTCAACCTAGCCAGTTGAGCCCGTGCATAAACCTGCACCCACTAGACAACCATTTCGCCCATGTCCAAACCATAATTTTATTTTATTTTCCAAAGTCAATTATAAAACTCCCATGACACACCAATGCCAAGGGTACAACTTAAATATCAATTGATCTTTGGCTGAAATCTCCCAAATCAAACATATTTGGTCTATAAGCATGGCTAAGCGCAATATTTTCCAAATGATCGTAGTCCATACTATTGTATCAACCAGGTTTTATCTAGGGTGACAATATGCTTGCTTCAATTACCAAAATAGGCCATACAAAGGATTTTAGGCATAACTATAAATTTAAAAACAGGAATTTAAATTACTGAATATAAACAAGCATGCAGTAATAATTTGAAACAGAATTTAAATAATTTTAAATAATGGGTGCAAATATGATCAAGAATGTAACTTGCCTTGCTCAAATAGTTGTTCTCAAACGGCGTCGAAATCTGACTCTCCGAAGTTGTCGAAATCTATACACGAAAATAAGCCAAATTCAAACTAAATTCAAATAAGATTCAAATTAACTCCAAATTGAATAATTTTGAATTAGTTGGCTAGATCTTGAATTTATATAAATTTAGAAATTTGAATGGGCTCAATCGGAGTTTGGATGCAAAAGATATGAGCTTTCGAAGTTTGAAATTACATAAAATGATAGAATTTAGGGTTTTTCTGGATTATTGGAATTATTTTTCTAAAGGAAAATGGCTTTATTGCGCAATGATGACATCAGCAGCTGATTTTCAGAATTTAAAGAATTAAATTAATTCCCTGACATGTGAGTCCCACATGTCATAGACATGGCCCACGATGGATTGGGTTCATGGTGGTTTGGGGAACGGGGTGGGGCTGAGCTGGCTGGCGCGTGCGCACGTGGCTCCACAGGGCTGCCACATAGGCCGTGAGGTGGCAAGGCCATGGTGGCACACAGCCGGTGGGCGCTCGGTCCTAGGGTCGTCGGCGATTGGGGGCACGGCGGCGGCCGGCGAGCACACCCACGGGTAGAGGAGGTCGCGAGGAGTCTAGGCCTTACCTTGGTGGGGCTAGAACACAAAGGATTCGCCGGTGGCGAGGGCGAAGGCGGCGGAGCGGTTTGGCTCGCGGCGGCGGAGGAGCTCCGGCGGGGTCCCGACGAAGTCGAGGTGCGCACCGGGATCGCGAGAAGGTGCGAAGTCGATGGTGGCGGCGCCGAGGACGCGGTGTCGACGGTGGCGTGTTTGCGGCTGGCGGCGATGAGAACTTTAATTCCGGCGAGCTCGGAGGGAAAGACAGGGAGTGGGTGGTGGCGAGAGGTTGAGTGAGTCGAGGGGCTCCTCGTGCTCCCTTTTATAGGGGCAGAGGAGGCCGGGAGGTGGAGATCGTGCGCGGTGGACGTGGCCGCGGCGGTTGCGGCGCGCGAGCGAACCGGTTTCTGCGCGAGGAAGAAGGAGCGGGGGAAGAAGACACGGCGGGCCCACGTGCAGCGAGAGAAGGAGGGGGAGGTGCGGGCACGTTGGATTTGCATCCAACGCCCGGATGAGATGAAGAGAGAGAGTGAGAGGGGGCGCGCGCGAGCTGTTGGATTAGATCCAACAGTGGGCGTGTGAGGGGGAAGAAACGGGCGCGGGGTGGGCCGCCAAAACAGCGAATAGGAATGGGCTGAGATTTGGCCCATTTGGCCTTTCTGATTTTTAAATGATTTGCGATTTTAAATAATCAGTTAATTCCTTTTGGCTTTTATAAATATCAAAATAAAACCCAAAAATTATGGAAAATTCACAAAAATTCCCTTATTTGTTTTGGACTTTATAGAATTATTTCCAACTTAAAGTTGGCTTTTAATTTTGCAAATAAATTTGTTTTGGTTCTAAAATACTTAGGAAAAAGATTTTAAAGTTCCAAAAAATTCTAGAAATTAAGTAAATTTTTATTTTTCAAATTAAATCAAATAAAACTTCAAGAACTTCAAATAAATTTCACTTTTGACTTTTAAAATTTCAAAAATTCAAATACAGCAATGAAACTCTAACAAATTTCAGAAAATCCAATAAAACATTAACTTTATTTTATTTTATTTTGGTAACATTACTTTGGAATGTTACAGTTTCATACAAAAACCGTTTGTAATGACATATCACAGGTGGTTCATACCACGAACCGTCTATAATACTTCACAGACGGTTTTTGATATGAATCGTTTGTGATAAGTATCTCATCACAGATGGTTCGTATTAAAAACCATCCGTGAAGTCCGTCTGTGATATGTGTGGCCGTGCGGAAAGATGCAGACGGTTCCATTTACAAACCGTCTGTGATAACTACAACACAGACGGTTTCAAAGGAAACGTCTGTGATGAGGCGTCTAGTATAGCTTATTTTGTAGTAGTGGCAGAAGCTATTCAAAGCAGTAGCACATATCAAGCAAAATTTGATGAATATAAGAAAGGAAAAGCAAAGTAAGTAACAAACAGTGTGCTCATATATATAAAGTTCAATGATCAGCATAAGAAACTCATCTGGTACTAGTACTCACAGAACATTATTTACATTTGACATTAAAATCAGTAAGCATTGGGACATTTCACAGAAATAATGAACAAGAAACAATGTACTAGAAAAAAGAAACAGAATTATATTACAATTCTCCACTAGGTCAATTAACACCATACAACATTTGGTACAGAGAGAAGACCATTAGGAGCAATACTACAGTTTTGCTGAAACTTTGGCAATCAAACGCATTGCACAAACTCTCAAATAACAGTACAACATTCCAATGTGAATAACATCGCAATCAGATAAAAAAACATAATTAGCCTAGCATCCTGTGGCGAACTATTTCATCAAGATACAATATTGCAATTTTACTGAAGAGGATGTTACATTGCAACACAGGTCAAAAATTTGCATCTTGTGACGAATTGATTCGATCATTTGAGAGAGATTGTTGTATGGGCGCATCACAGGGCGATAGGCAAAGAGGAAGGAGACAAGGGGAATAGTAGGGAGGGCAAGGGGAACGAGCGGATGAGTGTACCTTTACAAGAGGCCGACGGTGGCTCTTAGAAAATGACGGCGGGGAAGAAGCTGGGGAAAGGTGGGGGCGACAAAGTCAGGGAATGGCGATGTAGTTCTCTGGGCTTTCCGGGGTTGGGCTCGAGTTCTCAGATGCTAGCAGTGGCGCACTCGATGGCCACCGGAGGCACACATGAGGGCTAGCGCCTCCTAGGGCTTTAACAAGAAAATCGCCTCCTGGTGCGCGAGTGCAAGAGTAGACGACGCGAGGGGCAATTCCAATCGGGACACGAGGGGGGTCTCGTGGAGGGATGAGAGAGGGGTGTAGTTCGATGGCATTTGTGGGTAATAAAAACCAACTTCAAGGGGTACGTTCGCTCTGCAAGGTTGGATTCCCACGAGAATCTACGGGAAGGCTGCTTCTCGTTTTTAGTTCATTTTTTAGACAGCTCCTCGCGAGAAGCAGAATCAAGTGGTTTTGAGAAGATGTGTATTTGGTACTGCTCCACGAGATCCAAATGAGAAGCATACCAAACAGGGCCTTACAAATATGGCACGGCTACATTTTTTTTTGCAAATTTAGCATCTTTCCGCACAGCCGCCGTGTGGTAGCCGTTGTCCAGCCGCCACATCGCCGCCGCTGCACGGCCACCATGCTATCGTATTCACAGCCCGCCGCGTGTCCCTTAGGGTTTAGGTTAGGGTTAGGGTTTAAAGCGGGTTTCGGTGATTTTCATTTGAATTTTAAAATATAGCAAACGACTTCAACAAATTATAAAATTTTACGTCGAGCCTCCCAACACAGTGTACTTGCTTGTGTAAATTTTCCATAGTTTTATTCATGCAGAACCGCTGCGTGCCCTCTTCCCCCGATTAGGGTCAGTTTCACCCTCTCCGATTAGGGTTTCGGTTTTGCTCTTTTCATAGGATTTTTTAAATATAACAAATGAGTTCAAAAAATTATAAAATTTTATGTGGAGCTTCCCGACACAGTGTACTTTCTTGTGTAAATTTGCCATAATTTCATTGATCTAAAAATTTTCTCGCAATTTCATAAAAGTGTACTATTTGTATGGATTTGTAAGTGTAGAAAATGAGCTCAAAAAATTATGAATTTTTCCTTGATAAATGAATTGCATGAACCAATTTAAGACCTTTTTATATAATATGGCTCACTCGTTTGAGCCACTACCCTCTGCTCGTTGCGGTGGCCTCCGTGTGCGCTTGGATATCTTGCGTCGGGCATGCCCCGTGGAGTACGTGAAGTGGTCGGGTGAGCACGTGTCCATTCAGAGGGGGTATGGAGACCGTTGAGGTGGTGGAGGTGCACTGGTAGGCTTAGTATGGCCCAGCAGAGTCTGGTAAGCGTACACGTCGTCGTAATGAGGTATGTCGTCTTGGGGGACACCTCCGAAGAAATCATGAGAGACGGGCTCAAAAAATTCACTCCCGGGGTATGATGCCTGCAACTCCGGTTGCGTGGATGAGCTCTGCCCTTGGAGGTACAGGGTGCCAGCCAACCCGGAAGAGGTTTGCCCTTGAATGTATGGTGGGACAATGAACCCGGAGGAGCTCTGTCCTACGTATGCTCCAAACCCTGGTCGCCAGGCTCGACGGACCTGCGGTGGGAGAACGACATGATGTTAGCGCAACGTAAGGCATAACTAAAAAACGCAACGTAGATTTGTACATAACTTATCTCCTGCCAATCTGGCCCGCGGATGATCGACGGGGAACGCTACGACACCGGCCGAACTTGCTAGGTCATGGTGACTGAGCGGGTGAGCATGCCCCCCCACTTGGTGCCCAATGCACAGGACGTTGTCTGTCGAACGACCGCAACTCAAGTTCTTTATTATCTTCTTCATCTCCGCCGAGATGTGCTTCAAATTTTTTTTACATCCCTCTGGTGTTGTGTCTGGGCTGCTGATGGCAGCCTCTGATGTGCTATGGACGTGCTGCACCCACTCCATTTGAAGTGACATACATAACAGGTTCATTAACGAATTGTACGAATATCATCATCGATACGACCAGAGGTTGTAAGTGTCTTAGGTGTTGTCACGCCGCAAAGCGCTGTGATGATCGTACACGCGATGGAGGCACTGCTGGTGTGTCTCCGCTGTCACCTCCTCTGGGCGCTCCGGTTGAGGAATGGTAAGTCTTGCGCGCGTTCGTGGCACGTACCACTCCATGTACGCACCGTAAGTCTTAGGGTCGTATGGAGGCTGCTCATTCCATACATCCATGTGTTCCTTGTCCATCCATGTCGTAGTCCACTCCTCCTGGACTGGGCGCCAGTCCTGAATATGACCACCCGCCCTCGATTGCTTGCATTTTCCAACAGAATTGATGTTAGAAAAGAAGACGTAAGCACTGTAGACATTACTCGGATGAAGTTTGACTCACAGGTGTACAGCTCGCTGCAGGAGCCTACCATCCGGGGGGCATGACCTGGTATGCACCAAAATGTCGCATTACGTGCTGTGGTGCATAAGGCTCCACCATATGTGCGAACACCCGGTGGCGGTCCGTCATCCATAACCCGATGTCCTGGGTGCATTGCACGGACAGCCTGTGTGGTGCTACCGTGCGCACGAAATCTAGATACCATGGACACCAGATGATGTCGCTCTCGTGCAAGGACTCGAACTCGTTGTGGTACAATGAGTAGTATCTCACTGGCTGATCCTTGGCCCAGCGCAGATGGCAACAGTCCACAATGAGTCGCATTGATCGGGGGGCATACGTGTGCACTGCTATCTAGATGGACGGTCGCCCAACTGGGAAGTGCTCCCAACTCCACAGCTGTAGGAGCACATAGCAGCTAGCCAGGCTGGGGGTACCACCGGTGCCGCACCGCAAAGCGTCACACAACTCCCAGTATGTGGCGCAAAGAACGGCTGACCCCTAGCTATACTGAGGTACCACTCCAGCCTCCGCATCAACCAACAACTCGGCGAGGTAGACGTAGCTGGGGTAGCAAAAATTGCCTTGTGTGGTTGGAAACAGGAGCCAACGAAAGAGCTGAAGAAGGTAAGCAACGAGGTGCGTTCTAACGACCTCGTCAGGTGCACTCTGCGGGCAGTCACTGAACTGCCTCAGCCAAGTCCAGGGAACACCATGTGCACCCTCCGGGAAAGGTTGGCCGAACCGACACTCCAGACTGGCCTTCTAGAGCGCCGACGGAGGGCCCGGAACAAGTGGCTCACCCCGGATTAGGAGACCGCGGATAAACGAGACATCCTACAGGGTGACCGTCATCTCATCCCACCGAAAGTGGAAGGTGTGCGTCTCGAGCCTCCACCTGTCGACAAGTGCCGATAGTAGACTTGCGTCTAGGATGAACTGGCATCTGAGGGACACCAGCCTCACAAGGGGCAACAAGCCCGTGTCCTGGAGGATCAGGACATAGCGATCCTCCAGCTTCCAGGAATCCCTCCCTGCCCGAAGCTGTAGGGGTGAAGGGCCATCAAGGTTACCACCGGCGATCCACAGCTTACACCGGTGGTCCTCATCGTAAAAGTGTTTGAGAAGCGCCGGTAGAGACATAGCTTGCAACACATGAAATAGACGGAATATTGCTGAGAAGATTGATAATGACCCTAAAATAACTATCACGAAATAATTAGTTGCATGAATAACTAGCAGTGCATGCTGTTGTTATTTTTCTATTTTCCACTTGTTTAAAACTAATTAATTAAGACAAACTAATTATTTCGGCAGATGTGTGTGTTCATTGCATGGTGCATGCAGATGTGTGTTCATTGAATGTTGCAGGCATACTTGAGTACGTAGCAACTAATTGCTTGCATGGTAACTAGCAATGCGTGCTATCATTATTTTGGCCAGCATGTGAATGCATGCTAGAATAACTTGCATGTCATTATAAACTACCACGAAATAATTAGTTGCATAAATAACTAGCAGTGCATGCTTTAATTATTTTCGTATTTTCTAATTATTTAAAACTAATTAATTAAGACAAACTAATTATTTCGTAACTAATTAACCTCACCAGCAGTAAGTGCATCGCATGACATTTTCTTAACTACAAATTATAGATTTAGAACTAATTATTTACGTAATATGAAGAATTTATGACCAACAAAAAATTGCTTTGCAGTCAATAAATAATTTATGAACAATCAAGTTTGTGGCCAAAAAAATTGGCTTCTTGGTACATTGCTAAACCTAGCAAACCTAACTACTTAAGTACGCTTCTTGGTAAATGGGTAAACCTAGCATCTAACAACTTAAGTACGCAGTTAATAAATAATTTACGAAGAACAAAAAATCAGCGGAGATAAAAATTACCAGCTAAATTGGCTTATAATGAAGGTGGTTAATAACGCTAAAATATCCCCAGAAATATAATCAACACAGAGAGCAACCGAAAGAGAGAGCGAGCGACTACAAAATGAAATCATGCTTGTCCCTTGCTAATTTATAGCTGAGAGGGAATCCTTCCTCGCGCGCGATCGGTTTTAATTCGCGTGCGGCAGACAAGGATTAGACGGGGGAGCATGGAATAGAAAGAAGTGATGGGTGACAAGATTGGTTAGTGGAGCTTTCGGTGAAAAAAAGACAAGTTGATTGATGGAGTTTTCGGTGGAAAAGAAAGGTGAGGGCGAAACCGAAACCCTAATCGGGGGCGAGAGCACGTTGCGGTTCTGGACGAATAAAATTATGGAAAATTTACACATGCATGTACACTATGTCGGGAGGCTCTACGTAAAATTTTATATTTTTTTGAAGTCATTTGCTATATTTTAAAATTTAAACAAAAATCACCGAAACCCGCTTAACCCTAACCCTAATTACGGAGGAGGACACGTGGCGGGCCATGGACGCCACCACACGGCGACCGTGCGGCAGCGCCGGCAGCTGTGCGGCATGGACGCGTGGCGGTCGGCGGTCGCATGCTGCACAGTGGCTGTGCAGTAAAGTACCAAATTTACCAAAAAAAATTATACGTGGCCATGTCCGTAAGTAAATACGAGATGAAAAGTTGATAGGATTAAGTACATTGTTCATCCCTCAACTCTTACCCTAGTTTAATTTTCTTCCCTGAATTGTAATACCGGATAAAACGCATCCTCGAACTATCAATACCGTGCAAAAACTATCATTTTTTTTTTCTTTTTTAGAGCTGATTCGTGCCACATGTCAATACCGTGGAAAGCCATGTAGGTCAAATACCGGTCCAACCCACTCTAAAAAAGAAAAAATGACAGTTTTTGTACAGTATTGACAGTTCGAGGACGTGTTTTATCCGGTATTACAATTTGGAGACGAAAATTAAACTAGAGCAAGAGTTGAGGGACGAACAATATACTTAATCCAAGTTGATATTACTGCCAAAAATTCAGCGAAGCAAATGGGCCGAAGGATACAGCGAGAAGACCGGGCGATGACACACAACGGCAGCATTTATTGCGTGCGTGGGCTGCAGGAGTGTGAAAGACTTGCTGAGTCGGAAAAAAATTCTATGGGGGACGGCCTCAGCGAGGCCCCTCCCTCATAACCATTGGATGACGTGAGACATCACTGTAGCATATGTGTATTAAAGAGAGATCCAACGGCTGTGAGGGAGGGGCCTCACTGAGACTCTCCCCGATAGAATTTTTTTTCCGGCTGAGACGAAGGCAACAAAACTGTTGAGGAACCGTCGCTAGCGAGTCCAGTCCGAGTGATTACCTCGTAGACAAACTCAGAATCGTAAGAACATTGCATGAATAACAAGAACAGAATAAGAGATTGAACACAGAGATGTAGGGGGACTTCTTGCTTCTCTTTATTCCTTCATCAAGCGATCAATACTTTACAATGAATAGCATCCCCTATTTATAGGCTACGACCCTGCTAGGGTTTGGGATGAGGAGCCCACCTTGGGCCAGGTCTGCCGGCATGGGCCCGGTTTCTTAACACTCCCCCTTGGACACTCATCCTTCATGTCCATGTCTCGTCAAAACTCCATAAAAACCTTGTGCGAAAAATTTAGAGAAAGAGTACATGATACACGTTCTGCTGTGATGCACGAATTGCCTCATTAAAAACCTTAGTCGAGAAACTTCAGGAAAACTTGTCAAGGGAAAAGGAGTATAATCCACCCAATTTCATTTAATCTCCTGGATTTATTTTTTGGGTACTCGATCTTCATGATCAAGCTTTAATAATGAGTTCGTGAAGGTTCTCCCCCTGAATTCTGCACTTCTCTAAGTCTCATCATTCCAATTAACGTATGCATCTTTCAAAACTAGACACTAGAAGTGACTTAATGAATAAATCTGCAAGATTATCATATGACTTAGTATGCAGTACTTTGATTACGTTCATCTTTTGCAATTCATGAGCATAGAAGAACTTGGGGTTGATATACTTTGTGAGAGGATTCTTCACATAACCCATATGTACTTGTGCAACACAAGCTGCATTATCTTCATAGAAAATAGTGGGGGTTTGCGCGGTATTCAATCCACACGACTGCTAGATGTGGTGAATCATCCGCTGAAGCCAAACACATTCTTGTAAGGCCTTGTACAATGCTATGATTTCCAAGTGGTTCGTCGAAGTCGATACAAGACATATCTTAAACGATTTTCATGAAATTGCAGTTCCACCACATAGAAGTTCATAGTTTGTTTGCGATTTGGCTGTATGCGGATCCTGCGGGTACCCGTCATCTGTATTGCCATTCATAGTTAGGTCTTGTTTCTTTCTGTAGAACAGACTAAATTCTTTGCTTCCTTGAAGGTATCGAAAGATGTCCTTCATTCCCTGCCAATGCCTTTGGTAGGTTCTGTACTATACCTTGCTAATAGGTTCACGACAAATGCAATGTCCGTTCTAGTACAGTTTGCTAGATACATTAGTGCCTCTATTGCACTTAAGTGTGGGAATTCCGGTCCCAGGACTTCCTCCCCCTCTTCTTTAGGTCTGTACAGGTCTTTGTCTTACTGCAAAGATCTCCCGACCATTGGCACTTCCAAAAAGTATGTCTTTTCAAAGTCAAACCTTTCTAACACCTTCTGAGTGGAGGTTGACTAATGTACTAATATTCCTTCAGGAACATGCTCAAGCTGCAAGCCTAGGCAATATTTGGTTTTAGCCAAATCTTTCATTTCGAACTCCGACTCCAGGTAAGAGCTTGCTTTCTTAATATCCTTCAGGGTTCCGATGATATTCAGATCATCTTCATACACTGCGATTATACAAAATCCATCATGGGATCGTCGTATAAACACATAGGGCTTATTCTCATTGTTCGTGTAACCTTTCTTGCACAGAAAGTCGCTTCGAGCGATTATACCACATTCTGCTTGATTGCTTAAGTTCGTACAATGACTTTTTGAGTTTCACACTGTATATATTTCTATTTGCTCCTATTTGCTCTGTCAGAATCCAATATTTCATAAAGGTATGCTGGTATCCCATCCATCAATTTCACTTCTAACTTTAAATTCACTGCCATTGAGATAAATGTCTAAAGGGAGTTCCGCCCGTGACTGGGGAATAGGTTTCTTCATAATCATCTTCTGGACGTGCAGTGAAACCTTGTGCAAGAAGCCTTGCTTTTTTTCATTTCTCTTTCAAACAAATACCCACTTATGCCCTACAGGGTGCACAAGGGGAGGCGTGCAGCTTACAGGACCAAACGCCCTTCTTTTATTCGGAGAGAATAATTCAGTTTCTATTGCCTTCTTCCAATCTGATCTTTTCTTTCATTCAGCGAGCGATGCAGGCTCTGGATCAAGATTGATGATTGTGGTAAGTTTCTTTGCAAAGTAAATGTCGACATTGGCTGTTGTCATATTCAAAGATTCTTCCGAGGTCATAAACTTTATAGCTATTTCTTCAAGGGGCGATTCTTCTAATGCTTCTACTTGCCCATCGCTGCTTCCGATTGTGGGGCAAGTCCCTTTAGTTTTTCAGCATAGATTTATGTGCACACATCCATGCTGATATCTCCCTTCATGGGAATGTTTAATTCTGGTGTGTCTTTTCTGAAGGTTCCATACCAGTGCCAGGTCTCAACTAGCTCCCCTTCTGGTTCTGGGGAACTTCGGTGATCGGCTGTGTCAAGTCCTTCTTATCCTTTTTCACTAGGCGTCCCCGGTTACTTCGGATTCAAGGGGCCGGAGTTCTCGTCCTTTCAGAGGCCTTAGGACAGGATTAGGGATACCTTCATCGGTATTTCAACCGTCTCCAGTGCATTGCGTGTAGGCACATGCTACTTGGTCACGCTCTTCAAATCACTAAAGTGGTTAGGCAGTTGATTCGCTAATGCTTGCAAATCGATTATCTTCTAGACTTCAATTGTCTTCTCGACTTTAATTATCTTCTGGACTTCTTTATTTGCTTCACTAGTGCGCGGGTCATATGCATAGATTTCAATTATCTTCTGGACTTCAATTGTCTTCTAGACTTCAATTATCTATCTTCTGGACTTCCCGTGGCTATTTCCCGATATTTTCATCAAAGGTTGATTTCCTCCCCCTAATGACGGGAAATTAATCTCATCTAATATACTATCAGCGAATCGGGTATTATGCAAATCTCCAGTCATAGGTTCCAAATACTTGATTATGGATATTGTCTCATAACCAACGTATATCCCAGACTTTCGGAGAAGGCCCATTGCAGTTCGCTGCGGTGATGGTATAGATACATAACCTTACAACCAAACCTACGGAGATGAGTAGTTTTCGGTGCTGACCCTTGCGCTAGTTGCATAGGTGGATGGATGTTATAGGCTAACAGTCTAAAATTGATGAGAGCTGCTACGAGCAGGACTACGTGTCCCCAACATCTAGTTGGTAAATTACAATTCTTCAAAGTTTTGCTAGTCCATTTTGGGTGCGGATATGCGGTACAGAATGCTCAACTTTATTCTCATTTTCATACAATAATCATCAAATGCCTTCGGAGTACATTCTCCGGCGTTGTCCATTCAGATGGACTTCACGTGATGATCAGGGAAATTATTTTTCAATTGTTAATTATCTGCGAGATTTAGCTTTGCAAAAGCATGGTTTCTCGTAGACAATAAACATACGTGCGACCATTCCAAGGAAGCATCGATGAGCACCATAAAATACCTAAATGACCCTTACAGGGGTTGTATAGGACCGCAAATGTCTCCGTGGATACGGTCCAGGAATGCAGGGACTTCATCCTTCGCTTTTAGAGCAAAAGGTCTAGTAATTAATTTTCCGGTGGCACATGCGGGGCACACAAAATCTTTCTGATTTGGGAAATTCTTTATATTCATATTATGTCCCTGTGAATTGTTAATTATATCTCTCATTATCCTAAGACCTAGGCGGCATAATCTATCATGCCAGAGATAGGTAAGTTCAGAGCTTCTAAATACGGTTTTCAAGGAAGTATAGGCTGCAGATGCCTTAATATTAGTGTAGTATAGCCCAGTTTCATATGAAGGAAGGCATTCTAATGCCATTGTTATATTTTCTTCACGCTTTGTAATGAGTAGGTATTCTGTACCAAACTCTTCTTTAGTCTCTACGTGGAAACTGTTAGCGCAAATATCCTTGAGAGTTCTAGTCGATTCTGGGTACAACAAGTCTTCTTCAATGACCAAAGTTGTGCCTATTGGGAGTATAATTATGGTCCTTCCTGAGCCTATTATACAAGTATCACTGCCTGCGATTGTCATAAGACTACCAGCATTCTTGCTGATCGACTGGAAAAATTCCGTTTCTCTCAAGATGGTATTCGTTGTGCCGCTACATGCTAAGCACACTTCCTCCATAGGGCGCAACACGCGTTCTAATATAATGTACTTTATTAATATGTAGCAGAAAGTAAGCAACACATAAATAAAATACTTCAGATATCATAACGTAACTTGCTATTATAAAGACAGGAAAATAAGTCTTGCAGGACTCATAATAAGAATTTAATGCTTTGCTCTCCTAGAGCTTGCAACCATTGTTCAATAATTCAAAATTCCACTTCAATTACAAACTGCAAGTTTCTATAAAAGATCTGAGTGCAATGCGTGCACTAGATCGAATCGGCGAAGTATTCAGGAACTTCTGCCTCAATCGGCTCCATGCGCGATCTTCTCCTCTTGGGCAGCTACAGCTGCGGCCGCTGCGATGTCCAAAGGAGTGATGATGGGGGCTGCTAGTGGGCTGTCCACATTCATAAGTGCAACTAATGGATGTGAATCCTCTGTGCCTGCATGGCGAGGTGTGCCTCATGCTATCATTTGCCCTTTTTTTTAGACTTGAAAGTATCAATAATATGCGACCCACGACCTTACCCTTCTTGCCACTCTCTTTCGTGAGAGGATTCATCACCTTGTAGCTACTAGCATTGGCTTCATGGCCAATATTGTTATTAGGTGGCTGTGAGATATAGTTCTTTCTTAGAACATCATCTTGAGCTTCCGCAATTTGCATGATGTCAATTAATTCGGCATACTCCATGTAGCCATCTTGACGATAGTTGTATGCGGATTGCACCGCATCCGGGTGAAAGGTAGAGAGAGTCTTCTCAATCTTCTACTCATCCATGATTACATTACCACAGAATTGAAGACTAATACAAATTCTGTACAAATTCTGGCCATGCTGGGTCATTTCTTCGAACCGCTGGTTCGTGACGCCAATCATATTCATATTCATGCAAAATTAATAAGATTACTGCTAGTAATCTGCATAAAATGGTTGCAAAATTATCATAATGATCTTCGAACTCCAGGTTCATGTTCCCATATTTTTCTATGCATTTTCACGATTTACTACTATTTTTAGTGATTAAAAGCAATATAAACAATCACAGATAATCAAAAACAGTAAATAAAGTGCATAGAAATAACAATAACAAAGATAAATATGCTTCAAAAGTTCACAATATGCAAAAAAAAATCTGAATTCCCGAGGTCCTTTTTTGCTGGAGAAAGTATTTTCGGCGAATTCTGCAATTTCTGGGGGTTAAAACACGAAATCTCGGTTCTAAGAGAAAATTCGCGTAATATGCAAATTCCTAGGGGGTTATTCTGTAAGAATTTCTTTACCCACGAAAATCCTCGTAATTTTCAGAACTTTGAGGTTTTATTTGCAAATTTTCAGTTCGGAGAAATTTTATTACGTTATTTTAGAAAAATCTGATGGCTTTTTTTTTTTGCAAAATCCCAAATTTCTTTTTCTCACGTGATTTCAATTTGGCTGGGGCCTTTTCTTGGCCGGCCTTCATGGGCCGGCTGTTTTCCTTTTGTTGGCCCGTCCCTTTTTCTTTGCTTTGTTGGTTTGCGCCGGCCGGACATTCCAATCCAATTTTGGCCCAAGTTGCCTGGCCTACTTCGGCCAGTTCAAGAGCAGCCAACGAGGTAGGTTTGCCTGCCCTGTTTCTTGCTATGGTGGTACGGTGCTCGTGGCGCATGCCGGCACGTTCAAGGTGCATGCAGGCGCGCACGAAGAGGACCAGCGGCCGCGCGGTGCACCCGGGAGGCCTTACGCGACGGCTTCGCACCGGCATCTCGGAGTACGGCGGCATGCGCGCTGCCGACAGGCACGGCGTCGTGGTGTACGCAACGGCCGAATGGAGAGGCGTTGTGAGCACGGGACCAGGTGCGGACGCGTTACGATGCGGCGACGTCCAGCCGGCAGCGCAATACTACGGGCGACGCCGTGCAGGGCTGGTCGCGGTGCGCCACTTCATGGCGACTACGATGGGCGCGCGGATGGCCCGTGTACAGCCGGCGGCGCTACAGGTGTGTGTGTTTATCGATGCCCGAGGCCGACGTGCTTCCAAGCGTGGCACGCGCGTGGCCATGCCGGCGGCCGGTGCGGCCGTGCGGGGCGGCTCCGGTGGCGACTTCATGTGGGTGCACGGGCGGCCGAGGGAGGTGCCATGTGGGGCGGCGCGGGTCGATGGCAAGTCGGCGTCAATGCGGCCGTACAGGGCCATCGACTGATTTTTTCCGAGTTTACTGTTCATAGATGCATATGTATGCGATGCAATGTCATGTAATATAGTGCGGGACTACATCAGTGGTGCGGCTTCATGCCGACATGTGCATGCTTGCCGCATGGTAGCGGCGTGGCTCTGTCGTTGCCTCTGTCGTGATGCGTGATGGCGGACTATGCCGACCGGTAACGTATCGCGAAGGTGGTGACAGCCACTTGCGGGCGGTGCCATGCACATGGTGCCTTTCGTGCTATTACATCCACAAACTACAGTGCAATCATCATCTACTCTTTCATGCAACCCACCGATCGGCTTGGCCGGTGACTTCAAGTCTGCTCGCGATAGATTAGAACGGATTTACACCGTAGAAAACCAATCTAGAAAGCCAAATTTGCATAATTGAAAGCGATCTAGAAAAACGATTCAATCTACGAGTGTCGTTCATCGACGGTTACCTTTTCGATGCGAGGAGAGTCGATCGTGCTGATAACGTGTTGAGGAACCGTCGCTGGCGAGTCCAGTCCGAGCGATTACCTCGTAGACAAACTCAGAATCGTAAGAACATTGCATGAATCACAAGAACAGAATAAGAGATTGAACACAGAGATGTAATGGGACTTCTTGCTTCTCTTTATTCCTTCATCAAGCGATCAATCCTTTACAATTAATAGCATCCCCTATTTATAGGCTATGACCCTACTAGGGTTTGGGATGAGGAGCCCACCTTGGGCCAGGTCTGCCGGCCTGGGCACGGTTTCTTAACAAAAACAACAGAGCTACGTGGCACAACGAAGGGCTAAGTTAACGAAAGCACCGTCGCGGGCCACCGCATCGACAGGCACCAATACGACCGAGGGTAAGGAAATGAGATGGAGGCAGCGAGAGGAAGCATCGTGCGACCGCGCGCCGGTGCGAGCGAGCAACTAGAGGCAAAATAGGGCCACATGCAGTGGCGAAAGTAGACACAACGAAGGTCAGAAAAAGCCGCGTACGAAGCGGGGGCAAGCAGGGCACCAGCGAGGAAAGGCGCACCTACGCAAGTGCTCTGGCAGGCGCAAAGGGCGAGGCGCGAGTCGACCTATCGTCGCGCGAGGCGTGTGCGAGATCGGGCGAAGCACAAAGACGGGACCTCGATCTAGCGATCAAGGCGCGGACGAAGGTGCGTAGGGCCACTGGCGCGCGTGCGATCGAACGACAGCGGTTTTTGGGCGACGTTGTCATGAACGGAAGACATTAGAGAGTGGAGGATGAGAATCCAACAGTGGATATTGTGTTGGCTGTTCGGACGGTTGTTCGGACTTCTGAACTTCTGAAGATCCAACAGACGAGACTTACTCATACCCTTTGAAGGAAGATCTACGGCTGTGAAAGCACCCAGTATATTACTGTGCTTGTAAGACACAGTAAAGAGAGAATTGCCGATAGAACTGAAGCTGTAAGTTTGGTTTTCATCCGAGAATATTCTCTTGTAAGGGCTATAAGACTCGGATTTTTAGATCCAATTTTTATCTCGAATATTATCATCTTGTTAGCTTTAGATATTAGACATTAGCTCTGTAAGAACACTTTCCCCTCTGTCAACAGAGCTTAATTCGGCGATTCTTTCTGTTGTTCTTCCGTGATATCTAGAGATCTTGACAATTGGTATCAGAGCCAGCGATTCCTTGGCTAAGATCTCTGAGAGGGTGGCGATCTGATTCAGATTCGAGTAGGGTTTGTGGGTTCGACACTGTAAAATCCCCAAACTCGGATCTCGGATTTGGTAAAATTCCTGGGCTATTTTCCTCAGATCTAGATGAACATGACTCGCGGAGGCAACAAATTGGTGGTGGAGTCAAGTGACAGCACAGAAGCGTCAGTGCTCAAGCAGGAGATCGCGGAGGCTTATCTTAGGCTTGATCAAGCTCAGAATCAGGTCACCATTATCAGGATAAGATGGAAAAGATGGAAGATTTTCCAAGGAAGATTGACAATATGGAAGGTATGATGAGAACTTTAATGCTACAGCTAGGGCTAGTAAATGTAGATCTGCCTAGCTCTTCTTCTCGTGTTCAGGCTAGAAATGCAGAAGCAGTCACTGAAGAATAAGAAGTAGTAAGAACTGAAATAGATAGAGAGTTGATGAAAAAGCTTCGTGAAACAAAGGGTGTCAATGTGAGTAGCACTACAGGCGTGATTCTAGAGGGATCCCCAGAGGATAGGATGAGAGAACGCACACTATCATTTGATTATGCTCGTAATAGGAAGTACTCATTTTCGGTTTCTGCTCTTGTACGCCTACTCTCTGTCGCACTGGGATGATGATGGATAGGGAAGAACCCATAAACTCAAGGCTAGAAAAAGTGAATCAGTTCCGGAGATCTATTGCCAGAGGGCCAAAGCTGGAGTTCCCGAAGTTCAATGGTGAGAATCCTTTAGGATAGATAAGACAAGCAGAAAAATATTTTGAGATGACAGAAGTGCCAGATGAATGTAGGATTGATATGGCACAGACGTTTGTCATGGGTAAAGCAGATGTATGGTTAAGAAGCTCATGAATATTAATCAATCCACCACCTTGGCCACATTTTTGCAAATTGATCTGTAATAGATTTGCTGATTGTAGTATTTATGATGTTATGGATAATTTTCACTCCCTCAAGCAGAACTATGCTCAGGTATCATCCTACATTGACAAGTTCAAAGAGAATGTGGCAGTGGTTAAGAGGGTGCACCCATATTTGGAGGAGCAGTACTATGTAGTCAGTTTTGTGAATGGTTTAAAAGATGAGATTAAATGCCATGTCAGACCGTTGAGACCCCATAATCTCACTGATGCTTATTGGTTAGCCAAAGATTATGAAAAGGGATTGCAGTACAAAAAGAATAAAAAGTTCACTGGATTTGGGCAGTCTAAACCAAACCCGTATCAGCAAGGGAAGATCCAATTGAAACAAGAGAAAGGAGAAGTATTCCAAAACAAAAATTATCAGAATACCAACAAGGTGAGAAGACCTGGAGAATGTTGGAAGTGTTTTGAGAAATGGACTCCTCAACATAAATGTAAACAAGCCCTAGCGGTGAATGCTATGATTACTGAACAAGAAGAGGAGATCCCAGTGCAACAAGAGCAAGAAGGAAATTCAGAGGAGGAGTAGATAGAAATTTCCAAAGAAGAAGAAGAGGAACAACTAATGCAAATTTCTGAATAAGCTTCCAAAGGGATCACAAACGTAGCAACAATGTCTATCATAATCACTATAGGGGGAAAAAGAGGTGTAGCTTTACTGGACAGTGGTTGCCCTAATACTTTTATCGATCACAAGTTTGCACTCAAGACCAACTGTAAGATCATCAGTAATGAGATGACTGGGGTGACCATTGCTGGACGTGGAAAATTGCAGACTGGATCTCATATTAGTGACTGTATATATAAGATCCAGGGAGAAAAGTTCTGCAATACTTTCAGATTGTTGGATCTTAAAAAGTATGAAGTGATTCTCGGTGGAGATTGGATTTACCAGCATAGTAGATTGGATTTACCAGCATAGTCCTGTAACCATTAATCTGAAGACAAGGGAATTGACTGTCATGAAAGGAGGGAACCAAGCTATTACATTTTCATATATAACTCAAGCAAGTGAATCAAAATTGTGTATCAACTATGAGCCGCTCGTATGGATAGAAACCCATACGCTACATTGTAAAGCCGAAAGTCAACTACCCACCCACAAGGGGTAAAGCTTTCAGACAACTACAATGCTCCCAAACATCTTTCCTCCTACACAACCTCCTGCGATTCGGAGCTAACACACGCCAAAGTACTAAATCAAGAGAGGTCTCATTTCCCTCTAGTGTGGTTAGCACGCAAAAATACTTGGATAGTATGACACAAGATGTTCGGTCCTTGTTGACTCGGGCACCAACCATTCACACCCAAAAGCACACCATCATACCATTGTGCCCAAGTCTAAATTATTTTGTTTTCAGTTTTAGTTTTCTCAATTAAACATAGCACAAGGTGCTGAATATAAAGTCATAATAAGTTTTTCTGTGATCAAGGTTATCGACTAAGTCGACAACCGCCCAATTCTACCAGTAGCTAAGCATGACTAAGCAACATTGACTCGTAAACTACTAAGTGACAAGTGCTCATCCAACGAACCCCCAAATCACAGCAAGATAATCCTAGGCTCAGTAGTAGAGGATAAACATTTGCCTACAGATTATGCATCTAATGGGTCAACTAATCAACAATAGTTTAACAACAAAATAGCAATGCATACATAGAATTTGCAAACAACATATTAGACTTTGAAAATAAGAGGAGCAATATGATCAAATGATGCTACATCTACTTGCCTTGCTGGTAGTCCTCTTGCTGTAGAGGATCACTCTTAGGTTCAACCAATTCTTCAGAACCTAACACAAGAACGCGAAAATCCAATAAGAACGAAGAACACCGAAAAAGACTCAAAAATCAAAGTCATCTAAATTCCATAAAATTTACACAGCAGCAAGATTATGGTTTTAAACAAATTTCGCAACAAGAATCATTCAATTTGGACTAAGTATGCAAAAGTTATGGCCTAAACAATTTCTTTCAGCTGGAAAATTCAAATTAAATTGATTTTGGTTACTGTTCATGGTACAAATTTCCAGAAAGTTTTAGAACATGAAATTTTTATGGTAGGCAGAATATGGTATTCTAAGAACAGCAAAATTGAGTTTGCTTCATTTGGAGTTAAATTGAATTACTTATGATTTTTCTAAATTATGAAACTAGGGTATAACTTTTTCAGAGGCAAAGACATGAATAAAACCTATTCTATATTAAAGAATATTACCAGAGGGTTTTAACAAATTTTAGTTTGCTCAATTTGGAGCTATAGAGAATTACTTATGCATTTTACAAGTTTTAAATGAATTTCTAGAACAACAATTAATGCTAGAGCAAGTTAATTCAACATACACAATTTTCTCGTACAGAACAGTGCCTACACATATTTTTAGATTAAAGTTTAGTTAAACAGAAATTTAACACAATTGGAATCACCTAAAATAGAGTTAAAATGAATTAGTTATGCAATTTTTGAAATTTAAAACAATTAACAGTTCACAAATAAAGGATTTCGGGAATTACTTATTACCAATCCAAAGTGGAAAAACCTGGGCCGTTGAGATCAGATCAAACGGCCCAAGCGCACAGCGGACGCGAACACGACCCAATAGTGCCGACCGTTGGATTAGATCCAACGGTCCATGTCCAAGGAAACGTTCGGAGGTCCGAATGTTCACGACGATTTGAGTCGCAGATCTAAAAATGGACGGCTAAGAGCGAAAGGGACAACCGGAGGTTCAAACGTTCTACAGATCTTAGCCGCAGATCTAAAAACGGATGGTCCCCGGGGACAGGAACGTTAGAGCTCCTAACGCGCTGAGAAGGTCTAGACCGTTAGATCAAGATCTGACGGTCCAGAACTGCAGAGGAGGTCCTAAGGTTAAAGAGCTACAAGAGGAGGTCCTGAACAGCTTATATCTCCAAGGGGAGGTCCTGGACGGTCAAGATTCCCACAGGGAGGTCCTCAATGATAAGGTCTAAAAGAGGGGAGGTCTTGAACGGCTCAGATCTCCATGGGGAGGTCCTCAACGGTCAAGATCTACCCGAGGGTGGTCTTAAAGGTTAAGATTTGCGAGGAGGGAGGTCCTGAGGTTTTCTTTACAAAAGACCAAGGGGTGGTCTTTTGCAAAGAGGACCCCGAGGGTGGTCTTAGGGGTGGTTTTTGCGAAAATCCCAAAGGGAGGTCTTCTTGCGAAGAGGACCCAGAGGGTGGTCCTGAGGGTGGTTTTCGCAAAAATGACCACGGGTGGTCTTTTGCGGAAACACAAAGGGTGATCCTAACAGTCCAGATTGTTGGTGATATGCCCTAGAAGCAATCATAGAGATGATTGTATCACGTCTATATTCATAAGTCATTGAATAAATGTTATTCTGTTCCTTGAATGAATCGTTAGTTCTAAAGATCAACGAGTATGTGACTTGTTGGTGAAACTCTTTTGACTTATATGATGTTGTTCTAAAAGTATCCCTAGTCGAATGTCACTGGTCGGAACACCAATGACTCTACGACCAACACATGTATTGGTTGATGACCATGTTTCACCGGTCATGGATAAAGGGATATCGAATCAATAATGTGAACACATGTTAGAGAACATGGGGTTGGATTGACCCACCTTGAGACACTATTGAGATTGTTATGATCCTACGTGTCATTAGTTGGTCTCAAGCAATGATGATGTATAATCCTTAGACCTGAGATCAGCATGGTTCCCTACATGTGTAATAGCACTCTTAGGGGTTGCCAAACACTACTCGTAACTGGGTAGTTATAAAGGTAGCTTTCGGGTATACTATGAAACATGCGGAGGGATGTGACTGGTCGGATATGTGATTTGCCCCTCCAAACATAACGGGAGAGATGTCTTTGGGCCCCTCGAAGTGGTCGGATAAAGAAAGTGCATGGCCATGCCACTAGTGGTCGAAGTGTTCGACCACGTAAGGTTATCCGACAACTCGATCGAGAAAGTATTGAACAGTCCATGGATGACACTTTATCTCACCTAGAGTTCAACCAGATATCGTGAGGCAAAGGGAGAATACTAGAGTAAGTCGCTTAGTTCGATCAGGTCCAGACAAGTCGTATGAAAATACGAGAAAGTCGTAGACTGATCAAACAAAATCACAGAGTGGTCGAAACCTGATCGTAAGGAGTTACGAACTAGTCGTGACCGAGTGCGAACTGGTCGTATAGAAATAGGACCTGGTCGTAAGTGATGAGGACCTAGTCGTAGATCATATTGCATTAAGGTTCGTCCGATATAATTTGTGTGTATTCGGGAATCGTTATATCCTGCTAGGGACCGCTACGACTCGTGGTCGGAAAGGGTTTCTGAGTCACAACCGATTACACATAAACCTAACGGGTCACACACTTAATGGGTTGGAACAAACCAGTACGAATACAATTCGTCAAACGTGTTCGGATAGGATCCGGCACAGGGCGCTATATATAAGGAGATGCTTGAGGCTATCGAAGAGAGGGAGAGAGACAGGTGAGTCGTTTCCACTGAAACCCTAGCCGCCATCTTCTTGAGAGAGCCTTCCCGTGCGACTTGGTGCTAGCACACCGGCGTACGGTTGTTCCTTCTCTGGACGTGTGGATACCGTAGAGGCGCTACTGCATCCACTGTTGCGCTGAGGACGATCCGCGATCTTCACAAGGAACTGTGGAGCTTGCTGGAGGAGACAATCGACTACGAGGACGTTGGACGATCAGCTACGACCTCTACATCAGCGCGTTCTTCGTCGACTAGGTCGCCCGACTCTACTTCATTGCGCTGCGGCGTGCGGTGGTAATGATCTGTGATCATTTAACTTGCTTGGCATCCTGGTTTACATGGTAGAAATTTTGAATTGTTGCTAGCGTAGCCTACCTGTATCCCTTTAGTGGTATCAGAGCAATCCTGCATAGTTTTTGATCTAGATCATTCGCATATACTAGATATGTGGCAGTAGTAGATTGGATCTGTTACTGGTTTAGTCTGATAACCTAGATTGGTTCATATGGATGAAACGATCTAGGCACTGGTCGATAGGATCGATCATTGTTCGGCGATAGTAGATGGGATTTTCGAGGAGGCACAAATAAAGAGCACCATATCATTCACTTGACCTATTTTTGACTACCTTGCATGATACTCCTACCGGTCGGAATTCTACCATCGGAGTATGTCGCAATGTGTGGTCGTATAAAGGTAGTGATCAGATTGGTTCGGAACAGGGTTAATATGATTAATCCGATGATTTCCAAGGCTCGGATATGTGAATAAGATTCATGTCTCGGGAAAATTTTCTAAGAGCGCTGCCCTCGACCAGCAAGGGGCGCCGCCCCTTCGAACCCCGCCCGCTAACCGGCTAGCGGGACCGCCGTGCTGGGTTTTCGTACCGTGCGTTATAGATAGTATGTGTTCATGTTGCCCGATAGAATTGGATTCTATGCATAACTTGTTTTTGCAGGGTTTTATGTGAATAGTATGGCCCATTGTGTATGTGATGTATGAATGGATTTTCATGGCCTGCGTGTCATGCTGTGAGATAGCCATCAAGCTACATATTATTGTATAACGGCTTGCGTACCGACTTGTGATGCTTGAAATTATCCTATGTAATTCTTTACTAGCATTTAGGAGTAAATGCTTAGTAGATGAATGCGGTCGGAGACTTCAAGCATGGTGGTCGGAGAACAGGAAGCATGCTGATGGAGATCGACATGTTAAGGGCCATGTTATTTCACAGAGAGAGATCCTACGGTTAAGATCTAACCCAAAGAGATCTTAACGGCTAAAATTAAAATCTAAGAGGTCCTGAAGGTTGTCAAACTTACGACAACAGGACAAGTACCGCGCTTTGCCCGTCGGCTTGCCGCCGGCGACTCTGGTCACGATGGCATGAACCAACATTGGCAAAACGAGCGTGATACGAATGCAAACACGATGGGAGCACTTTCAACGGTGAAGCTAGCCTTAAACACCGGCGAGCAGGAAAGGAGTGGAGGAGCAAGTACGGCTAAAACTGAAAATGACGAAAAGCTCCGCAACAGTCTAAATTAGCAGGTGCTCGAGCACTACGGGACTATCGCGAAGGTACCTGGGCACAGAGGAGGTCCGGAGGAAGCTAGAGGAGCTCACTGGAACCGAGGAAGAAGACGAGGACAAGAGATCCTGAGCAAAATAAAGGAAAAAGGAGGGTAAGGACAACTTCACGAAGGCCCAAGGGAAATCCATGAACAAAGAATTGAACGGAAGAGGTCCTTACCAGAGTCGAGGACGAAGGAGACCACCTTCGGCCGCAATCCACGCAAACTCAAATTTTGAGTGACCCTGCGAAGGTGACCCAAGATTGAGTTAGGGGAAAGTTTTGCGACGAACTGAGGTCCAAAAGGGAGCGAAATGTAGGGCAAGAGGACCACTGGAGCCCTGTCGACAACGAAGAGCTCGGATGGTCGAAAATGGCGGAAAAGGGGGCTCTCGGTGATTTGTGCTCAAACACAGAGAGAGAGAGAGCTAGGTGGCAAAGAGTGCTAAAGAGGAACCAAGGGAGGAGCTCGGAGGTCCTCAAATAGCTCGAGGGTCAACGGCTACGCCAGGACAAGTTTTAATGGCGACAAGACCTAAAGCTCTGCCAAGTGCGAAAAAGAGGGAAGGTGCAGGTAAAGAGCAGGGCTAAACGGTGACACAGACGAAAACGAGGGGCTCAGAGCTGTTGAGGGGCCCCACGAAGTGACCAGTGCCTGCCCTCCCTTCCCCGCCATGACGCACGCTTGTACGGGCGCGAGGAGGAATAAGAAGAACAGGGGAGGAGGTCGTGACGATTAGATCTGAGATGGACGGCGGCGGTGATTGCTCAAGACATCCGGAGGTCCAAAACGGCATGGGAGGTCTGGGGCGTTGGATCAAGATCCAACGACTCAACTCACGCACCCAAACGACCGCGCTAGGTATGGTTAAGTTACTTGGCTCGACCGAGTCAAGTGGTTGGGTCTGACTCGAGCCCAATAGAGGTTTGACTAGGGTTTTGAATTGGAACAGAAACTTTGGGGAATTGTTTCAGGTAGCAAACTAACTCCAAAAATTCTGAAAGTTGACCTTGTATAAAATTTTCAGATGTTTTTATGCAGTGCATTTTCCTCTAGAAATTCTGCAAGGTTCTGAACTAGGGTTTGACTCAAAGTCAAACTGGTTTGACTGGCCTCTAAAAATATTCAAACAATTTCGAAAAATTGTGAAATTTTTCAGAGGAGTCCCACAGCATCCCTAGAATTTAGAAAAAATATTTCCAAAGGATGATCATAAGATTAAACAGGAAAGTTTTTAAAAGGGTTAAGATTCATGTCAAAAGAAGCTTGTGGTTTTGTATTTCCATAATTCCTTTACAAGAACCTTCAGAACATACATGAACACAAGATGTAAAAAAAAAAAAATTCTACACATTTTCTTACATTTGAAACACAAGCCAAGACTTGGGATGTTACAACCACCAAGAAGAAATTGTGACCATGATATTCCTTTGAAGGAAAATTCTGAGCCTCCGAATATCAGACCATATAGAATCCCTCATCAATAGAAAGAGGATATGGAGAAGCAAGTTAAACAGTTATTGGTATTCCTTTGAAGGAAAATTCTGAGCCTCCGAATATCAGACCATATAGAATCCCTCATCAATAGAAACAGGATATGGAGAAGCAAGTTAAACAGTTATTGGATTCTGCAGTAATCAAACCAAGTGAGAGCCCTTATGCATCATCTGCTATCTTAGTGAGAAAGAAAGATGGGTCTTGGAGGAAGTGTATTGATTATAAAAGGTTGAATGCACAAACAGTAAAGAACAAGTTCCCAATTCCTGTTATAGAAGACCTTCTTGATGAGTTGAATAGAGCTTCTATATTCTCAAAGTTGGACCTCAGGTCAGGCTATCATCAAGTGAGAATGAGGTAAGGAGATATACACAAGACTGCTTTTAGGACTTACTTTGGTCATTATCAATGCCATTTGGACTATCAAACGCTCTAGCAACATTTTAGTCACTAATGAACACAATTTTTGCTTAGCATCTAAGGAAATTTATTTTGGTGTTTTTTTATGACATATTAGTTTACAGCAAGAATATGCAAGAACATGTACATCATTTGAGCATAGTGATGCAGATATTAAAGGGAAATCAGTTATATGCCAAGAAGAATAAATGTGTGTTTGGAGTGGATCAAGTAGAATACCTGGGGCATGTCATCACTGCAGATGGGGTATCAACCAGTCCAGAAAAGATTATTGCAGTCCAAGAATGGAAAACTCGACAAAACAAAACTCAATTAAGAAGTTTCCTGGGTTAAACAGGATACTACAAAAGATTCGTCAAAGTTTATGGTAATATATGTAGGCCATTACATGATATGCTTAAGAAGAATAGCTTCTAGTGGGGAACTCAACAAGAGGAAGCATTTAAGAGACCGAAGAACTGTATGATCACTGCCCTAGTTCTTGCACTTCCTAATTTTCATGAATCTTTTGTATTGGAAACAGATGCCAGTGGCAGTGGTATTGGAGCAGTGCTCATGCAAAGAGGCAGACCGATTGCTTTTTTCAGTAGAGCTTTGGGAAAAAGATCAGTAACACTCTCTACTTATGATAAGGAGGCAATGGCAATTCTGGAAGCATTAAAGAGGTGGAGGCACTATCTTTTGGGTACTCAAGTGGTAATTAAAACAAACCAAAAAAGTTTAAAGTATATCACAGAACAAAGGATTTCTAAAGGGATCTAACACAAGTTGATGCTCAAGCTTCTAGAGTTTAATTACACTATTGAGTATAAGAAAGGAAAAGAGAACAAGGTGGCTGATGCTTTGTCTAGAAGAGAGTATTGCTTATCAATTTCTATTGCAGTACCAGTATGGATTAAGGAAGTTGAGAGTAGTTATTAGAATGACCCGCAATGTAAGATATTATTGGAACAATTAGTTCTTGATGAGAACTTAGTGCCACCCTACTCCTTACATGCTAGGATCTTAAGATATAAAGGAAGACTGTGTGTTGGAGCTAATGATAGTATGAGGATCAAGATTATTCAATCACTGCATGCTTCATCAATTGGTGGACACTCTGGCCAGATGGCTACATATCAGAGAGTGAAGAGAATTTTCTATTGGCCTGGGTTAAAGAAAATAGTGGATACCTTTGTTAAGGAATGCACAGCTTGTCAAAGATCTAAAGCTGAACATTGTCACTATCCTGGACTGTTAAGCCCTCTCCCTGTTCCTAATATGGCTTGGACTCACATCTCTATGAATTTCATTGAGGGACTTCCAAAATCTAATGGAAAAGAAATTATATGGTTTCCCTACTGCGATTGTTTCAGACAGAGATAGGATTTTTACAAGCAAGATGTGGCAAGAGATTTTCAAATCCTTGAAGGTGAAGCTAAGATTCAGTACCTCTTATCATCCACAAACGGATGGGCAGACCGAAAGAGTCAATCAATATTTAGAATCATATCTGAGATGCATGGTTTTTAATGAGCCTAGAAGATGGTATTATTGGTTGTCATTATCAGAGTGGTGGTACAGTACAACCTACCATACATCCTTGAAGATTACTCCTTTTCAAGCTTTATATGGGTTCCCTCCCCGGTTAATCAGTGAAATATCAATTCCTGGTCCTGAAGATGAAGAAGCCATGGATTTTCTAGTGGAGAAGGAAACAATGTTGCAACATTTGAAGGAAAATTTGATGCAGGCACATAACCGAATCAAGAAATATGCTGATAGGCAAAGGTTTGAAAGAGAATTTCTGGTTGGGGATCTTGTGTATCTCAGGATGCAACCCTACATATTAACTGCATTTGGGTTGAGACACTCTTTGAAGCTTCCAACTAAGTATTACGGGCCATTCAGGGTAATGCAACGAATTGGTGAAGTAGCATACAGATTACAGCTGCCAGCCGACGTGGGCATTCATCAAGTTTTTCATGTAAGTCAATTAAAGAAACACCTTGGCACACATGCAATTCCCAGTCCAGATCTTCCAATGGTTGGTAAGGATGGCAGGGTTAAGACTATTCCTATTCTTGTGTTGGAAACAAGGGCATATCCCAGGAACAGAAACCTAATTACTCAATGGTTGATTCAATGGGAAGGACTATCTCCTGAAGATGCTACTTGGGAGGGTGCTTATTTCATTAAAGGTACTTTTCCGGAATTTTATCAAGAGAAGATTCGTGAGTGGTTTCCTGCAGCAAATCCTTGAGGACAAGGATTTATTCAGGCCAGGAGTGATTGTCATGAACTGAAGACATTAGAGAGCGGAGGATGAGGATCCAATGGTGGATATTGTGTTGGCTGTTCGGACTTATGAAGATCTAACGGACGAGACTTACTCATACCCTTTGAAGGAAGATCTACGGCTGTGAAGCACCCAATACTTTACTGTGCTTGTAAGACACAGTAAAGAGAGAATTGTCGATAGAACTGAAGCTGTAATTTTGGTTTTCATCCGAGAATATTGTCTTGTAAGGGCTATAAGACTCGGATCATTGGATCCTATTATCGCGAATATTATCATCTTGTTAGCTTTTAGATATTAGACATTAGCTCTGTAAGAACACTTTCCCCTCTGTCAACAGAGCTTAATTTGGCGATTCTTTCTGTTGTTCTTGCGTGATATCTGTAGATCTTGACAGACGCCTACATGGCCGGAGTGCGCGCTTTCAACCAAGCGTTAGTTTTAGGTAATGGGAAACAATATCACCGAAAAAATTCGAGAATTGAAGAAAAAAAGAAAGAAGCCATCAACACAAGCTCCGACCACTTGTTCACCAACACAAACTCTTCATTTGCCTGACCGCAGACGGCATCACCCTCCGCCTCTGTCTCCTCGCCAAGCTAGCACCACCACCTCCTCCTACAGCCACAGGCCAGTGCCACCTCCTTGGTTCTCACCGAGCTTGACGGGTGACGCTAGGTCGCGAGAAGTGGAGAGCGTCGACTCGACAGTCGAGACGAAGCGATGCACGCAAAGGGAAGGTAAAAATCGTGTGGAAGGCGTGAGACGTTTTCCCTGTGGAAAGGAGTTGATTGGTCCGTGAAATGTTATCCCGTGGGCTCAGCCAAACACATCTACGAGCCGGGCTGGGAATGTTTCCCAACCGGGAATTTCCCTGTGGATTGGACCAAGATCCTGACCTATCCAAACTTGATGCTAGGGATGGCAACGGGGTCATCCCTGTCGGGGAGTGATGGAATATCTCTATCCTCAGAGAAGAAAAATTCCCTGTTCCTGTTCCTGTTCCCATCCCCGTCCTCGGGTGCTATTCTCCCTGTCCCCGTCCCCACGGGTTATCAGGGCCCTACGGAGACTCATATCCGAAAGTTAGATTCTGAAAGAAGAGAAAATAAGATCAATAATGTTATAAAATATGTATGAATATCCATATACAATGCTAAAATGATAATATTTTTTGATTAATTAGCATCTGAAAAGTAAAAGATGCAAAAGAGATTATCGGGCTATCGCCTTATCGGGTTGTGTAGTAGTAGGCTACTTGCCTACATATCTTATCGGGGGCCATGCGGGTAGCGGGGATGGGGAGTAGGAGAATGGCCCTATCCCCGTTTCACCTGATGGGGAATTATATTTGCATATTAATATTCCTGTGGGGGAAGAAATAGCTCCATCCCTATCCTCTAATGGGTGAATTTCCCGTCAGAGAATGGGGAATAGGGCCTCATTGCCATGCCTGCCTGCCTTCTAAGAACTTTCAGGTAAAAAAAAAAACCTGTGCCCCGGAGAAAAACTTGGTGCCTGCCTGCCTTCAAAGAACTTTTAGGTCAAAGGCAAAACTTCAGCTGGATTCCTTGACAGGGCTCTGTTTGGAAAGGATTTGCACATGCATTTTTTATAACCAATTTATCTTTATTTTGTTTTCTAGATTTATTTGAACTTTTTTTTTTTGCCAAACGGGTGTACACGCCTGCCTCCACCATTGGATATGTTAAGTCGATCCTCACGCAAAATGTTGAACTGGGTGAAGATGAGCGACACTTTAAGAACTCGGGAGCTTTGTCGTAGTTACATTGTGAATTTTCGCGGAGGATGTTACTATATATTTTATCACAATGTGTATTTATAAAGATATGGAAGTTAGCGCTGTGGAAAAATACTTATAAAGTGAATCCACTTATATTCGTTTCGCGGGGCTAGCTTACCCAACTACCAAAAAGATGGGCGAAGCTATCACGCACGCCTGCGTTATGTGCGTAATGCGCTGGGGTCTCTTCCCTCCGCTTTCCCCTTCTCCCGTCCCGTCCCGTCCTGATTCATCTCTTTCTCGGCTCCTCACTTGATATCCAATCTAGTTCCTCGCATCGTGTAGTCTAAAAATTTCGTGCATTCGAAATTATTTAAAAATATATAATTTTTAGAACTTTTCGAAAACATCTTGTTGATATTCGAGTTTTCGGATTTAATTTTGAAGATAGTTGTTGAGCAATGAAACTTTAGGAAAAACGAAACCCTAAAATCCGGTCTAGGCCGAAAACCATCCGGTCCTGCCATACTTCTCCTTTTTCATTTTTATTTTATTTTTTTCTTTTCTCTCTTTTTCTTCCCCTTCTTTTCTTTCTTTTTTCCCCTCCAGGCCCACCTGCTAGCCTTTCTCTCTTTCTTCCTTCTCTTTCTCCTTCCTCTGTTTCTTCACCCGACCCCCATCACTAGCGCCATGCCGCACCCCGGTCACCATGGATGTAGCCATGCAATCGCCCTATGTGCTGCATCACGACGCCCATCACGTCGCCTCGTCATCACCGTCCCCTGCCCAGCCAATGTGGCCGACCCCTCCTTCTTTCCCCCTTCTCCCTACTTGCCCCAAGCCACCCCTAGGTGAAACCGCGCCCACCTCATCTTATCGCCACTCCTGCAGCCATGCCGCGCCCACGCTACTGGCACCACGTCCTCGCGTCACAACTGGCACTATGCCGTCGCCTTGACCCGCGTCACCACCAACTCCGCATAGTGCCGTCGAGAGGATGTCGACACCCCGACCACACCCGTGTACGTCCGACAGCCGCCCCTAACGCCACAGCCGCGCGCCCTTGCCTCACCTGCCTGTCGCCTCCCCTACTTAACCCATGGCCATCCCCTCCTTCCCTTCCTGCTTCCTTTCTCCTCCATGCACAATTAAAAGCAAGCGAGCAATCTGTTCAGCCGCCGCACCCCGCTGAACCACGCCACCGTCTCAGATGAGCTCTAGTTGTCCCCACCATGAGCATCCGCATCGCCTCAGCTTCCCCCTCTTGGTGCTCACCTCCCCACTCCCGTCTCCACAGTCGAAGCGTCGGGAGCACATCGTCTTCCTCCCCTCCAGTCCCCATCGCCCGACAAAGCCGTCACCTCCTCCTCGCCGTTCTGGCTATCCCGGTGAGCTCCTCTCCTCTTGACCCGCGTCACGTGGGGTTCCAAGAGATCCCAAGCATTTTCCCACAACCAATTGTGAGCTTCCACCACTGGAGCACCGCACCATCACTGTCTTCCTCGGTTCCGACCGAAACCACCACCGCGACCGCCATTTCATCCCCAGCGAGTCCCAACCCAATTCCCCTCTACTAGAACACCCCCACACCCCCTCTAGCTTCCCCCATCACTCACTCCCGCCCCTTCCTCCGCGGCGCTACTGCCACGACTATAACACCCCAGCCCACATGAGCCTGGAATGCTACTAACAAAAACAAAACAGAATAATAAACTAAGGTTTTTCTCTTTAATTTGGCATAGTCTCCTTTTTAACTTTTAACATTTAAGGAGATTAATAAGCATCTAACAAAAATCAAAGTACAATAATACTATAACAGCCTTAAAGATAACAATCATAAAGATTATCATGGAGTCACCATCCGACTCATATTACAATTAACCAAATACACCTCACAAGGTGGACAAAATAAAACTAAAAGATTATGTTCTGTAGTAGGATCCACCAATTAAATTTATGTATTGATTTATTAAGCATAACAATTAACGTGGTGAAGTGTGCAACCAAAGATACTAGTCCCTCCCATGCATCTCGTCCTCACGAGCTATACCTATAACAAAGCATAACAACAAGCGTGAGTCCAAGACTCAGCAAAGTACAATTAAATCAATAAACCAAACTTCATAATTAAATCAATAAACCAAACCTCATAGCATAATTTGGATATTAATAAAACCCGTGACATATAGTTGCTCACAGTATCACCACAATCATTCAACTTTAATTACCATGCAATGCTCATGTTACAAATGCACTTTTCTTTTCTCATTTGTATATACCGGTAATGCATACCCATACCTATGCTTTTAGCACAGGGACCTTAAACTCACACTCCATGAGTGTGGGAACCTCATGCCCGTCTAATACATGACGGGGACCTCAATAATATCTTTGCTTGACTACCATGTAGTCCAAGCCTCAAAAATGAATGTATGATGCAAATGAGTCTATGCACTTAATCAACACGAGTATATGACAACCAACAGTAATATCATAGGTAAACATTCATTCTCGTAAATGATTAACAACGCATGAACAAGTTTGACGATGGGAAGAGCGCACTACCCCCGAATTCACACTACCACCTGAGTATTTATTAAACATTCTAAGTAGACATTACAAGGAAAACAACTATACAAAATAAATACATATATAGCATCGCTCCTAATCGCAACCCAAACGCCGTTCTTCCCTGAACACCGTTCTATCCCAAACAGAACAGTCACCTTACAGAAAAATCATAACTTTTGACCTAAAGCTCCAAAAATTATAAACTAAGACTTTTTGGAAACTACACACATAAACCCACAATTCCTCAAGTGGTCGAAAGTTCAGATTATTTAATCTAAACCCTTGTTTTTAACTCTGAAGACATATCTGTCATCTTCTGTATTATCGATTTAGAAATTCCATAACTTTTATTTGGTACATCGAAAAATAGTGATATTGAACATTTTGGAATCCACAGAGAATTATCTACCATAATAAAGTTAATCTAATTTTTTCTACTCTGCAAAAAACTTTGCTAACTTAACATTTTCCCCGACTATCCCCAAGAGAAAGACATAACTGAAATGCATATTTCAAAAATTCATAACTCCTATTATACTTGTCCCAAAAATGTGATCTTGGGCTCTCTAGAATCATTATAAAGTCATCTATATAATTCATGTAAACATAAAGTCCAAATTCATCCATTTTCATATTTTAATTTGCATAACTAAGTTTGCTACTCAGAACCTAGAGACTGAACAGGCACTCGGATTGTAAAAATCATAACTAATTATCTACTTATCCAAATAATGTGAACAAGAACTCTCCAGAAAGCTATTGAAATTATCTACCGATCTCTAGAAGACACAAATCCCTAATTTCGCATTGAACTAATTCAAATCTATGGATCAACATAATTGCAGATTACTAATCCACTGGCAGTAGGGAACCAAATTGATACTTGACAACAAATCGCATAGAAAAAGAATTAAACTAACTATTGGGGAATCGAAAATCACCCTCGAAGACATGTTGGATCCCGCTAAAATCTCCACAAGAATTCCCCTTTCTCCCTTTCTCCCTTTCTTCTCCCTCTCCCTCTTCCTTCTCTCCTTGGCCGGCAGCACCAAAAGGGAGTCCTCCTTCTTCTTCCTCTTGGCCAGCAGCAAGGAGGGGCACAGGGAGGAGTAGTGGCACCACCAGGGGAGGAGGGGAGACATGGGGGAAGTGCTGGACAAGGAGGGGAGTGGCGGCCACAAAGGGGAGGGGAGGGGGAGGCGCAACGGAGGGGGTGGCTTAGGGTTTGGCTGCCCTACCCCTCCACTAATGGGACAAGGTGCTGTGGGCTTTTGGCCCACAGCCTAAGTTCTCTGAATAATGCGAAAAACCCCCCTGAACTTGTAGTTAAAACCACTGTTTGAAACAATTCTTATCCATAAAGTATTTATCCTCTTTAAATATTTGGGGTATTACATTCTACCCCCCTTAAATAGAATTTGACCACAATTCTACTCGTCGTTCTACTTGAAAGAAAAACAAAACTGAAATAACAACCGATAACACGCACCCGACGTGCACAGTTTAGGATATCGCTTGCGCATGCGAGACTTCAACTCACAAGTTGATTCCCTCTTGAACTTATGGGACCACATCACCTTGATAGATATCAAGGTCTTACACCTCAACACTCGTCTCGATCCTTTTCAAGTACTCAACGGACAAGACTCGAAGGTAAGGTTTTATGCATTGGTCAACAACGCTAACAAAACCTCACACTCCGAATCTCTCAAGTACTCTCTCGACACTAGGTCATACAAAACGATATGTACCCCCGCAACCTCTAGAAACAAACCATTGTACCTTGGACCAACCTTGCCTTTAGTACCAAACCACACAACCTGCAAAACACACGAGACTCTTGTGCCATCTCTTAATCAATCTCTTCACCCTAACAAGGAGAGCCTCCTTTAACCAGGGATACGCAACGCAACTTGTTTTAAACAAACTTTAATAATTAGAAACCAACTGAAAACAAAGGATTCACATTGCAACCCACTCATAACCAACTACCCTCCAAAAGACTCCAATCCAAATTCAAAAGATTCATCATGAAAACTTTTTCACTTTCTAAGTTGGCAGTTGGATAAAAACACCACATAAGCCCAAAATATGAAATCACTCGAATGACCAAAACAATCATTTTTTCTTTTCTTAACTGGAAAAGACTACGCACCAACATAAAGCAACTCAATTGTAAATGACCTCCGGCATAAACACACAGGTTAAGCAAGAATCAAGAGAGCATCTCATTATCCGGGATAACAATCTTTTCTAAATCCTTTTTTTAAGAATTTAAATTTCCTTAAACTAAGGAATTCCAAATCATCATCTAACACACCAACTCATTTCTCTTAAATTGGTAACCTCAACATTATACTCACACCGAGCATATAATCCACACCTTGTAGAGAGACTCTACTGACTTCACCAAAACATACTCTAGCCAAGTCCTCTACCAAGATAATTACTTGGATAGCTAATTCCTAATGCACCCCAGAATGGATTTCACTCCCAATCACATCACCTCAATCCTTTAAGGATACACAACTCAGATTTTCTATCACACACTCTCATGTACCACATAAAAAGGGTTCTATCAATGATCATCCCATTATTCGGAATCCACTATTATTCTACTATTTCTACACATATTCATTGGGCAACCAAGGTTCTAACATAAAAATGTAAAGCCCAAATTCAACCTCCAAAACTCCTACAACAAACTTCTCATATAAAAGATAGGGAAATCCTCAGATTCAATCCCTAAAATTTTCACAATCCAAACGTACTCAATCATAAATATCAACATGTAAACATTTCTCGACCAAATTGTCTTTAGAAAAATTCTAACTCCCAGAGGATTACTCACTAAAGTCAAGGCATATCTGCCAATAACTCAACCACCCCTGCTATCTCATTAATTGCCATTACGATTAGATTACTTTGCTAATCTTACTCTCATTAAACTACAACGTCATAATTCACCTACACAATCTTGCAAATTACTCAATCGCGATACTCTAATAAATTGATCAAGATTCTCACACTTTTGATAATCCCAACATTCCAACATGAACTAAGGTTCTTGGATTATAATTTACTATAGATTCTACTAATTGCAACAATGCAATCAGTTTAGCTCTAAAGACTGACATTCTATTTAAATCAAATCCTCTCCAAGGAGTATTCTAGGAAATCAGTTTATCACCGAATGCATCTCAAAGAATTCAACACCCAAAGTCTCACAAAATCATTTAATATACACTTCAAAAGATCCTTGTGAAACGAATTAGTTGATCCTTTCTCAAAAGAAGAGGCAAATGAAAACAACTTTCAACACATAAAAAATGTTTACCACTCGTAGTAAACACAAGACCAAGGGAAAATAGTCAAATAGTAATGATCTCAAAAAAACAAGGATGAGACCACAAATGAGGGCACACTTTGTAATATCTCATTTTGCTTTAAGAGAGGACAATTGGATTAGAGAAGAAATTAGAGGGGTGTTTTGCTTAAGTTGGAGAACCTGGGCCGTGGGCTTTCGGCCCATGGTGCCCACGGTGTTTGGCCCAAGTGGGAAGCTAGTTTAAGAAGGGGGAAACCAAACCCTAGAAGCCTCTATTGTTGCAACGCAGTCACTGTAGTACTGCATCCCCCCTGCTACTGTCGACCAGAAAGAGGAAGATCAGCAAGAGGAAGGAAGAAGGGAGGAGGAGAAGGATTTCATGGGATTTCATGATAGGCTTCATGTTCTTTAAGGGTAACGATATGAAAACCTCTAGATGCCCCCAAAATTTAGTCGTTGTTCTTTCGGTAGATCGTCTAGGCAATGGGAAGATGGATTTCTATTCTATCCATATTTGTCATGTTTAGGGTAGAACGTTGCAGAGAAAATTAAGGATATTTAGACTCTGAATTAGAGTTCAGTGAAATTGGAGAAAATGTAAATTATTGCGTTAGCTTTCTAGGAAGGTCTGGATCATTAAAATCGGAGTAGTGAGCAAAAAATTATGACCTCTGGACTGCTGCTGTCCAGATTCTAGATGTAGTTGGCTGACTTCGTGTAGTTGGGTCGATTTCGTGTAGAAATTGGTAAAATTAAATATTGGTGTCAACTTGAATATTATAGAAAATCTTGTGTAGTTTCTATAACTCATATTATTCATATATTTTAAAATTTTAAAATTAAAATTATTAAATTGTGAAACAGACTGTTCTGATAGAATCTGGAACGGTCTTCGGGTAAATAAACGGGGTAGAAAATGGTAGAATCAAAGTTTCATTATAACTAGGAAAATGTAGGTTGTTTCGTGAGGATTCCAGAAAGTCTTAGTTGATTGAATTTGGAGTTCGTATGAATAAGTTAAAGCCATTTTACTACTGGGATAGTGGGTAGTACATCTGATAGATTTGGGCTAATTTGGTCGATTTGGCGTAAACTGGCGAGGTCAATTAGTGTGACGGGTTGGTGCTGTGGTGATGTGATTTTGATGATATTTTTGAGTGTGTGTTATTACTTGCTTATTCAAGGACTGTGGCCTCATGCGCTGTGCCATAATTTCGTCATTCGACTTCGTAGGGCTAAGAGGCAAGTACATGGTAGAGTGGTGAACAACGGGCTGTTCGCCATTGTCATTGATATTATTTATTATGCTTTCATTAAGCTTATTATTATACATGATATTGATGACATTGAGTGAATGAGATTATGATATTGCGTTAATGAGAGTGAGATGTTGAGTTAATAAGATGGATTATGTTGATGAATAATTAAATATGTTGCATCATTTACATTCATCATGATAGGAGTTGTACGAGCCAGGTCGGTGAGAAAGTCATGTAACTAATCCGGTGAGGTCGGTGAGAAAGATACATGACTAGTCCAGAGTGCTCTAGATAAAATCCTACTTCGATGGGGACTTCACGGGAGTGAAGGATAGAGTGGTTCATCGACGAATGAACACACCGCTATACCGGTATCAGCTAAAGAGATGCATATGAGCATGAGCATGGTGGTGCATTCGCATATATGAGTAAATTGTTAAATTGTGCAACTTTACCTATACGGAATATGGCTTGTTTATTTGAGTATGAGAATGGCATTAAATAGATAGATGATGATGATAACATTGATTATGGTTGTTAAACTATTGTTTATGGCTTTATTATATATTTTGCTGAGTCTTGGACTCATTCTTGCTCTATTGTGGTTTTAGGTGACCATTGATGATGTTTCTCTTGGGAAAGGCTAGCGCACTTGGAATCACAATCTACACCCAACCATTTGATTCATTGGATATGAGAAACTTTTAGTATAGCATGATGACTTATATTTAGGACATGGTGATGTTGAATAACATTAGATGATAAGTTAGAGTTGATTATTCATTCAATATACTTAATCGATTGGTTTGCGGTAATCTTGGTTTAATATCTTGCTATGCTCCTAGAAATAAATTGTCTATGATTGTTGTATCTTTATGCTTGTGTTATTGTGACCTGTGGACGAGTTTTATTGTTGATATGCTTGTTGTAATTATAAGTTAATTGATGTTGAAATTGATAGTGTAGTTTAGTGGCATTCTGGGCTCAGTGTTGGGCTCGGGTGTTACACACTTCGAATAAACTGCGAGTTACAAAACTTAACTCCAACCTCAATTACTTCTACTACACTCTTTCATTTAACAAAGAAAATAGTTTTCTTTAATTACAACCTCACTTTGCCAATTCAAACAAAAGAGCCTTTAAGATCAATTCACTTGAATCTCTTAAGAACCAATAAAACTTTACAACACGTCGCTCTAATCAACAAATTTCAACCACACAAGTCATGAACTCCAAAAGATCATGAATGCAAAATTCCAACCTTTTCATTTAACCGATATTACGAAAGGCGATCAAATTATTTTCTTTCTAAAAGAATTATCACCGCTCCCACAAGTCACAAGTAACACCCCAGCCCAACATGAGCCTGGAATGCTACTAAAATGACAGATTAATAATTTTAAACTAAGACATTATACTAAATTTCGGCAATACCTCCTTTGTATAGTTAACCATACAGAAGGTTCTATCGATTATCGATAACATAAATCAAATAATCTAAGCAACCAATCTAAATCATAATCATAAACCTCCATGGAACATTAACCAACTCTATTACAATCCAACTGATGCATAATACTTAATCAATAGAAAACATCTTGGCAGTTCACTCAATTATTAATTCATAATCCCAAAATTAATCATTCGTAAAGGTGCGTGGAGGTGTGCAACAGATCTTATGACTATTCCCTCCCATGCATGACGTTCGCCTATGGAGTACCTAAAAAAACAGCAAGAGTGAGTCCAAGATTCAGCAAAGTATAATTATTACAACAAATCAATACTCAACCCTATCATCATCATCCAACCAAACTCTATATAGTAATCCAGATCATATGCTCATGCAATGCAATGCACAAATGCAACTTTTCTTTTCTCTTTGCATATACTGGTAATGCGGAGTATGCATCCGTCGATGCATACCCATGCCTGTACCTTCTAGCAATATACATGAATAAAGATCATACACATACTACTAGCATTAAAGAACATGCACATCGTACTAGCACTAAAGAACATACACATCGTACTAGCATTCATGGGTAGAGATCGTACACATAACATTAGCATTCATGAACATTCACTCTTAATTATTATACCACTAATTATACTTGCCTCAACCGTGTGAAGCTTGATGATGCGGAGTGCGCGCTGCCCCTGGAATCAAACCACCTAAATATATATAACAATCACACTAAGGGGACATTTCTGGACAATACATTGCTAGAAATAAATGCACGACAAACTACGCTCCCTAGCGCAACCTAAAACATCAACTTCTATAGACATCGATCTGTCCCAAAACAGAACATCCTTTTTCTAAAATTCATGACTTTTCGTCTACTTATCCAAATCTAGTGTTTTTTGATCCTATTGAAAACTCATTAAGTTATCCACATAAAACTAGTTGGTGAGATTCCCAGATTCTGTCATCCTCTATCCTTACCAAACAGATTACTAAAACTACTAAATCTCGTCAGAGGTTCTGGACAGCGAGACTAAATCTTACATAACTTTCAGCACAATTATCCAAAAATTATGTTCTTTAGCCCTCTAAAAACCCTAATGAATATACCTACAACTTTCATGTTGGTGGTATTCTTCAAATAATTTGTTAACTAATTTCTATTGTCCGGTTAATACAATCTGCCCGAAACCTGACAGAGCCTCGGTACAGCAGCGTTGTAAAATCCATATCTGACAATCCGTCCATCCAAAAGGCCTGATACAAGACTCTATTGAAAGCTAAAGACATGACCTACAAATATCTAGAAGATGGCCAGATCGAATTTCATAGTTAACATCCTCAAAACAGTCGGGCATTACAGACTGCCCTAAATTAATCTAATACTGACATTGCTAAAATACAAGAATGTACGATTAAACGAACGTGATCAGGGGTTACCCTTGGAGAAACCACTGTTGAACGCGAGGAACACCATGCGATCCCTCTTCTCCTTCCTTTCTCCTCTTCTCCTTCTTCTTGATCCCTTAGCAGCAGCAGGGAGGGGCGGTGGCGCTACACTACGACGCTACAGTGCCATGCGATCTACAATGCGGTGCTCAGTAGATGGCTAGGGTTTGCCCCCATCTCCCCCTCTTGGGCTTCGTGGACCAAAGACCCAAGGCTTAGGTTCTCGCACAACTGCCAAAAGCCCCCTTTTCTCCTTCTAATTTTCTTTTTTAAGCGATTTCCTTCCTTAAAACAATTCGGGGTATTACACAATCTTACTAACATCAAGAATAATTCACTCTTAACAAGAATTGTTATTGTCAACTCTTCCTTTATAAAGCCTCCAAAAGCTCATCAAATTGTTCCATACTACTTTATCATCCCATCCTCAAAATGAGAGTATACCAAAACCGTACAAACTCACTACAACAACCACTTTACTTTAAAAGAGATCTACTACACAATATAAAAGGTTCTACCAAAAACCCTTTCATCAAAGACATACTATTATCTGACAATTTCACCATCATGTAAATATAGATCACCTATTAATTCTCATCCTAAAAATTTCTGAAAGAAACACAATATGTTGCTTCATAATTTCTCTATTATCTCAAGAAGATTACAACAACCACTTAATCTAGGGAAAACCAAGTATGATAATACTATAAAAGCCTTAAAGATAACAATCATAAAGATTATCATGGAGTCACCATCTGACTCATATTACAATTAATCAAATACACCTCGAAGGGTGGACATAATAAATTAGAAAGATTACGTTCTCTAGTAGGATCCACCAATTAAATTTATGTACTGATTTATTAAGCATAGCAATTAATGTGGTGAAGTGTGCAACCAAAGATACTAGTCCCTCCCATGCATGTTGTCCTCACGAGCTGTACCCAAAACAAAGCATAACAACAAGCGTGAGTCCAAGACTCAACAAAGTACAACTAAATCAATAAACCAAACTTCATAGCATACTTTGGATATTAATAAAACCTGTCACATATAGTCAGTCGTTCACAGTATCACCATAATCATTCAACTTTAATTACCATACAATGCTCATGCTACAAATGCACTTTTCTTTTCTCTTTTGCATATACCGATAATGCGGGGTATGCATCCGTCGATACATACCCATGCATGTGCCTTTAGCATAGGGACCTCAAGCCCACACTCCACGAGTGTGGAGACCTCATGCCCGTCTAATACATGATGGGGACCTCAACAATATCTTTGCTTGACTACCATGTAGTCCAAGCCTCAAAGCTGAATGTATGATGCAAATGAGTCTATGCACTTAATCAACACGAGTATATGACAACCAACAGTAATATCATAGGTAAACATTCATTCTCGTAAATGATTAACAACACATGAAAATCCATCCATATACACTATCCACTAATTGTACTTGCCCCAACCGTGTGAAGTTTGACAATGGGAAGAGGGCACTACCCCCGGATTCACACCACCACCTGAGTATTTATTAAACATTCTAAGAAGACAATCCAAGGGAAACAACTACACAAAATAAAAACATATATAGCATCGCTCCAAATCGCAACCCAAACGCCGTTCTTCCCTGGACACCGTTCTGTCCCAAACAGAACAATCACCTTACAAAAAATACATACCTTTTGACCTACAGCTCCAAAAATTATGAACTCATAAATTTTGGAAACTACACACATAAAACCACAATTCCTCAGGTGATCGAAAGTTCAGATTATTTAATCTAAACCCTTGTTTTTAACTCCAAAGATAGATCTGTCATCTTCGGTATTATCGACTTAGAAATTTTATAACTTTTAATTGGTACATCCAAAAATAGTGATCTAGGATATTTTGAAATCCACAGAGAATTAGATACCATAATAAATTTAATTTAATTTTCTCTACTCTGCAAAAACTTTGCTAACTCAACATTGTCCCCAGTTGTCCCCAACAGAAAGACATAAATGAATCCCATATTTCAAAAATTCATAACTCCTATTATACTTGTCCAAAAATGTGATATTGGGCTCTCTAGAATCATTATAAAGTCATCTATCTAATTCATGCAAAACAAAAGTCCAAATTCATCCATTTTCATATTTTAATTTGCATAACTATGTTTGCTGCCCGAAACCCACAGACTAAATAGACACTCAAATTGTAAAAATCATAACTAATTATCTACTTATCCAAACAATACGAACAAGAACTCTCTAGAAAGCTATAAAAATTATCTACCTATCTCTAGTAGACACAAATCCCTAATTTCGCATTGAACTAATTCAAATCTACGGATCAACAGAACTGCAGATTATCGATCCACTTGCAGTTGGGAACCAAACTGATACTTGACAACAAATCACATAGAAAAAGGATTAAACTAACTATTGGGGAATCAAAAATCACCATCGAAGACACGCTGGATCCTGTTGAAATCTCCACGAGAATTTCCCTTTCTCCCTTTCTTCTCCCTCTCCATCTTCCTTCTCTCATTGGCCGACAGTACCAAAAGGGAGTCCTCCTTCATCTTCCTCTTGGCCAGCTGCAAGGCGGGGCATTGGGAGGAGTAGTGGCACCACTAGGGGAGGAGGGGAGATGTGGAGGAAGTGATGGACGGAGGGGGGTGGCAGCCACAAAGAGGAGGGGAGGGGGTGGCTTAGGGTTTGGCTAACCCCTCCACTAATGGGCCAAGGTGCTGTGGGCTTTTGGTCCCAACTCAGCTTCTCCGAATAACGCAAAAACCCCATCGAACTTCTAGTTAAAACTACTTCTTAAAACAATTCTTATCCATAAGGTATTTCCCCTCTTTAAATATTTGGGATATTACAACGACGCACCGACCGCGTCTCCTAGGGTCGCCACCGCTAGCTCGCCTCGGCTCCTCTCCGCCGACACCGTCTGTGTTGATGAGTTCTACTCTACCACCCTGGTGAGCTCCCTCTCCTACTCTAGTGCTGTCATCCCATCTCCTCTCCCACGGTCGGCTGCTGCATGCTGCCAACCGGCCGCCTCGGTGCCGCCCGATGGACCGCCCTCCTTGGCCGGTTCCATTTTTCCACCCACAACCATTGCCATATCCCCCTCGTCGACGACGAGCGCTGCCCGAGCTGCCAGCCCTGCTCCCTTGTTTCATCTGTCTCTCCCTCTACTCTGTGCTCTCTGTGTGTATGAGTGTGTATGACAGTGGGCCCCCTGTAAGTGATTACATGATCCGTGCAAATAAGTGATAAACTAGGAGATAGTTACTAAGATAATTAGCTTATGCAATTAGTGTCAGTTAGTTGTCATAAGTGTTGTATTAGCATCTAACTATAAAACACAGATTTAATCTTAAATTAGGCTAAGGTATAATCGAGCAAATGGCCTTCATTAGGTATGAATTAGATCATTAAGATAAGTTAGTTCGTGTATAGTTACCTACCATAACTAGTTATTAAGATAGTCTTAACAATAAACGATAAATCATAGAAAAATACAATTACAACTAAACCCTTACTAATTATTGATTAAATAAAATAACTAGTTTCAGTTGAAGGCTAGCTAGGTTCTGTTGGTATGTCATTACACATAGAACCTATACAATACGTAGTAACACTGCTACTTTGTTAAGTACTACGACTATGATTAAGTAGACGTCATTCGGCTAAACAACTCAAGCAAACTAGGACCTTTGTTTAAGATGGTGTCAAACCATCAAATGGACACCTTAATAAGAAGTAGTCATATAGACAGTAAGGAATGTATAGGTGGCTATTAACCCTAGGTCATTAGCAGTGACTGAGTTGAGAGGTGCTCATTCAACAAGCACAGTTCAATTAAAACAAGATATGACGAATATGCCTCACGCATACCTAGGTTTTACTTGGAACTCGAAGCTAAAATACAAACTTCATAGTATATAAGATTACTAGTACTATTAGATAGTCATAAAGGTTAGCAGTAGCTGTGACCTAGCTTTATACTAGTAATCAAGGTGATATGGTTGATCACTATACAAGGAATAGTATATAAGAGCCTATAGGCCTTGTACTGTAGTATCTACTTAACTAGAAGTAATTATTAGCATGTTGTAGCTAAGGATCAACCAAGTATGATAGGTTTGCTTTAGTATATGCCAAGCCACGTAGGTATTAAGACTAAGTATAAATTACCTCAAAGATGAAATGTAACATCCCAAATTCCGTACTTGTGTTTCAAATGTAAGAAAATGAGTAGAAATTAAAACTTTTTCTTACATCATGTATTTCCAGTGTGTACTAAACAATTATTGTACCAGAGTATGGAAATACAAAGTCATAAGTCTTTTGATCCAAATCTTGATCCTTCAAAAAAAATCTTGTCGAATGTTTTGATCATCTCCTGGAAATATTTTTCCTAAGTTATTGGGATGGTTTGTGGCCCCTCTGAAACATTTTACAATTTTTGGAAATTGTTTGAATAGTTTTAAGGGCCAGTCAAACTTGTTTGACTTGTAGTCAAACCCTAGCCTAGCACACTGTATGATTTTTGGAGAAAAATGCTCAGCATAAAAACCTGTGGAAATTTTATACTAGGTCCATCTCAAGGTTAGCAAGCTACTGTCAAAATTTCATAAAATTTGGAGTTAGTTTGCTACCTCAAATAAATCCCCAAGTCTCAGCTTTTAATTTCAAAGTCAAATTTGGATTCACTGTTCCTCGGGTCCGCACCAGTTCTGGCTCGTGCCAACTGGCTCGGTCAAACCAACTAACAAAGACCACCCGAGCCCGTGCAACCTCGCCACCCAGCACCCTTGGATCTCAATCCAACCGCAAAGACCTCCTCTGGTCTTTGTAAAAGACCTCCCACCCGCGCGACCTCCCCCTGTTCTCTTTGCAAAGACAACCCTCTAGGACCTCCCCTAGGAGCTCCTTTGCACCTTTTGCAAAGACCACCCTAGGGCGACCTCCTCAGCCCTCCACGACCACCCCTAGCACTTGGGTGATCGTGGGCCGTCCATCTTGAGATCTGTGGCTCGGACCTCCCCTAAGTGTTAGGACCTCTAACACATAGTTCTAAATCTGAGCCCTTAGATTTTAATCCAACAGCTCACGACCTCCCTAGTGGAGCTCTGTGCTGATTTTAACCGTTGAGCTCTTTGACCGGTCCTCCCTGATTCTCTCACTGACTGTGGGGCCTGGTCATTATCAAATTTTGTGCATGGCAGTAGAGAGCAGTGCCTTGTCAACTCTAGGGCTGACAAACGGCTATGTGCTGCCAACATTAAATGTCTGGCAGTCCCTTTTTGCTCAAAAGTCTCTCTCACAACCTACTCCCATCATGTCGAGTGTCCTAGCTTGTTGAAACTGTGGACACTGCCTTCTTCTGCCTCTCCGGCTATATCTTGAGCCCGAGCTTCTCCCTTAAGCTTCTTTGGATCCATTCTTGCACCTCTAACTTCTTTCTCTGCTCTTGTGCTCAAAACACACGAAAGTCTTTGCCACCATTCTTTGGACCTTGGAGCTCCTGTGTGACCTCCGAGCTCAAAGGTGGTTCAATATTGCAATATTGGTCGTCTCTTTGTCATCTTGGTCACCTCAAGTCTCCTAACTTGTTTTGTTTAAACCTTCACAGAGGTTGACAATTTGGGGAGCCTGTTTTCGGGGCCGAGTTGGTCGTCTTCCTCATCTCCGGCGAGCACCACTGTCACCGGAGCTCCTGCGACCACTCTCGCCTCCTTCAATCCTCGGTGAGTACTTGATTCCAAAACCCGATCCTCTTAGACCTCTTCGGTTTTCATTTTTGGCCGCATTTGGTCTCCGGCGGTTATCTCCGGCTAGCCGCCGGTATGGTGCGCTTTAGCCCTAGCTGTTGGCACCTTTAGGTTCTTCTCACTATTTGGAACCCAGCCGAGCCTTTGGTTCTCGCCGGCGAGGTCCCCATCGTCGGCGGTGAGCTAAAAACCGAGTTCATGTTTTTGTCGTGCCTTACTCGGACAAGTGTTGTAGCCCAATGATTAGCATTTAAGTTGTCCGAGAGCCCAATCATTAGTGTTAAATGTTGTTCTTGTCGGCAAGCCAAGGGTGTCATTAAGTCACAGGACCTCCTTGGGTTCTTCGTGACCGTCCATGACCACCCTCGTGTGAGATCCTGACCATCGGTTTTGGTCTGCGAAAACTTAAGTCCCTGGACCTCCCCGAGTTCTTCGCGGCCGTCTAGGATCACCCCAAATTAGATCTAAACCGTCGATCCCTTTTTCTGTTTAAGCCTAAGTCGTAGAACCTCCTTGTTGTGGTCATAGCCGTTCATGAGCTCTTCATTTTATCTTGACCGTTAGATCTCTTTGTATAAGTCTCTAGCTGCCAGGACCTCCCCGCTGAAATCCTGGCCGTTAAAGACCTCCGTAGGCTAGATCTCAACCGATAGGATCACCCTCCACCTTGGGGTCCTCTTTGCAAAAGACCTCCTTGAGGTCCTCTGTGCGAAAAGACCACCCCTGGTCGTGTTATCAAGACCACCCTCTCGGACCACCCCACCGAGGTCCTCTTTGCAAAAGACCACCCCTAGTATTTTGTAAAGAGAACCTTCAAAACTACCTTTAGGGTCCTCTTTGCAAAAAGACCACCTCTGGTCCTTTGTGAAGAAGACCGCAAGATCCCCGCCTAGACTGGACCGCTCAGACCTCCCACGGAGATCTACACCGCCCCACTCTCTATTAAACACTGTCTCATAGGACCTCCCACGTAGATCATGGCCATCCATGACCTCCTCGTGAGATCTTAGCCGCCACGACCTCCCTTGGAGATCTTGACCGCCTAGGACCTCCTCGCTTCATCTTAGCCGCTCGGGACCTCCTCCCGGAGATCTTGACCGTCTAGGACCTCCTCCTTTAGATCCGTGGCTTTAGGACCTCCCGCCTCGGATCTAGACCGTTAAGACCTCCCTGGAGATCTTAACCGTCCGCACCTCCCCTTAGTGAGATAGCCGTAGGACCTCCTCGTGGAGCTTGGGACCGCCAGATCCTGATCTGACGGCCACGACCTCCCTAGTGCGCGAGGAGATCCTTCGCGCGTGCTGTGCCTCCAGTGGTCGGGACCGTTGGATTCGATATCCACGATCGGACCTCCTCATGCGCGCGCGCGCTGGTGCGCTGTGCATCGGTGCTCTGTGACCGTTGGATCCCGCATCGACGGTCCAGACCTTCTCCTTTTCGCTAGCTCCCTCGGACCTCCCGAGACCTCCCAGTTTTCAAAGTGTTTAAGTGTTCTAATTTTCAATCGTGCATAACTTTTTCATTTTAACTCCTTTTTGAGTGAAGCCAATTCTGTTAGCTTCCTCTAGTAATAAACTTGTTAATAAAACTGACTTTAGGCATGTTACTATTTCCAACAAGATTTCACATGCAAATTAGTTTTGTTCATTTTCATAACTTGAAAAATCATAACTAAATCATTTTAACTCCAAATGAGGTGAGACCACTTGTGTTAACCTTAAAATGTCAGTAGCCACCTATCATAAAAATTTCAGCTGCACCACCTTTCTAGAAATTTTTGCCAAACAATTTAATTATGTTGAACAGTAACAGATTGCATTTTTTTTTTAGCCGAACCAAATTGTTTTGATCATATCTTTTGCATTAAAAGTCCAAATCAGTTGGTTCTTGTTTCTAAATTTGTTATAAATCATGCTCTTGCTGCTGTAAAATTTTCAGAGCATTTGGAGCATTTTGGTTTTAGAGTCTTTTTCGTTTTCTTTGTTCTTATCTGTTCTTTTTCGCTCTTTCGATAGGTTCCGACGATTGTGCCATCCTTGAGAGTGATCCTCTGCAGCATAGTGAGCAACAGCAGCCAGGCAAGCAGTTTGATCATTTCCTATTTGATCCCATTACTTTTAAAGTCTAATATTTTGTTTAACTTCTATGTATGCATTGCTATTTTGTTGTTAAATTAATTAGTTAATCCTCTAGTTGCATAATCTATAGGCAAATAATTAGCCTTTACTACCTAAGCCTAGGTTATTTGCTGTGATTAGAGTTCGTTGGATGAGCTATTGTCACTTAGTAGATTTCGAATAAATATTGCTTAGCCATGCCTAGTTATCGGTAGTATTGGGCGATCATCGACTTAGTCGATGGTCTTGATCACACAAATACTTATATTATTCCATTATGTCCAATCCTTGTGTTTTACTAATTTGCAAATCAAAAACTGAAAACAAAAACTATATCTTGACTTGGGCACAATGGTATGTTGGTGTGATCTGTTGGGTGTGAATGGAATGGTGCCTAAGTCCCTAAGGACCGAGTTACTTGTGCCATTGATCCAAGCAATTGTTGCGTGCTAACCATACGAGGGGGATATGGAACCTCTCTTGACTAAGTACTTTGGGAGGTGTTAATTATGAGCTGGTCGGTGGGTGTGTTCATGTGTGTGTGTTTGTGGTGTGGGAGGGGAGCATTAGCAGTCCGGTTAGGCTGTCTAATGTGTCCTTATCCCCGTGGGTTGCGGCTCTTAATTAGCATCGTCCATTGGAAAGTGTCTTGTTAGACTTAGTCGTGCCTGCATACCAAAGGAAGTATGCTAACCGTGGCTGGTGGAAAGGCGGTCTATCGTGTGGGTACATTGGTACACCCCTGCAGGGTTAAAACTATTCGAATAGCCTCGTCCTAGGTTATGGACACGCTTGGTTATTTCCCACAAGAACTAGACTACAATCTTTTAAAAACTTAAAACTTGACATGGGTGGTATGAAGGGGTACTTCATGCTATTGTTGTGGTGGCTATTGGGTTAGTCACTTCCAAGATGCTGTCATCTACCTATTGTTATATTGGTCTCTCTTTTATTTGAACAATAAGATTTAATTGCCAACTTGCTTTTAAATGTATTACCTTATTGCAAAGAAAACTTGCTTTATGCTAAAAATAAGTCCAGAGCCTCCTCCACTTAAATAAAGCTTGCATGTAGTTAATTATAGTTCTGTTATCTTACACGTCAGTCTTGCGAGTACAAAAATAATTTTTGTACTCAGATGCTATGCTTAATTGTTTTGTTGCAGAGGAAGAAGGTGAGCTCGAGGGGCCTCACTTTTGTGAGATTTGTTGTGGCGGTGTCTGGAGCGATTAGCTTGGCGGTCCGGTTGGTTGCCTTGTGGGTAAAGGAACACCGATTGGCTTTTGTTTATCGCCATCTTATGGCCCTTTGCTTCATTGTTTAAATTAGTTACTTATGTGTTATTTGGCAGTCGGCCTCTCTTTTGTAATAACTCTCTTTATATTATGTATGTCTTCTGATTTGTTGCTTTAGCTTCGGCTCTATGTGTATGAATGGAATTGATGCATAATTTTGTAACGGGGTGTGTATACTGTATTTCTGGAAAGTATACATATCTCGAGGTTTGGTTTATTTGATTTGTGCTGCTAGGACCAAGTGGGTGGTTAAGCAGTACAAGCCGAATAAACCGGGGTCCTCACAAAGTTGGTATCAGAGCCATTCCGACCGTAGTAACCCAAGCTTGGTCGTCTTTAGGATATTTTGGAAAACTTAATTTCAAAGTATCAAATGCTTTATGAAAGCTTAAGTAAATTCTCATATTTTATTCCTTATCTATCTTAGCTTTCTTCTCTCATCTTACTCTAATTTGAGTTTTGAAAGTTGTTTTCCTCTCCTTCCCTCCAAAGATAGTCGTTATCGATTAATTGGGTTTTGGGAACCATTGAGTTTGGCAAATTGAAGTGTTAGTTACCCTCTACAAGGTTTTGAAGCTTCGGAAGTTGAAGATTTCGGCTTAGAAGCTTGGATGCAAAATCTAGACAGCAAGCGTCAATTTCCGAACAGCAAGCTCAAAGGTCCTAAACAAGGTAGATAATGAGAGTTTAATTAACTAAAACCTGTGGGAATAAAAGGGTAAGATGTGATACTAGTTGGCTAAGTACCTAACACTATATTAGTAGTGTTTCGCCTGCTCTTTAGATGTGCTAAGGTTTGAGTTAGGTGCTGAAATTTACCTTCCTAAACCGATTGCTCATTCTTTCCATACGAGTTAGTCGTACTAGGAAGTTGATCTTGTGATTAAGACCTTGTGCTGATTTTGTGTTTGTTTTTGAGTTTTTGAGTCCATTTCCTTGCGAGTTATTGTTTCCCTTTGCCTTTAGTTTTCAGGGTTGGCCCTTATCTGTCATAGTATCTATCCCCACCCCCAACTTTCCGCAGTATTCCCCAGTCCTTGGCTTTTCTAATCACGTCTTTCAGCTTCTAGTTTTTGGGTTGTTTGCTAACCCATCTCTTTGTAGCAGGATGTCGGGACAGACCAGCAGCGGACTAGGTCAGCAAGCTGGCTGGGATAAAGATCTTCCGATCTCCGACTGTCCGGACAAGGCTTGCTTGCGCCTCCACTCAGGCGATTGTGACGGAGTTTGTTCCCATTGCCCTGGGGAACGGCAATTGCCTCCCTTTTTCATTGGTTATGGTGAAGGGAGCCATGTCGTCAAAGGTCGTGAACTAGGAAAGGTCAAGGTCTGTCAGCGATGTGGTGAGGAAGGACACTACAGCAACGAGTGTACTACAGCTTGCCCAAACTATGACGAAGACCACTTGCCTAGAAACTGTCCGACTGCCCGAATCACTTGTTTCCTCTGCAAGGGAAGCAATCACTATCCCAAGGAGTGTAGCATGAACCTGGTGATCTCCAAGTCACTAGAACTTCAGCGACTACTTCTTCGGTCATCTACAAGTATCGCAGTCGCCGATGTCTCCGGACCAGAGAAGTTCTCGAATGATTTGTCTAAGGAACTGCATGATAGATTACCAGTCTATACCTTCCCCGACTTTCAGATTGTGGTGGAAAATCCCGTTGTTGCTAAAGGCAGAAAGGGAAAGCCAAAGGATCGTCGCAAGCGTCAACAGATAGCTGATGTCACTTGTTTCTTCTGTAACAACAAGGGTCACTATGCGCTTAATTGTCCTAAAGAGAGTGCAGCCACCCCTCGTCCTCTGCGGGCCGTGCCCCAATCTCGTGCACCTACGAGTCAGCAGAGCGGCCTCTGCAATCTTGCTGGAGTCGCTTGTTTCTTCTGCAAACGCAAGGGCCATTATGCTAATAAGTGTCCTATGAGGCTTGCAGCAACCTCCCGTTTCTTTTCGCGGCCTGTGATTCGATCACATACACCTGCGAAACATCCTGACCTGAAGGTTGTTCGTACTCAAGACAACTCCATCTCAGCTGGGAAAGCACAGGAGGTACCCGATATCGTGTAGGTACGTTTGTTGTTACCTCTCGCCCTGATACAGTTCAGGAGCATCTCCTTCTCTTGTATCCCCGTCTTTTGCTACTATTGGTGGTCTTTGTTTTGCTCTTTTATCTGGTGCCCGGCACTACCTCGGTTTTATCAAGCCTTGCTAGCCTACCCCGTTTTCCCCTAAGAAGAATGCTACCATCTGGTTTGTCCTCGGTCGTTTGACTTGAGTGGTCCCCTTCTGTCCCTGTACATCCAAGTGCATCACCTACTAGGTATTGCCTCAAATTTCTGTGGCCTAAATGGCCATAGCTCCTCTAACAAACTAGCTGCGGAGGGATGACTCCGTATAGCTAGTTATCAAGCTGAGGTCTCGTTCGTTAGTGGAGTAACCAGACAAATTGCTCCACCAACTGAGAATGTCCTTGGTTCCTCTAAGAAGCTAGTTGCGGAGGGATGACTCTGCATAGCTAGTTAACAGGCTGAGATCCCGTTGTTGGCGGAATTGACCAGACAAATCGCTCCACCAGCTAACAACGGCCTTGCTCTATCAACCTTAGGATCTAGAAAGACCTCTCAGTCTGTCAATCCTTGTTTTATCTGGAATTGGTAAGTTTCTCTGTGTCAACTAAAGTGGCACATTTTCTACAGTCGGACCAAGATTCGTACCGATCGCTTGTTTGAGCGTTATGTCTCAAGGAACGAGTGGGAACAATATGCCGGTAAATAAAGTGTCAATTGGACTGAGCAGAGTTCGAGAATTAGATCCAAGTACAACAAAAAAAATTATAAATGGATAAAGAAATCTTAAAGGAAGATTCGTATCATTGAAGAGGCTGAACAAAGAACCAGGAATAAGACCATCAAGTTCCTCAAAGTTCAGTGGTCAAACCATTCCGAGAATGAAGCTACATGGGAACGAGAAGATCACCTCCGTGCAGACTACCCCTCTTTCTTTTCCGAGTGAACCAAATCTCGGGACGAGATTTTTGTAAGGGGGGAGGTTTGTAACATCCCAAATTCCGTACTTGTGTTTCAAATGTAAGAAAATGAGTAGAAATTAAAACTTTTTCTTACATCATGTATTTCCGGTGTGTACTAAACAATTATTGTACCAGAGTATGGAAATACAAAGTCACAAGTCTTTTGATCCAAATCTTGATCCTTCAAAAAAAATCTTGTCGAATGTTTTGATCATCTCCTGGAAATATTTTTCCTAAGTTATTGGGATGGTTTGTGGCCCATCTGAAACATTTTACAATTTTTGGAAATTGTTTGAATAGTTTTAAGGGCCAGTCAAACTTGTTTGACTTGTAGTCAAACCCTAGCCTAGCACACTGTATGATTTTTGGAGAAAAATTCTCAGCATAAAAACCTCTGGAAATTTTATACAAGGTCCATCTCAAGGTTAGCAAGCTACTGTCAAAATTTCATAAAATTTGCAGTTAGTTTGCTACCTCAAATAAATCCCCAAGTCTCAGCTTTTAATTTCAAAGTCAAATTTGGATTCACTGTTCCTCGGGTCCGCACCAGTTCTGGCTCATGCCAACTGGCTCGGTCAAACCAACTAACAGCACCAGCCCGAGCCCATGCAACCTCGCCAGCCCCGTAGCCCTTGGATCTCAATCCAACCGCAAAGACCTCCTCTGGTCTTTGTAAAAGACCTCCCACCCGCGCGACCTCCCCCTGTTCTCTTTGCAAAGACAACCCTCTAGGACCTCCCCTAGGACCTCCTTTGCACCTTTTGCAAAGACCACCCTGGGGCGACCTCCTCAGCCCTCCACGACCACCCCTAGCACTTGGGTGATCGTGGGCCGTCCATCTTGAGATATGTGGCTCGGACCTCCCCTAAGTGTTAGGACCTCTAACACATAGTTCTAAATCTGAGCCCTTAGATTTTAATCCAACAGCTCACGACCTCCCTAGTGGAGCTCTGTGCTGATTTTAACCGTTGAGCTCTTTGACCGGTCCTCCCTGGTTCTCTCACTGACTGTGGGGCCTGGTCATTATCAAATTTTGTGCATGGCAGTAAAGAGCAGTGCCTTGTCAACTCTAGGGCTGACAAACGGCTATGTGCTGCCAACATTAAATGTCTGGCAGTCCATTTTTGCTCAAAAGTCTCTCTGACAACCTACTCCCATCATGTCGAGTGTCCTAGCTTGTTGAAACTGTGGACACTGCCTTCTTCTGCCTCTCTGGCTATATCTTGAGCCCGAGCTTCTCCCTTAAGCTTCTTTGGATCCATTCTTGCACCTCTAACTTCTTTCTCTGCTCTTGTGCTCAAAACACCCGAAAGTCTTTGCCACCATTGCTGGACCTTGGAGCTCCCAGGCGACCTCCGAGCTCCAGTGGTTCAATATTGCAATATTGGCTGTCTCTTTGTCATCTTGGTCACCTCAAGTCTCCTTAACTTGTTTTGTTTAAACCTTCACAGAGGTTGACAATTTGGGGAGCCTGTTTTCGGGGCCGAGTTGGTCGTCTTCCTCATCTCCGGCGAGCACCACTGTCACCGGAGCTCCTACGACCACTCCCAGTTCTCCTTCAATCCCTGGTGAGTACTTCAGTTCCAAAAACCCGATCCTCTTAGACCTCTTCGGTTTTCGTTTTTGGCCGCATTTGGTCTCCGGCGGTTATCTCCGGCTAGCCACCGGTAAGGTGCGCTTTAGCCCTAGCTGTTGGCACCTTTAGGTTCTTCTCACTATTTGGAACCCAGCCGAGCCTTTGGTTCTCGCCGGCGAGGTCCCCATCTCCTTGGGTTCTTCGTGACCGTCCATGACCACCCTCGTGTGAGATCCTGACCATCGGTTTTGGTCTGCGAAAACTTAAGTCCCTGGACCTCCCCGAGTTCTTCGTGGCCGTCTAGGATCACCCAAAATTAGATCTAAACCGTCGATCCCTTTTTCTGTTTAAGCCTAAGTCGTACAACCTCCTTGTTGTGGTCATAGCCGTTCATGAGCTCTTCATTTGATCTTGACCGTTAGATCTCTTTGTATAAGTCTCTAGCTGCCAGGACCTCCCCGCTGAAATCCTGGCCGTTAAAGACCTCCGTAGGCTAGATCTCAGCCGATAGGATCACCCTCCACCTTGGGGTCCTCTTTGCAAAAGACCTCCTTGAGGTCCTCTCAGCATAAAGACCACCCCGGTCGTGTTATCAAGACCACCCTCTCGGACCACCCCACCGAGGTCCTCTTTGCAAAAGACCACCCCTGGTATTTTGTAAAGAGAACCTCCAAAACTACCTTTGGGGTCCTCTTTGCAAAAATACCACCTCTGGTCCTTTGTGAAGAAGACCGCAAGATCCCCGCCTAGATCTGGACCGTTCAGGACCTCCCCACGGAGATCTACACCGTCCAGACCTCTCTCTATTAAACACCTGTCTCATAGGACCTCCCCGCGTAGATCATGGCCATCCATGACCTCCCCCGTGACATCTTAGCCGTCACGACCTCCCGTTGGAGATCTTGACCGTCTAGGATCTCCCTCGCTTCATCTTAGCCGTTCAGGACCTCCTCCTGGAGATCTTGACCGTCTAGGACCTCCCTCGCTTCATCTTAGCCGTTCAGGACCTCCTCCTGGAGATCTTGACCGTCTAGGACCTCCTCCTTTAGATCCGTGGCTTTAGGACCTCCCCCGCCTCAGATCTAGACCGTTAAGACCTCCCCTCGGGAGATCTTAACCGTCCAAACCTCCCCCTTAGTGAGATAGCGGTAGGACCTCCTCGTGGAGCTCGGGACCGCCAAATCCTGATCTGACGGCCACGACCTCCCTAGTGCGCGAGGAGATCCTTCGCGCGTGCTGTGCCTCTAGTGGTCGGGACCGTTGGATTCGATATCCACAGTCAGGACCTCCCCTGTGCGCGCCGCGCTGGTGCGCTGTGCATCAGTGCTCTGTGATCGTTGGATCCCGCATCGACGGTCCAAACCTTCTCCTTTTCGCTAGCTCCCTCAGACCTCCCGAGAGCTCCCAGTTTTCAAAGTGTTTGAGTGTTCTAATTTTCAAATGTGCATAACTTTTTTTATTTTAACTCCTTTTTGAGTGAAGCCAATTCTGTTAGCTTCCTCTAGTAATAAACTTGTTAATAAAACTGACTTTAGGCATGTTACTGTTTCCAACAAGATTTCGCATGCAAATTAGTTTTGTTCATTTTCATAACTTGAAAAATCATAACTAAATCATTTTAACTCCAAATGAGGTGAGACCACTTGTCTTAACCTTAAAATGTCAGTAGCCACCTATCATAAAAATTTCAGCTGCACCACCTTTCTAGAAATTTTTGCCAAACAATTTAATTATGTTGAACGATAATGATTGCACTTTTTTTGAGCCAACCAAATTGTTTTGATCATATCTTTTGCATTAAAAGTCCAAATCAGTTGGTTCTTGTTTTTAAATTTGTTATAAATCATGCTCTTCTTCTGTAAAATTTTGAGCATTTGGAGCATTTTGGTTTTAGAGTCTTTTCGTTTTCTTTGTTCTTATCGGTTCTTTTTCGCTCTTTCGATAGGTTCCACGATTGTGCCATCCTTGAGAGTGATCCTCAGCGGATAGTGAGCAACAAAGGCGAGCAAGCAGTTTGATCATTTCCTATTTGATCCCATTACTTTTAAAGTCTAATATTTTGTTTAACTTCTATGTATGCATTGCTATTTTGTTGTTAAATTAATTAGTTAATCCTCTAGTTGCATAATCTGTAGGCAAATAATTAGCCTTTACTACCTGAGCCTAGGTTATTTGTTGTGATTAGAGTTCGTTGGATGAGCTCTCGTCACTTAGTAGATTTCGAATAAATATTGCTTAGCCATGCCTAGTTATCGGTAGTATTGGGCGATCATCGACTTAGTCGATGGTCTTGATCACACAAATACTTATATTATTCCATTATGTCCAATCCTTGTGTTTTACTAATTTGCAAATCAAAAACTGAAAACAAAAACTATATCTTGACTTGGGCACAATGGTATGTTGGTGTGATCTGTTGGGTGTGAATGGAATGGTGCCTAAGTCCCTAAGGACCGAGTTACTTGTGCCATTGATCCAAGCAATTGTTGCGTGCTAACCATACGAGGGGTATATGGAACCTCTCTTGACTAAGTACTTTGGGAGGTGTTAATTATGAGCTGGTCGGTGGGTGTGTTCATGTTTGTGTGTGTGTGGGAGGGGAGCATTAGCAGTCCGGTTAGGCTGTCTAATGTGTCCTTATCCCCGTGGGTTGCGGCTCTTAATTAGCATCGTCCATTGGAAAGTGTCTTGTTAGACTTAGCCGTGCCTGCATACCAAAGGAAGTATGCTAACTGTGGCTGGTGGAAAGGCGGTCTATCGTGTGGGTACATTGGTACACCCCTGCAGGGTTAAAACTATTCGAATAGCCTCGTCCTAGGTTATGGACACGCTTGGTTATTTCCCACAAGAACTAGACTACAACCTTTTAAAAACTTAAAACTTGACATGGGTGGTATGAAGGGGTACTTCATGCTATTGTTGTGGTGGCTATTGGGTTAGTCACTTCCAGGATGTTGTCATCTACCTATTGTTATATTGGTCTCTCTTTTATTTGAACAATAAGATTTAATTGCCAACTTGCTTTTAAATGTATTACCTTATTGCAAAGAAAACTTGCTTTATCTTTGAAAATAAGTCCAGCCTCCTCCACTTAAATAAAGCTTGCATGTAGTTAATTATAGTTCTGTTATCTTACACGTCGGTCTTGCAGTACAAAAACAATTTTTGTACTCGGATGCTATCTTAATTGTTTTGTTGAAGAGGAAGAAGGTGAGCTCGAGGGCCTCACTTTTGTGAGATTTGTTGTGGCGGTGTCTGGAGCGATTAGCTTGGCGGTCCGGTTGGTTGCCTTGTGGGTAAAGGCACACCGATTGGCTTTTGTTTATCGCCATCTTATGGCCCTTTTGTTTCCGCTGTTTAAATTAGTTACTTATGTGTTATTTGGCCGGTCGGCCTCTCTTTTGTAATAACTCTCTTTATATTATGTATTTCTTCTGATTTGTTGCTTTAGCTTCGGCTCTATGTGTATGAATAGAATTGATGCATAATTTTGTAACGGGGTGTGTATACTGCATTTCTGGGAAGTATACATATCTCGAGGCTTGGTTTATTTGATTTGTGCTGCTAGGACCAAGTGGGTGGTTAAGCAGTACAAGCCGAATAAACCGGGGTCCTCACATGAAACCCAAAACCGTAGACACCACTAAGAGTGTAAAACTGGTATCTAGCCAATGCTTGGAGGTTCCACCTGACTCATGGAACTTCCTTGATAAGTATAAGTGGATAAGACAAATCATTAAATAAACCAGACCCCACGTGTCAGTGAGACTTATGTCTACCTAGTACAAACCCCGAACATATGCATAGGTCTCACCTGACTTTCATGGAACTTCCTTGATAAATAGGAAGTAATAACAAAAGGAAGTCATTAGATCAGCTGGGCCCTGTGAGAGAATAACGATAAGGTACTCTTGAGGGAACGATGGTAGTCCAACCACCAATCAACATCGTATAGACTCTAGCTATCATCTATCGTTATCCGTTCCTAGTAGAAGGACAATTCGTAACCCGAAGGTGGATCAGAGAGATCGACCTAACAAGGTGATCTCTCCCATCTAGGTAACCAATGACGAATGTTCCTGGGAATATTCTCTCCCTTCAGTTGGATTCATAACTTTACCAACGGACTTTCCGAGAGTTGTTCCCTCTCGCCCTCACTATAGATCAAATGGTTAACTGACCCTAAGTGTAACTAGCAACCCAAAACCCCACCCTTAGGCCAAACAAATAAGTTTTGGGTCTCTCTACTTTGGTCTGAGGTATTTCCTTCATTCCAAATACCCCTTGATGTACTTCATTCCATCTGAAGTATTTCCTTTATTAACTACCCTTTGATATACTTTGTCTAATGTATTTCCTTCATCAACTCCACTTGAGTATGTTTGGTTTCATCTAGAATACTACCTTCTTTCAAGGTACCATTACATACACTTAGTTCTGTTTGAAGTATTTCCTGCTTCGAACACTCTTGTGTTGATTGACTTTCATTTTAAGTAGTGTTTCCTTTTCTTTACTTTCCTTTGGATTTATTTGGTTTCATTTGGTTGCTTTTAGACGTTCTTCAGTTCAGTCGTATTCCGCATAGCTAGAATATGAAGCCATGACGGAGCAACAGTTCGAGCAAGAGCAAGAACAAAACCAAGGTTATCAGAATATTGAGCGAGGCGAGTCAACACATTGATCATGTTGAACCTACTTTTGAAATGCAATTATATTGATTTAAATTATAAAATTGCATTGCTATGATTTATACAACTATGTTGATCATGAAATATTAGACTCCTTACATAGTGGACATTATGAAATTGCATTAATCATTTTTGTAAAAATTCTGGAAAAAAATACACAATCAAGTCCACTATGTAAGGAGCCTAAAAAAATCATAATGTTTGGACGTTATTTTCTATATTAGAAAATTCCTACAAATAATATACTTAAATGAATTTTAGAGACAAAATCAGAATGTATAAATTTTTTTAAAAAAATACACAAGCAATAAAACTGTGTCGGGAGGCTCCACAAAAAATTGGATAATTTGTTGAGCTCAGTTTCTATATTTAAAAAATTCTACAAACAAAAGTAACTAATGGTGATGTCATTCGGCATAATTTTTGGTGTTCGTGATGTTATTTTTCAGTGCGTCACGAACGGAGTGTCATTCCTCCGATTATGTCCCAACGCGATGTCACTGAGCTAATTTTCTCTAATGATAATTGAGTATAACATTCCCATCCTTGAGCATGGACACTATCCTTTGTTACCCTAGAACTAATGATATACATAATAGTTAATAATTTTGTATCTCAATGTCATGCGTAGTCTTGCTTAGATACATTGATATGGAAGAAATATTTTGCCCCGATATCATTCAAACCCTGAAACTAAATTTGGGCAGTCCAAGCTGGAGCCTAACTGATATGTTGAACTAGAAAAGTATTTGAAAACAAAGAAAATCAAAAACAGATTTTGACTTGGGCGGTTAGAAAGCATGGTGGGTGCTAGTGAAGAGCACGACAGAGTGGGTATGGGGAAGTAATGCCCAAGTCAATAAAGAACTGAGTTCTTATGATGACCTCTCGTGTAAAAATAGTGCAACCACAAGTGTATAATGGGTATGACCTGGCTGACTAATTTGTTCGCCTCAACGCAACTTCACAATTTGTGGGTGTGTGGTGCCGGTATGGGTAGGAGCCATAGGAAAACTATACGATGCAAGTGGGAGACCTCACGGGGGCACGGCCCAAGGAGGTGATACCTAGCGGGTGGGGTTGCATTAAGGTGGGGCATTGTAAAGACATTGTGACAATCATCTTAGTCGCACACCTATGGAAGTGTGTCAAGACGGACATTATAAGTTGATTGTCTCTTGTGGGTAAAGTGTGCGGACTCTGCAGTGTAAAAACTATCTGGATAGTCATGCCCACGGTCATGGGCGGTGCCAAGAACTTACTTGAATTAGCTTTAATTTTTATAAAACTATTTATGGGTGGGATGAAATGTCGAGATGAAGCCTAAAGGTTTGAGATGGTCTCGTTGAGAACCAGTGAGAAGTACGGGATGTGACCTAAGAAAGAAGTTGGGTGGATGGAGCCACTCAATGGTATAGGAGATTGGAACCTCCACTAGTATTTTACAACAAAACTCAATTTTGTTAAAACCTGTATTAGTTAAAAATGCTAGGTCTCAGGATTTGCTTACTACTTAATCTATTTCAATAAGTGGTTTTATGCAAACAAAAGAACTACAAGCCACTCCTTTGATCAGCCTTGTATATTATATAACTGCATTCTGTATTGGCTCGCTAAGTACAGCTGTGTACTCATACTCTTTCAATATTATTATTCAGTAAGTGTAAGACAACAAGGCTATGTGGGCACTTATGAGAATTTGTTAAGATTGGAAATCAAGAAGGCCAAGAACTAGGTTGCGAGCCCCAGTCAATTGCCTGTGAGTACATCATCAGGGTTCCACATGTTGTACTTTAAATTCCGCTTCTGCTGCTAATTCTTTAAAGGTATTTGGCCTGGCCGGCCATTCTGAAAGTCAAAAGCCGTTAGGTATATTTACGCTTTGTTTGCAATAGCTTTATATATTAGTGATATGTGATTGATATTCAATGATGTAATTATGGGCACTAGCTACTGATCTAGGGACTGGTGCTCTGAACACAGAAGATTGCAAATTGCAAATTTTGGGTCCGACACATCACCCATGGGGACACGCCTCGGCACCACCACCAACGCCATGAGCCACAAGAATGTGGAAGGTCCCATCCTCATGGCCCCACGTGTGCCTAAACCTAAAACCGATGCACCACCAACGATGTCAAGGGGCTGTACCACCATGATCTCCTAGGTGAAAAGTCCATTCCTCTCCAATTGGACATTGCAAAATGAAAGTTTGATTGTGGGAGTTGAAAGCTTTTGAATTTGGGATTTTTTGGGGTGAAAGATTGAAATCCACGAAAGCTCAAATTTGTTTGAATTGAAAGTTTCTTAACTTGAAAGTTGGCGAATTCATGTTCAAAGTTCTTGATTTATTTTGAGTTGAATGTTGAAGGGGAAAGGAGTGGAAAGTTGAGGGATGTGGATCAATTTCGACATAAACAACACACAGTGTGCGTCGAATGGGAGGGAGGAGTTTCAGAAGAAAGGCATGTGTTGCAACGCATACGTGTTCAATCGCAAATTCGTATATAACACTACTGGTTAAACGATAACAAGTTCAAATTCCATTCGTACGCTTATGGTAACAAGTTTCGTGAAAAGACCCCAAAAATTTGAAAACGTGTTTGAGTTTGGTCCAATTCAGTATTCTTGCCCAATTCAGAAAGTTCCCTCCAAAACCCGCTTTCTCTTTTTGGTTTTCCACTCCCCCTGCCTGAAGGAACCCTCGTGCATGTGCGCTTTCTCCTCCGCTCCTCGTTGCATCGTGTTGGGCCACCGTTCGGCCGCATCGCACCGCCTCTCTCCTTCATCGGTTTCACCCACTCCAAGCCTCGCCAGCACTCATCACCTCAACCCACTAGCCTCCCTTGCTCCAACACCAATTCCGCACAGCCGCACATGCCACCGTCCATGGGCTGCGTGCGTTCTCGCTCCACTCTTGGCTCCACCACCTTCCCATGCTTTAAGACCGAGCACCGTGACCTCCTCAACCTTCTTCCACACCATCCAATGCCCGGGACCATCTCCTTCTCCATCTTCAGCACTGTCGCACCACGACGCCTTCCCCCTTGCCAGTAAGCCACCACCCTTTTCTCCGCCTTCCTCCTTGTTTTTCATCAATTGAGTTCACCCATAGCACCCCCTAGCCACCACGAACACATCCCCTACCTCCATGCCCAACACCACCACCTTTAGCTCACCGCCACGACCACTGTCTCCAAGCCACTTCTAACCTACCCAAACCAAGCCACTGTCACCATCGTGCTCCCCGAAGCTTCTCGAAGCTTTTGCACGCACCAATTTTGGCCGCCACACCCAAAGACCGCCGACGCCGTTGCTCTGCTCCAGCCGTGCGCCACCATCACCTTGAGCCCACACTGAGCCAACCTTAGCCTTGATTGAGCCAAAAAAATGGAAACCCCATGCTCCAAGGTTGCTCCCGACACCACTCGATGTCAGTCCCAACCCTTGCCGCCAGCGAAATTGCCGTCGCCGCTGGTTTTTCTGCTCGGCCGCCATAGGGAGCAAGCTCCAGATTGCTTAGATCATGAGTTAGGCCACGTGCTTTTCTAGGCTGCCGAAGTGGGCTTTCAAAGCCAGCCTGATTGGCTCTCGGGCCCACCAAACTTAAATGGGCCAACTGTTACTGTGTAGCCTAATACTATTCACTTTCGGCCCAACACTATGCAGTCCAATAGCACCTGACCCAAACCCATTGCTATTCACCGAACCCAACCTGGTACTATTCACCAGACCTGTTATTATTTCCACCCGAACCCGATAATAAATAGTACTAAACTCGGTACTGTTCACCCGAACCTACCACTGTTCATCCTAGATCCAATAAGACATAATATACCTATTTCAACCATTTCGAGCCCGTGAAACCCATTTTTGACTCCATTTGACCCAACAAAAGCATCCAATAAATCCCAACCACCCACACCACCTCTCTTTTTAGTTCTTTTTGAATTTATTTAATTCATTTTGTTCCCAACTCGCTCCTTGTTGAGCCTAGAATTATTTATTTGATTTTTTCCACGTTAGAATCTGAATTTGTTGATCACGCTAAAGAAGGAATTGATCAAGACACGGGAGAAATAAATGTAGTCAAGACTGTGAATGTGGAGGCAAGTTGCATTCTTTGATCATGTTGAGCTAACATTTCAATTATGGGACAATCGAGAATTTGCCATTCCATATAGTGGTCTTCTACGTTTTGCCATTATAGAGAATGCAATTCACGATTTGCCATTTTGTAGAAAATACAATCAATGATTTGCCATTTCCGCTATTTCCCCTTTTTCGGCCACACGAAATGACCATACTACCCTCTTCTCTCTTCCTCTCTTCCTCTTTTCTTTCTTCCTCTAGTCTCCTTCATCCGCTTGCTCTCTTCCTCCCTTCTTCATCCAGATGCTCCTCCCTTCCTCCTCTCTTCTCTCCAGGCCAAACTGGCCCGGATCCAGCTAGGGGCCATCGAATTTGGCTTCCACCACTGCCATCGGCGTTCGGCCTCGCCGCCTCCCGCGTCGACTGGGCCGCCGCCACATGCGTTGTTGCTGCGACGCCGTCAGTATTCCTCGCCTCAGTGCCTTTCCAGATGTTGCCCGCGATGGTGACAAGAGCATTGTGCTAGACTAGCTTGCCGCTGCGACAAGACAAACACCAAACCCCACCGAAAAGTAGACCATTGTAGAGTCAGAGCCAAAGCGGAAGCACTCACGCTCCCTACCCCCCCTGGCCTTTGCCATGGTAAGAAACACTGCCACCCTTGGGGTCGCCGCGTCCGTGCTCGTCCACATCCTCCTCGCGCTAGTCCACGGCGCGGCGGCGGGAGGCGTAGTGGAGGTGCCACTGAGCTAGGAGCTGGGGGTGACGGGTGTAATATCCCAAATTTTGGTTTGTTTCTGGAGCTTTAAAAATAAAAGTAACTATTTGAATTTTCTTGTTTAAGTTAAAGATTAATTTGAATTTTCATAAATCAAAAAGATTTAATGTAAATAATCTAAACTTCAAGTAAATTAAAAGTTGTTTATTTGAGTTCCTGGTGCTCCAGAGAATTTTCTGGGAATTTTTGGAATTTAATTTCTATTTATTTGAGCTCGGTTTTATTTATCTCAATTTCCTAAATTCGGAAATCAGTTTAATTCTAGAAAATCCTTTCGGGCTCAATTCCTTTTTCTTGGCCCGTATCCTTTTCTTTCAGCCCAGCTGAGCCAGCCCCTTTTTCTCTTTTCCCTGCCTTTTCTCTTTTCCTCGGCCCATCCCGCACTTCTTTTCCCGCATGCGCCGAAGCCCAGCCTCCCTTTCTTTCCTCTGTTATTTCTCTATCGTTGGTCCCCTTTTGCCAGAAAGCCACGTGGCCGAGTCCTTCTTCCTCCTGACATCTTTCTCCTGTGTCCGAATGCAACACGAGATGAGCCGTCGGTCTCCTCTCAGACACTCCCATCCCCAACCTATTTAAGGAGTGCCCCTCTGCGTCAATTTGCTTGCCTTGTCCATCTCCCCCAAAACCCTAAATCGGTTTTCTCGATTACATTTCCATTGCACCGTAATCGTCAAAGAACCGAGACGCCACCGAAGGTCTTTGTTCACAAAAATTCTTTGCCGTCCGACGTCCTCCGTCCAAGCCACCAGCGCCGTTGAGTTCGCGCTGCGACGTTCTACGCCGTGACTTCATCCTCTTCGCCCGAGGATCACTCCTTCAATGTGAACCTCATCTCTCCAGAATCTAGCTAAGCCACCCATTGTTGATCTACTTTTCGATGAGCCCCCTTTACCTCCTAAGTGCGTCATCTCATGTTCCATCCTGTTCTCCTCCGATCCTTTCCTTTTCCCTTCTCTCTCTGTCACCAAACTATCACCGCCACCTTTCTTCCTCTTCTCTGGTCATCTTCTTCTTGTCATCGTTCTAGTTTCTCTTCGGTCACTCCATTTGTCTCATGGTGCTCCCCATGTCATCGCTGACCCGATGCTTCCTTTATTTTCCTTCAGACGTAATTCAATTGCCAAAGCCGTCACACCCAAAGCCTTCCCCCACCGTCAATACCACCACAGCCACCGCTCTCGCCGAGCCATCGCCAGCCAGAGAATCACCTCCTCCTTGGGAACCCGTTTTGCCACTTCCCGGCCATCCGCTCTCTAACACCCCCGATTTTTAGAATCGGGATGTTAATATTTAATTTCATGATCTATTAAATATTTGACTGTGTTTTAAAATTTTCCCAGGTTTAAGTAAAAAAGAATGATTTTAAAATCAAATCAAATTAATTAAAAGATTGCATCTAAAGTGAAATCGAGTTGTTTAAAAATTGCATAATAATAATAATAAATAATATCAAATCAAATTATTTAAAAGGTTGCACAATAATAATAATAATAAGCAATATTAAATCAAATTGTTTAAAACATTGCATTTAAATTAATTTATTTTGTTTTCTTATTTTCGCATGCATTACAAAATCATGTCGCCATGCATGCATTAGTATCATCGTTTTCTTTTCCAGTCCGACCTGTTAGAGATAAAATAAGACTCCTATAGATAGACTCTTCTATAGATAGAAAGTAATATACTAGAGATAGAAAGAGTCTGTAGATAGAATTGGTTATCTCCTGTAATCTGAACTTCCTTGTATACTCCTGTCGTGATTTGCTCTGACTTCAAACCCTAACAGCTGCGAGTAAAGCTCGGTCACAGTGACCGGCTCTACTCTAGCCGTCGGTGCCGACACCACCGGCTCGAAATCAGCATCAAGGTCGGCGAGTATATACACCACCATATCCTCGTCATCGAGTGGCTTACCAGCTGCTGCAACTTCATCACCTAGAGCTTTCATCTTAGTAATGTACTCATTAACCGACATGTTACCTTTCTTTGTAGTGGAAAGTGCAATCCGGGTGTTGATCGCCCGTGCACGAATCTTTGATGAAAACATCTCCTCGAGCACCTTCCATAGCTGCACAGTCGTGGAGACTGACACCACCTGTGTCAGGATGTCGCGCGAGAGGGATGACATCATGTATCCCAAGACTTGTAGATCTGCAGCGACCCACTGAGCATACGCAGGATTCGGTCCCTTGACGATCTTGTCGCCATCTTTGACGTCGACCTCCTGTGGTGGGACGACGACAGTGCCGTCGAGGTAGCCAAACATCTGGGCTCCTCTCACGGCAGGAAGAACTTGCCTAGCTTCTCTGTCACCGGAACACCAAACGGCGAAGTACCGGCCGGAGCTGAAGAAGACGCGCTCATGGCAGCGACTAGTAGATGTATCTATGAGGAGGACTGCTCTGATACCATGTAAGCTTTGGTGAAGCGTTCTCACCTCTCACGGAGGCCGCGTAGCTTTGTTAAATAGGCCGGCAAATCAAAGCAGGAGTATACAAGGAAGTTCAGATTACAAGAGATAACCAATTCTATCTATAGACTCTTTCTAGATCTTCGGCAAGGAGTATATCAAACTTCGGTGAACTCTGCCTCGTTTGGACGAGGTGGAAATCAACGTGGTCGTGGTCGTGGCCGTGGCTGAGGAAATTCTGGCGCCAATTCTGGTCGTGGCCGCGGTGGAGGACGAGATGCATCTGGTGTGCAAGGAGGCAATCGTCCTGTCTGCCAGCTTTGTGGCAAGATGGGGCACACGGTCAGCATTTGCTAGCATCGCTATGACCCTGACTTTGCACCAAGAGAGAAGATGGCATCTGCTACTACGCCACAGTCCTACGGGATTGACATGAACTAGTACATTGATACTCGTGCAACGGACCATGTTACGGGCGAACTAGACAAGCTGAGCGTCAGGGAGAAATACAATGGCAGAGATCAGATTCATACAGCCAATGGTACAGGTATGCGCATCAGTTACACTGGTCACACTCAGATTCGCACCCTTAACCGTTCCCTTTATCTTAACAATATTTTGTATACTCCTGATGCCAAGAAAAATCTGATCTCTGCCTCTCGTCTTGCCACCGACAATCATGCATTCCTTGAAATTCACTCTAAATTCTTTTTGATCAAGGATCAGGTCACGAGGAAAGTTCTTCTTCAAGGCAGACGTAGAAGTGGTCTGTATCCATTCCCTTCGTTATCGTCATCTCAATCAAAGAAGCAAGTCTTCAGTGCTATTAAACCCTCTCTAGCCAGGTGGCATGATAGGCTAGGTCTTCCGTCCAGTGCCATTGTTCGGCAAGCTATCTCTAGAAATAAACTTTTGTTTTCTGAAGAGTCCAATAAAGAGTCAGTGTGTGATGCCTGTCAACAGGCCAAGAGCCATCGGCTCCCCTATCCTAAGTCCTTGAGTGTTTCTGCTGCTCCTTTAGAACTTGTGTTTTCCGATGTTTGGGGTCCTGCTCCTGATTCTGTGGGCAGAAAGAAATATTATGTCAGCTTTATTGATGATTTTAGCAAATTTACTTGGATATGTTTGATCAAGCATAAGTCTGAGGTTTTGCAAAAATTCCAAGAATTCCAAGCTCTTGTAGAACGACTCCTAAACCGGAAAATTATTGCCATGCAATCAGATTGGGGAGGAGAGTATGAGAAATTACACTCCTACTTCTCAAAAATAGGCATCATGCATCAAGTTTCTTGCCCTCATGCCCATCAACAAAATGGGTCTGCAGAACGAAAGCATCGACATATTGTCGAAGTTGGCCTATCTCTCTTAGCTCATGCTTCCATGCCTCTCAAATTTTGGGACGAGGCGTTTACTACAGCCACTTATCTCATTAATCGTACACCTAGTAAGCTCCTTCAGTTTTCTACACCCTTGGAGCAGTTGCTTGGACGGAAACCTGATTACTCGCTCCTTCGTGTGTTTGGGTGTGCGTGTTGGCCGAATCTTCGCCCGTATAATTCTTGAAAATTTGAATTTCGATCCCAACAATGTGTCTTCCTTGGCTATAGTCTTCTACACAAAGGTTTTAAGTGCCTTCATGTGTCCATGAGAAGAGTTTACATTTCCCGCAATGTAATCTTTGATGAGAATATTTTTCCGTTCACTAAACTTTCCTCCAATGCCGGTGCCCTTCTCCGCTCCGAACTCCTTTTTCCACACCTTCTTCCTTGTTCTGATCAAAGGGGGGCAGTGTCGAATGATCAGTTAACTGATGTGCATACTAATCCTCCTAATGTTACTAATAATTCTGGTGAAGTTGTGACAGATTTGGAAAATTCTGGAGCGGATTTGGAGCAGGAAACATATGAAATACCAGACCACGCGGGACACGATGTTGATCTCCCTGACGTGTCGGCGTCTGACACTCTTGGTGCTGGTCCGCAGAATGGAGGCGGCACTGATGCAGCAATGCGGCATGATCAGGGTGGCGAGGCACTCATTCCTGGCTCCACTTCCGTAGTAACAGAAGCCCGTACGGGACCTTCTATGACACCTGAACCTTCTGGAGTGAATAACAGGCCGCATACAAGGTCACAGAGTGGGATCAGCAAGCCTAAAGTATATACAGATGGGCAGATCAGATACAGTTACTTAACAACTACGGGTGAACCACAAAGTGTAGAAGAGGCACTAGCTGATAAGAAGTGGAAGCAAACTATGGACTGTGAATTTGATTCATAAATCAAGAATAAGACTTGGCACCTCATACCAGCTAAGCAAGGAAGAAATATAATTGATTGCAAATGGGTCTACAAGATTAAGAGAAAAGCCGATGGATCCTTGGATAGGTACAAGGCACGGCTAGTTGCCAATGGGTTTAAACAAAGGTATGGAATAGACTATGAGGACACCTTTAGTCCTGTAGTTAAAGCTGCAACCATTCGAACTGTTTTGTCTATTGCAGTAAGCAGGGGATGGTGTCTACGGCAGTTAGATGTACAGAACGCGTTCCTTCATGGTGTTCTTGAGGAGGAGGTCTATATGAGGCAACCACCAGGATATGAGGATCAGCGAGAGGCCACATTATGTATGTAAGTTGGACACAAAGCACTCTATGGTCTTAAACAGGCTCCTAGAGCCTGGTTTGCTAGATTGAATCGAAATTACAGCAGCTTGGTTTTAAATCCTCAAAGGCAGATACCTCACTATTCATTTATAACAAAGAGTTGGTCACCATATTTTTGTTAGTATATGTTGATGATATTATTGTGGCTAGTTCATCTCAGAATGCAGTCACTGCTTTACTTAAAGATCTTGTAGTTGATTTTGCACTAAAAGACCTTGGTGACCTACATTATTTTTTGGGAATTGAGGTATCTAAAGTGAGAGATGGTATTTTGCTATCACAAGATAAATATACTTCAGATTTACTTAAGAAGGTTAATATGGCGCATTGCAAACCGGCAGTCACACCTTTGTGCACAACAGAGAAACTCTCTTTGCAGCATGGAGAAGCACTTGGATCTGAGGATTCTACTCGGTATAGAAGTGTGGTTGGAGCACTCCAGTATCTAACCCTCACCAGGCCTGATATATCCTTCCCTGTAAACAAGGTGTGTTAGTTTCTTCACTCTCCTACAACAGTTCATTGGACTGCTGTAAAAAGAATCCTCAGATACCTCAAACATACTCTTGGTACTCGGTTAAAGATTAGAAAGAATTCATCTATGCTTGTTAGTGCCTTTTCTGATGCTGATTGGGCAGGAAGTGTTGACGATAGACGCTCTACCTGTGGATTTGCAGCCTTTTTAGGCTGTAATCTTGTCTCTTGGAGTGCACGCAAACAAGCAACGGTATCAAGATCCAGTACAGAAGCAGAATACAAGTCACTGGCGAATGCAACAACAGAAGTGATTTGGATACAAACTTTGCTACAAGAGTTAAGAGTTCCAAGTCCACCAGCAGCGCAACTTTGGTGTGACAATATAGGAGCAACCTACTTGTCTCAAAATCCGGTATTTCATGCTCGAACAAAACACATTGAAGTTGATTATCACTTTGTTCGTGAAAGAGTGGCGCAGAAACTGTTAAATGTGCGGTTCATTTCAACCAATGACCAAGTCGCTGATGGGTTTACAAAGGCCCTATGTGCTAGGAAGTTAGATATGTTTAAGTACAATCTCAACTTATGTAAGTTATGATTGAGGGGGGATGTTAGAGATAAAATAAGACTCCTAAAGATAGACTCTTCTATAGATAGAAAGCAATATACTAGAGATAGAAAGAGTCTATAGATAGAATTGGTTATCTCCTGTAATCTGAACTTCCTTGTATACTCCTGCCGTGATTTGCCGGCCTATTTAACAAAGCTACGCGGCCTCCGTGAGAGATGAGAACGCTTCACCAAAGCTTACACAAACACCTGCATGTCCATTCTTTTCTCTAGCATTTCTTTTTCACTGCCTACTGCCACCTTTCTTTCTTTTCATTCACCTCCACTACACAGCCAACTCACTGCCATTCCTTCTCCCTATTTCTTTATTCCCAACCGAATTCCTCACCCACACTGCCAACTTCCCTTCTTTTATTTATCTTTCACTGCCATCTACACCACTTCCCATTCATTTTTTACTCCCAACAGAACAACCCTATGTCACTTTTTCCCATTCTTTGTGCCTAGCCGAACAGAGCAGCCACACTCATTTCTCTCCACGGCTCCACGCCATCTCTTTCTTCTCCCGACAAAACTGCCATTGCTTCTTCCTCTCAAACATGAGCTCAAGTTCATCGCTTCTCTCCTCTCAATCCCAATCAAAAACCGAAAACCATCCAATGCATGTTATACCATCGCCTTCCTCATCACCTAAGCTTTCCATTCATCCAATTAGTTTCCACATGCATGGACGTTTGAGCGATTCGCGATTGAAGAGAAGAAAACAAGAAGCAGTAGCTTGGTCTGGGAGGAGTAGCAGTAGTAGTATAGCATGCATGCATGCATGCATGCGCTGGGCCAAGGCGCTGTCCAGTGGCTTGCGGCGCTAGCGCACACAAAGCGGCAACGCGCGGCACGGTGTGGCGCGGCCGGTCGCGGCTCGACCCGGACGCGGTGCGGCTTGCGGTCGAGAGCGATTCTGGCAGCAGCGGCGAGCTCCGGTGTGGCACTAGCCAATGGCTCGTTAGCCGTGGGTGTGGCCTAGAGCGGTAGCCCGAGGCGACGGTTGACGAGGGCACAGCCGACGGCGATGCTGCGGCTCCGTGCGGCGCATACGAGCGGGAAGGCGGCTTGGCATGGCCGAACCCGAGCCAAGGCACAGTGGCAGTGGCAGTGGCAGTGGCAGTGGCCGTGGCTCACTACGGCCACGACGATGTCAAGGCGGCGCACTGTGCGGCGCATGTATGCGACGACGATGCATGCAACGGTGTATCAGAAGCGACGCGAGGTTGGTCGACTCGGCAAGGTGGTCCGGTGGCGGCGCGGCCACGGGAGCCCGAGCGCCGGCAGCGGCGCATGAAGGATAGCGGCTTGTAAGGCAGTATGGCGCATGCGACAACTGAGGCCGAGGGTGCGCCGAAGTGCGGTGCAACATATGCATGCATGCAGCGGAGCACGGCCAGCGTAGCATGACGTCGACAAGGAGGCAGCTCGGCGGACATGCATGCAGTGCATGCGTGCTGCCATGATGCACAGAGTGCGACGGTGTAGCATGGCGTGGAGCCAAGCGAAGGCGCGGTTGTTGGATCAGGGATCGAAAGACACACACATGAGCACAACTGGATAAGCACACAGAGGAAGACAACTCGGTTGTGGTGCTCAACTTGCCGCACCTTTTCTGTTTTCTTCCTCTGTTATTCAGTATTCCAGACGAGCTACAATATATCAAACTGAAAACCCGAAAATACCGACAGCACTCACGCATGCACGTACTAGCGACTAACAAACTGAATTCACAGCAACTAACACACCCACGACTCGGCCATATCCCCCACAACTCGGATCATGGACCAAGACGCACTAAACTGCAAAACTACAAATTTTGAAGTTCTGTCCGAGTTCTGAATGTTGAGAAACTGTCACTGGCGAGTCCAGTCCGAGCGATTACCTCGTAAACAAACGTAGAATCGTAAGAACAATATATGAACACAAGAACAGAATAAGAGATAGAATACAGAGATGTAGGGGGACTTCTTGCTTCTCTTTATTCCTTCATTCATCGATCAATTCTTTACAATAAATAGCACCCCCCATTTATAGGCTACGATCCTGCTAGGGTTTGGGATGGAGCGTCCACTAATGGGCCGACTGCAGGGTCAGGCCCATAGTTTCCCAACACTCCCCCTTGGGCACTCATCCTTCATGTCCATGTCTCGTCAAAACTCCATAAAAATCCAGTGGGAAAAATTTGAAGAAAGAGTACATGATACACGTTCTGCTGTGATGCACGAATTGCCTCATTAAAAACCTTGGCCGAGAAACTTCAGGAAAACTCGTCAAGGGAAAAAGAGTACAATCCACCCAATTTCATTTAATCTCCTGGATTTATTCTTTGGGTACTCGATCTTCATGATCAAGCTTTAATAATGAGTTCGTGAAGGTTCTCCCCCTGAATTCTGCACTTCTAAGTCTCATCATTCCAATTCACGTATGCATCTTTCAAAGCTAGACGCTGGAAGTGACTTAGTAAATAAATCTACAAGATTCTCACATGACTCAGTATGCAGTACTTTGATTACGTTCATCTTTTGCAATTCATGAGCATAGAAGAACTTGGAGTTGATATGCTTTGTGAGAGGACTCTTCACATAACCCATCTGTACATGTGCAACACAAGCTGCATTATCTTCATACAAAAGTAGGGGTTTGCGCAGTATTCAATCCACACGACTGTTGGATGTGGTGAATCATCCGCTGAAGCCAAACACATTCTTGTAAGGCCTTGTACAATGCTATGATCTCCAAGTGGTTCGTCGAAGTCGATACAAGATATTTCTTAGACGATTTTCATGGAATTGCAGTTCCACCACATAGGAGTTCATAGTCTGTTTATGATTTGGTGTATCTGGGTCCTACAAATGCAGTCATTTGTCTTGCCATTCATAGTTAGGTCTTGGTTATTTCAGAGAATGTACTAAATTCTTTGCTTCTTTGGAGGTATCGGAAGATGTCCTTTATTCCTGCCAATGCCTTTGGTAGGTTACGCACTATACCTTGCTAGTAGGATCACGGCAAATACAATGTCCGTTCTAGTACAGTTTGCTAAATACATTAGTGCTTCTATTGCACTTCAGTGTGGGAATTCCGGTCCCAGGACTTCCTCCCCCCCGCCCTTCTTTAGGTCTGTACGGGTCTTTGTCTTGCTACAAAGATCTTCCGACTATTGGCATTTTCAAAGGGTATGCCTTTGCAAAGTCGAACCTTTCTAACACCTTCTGAGTGTAGGTTGACTGATATACTAATATTCCTTCAGGGACATGCTCAAGCTCCAAGCCTAGGCAATATTTGGTTTTACCCAAATCTTTCATTTCGAACTCCGACTCCAGGTAAGAGCTTGCTTTCCTAATATCCTTCAGGGTTTCGATGATATTTAGATCATTTTCATACTCTAAGATTATACAAAATCCATTCTGGGATAGTCGTATAAATACACAGAGATTATTCTCATTGTTCGTGTAGCCTCTCTTGCATAGAAAGTCGCTTCAAGCGATTATACTATATTCTGCCTGATTGCTTAAGTTCGTACAATGACTTTCTGAGTTTCACACTGTACATATTTCTATTTGCCCTGTTTTGATTCGAGACAGTGATACATTCAGGTATCTTCATATAAATGTCCAAGTCCAATATTTCATAAAGGTATACTGGTACCCCATCCATCAATTTCACTTCTAACTTCAAGTTCACTGCCATTGAGATAAATATTTAAAAGGGAGTTCCACCATGACCGGGGAATGGGTTTCTTCATAATCATCTTCTTGATGTCCAGTGAAACCTTGTACAACGAGCCTTGCTTCTTTTCATTTCTCTTTCGAACAAATACCCACTTATATCCTACGGGGTGCACAAGGGGAGACGTGCGGCTTACAGACCCAAACGTCTTTCTTTTATTCGGAGAGAATAATTCATTTTCGATTGCCTTCTCCCAATCTTCTCAATCTGATCTTTTCTTTCATTTATCGAGCGATGCAAGCTCTGGATCAAGATTGATAATTGTGGCAAGTTTATTTGCAAAGTAAGTGTCGACATTGGCTGTTGTAATATTCAAAGGTTCTCCCGAGGTCATAAAGTTTATAACTATTTCTTCAAGGGGCGATTCTTTTAATGCTTCTACTTGCTCACCGCTGCTTCCAATTGCGGGGCAAGTCCTTTTAGTTTTTTTTTCATCTCCGATGTGTGCGCACACATCCATGCTGATGTCTCCCTTCATGGGGACGTTCAATTATGATATGCCTTTTCTGAAGGTTCCATACCGATGCCATATCTCAACTGGCTCCCCTTCTGGTTCGGGGCACTTCGGTGATCGGCTGTGCCAAGTCCTTCTTATCCTTTTTCACTAGGCGTCCCCGGTTACTTCGGATTCGAGGGATCGGAGTTCTCATCCTTTTATTCTGAGGCCTCTAGACGGGATTAGGGATACCTTCAATGGTATTTCAACCCTCTCCGGTGCATTGCTTGCAGGCAAATGCTACTTATTCACGCTCTTCAAATCACTCAAGTAGTCTGGCAGTTGATTCGCTAATACTTGCGAATCAGTTATCTTTTGGACTTCAATTTGTTGGAAATATGCCCTAGAGGCAATCATAGAGATGATTGTATTTCAGTATGTTCATAACATTTGATAATATGTTATCTTGTTCCTTGAATGAATCATCAGTTATATAGATCAATGAGTATATGACTTGTTGGTGAAACTCTTTATCTTATATGATATCGTTCTTAAAAGTATCCCTGGTCGAATGTCACTGGTCGGAAAACCAGTGACTCTACGACTAGTACATGTATTGATTGATGACCATGTTTCACGGTCATGGATATAGAATATCGAATCAATAATGTGGACACATGTTAGAGAACATAGTGTTGGATAAGACCCACCTTGAGACACTATTGAGATTGTTATGATTCTATGTGTCGTTAGATGGTCTCAAGCAATGATGATGTATAATCCTCGGACACGAGATCGGCATGGTTTCCTACATGTGTAATAGCACTCTTAGGGTTGCCAAATGCTACTCAGAATGGCGGGTAGTTATAAAGGTAGCTTTCGGGTATGCTATGAAACATGCGGAGGAATGTGACCGTCGGATATGGGATTTGCCCTCCTAACATAACGGGAGAGATGTCTCGGGCCTCGTTGTGGTCGAATAAAGAAAGTGCATGGCCATACCACTAGTGGTGAAGTGTCAACCACATGAAGTTATTCGACACTTGATCGAGAAAGTATTGAACAGTCCATGGATGACATATTATCTCACCTGGAGTTCAACCAGATGTCGTGAGGCAAAGGGAGAATACATAAGCAGGTCGTTCAGTTGCCGAGGTCGTAGACTGGTCGAAGTCGTATGGAGATGCGACCTAGTCGAAGACTACTCGAACATAATCACCAACTGGTCGTAAGGAGTTGCAAACTGGTCGTAGTTAGATACTAGCGGTCGTAAGGAGTTCTGAATGATTATAACTAATTATGAATCTAGGTTGTGACTAAATACGAGCTGGTCGTAAGTGATAAGGACACAGTCGTAGATCATATTGCGTTAAAGTTAGTCCGATATATTACGTGTATGTTAGGGAATCGTTATGTCTTTGCTAGGTACCGACGACTCGTGGTCGGCAAAGTGTTTCAGTCACAACCGATTACACACGAACCTATAGGGTCACACACTTAAAGGGCTAGGATTTGATTTGGATGGTGATCCGAATTCTTATAGGCCTCGAGTTCCTAATGGGCCTCCTGGTCGGGACCCATTATGGATGCCTATATATAGAGGCGGTGGCATGGGGTGATGATTGATCAAATCTTTACGAAAGAAATCCCAAACCCTAATAGCCACGCTCTCTCAACCACGCCGCGGCGCTAGCACTCTGCGCGTGGTGTCCCCGCCCGTGCGTGTGGATACCTTGGAGGTGTTGTTGCGGCATCGGCACTAGGGCGATCCGCGACTCACGGCGTTCGTCGGAGTAGGAGGAGAAGACGCGCGACAAAATGCGACTCTGATCGCATCAACTCGCTACATCGACTCTACTTCCGCTCACGAGTCGGTAGCGTCTAGTGGTAATCTCGTGATCTATGACTTGCGGTGGTTCCTTGGTTGCGCGGTATATTTTTTTGTTTGTGCTATCGTAGCCTTGCCGCGATCCTTCAGTGGTATCAGAGCCATCCCGCTTAGTTTTAGATTCAGATTAGATGCATATAGTGATATGCGGGGGGGTCGTAGATGTGATCTATTTCTATTTTTGTTGGTCGTTCTATGTGATAGATCGTTCTTGGTGATGGTCGATATGATCGTCCATGCGCGGTGGTCGTAAGGTGATTGATGATCGTTGTTCTGTGATCGTGTATACATGGTCGTATCACGACTTGCCTCTACCGGTCGGGTTTCCGCCATCGGGATAGACAGTGATCGTAAATCCATGGAGCACGCGAAGATCAATCTGGTTGATCGAATCAGAGTTCCGATCAGAAAGGGTTAATGTGATTAATCCAATGCGATTTATATGGACGGAGCAGTAGATTGGATCTACATTGTCCGAAAATTTTCGCATACAGGGGCTGCCGCCCCTGTAACCCCGCTCCGCTCACCGGTGAGCGGAACCGCCGAGCAGGACCTTAGAATATAGATAGGGCTTCCACCCTTTTGGAGCGGGTTGCCACTCCTGTGGATTAGGACCTAAACTTGGTTTTTGGTTTTGCTAATTCATGTCATACGTTAGATAGAATGCGATTCTATGCCTAACTTGTTCTTGCAGGATTTTGTGAATAGTATGACCCGTTATGTATGAGATGCATGTATGTGTGTAATGTTCATGACCTGCGTGTCATGCTTATTGCAGCCCAAGGCTTTCTATATTTGTATAACGGCCTGCGTGTCGACTTGTGATGCCTTTTCACCCTTTGTATTTTATCACTAGTGCTATTAGCGGTAATAGTTTAGTGGGAGTACTTGGAGACAAGGCGCACAGGAAGCACGGCGATGGAGATCACCTTGTGGAAGGGTCATACTATATCACAATACAATATGATTATCTGTGAATACCTTTCTTTTCTGTCTTTTATTTCTATGCATGTTATTTAATTGCTTTGAATGACATGGTAGAAGTAAAATTCCCTCACTTAAATATTGAGTTAAAATTGATACCCTCCCAATTTGTTGCACCATCCAAAGTTTTGTATTTTAATGGTAGGTCTTGCCAAAGCAGAGTGCCATTAACTCTCCTTGACTAGATGGGTTTGTGTCAGACACTTACACGCTTAGCATTGGTCTAACTTGACAAGGTTATCATAACGGTTATGGACCTTGGGGCATAGGGTTGGGTGCCGGAGCATAGACATGCTGCCCAACAACAAGAGTCATATAGAGATGTGATTAGCAAAGGGTTGCTTACCATATTCACTAATCTTCTAGCAGTGATGCCAAAGCTCACTAGGAGATTAATTAATTATGGGTCTTGAATCACTAGAATGTCATAAGAGGGATATGGTATTTAGTGGGAGTATCTTTATTAAATTGTTTAATACAAGTTACTTTTGAACATATGTCTTAGTTTTGCATATTTTATGTTGTAGATCATGGCACCAATCTTTGTACCTCCATCCAGCTTTGCTTTGCGTTCGATACTTGATAAGGAAAAAGCTGAATGGAACAAATTTTGCGGATTGGTCCCGCAACCTAAGAATTGTTCTTAGGCAAGATAAAAGGAACATGTTTTAGAGGAACCAATTCGGATGTGCTGCTGAAAATCTTTGCTTTGCCCTTAAAAGCGCCTATAAAAGGCATGTGATGAGTCCCTTGATGTTAGCTGTCTCATGCTTGCTGCTATGAACTCAGACCTTCAGAAGCAGTTTGAGAACATTGAGGCCTATGATATGATCGTGGCGCTCAAAGGCATGTTTGAGACACAAGCAAGAACTGAGAGATATGAGATCTCAAAGAACTTGTTTGGGTGTAAGCTAGCTGAGGGTAGTCCGGTGAGCCCACATGTGATCAAGATGGTTGGTTACACACAGAGCTTGGAAAAACTTAGTTTTCCACTTAGTCAAGAGTTGGCTACAAATTTGATTCTTGCTTCGCTTCCTGCAAGCTATGGGCCGTTCATTCTGAACTTCCACATGAATAGTTTAGACAAGAATCTCACGAATCGCATATGATGCTCAAGGCTGCGGAAGACGAGATTAAGAAAAGCAATATCATGTGATGATGGTGCAAAAGAGTCTGACTTCAAGAAAAGGCTAAGACTAAGGTCAATGGAAAGGGTAAGGCTAAAGCTTGGATAGGATCCAAACCAATAAGCCTAAGCCCAAGACTAAGTCCGGCCCGACTCAAGAGAATGAATGCTTTTCTTTGCAAAGAGCTAGGCCATTGGAAGAGGAACGCAAGAAATACCTCACGATCCGAAAAGAATAGAGGACTAAACCTTCCACTTGTGTATTAATGTTATAGATGTTTTCTTGCTGATTCTTCTTTAACTCATGGGTATTTGATCTGGATCGGTTGCTCATATTTGCAATTCGATCAGAGTCTAACAAGGATTAGGAGAGTTGCAAGAGGCGAGATGGAACTTGCGTCGGGAATAAAGCAAGGGTTCTTTGCATTAGCCGTCGGGACCTTACCATTACTTTTGCCTTGAGGATTTATTATGGAATTAAATAATTGTTATTACGTTCGACCATGAGTAGAAACATTATCTACGCCTCATGTTTGATGGCGAAGGTTATAAATTCATTATTGAGAACAATGGTTGTTCTATATTTTTGAATGAAGTGTTTTATGGCTATGCACCTGTTTTGAATGGGCTATTTATTTTGAATCTTGATGTTGCACCGTCTATAATATTAATGCGAAAAGGCTTAGGCCTAATAATATGAATTCCACTTTTATTTGGCATTGTCGTTTGGGTCACATAAGTGAGAAACGTATGAAGAAGCTCCATGATGATGGAATTCTAAACTCATTTGATTTAGAATCATTTGAAGCGTCTGAATCTTGCCTACTCGGAAAGATGACCAAGACTCCTTTCACCGGGTCGAAGGCGTCAGGCACCACCTTGGCACTCGTACATCTTGATGTATGTGGACCAATGAGCACAACAGCTAGAGGTGGTTTTCGTGCTTCATTACCTTCACCGATGACTATAGTAGATATGGATATGTCTACTTAATGAGGCACGCAGTCGTAATCCTTTGAAAAGTTCAAGGAGTTCGAATGAGGCAGAATCAACTTGGCAAGACAATCAAATCTTTACGATCGATCGTGGAGGTGAATTTTGAGCCATGAATTTGGTGATCATTTGAAGCAATGTGGAATTGTTCCACGCCTTACACCACCGGCACTCCACAATGGAATGGGGTGTTCGAGGCGTGTCGGACCTTGTTGGACATGGTTCGGTCGATGATGAGCCAATCTGATCTGCCATTGTATTTTTGGGGTTACGCTCTTGAAACTACCGCTTTCACTTTAAATAAATTACCATCAAAATCAGTAGATAAGACACCATATGAGATATGGGTGGGAAGAGTCCCGCTTTGTCTTTTCTAAGGATTTGGGGATGTGATGTCTATGTTAAACGTTTGACGTCTGATAAACTCACACCCAAGTCTGATAAATGCTTCTTTATAGGATATCCTAGGGAAACCAAAGGATATTACTTCTACAACAGGGAAGAGGGCAAATTATTGTTGCCCGAAATGGTGTCTTTTTGGAGAAAGGGTTTCTTTCAAAAGAAGTCAGTGGGAGAAAGGTGCAGCTCGATGAAATTCGGGAAACATCTGAAAGTTTCTCAACTCCTACTGAACCTCTACAGGATGGACAAATTGTTGTTGAACCTGTAGATGAGGCATCAGCCCCACGTAGATCTAAAAGGCCACGTCAATTGCCTATAAGGTATGGGCATGATGTATTATTATTGAATAATGATGAGCCTAAGTCGTATGAGGAAGCGATGATGGACCCGGACTCTGAGAAATGGCTTAAAGCCAAGAAATCCGAGATAGACTCCATGAGTGACAATTAGGTTTGGAATCTGGTCGATCCTCTTGATGGTGTTAAAACCATTGAGTGCAAATGGATCTATAAGAAAAAGATTGATATGGATGGAAATGTTCACATTCATAAAGCTCGACTAGTCGCAAAAGGGTTTCGACAAGTTCAAGGGGTTGACTACGATGAGACTTTCTCACCGGTAGCGATGCTTAAGTCTATACGGATCATTCTAGCTATTGTTGCATATTTCGACTATGAGATATGGCAAATGGATGTCAAAGCGGCTTTCCTTAATGGAAACCTAAGTGAGGATGTGTACATGACACACCAAAGGTTTTGTCGATCCAAAGAATGCTACAGTATGCAAACTTCAAAAGTCCATTTATGGGTTGAAGCAAGCATCTCGGAGTTGGAATATACGTTTTGATGAAGAGATCAAAAGGTTTGGTTTCTTCAAGAACAAAGAAGAACCTTGTGTTTACATGAAGGTTAGTGGGAGCGCACTCGTTATTCTGATCTTATATGTAGATGACATATTATTGATCGGAATGACATTCCAATCTTGGAATCATTAAGGTATCATTGAAAAATAGTTTTTCTATGAAGGACCTAGGAGAGGCAAAATATATCTTAGGGATAAAGATCTATAGAGATAGATCAAGAAGGCTAATTGGATTATGCCAAAGTACTTATATTGACAAGATGTTGATTCGGTTCAAGATGCGGGATGCCAAGAAAGGGTTCTTGCCTATGTCACATGGCATAAGTCTTAGCAAGAGTCGGTGTCCTTCGACAACCGATGAGCGAGACCGTATGAATGGTATTCCATATGCTTGACTATTGGATCCATCATGTATGCCATGATATGTACTCGACCGGATGTATCATATGCTCTAAGTGTTACAGTAGATACCAAGTCGATCCGGTGAAGGTCACCGGACAATTTGTGAAAAACATTCTTAAGTACTTGAGAAGGACTAAGGATGCGTTCCTAGTTTATGGCGGTGATGAAAAGCTCGTTTTAAATGGTTACACCGATGCAAGCTTCCAAACCGACAAAGATGATTATCGTTCGCAATCTGGTTATGTATTCATTTTGAATGGAGGAGCAGTGAGCTGGAAAAGTTCCAAGCAAGGGACGGTTCTTGATTCTCGACAGGTGAGTACATTGCGCTTCAAGTCTGCGAAGGAAGGTGTTTGGATAAGGAATTTCATTGCTGAATTGGGCATGGTTCCGAGTGCCTCGGGCCCAATGGATCTCTATTGTGACAATAATGGAGCCATTGCGTAGGCTAAGGAGCCTAGATCCCATCAGAAGTCCAAGCATATACTCAAGCGTTTCCACCTTATTCGCGAATTGGTGGATAGAGGAGATGTTAAGATATGCAAAATTCATACGGATTTAAATGTTGCTGATCTGTTGACAAAGCCTCTCACACAGCCAAAGCATGAGGCGCACACAAGAGCTATCGGTATTAGATACTTAAATGATTGACTCTAGTGCAAGTGGGAGACTCTTGGAAATATGCCCTAGAGGCAATCATAGAGATGATTGTATTTCAGTATGTTCATAGCATTTGATAATATGTTATCTTGTTCCTTGAATGAATCATCAGTTATATAGATCAATGAGTATGTGACTGGTTGGTGAAACTCTTTATCTTATATGATATCGTTGTTAAAAGTATCTCTGGTCGAATGTCACTTTGGTGGAACACGGTGACTCTCACGACTAGTACATGTATTGATTGATGACCATGTTTCACCGGTCATGGATATAGAGATATCGAATCAATAATGTGGACACATGTTAGAGAACATAGTGTTGGATAAGACCCACCTTGAGACACTATTGAGATTGTTATGATTCTATGTGTCATTAGTTGGTCTCAAGCAATGATGATGTATAATCCTCAAACCTGAGATCAGCATGGTTTCCTACATGTGTAATAGCACTCTTAGGGGTTGCCAAACGCTACTCATGCTCGGTAGTTATAAAGGTAGCTTTCGGGTATGCTATGAAACATGCGGAGGAATGTGACTGGTCGGATATGGGATTTGCCCTCCTAACATAACGGGAGAGATGTCTCGGGCCCTCGCCGTGGTCGAATAAAGAAAGTGCATGGTCATGCCACTAGTGGTCAAAGTGTCGACCACATGAAGTTATTCGACACTTGATCGAGAAAGTATTGAACAGTCCATGGATGACATATTATCTCACCTGGAGTTCAACCAGATGTCGTGAGGCAAAGGGACAATACATAAGCGGTCGTTCGGTTGCCGAGGTCGTAGGCTGGTCGAAGTCGTATGCGGATGCGACCTAGTCGAAGACTACTCGAACATAATCACCAACCGGTCGTGAGGAGTTGCAAACGGTCGTAGTTAGATACTAGCGGTCGTAAGGAGTTACGAATCGATTATAACTAATTATGAACTGCCGTGACTAAATGCGAGCTGGTCGTAAGTGATAAGGATCCGTCGTAGATCATATTGCGTTAAAGTTCGTCCGATATATTCTCGTGTATGTTCGGGAATCGTTATGTCTTTGCTAGGTACCGCTGACGACTCGTGATCGGCAAAGTGTTTCCGAGTCACAACCGATTACACACGAACCTATAGGGTCACACACATAAAGGGCTAGGATTTGATTTGGATGGTGATCCGAATTCTTATAGGCCTCGAGTTCCTAATGGGCCTCCTGGTCGGGACCCATTATGGATGCCTATATATAGAGGGGCGGTGGCATGGGGTGATGATTGATCAAATCTTTCTGAAAGAAATCCCGAAACCCTAATAGCCACGCTCTCCTCAACCACGCCGCCGGCGCTAGCACTCCTGCGCGTGGTGTCCCTGCTCCGTACGTGTGGATACCTTGGAGGTGCTGTTGCGAAGCATCAGCACTAGGACGATCCGCGACTCACAACGTTCGTCGGAGTAGGAGGAGAAGACGCGCAGCAAGTACGACTACGACTGCATCAACTCGCTACATCGACTCTACTTCCGCTACGAGTCGGCGCGTCTAGTGGTAATCTCGTGATCTATGACTTGCGGTGGTTCCTTGGTTGCGCGGTATATTTTTTTGTTTGTGCTATCGTAGCCTTGCCACGATCCTTCACAATTGTCTTCTAGACTTCAATTCAAGTATCTTCTGGACTGCAATTATCTTCTGGACTTCTCTATTTGCTTTACTAGTGCTCGGGTCATATGTATAGATTTCAATTATCTTCTGGACTTCAAATGTCTTCTAGACTTCAATTATTTCCCGATATTATTATCAAGGGTTGATTTCCTCCCACTAATGACGGGAAACTAACCTCATCTATTGTACTATCAGCGAATCGGGTATTATGCAAATCTCCAATCATATGGTCCAAATACTTGATTATGGATGCTGTCTCATAACCAACGTATATCCCACACTTTCGGAGAAGACCCAATGCAGTTCGCTGCGGTGGTGGTATAGGTATATACCCTTGCAGCCAAACCTGCGAAGATGAGAAGTTTTCGGTGCTGACCCTTACGCTAGTTGCATAGGTGGATGGATGTTATAGGCCGACGGTCTAAAATTGATGAGAGCTGCTGCGAGCAGGACTGCGTGTCCCCAACATGTAGTTGGTAAATTACAATTCTTCAAAGTTCTGCTAGTCCATTCTAGGTGTGGATATGCGGTACATAATGCTCAACTTTTAATTCTCATTTTCATGCAATAATCATCAAATGCTTTCAAAGTAAATTCTCCGGCGTTGTCCATTCAGGTGGACTTCATATGATGATCCGGAAAAATATTTGTAATTTAATTATCTACGAGATTGGCTTTGCAAAAGCATGGTTTCTTGTAGACAATAAACATACGTGTGACCATTCCGAGGAAACATTGATGAGCACTATAAAATACCTAAATGACCCATACAGGGGCTGTATAGAACCGCAAATGTCTCCCTGGATACGTTCCAGGAATGCAGGGACTTCATCCTTCGCTTTCAGGGCAAAGGGTCTAGTAATTAATTTCCCGGTGGCACATGCAGGCCACACAAAATCTTCCTGGTTCGGGAAATTCTTTACATTCATATTATGTCCCTGTGAATTGTTAATTATATTTCTCATCATCCTGAGACCTGGGCGACATAATCTATCATGCCAGAGATAGAAAAGTTCAGAGCTTCTAAATGCGGTTTTCAGGACAGTACAGGTTGCAAGTGCCTTAATATTATTGTAGTATAGCCCAGTTTCATATGAAGGAAGATATTCTAATGCTATTTTTCACTTTCTTCATGCTTTGTAGTGAGCAGGTATTCTGTACCATACTCTTCTTCAGTCTCTACATGGAAACTGTTAGCGCAAATATCCTTGAGAGTTCTAGTCGATTCTGGGTACAACAAGTCTTATTCAATGACCAAAGTTGTGCCAATTGGGAGTATAATTATGGCCCTTCCTGAGCCTATTATACAAGTATCGCTGCTTGCGATTGTCGTAAGACTACCAGCATTCTTGCTGATCGACTGAAAAAAATCGTTTCTCTCATGATGGTATTCGTTGTGCCGCTACATGCTAAGCACACTTCCTCCATAGGGCGCCACACGCGTTCTAATATAATATACTTTATTAATATGTAGCAGAAAGCAAGCAACACATAAATAAAATACTTCAGATATCAGAACGTAACTTGCTATTATAAAGACGGGAAAAATAAGCCTTGCAGGACTCATAATAAGAATTTAATGCTTTTCTCTCCTAGAGCTTGCAACCATTATTCAATAATTCAAAATTTTGCTTCAATTACAAACTGCAAGTTTCTATAAAAGATCCAAGTGCATTGCGTGCACTAGATTGAATCGGCGAAGTATTCAGGAACTTCTGCCTCAATCGGCTCCATGCACGATCTTCTCCTCTTGGGTAGCTACGACTGCGACCGCTGTGATATCCAAAGGAGGGATGATGGGGGCTGCTACAGGGCTGTCTACATTCATAAGTGCAAATAATGGATGTGAATCCTCTGTACCTGCAATGGCGAGGTGTGCCTCATGCTACCATTTGCCCTTCTTCTTAGACTAAAAAACATCAATAACGTGCGACCCATGACCTTACCCTTCTTGCTCCTCTCATTCGTGAGAGGCTTCATCACCTTGTAGCTGCTAGCAGTGGCTTTATGGCCAACATTGCTACTATGTGGCTGCGAGATGAATTTCTTTCTTAGAACATCACTTGAGTTTCTGCAACTTGCATAATGTCAATTAATTCGGCACACTTCATGTAGTCGTCTTGACGATAGTTGCTTGCGGATTGCACCGCGTTCGGGTGAAAGGTAAAGAGTCTTCTCAATCTTCTACTCACCTGTGATTACATTATCACAGAATCGAAGACTGATACAAATTTTATACAAAATCTGGCAATGATGGGTCAGTTCTTCGAACTGCTGGTTTGTAATGTCAGTCATATTCATATTCATGCAAAAATTCCTAGGATTACTGCTAGTAATCTGCATAAAATAGTTGCAAAATTCTCATAATGCTCATTGAACTCCCGGTTCGTGATCCCGTATTTTTCTATGCATTTTTCATAATTTACTGCCATTTTCAGTGATTAAAAGAAATATAAACAATCACAGATAATCAAAACAGTAAATACAGTAAATAAATTGCATAGAAATAATAATAAAAAAGTTAAACATACTTCAAATGCAAAAATCGATTCAAAAATTGAATTCCCGAAGCCCTTTTCTACTGGAAAATAAGTTTTCGGCGAATTCTGTAATTTACGGGGGTTAAAACACGAAATCTCAGAGAGAAAATTCGTGTAATATGCAAATTTCTAGGGGGTTATTCTGCAAGAATTTCTTTACTCACAAAAATCCTCGTAATTTTCAGAATTTTGAGGTTTTATTTGCAAATGTTCAGTTCGGAGCAAATTTATTGCGTAATTTCCGGAAAATCTGAGGGCCTTTTTGAAAAATTCCGTTTTTCTTTTTCTCACGTGATTTCAATTTGGCTTGGGCCCTTTCTTGGCCGGCCTTCTTGGGCTGGCTGTTTTCCTTTTGTTGGCCCATCCCTTTTTCTTTTCTTTGTTGGTTTGGGCCGACCGAACATTTACAATCCAATTTTGGCCCAAATTGCCTGGCCTACTTCAACCAGTTCAAGAGCAGCCGTGGGGTAGGTTTGCCTACCCCTGTTTCTTGCAGTGGCGGCGCGGGGCTTGTGGCGCATGCGGGCGCGTTCGTGGTGCATGAAGGCGCGCACGAAGAGGACCGGCGGCCGCGCGGTGCACCCGGGAGGCCTTACGCGGCGGCTTCGCACTGGCATCTCGAAGTACGGCGGCATGGCGCGCTACCGAACGGAGAGGCGTTGCGAGCACGGGACCAGGCGCGGACGCGTTGCAGTGTGGCGGCGGCCAGCCGGTGGCGCAATACTACGGGCGACGCCGTGCGGGCTGGTCGCCGTGCGCCGCTTCATTGTGACTGCGATGGGCGCGCGGAGGGCCCGTGTACAGCTGGCGGCGCCACGGGCGCGTGCATTTGTCGATGTCAAAGGCCAACGCGGTTCCAAGCGCGGCAAGTGCATGGCCATGCGAGCGGCTGGTGCGGGTGCGGCCGTGCGGGGCGGCTACAGCGGCGACTTCATGTGGGTGCACAGGCGGCTGGGGAAGGCGCCATGCGGGGCGGCGCGGGCGGAGGCGGATTCAAGCCAGAGGGCGCTGAGGGCTCAATCGCGGTCGGTGCCTCTGCCCCCCCTTTTTTTCTTTCGTGGCAGCCATGCAGGGCTCCGATAGTGGCGAGTGGGAGGGTGGTTTTTCTTTTGAGATTACTGTTCATGTAATGCTCACGATCATGCGGGTGAAGATCGATTTTCGGTGGCGCGTTCTGCCACACACACCAAGACGACGGCGTACGGCGCCGATGTAGTTGAGAAGTGCGTGCATGCGGGCGACACAGATTAGTGATGCACGCGGCGCTTCTTGGCCGGCGCACTCTTTTATTTCTTTTCTTTTCTTGTTCATGCAAAAATCTATGGTGCAAATTAATGTAGTACAAGATTGCAACGGAGGCGCGGCTTCATGTCGTCATGTGCATGCCTGCCGCGTGCTAGCGGCGTGGCTCTGCCGTTGCCTCTGTGGCGATGCGTGATGGCGGACTATGCCGACCGATAACGTATCGCGGAGGTAGTGACAGCCGCTTGCAGGCGGTGCCGTGCACATGGTGCCTTTCATGCGATTGCATATACAACATACGGTACAATCATCATCTACTCTTTCATGCAACCCACCGATCGGCTTGGCCGGCGACTTCAAGTCAGCGCACGGTAGATTAGAGCGGATTTGCACCGTAGGAAACCAATCTAGAAAGCAACAATTGCAGAATTGAAAGCGATCTAGAAAAACGATTCAATCTACGAGTGTCATTCATCGACGGTTACCTTTTCGATGCGAGGAGAGTCGATCGTGCTGATAACGTGTTGAGGAACCGTCATTGGCGAGTCCAAATTCGATTACGACACGTGACAAGCGTAGAATCGTAAGAACAATGCATGAACACAAGAACAGAATAAGAGATAGAACACAGAGATGTAGGGGGACTTCTTGCTTCTCTTTATTTCCTTCATCCATCGATCAATCCTTTACAATGAATAGCACCCCCTATTTATAGGCTACGACCCTGCTAGGGTTTGGGATGGGGCGCCCACTAATGGGCCGACTGCAGGGTCAGGCCCATAGTTTCCCAACACTGAATATCATAGTTCTTGCCGAACTCTGAAACCTGAAACTCTAACAAAGAGCCAGCTCAACACACTGAGCAAAGTTCAGACAAGAACACAAGAGAAAGACGCACTGACCCAACAATAAAACACAAATAGACAAGATTAACTTCATCATTCACCTCCTTAATCTTGTTGTCTTGCCTTCACATCCAGCACGCCGAGCATCTGACGCAGTTCGATGAACTTAATATGCCCGAGAGCGTTTGTCAATATATCTGCGCGTTGCTCCTCGGATCTGACATGATCCACTTCAATTCTTCTAGTCTCCACACACTCTCGGATGAAATGACACCCTGTATCAATGTGTTTACTCCTATCATGAAACACTGGATTTTTACACAAAGATATGGCTGACTAGTTGTCAACCCTCAACTCAAATTTCTCTTGATCCTTTCCCAAAAGATCTGCCATGAGCCAAGCGAGCCATATTCCTTGGCATGCGGCTGTTGTTGCCCCAATGTATTCTGCCTTGCAAGATGAAAGAGCCACAATCTTCTGCTTCTATGACTGCCATGAAATCGGGTTTGAACCAAGAAAGAAAACACTTCCTGTTGTGCTTTTGTGATCATCAACGTCACCCGTCAAATCACTGTCACAGAACCCAACTAGCTTTGGCTCCCAATCTCCTTTTCTCCCATAGTAGAAACCAAAGTTCAGAGTACCTTTCACATACCTCAAAATGCGCTTGACAGTTGCAAAGTGTTGAGTTTTGGGTGCTTCCATGAATCTACTCACAATACCAACAACATAGCTAATGTCCGGTCTAGTGTGCACTAAGTAGCGCAAACTTCCCACAATACTCCGATACATGGTTGCATCCACGGTAGGATCTTCAAACTTCTTACTCAACTTCAGATGATTCTCCATTGGTGTAGAGCATGAGTTGCACTCTTCCATGCCTGCTATCTTGAGAATCTTGGCAGCATAGCCAGCTTGGCATAGTGACACTCCATCAGGTGACTGCTTGACCTCAATACCCAAATAATAACTTAACAATCCAAGATCACTCATATTGAATAACTTCTTTATTTGGTTCTTGAAGGCTTCAATGTCCCTTGTGATTGAACCTGTGATGATGAGGTCATCAACATACACTCCAACCAACAAAGCTGGTCCATCATGAACTCTTTTGTATAATGCATGCTCATGAGGACTACTCACAAAACCAAGCGACACAAGTGTCCTATCTAGCTTGTAATTCCAAGCCCGAGGAGCTTGTCGTAGGCCATAGAGAGCCTTCCTTAACCTCATCACCTTCTGTGGGCTTTCATCATCAACAAAACCGGGTGGCTGAGAGACATACACCTCCTCACTTAGCTCACCATTCAAGAAAGCTGACTTAACATCCATGTGATGTATTTGCCAACTCTCAGAAGCGGCTATCGCTAAGAGCAATCTTATAGTTTCCATTCTAGCCACTGGAGCAAACACCTCCTCGAAGTCAACTCCTTGTATCTACGAGTAACCCCTGGCGACAAGGCGAGCCTTGTGCCTCACAATTTTGCTTGTGGAATCCTTCTTTAGTTTATAGACCCATTTCAAACCTATTGGCTTGTGTCCTGGAGCCAAAACTACCAGCTCCCAGGTCTTATTCTCTGTAATTGACTTAATCTCTTCATTCATGGCTCTCCTCCAGCTTGTATGCTTCAAAGCTTCTTGGAAACTCGTCGGCTCCTCCATGGCCAGCATGCACAGACCCGAATAGTCCAACTCCATTTCCGTAGTGTCACCATAGATGTCCTGTAGGGACCGATAGCATACCGGTTCCTCATAGGAAGATGACGGCGAGGTGACATCCAATGGCGTCGATGGTGCCACTGCCTGCGGCCCTCCAGACACCTCGGGTGTTGATGAAGATATTGCAGGTGTAAGTGGAGTAACTGAAGTTTCTTCAGGTGCAGGGGTTGGCACAGCATTCATTCCAGAGGTCGCTCGGACAGAATCTGCAGCGCTCTGGACTGACTGAATTGATGTTGTAGTATTGCGCTGGGCCGCACCCTCCTGACTTGATTCACATGCACCTGCACTGTTAGTTCCCCAATCCACTTCAAAAACACCTATTGGCTCATCTTCTTCCCCATCAGAGTGAGGCCAACTCCACTCTCTTGCTTCATCAAGCACCACATCTCGACTCATGGGTAATCTTCTAGTCTTTGGGTTATAGAACCTATAAGCCTTCGAGCCAGATTCATAACCCATGAAGACACACTGAACACTGCGATCTTCAAGCTTGTTCAGATGAGGTGTTGTTACCTTTACATGAGCGACACAGCCAAACACTCTGAAATGATACACTTTTGGCTTTCTACTATACCAGGCTTCATACGGTGTCATTACTTCCACGCTTCGGGTCATTGCATGGTTCAAGATATACACAGCCGTGGACATAGCTTCCCCCCAGAACTTCCTGGGAACTCTTTTGTTCTTGAGCAAGCTTCTGGCTGTTTCAACAATAGTTCGGTTTCGTCGTTCTGCCATGCTATTTTGTTGCAGTGAGTAGGGTGCAATCAAGAATCGCTGCACACCGTGCTCATCGCAAAATGCTACAAATTCCCTTGACACGAATTCACCTCCGTGATCTGTGCGTATAACCTTGACCTTGTTGTCTGACTCAACTTCTAGTCTTGTCTTGATCTTCTTGAATGCCACTAGGGCTTCATCTTTGCATTTGATCAAGACACACCACATGAAGCGTGAGTAGTCATCAACAACAAGAAAGAAGTATCGGTTACCGACAGGGGTGGCTGGACTGATTGGACCACATAGGTCTGCATGAAGCAACTCCAGAGGCTTCTGAGCACGGTACATGGATGTTTTGGGGAATGGGCTCCGGTGATGCTTCTCGGCCAAACATGCTTCACAGAATTGTTCTAGATGCTCCACGTGTGGCAGGCCTTCTACCATTTCCATGTGAGACAGCTTCTGCAAGGTACAAAAATTTACATGTCCATACCTCGCATGCCACAGCCACTCCTTCTCCTCATATTTTCCCAAGAGACATACTGGCAGTGTACGATTCAAACGCAACACATACAATCTGTTCCAAGATTTCTTCACCTTGGCCAATAGCTTACTTTCTTGATCATATAGGCTGAGAGTACCATCTTCCAACACGGTTTTGCAGCCAGCTTCATCTAGTTGGCCCAAACTGACAATGTTGTTGTGAAGAATGGGAATGAAATACACACCAGTGAGTATTTTGTGTTCTCCTGTTACTCCTTCAAGCAATACTGCTACACGCCCATGTATCTCAACAATGGACCCATCAACGAATTTAACTGAGCCTCTCACTGATCTGTGAATACTGGCGAACACATCTTCAGAGCCTGTCATATGGTTGCTTGCTCCCGTGTCCAGGTACCACAAATCATTGCACCTTGGTCCAGTTCCAAGTTCGGGCTTGACATGGTCTTCGTTGAGCAGTACCAGTTCTAAGTCGCACTCCTCAAACTTTGTCAATTCACAAGCTTCAATCATTAACACAGCAGGTTCATCATCTCTGAGTTTCTCAACATAGTGGACCTTCTCCTTCTTTGGTTTGGAACATTTAGCAGCAAAATGACCATACTCATTGCAATTGAAACATTTGAGTTTTGATTTATCAAACTTATGGTTGGATTTCTTCTCAGCTTCATCATTGCGGCCACCTCCTTGACCGTGGCCACGGCCACCGCCTCGTCCGCCGCCTTTTTTCGTGCCACTGCTCGAGCCTTCAGTGCCTCCCTTCTTCTCTTTCACGGCCATGGCTTCCCACTACGCACGTGAGAACATCAGTTGTTCTCCCTCTTGCTTGCTTTGGCGCCATCCCTTCAAGGTCTCCTCAAACGCTCGTAGGCGTCCAATGGCTTCGCTCGCTGACATCGACGATAGATCTCCCCACTGCTCAATTGTTCCAACAATGGGAAGAAATTTGTCAGGGACTGCACTGAACAATTTTTCAACCACAACGACTTCCTTTTCATCGGCTCCCATCGACCGCATCTCACCAACCATCGTGGTCAGCTTCTGAGAGAAACCAGTGATGGTTTCAGTCTCTTCCATAGACAATCGATCAAACTGTTGCTTCAGAGCCTGCACCCGTGCCTTCCTGACGCGTTCTTCCCCGACTCGCATCTGCTTGAGTGCATCCCAGGCTTCCTTTGCCATTTCTTTCTCTGCAATGGCTGTCATCATAGCATCTGGCACTGCTTGAGAAATCACAGCTAGGGTGCCTTGGTCCTTCTCTTCTTCGACTGCAGCGTTGGCCTTGATTGCCGCCCACACTCCCAGCGTGCGCATGAGAATCTTCATCTTCACGGCCCATACACCGTAGTTGGAGTCGGTAAGCATCGGGTACTGAATCGGCACATTCACTCCTCTGGCCAGCGCCTTCCCAGACGACGAAGATCCACCAAAGATCGTCACTAGCGCCATCGGCGGTGAGCCCTCCGGTGTCCCGTCGCCAGACATTGCATCCACGAACGAGGCTCTGATACAAAATGTTGGATCAGGGATCGGAAGACACACACACGAGCACAACTGGATAAGCACACAGAGGAAGACAACTCAATTGTCGTGCTCAACTTGCTGCACGTTTTCTGTTTTCTTCCTCTGTTATTCAGTATTCCAGACGAGCTACAGTACATCAAACTGAAAACCCAAAAATACCGACAGCACTCACGCACACATGTACTAGCGACTAACAAACTGAATTCACAGCAACTAACACACCCACGACTCGGCCATATCCCCCACAACTCGGATCATGGACCAAGACGCACTAAACTGCAAAACTACAAATTCTGAAGTTCTGACCGAATTCTAAATATCAGAGTTCTTGCCGAACTCTGAAACCTAAAACTCTAACAGAGAGCCAGCTCAACACACTGAGCAAAGTTCAGACAAGAACACAAGAGAAAGACGCACTGACCCAAACAATAAAACACAAACAGACAAGATTAACTTCATCAGCAGTGCTGCGGCCGGGGCGGCAACCCGATAGTGCATGTAGCTTGATGATGCGACGCCGAGGGCACAGTACATGTGGCGGCACCGAGATGGCAGAGTCGATGAGAAGCTGAGCGGGACACGGAACTGGTGACGACTACGGTGGACGCGAACGCGAACAAGAGGCTAAGCGGGACACAAGACCGGCGACGACTACGGCAGACGCAGAGCCGAGAAGACGACGTCCGGTGATGATTCGCACACTTAGTCCTGTGGTAAAATCCTTAGTGATAATGGAGTTACCATGTTTATTATAATTAGTGGTCTATGTTGCATAATCATAATAAGCATGGCATTTTACTATGCATGCATGTTGAATTGTAAAAATGATTTTGTAGCTTAAGACCGGTGTAACTCTCCGGATATGTCTTATTTGTGCGTAGGCGTGATCATGTATTGTTGCTCGGTGGATGTTGCATTAAATATATTATTGGATTAATTGAATCAGATGATTTATTTAATAATGAGCAAATTGATCAGATGTCTTAAGTAATAACTATGTGAGTCTTATATGCAAGAATTGGGAGAAGGTAGCAATGGATTAATTGATTGCGGACAATTATTTGGAGTGCCATGTGATTAGTAGATAAATCATATGTGCCGAGTTGATGGAATCGTGCCCTCAATTGGATTAGTAGATAAATGATTATTAGTTGATCATATATGCACGTATGTGATTGGATTGGTATATGTCATACATGACTAGTTCGGTGATATTGTAACACCCCAGCTCAACATTGAGCCTGGAATGCTACTAAAATTAAATTAAACTAAGCTAAACTAAGACCAAATACAAAATCTCGACAAAACCTCCTTTGTATAGTCGCCTATACCGAGGTTCCAACAATTGATCAAGGCATTTATCAATATAATCATAATCAGGTTCATTCAAGTGTGTAGAATAATATCATAAACATAACCAAAACTTTCTATTCTCATTATTACAGTTAACCTGAAACTCAAACTATCCATAGCTTCTAACAGGTAAACATAACATTTAACAATAATTTCATAATCCAATTCACTCATGCATAAGAGATAATCATATGAATGTAAGCAAATTAACACTATTCTCACAACCATAATCAGAATCATAAAACAACCATGGGTATTTCTCGTGATCTATTTATTCTTATATGAAGCTAAATGACAATTGCTTTAATGTTGTGAGGTAGTGCGTGCATCCATCATCTATTCCTCCCATTCATGTCGATCCTGCCATTGGTACCTAAAATACATTAAAGCAAAAGTGAGCCCAAAGACTCAAAGCAAGTATCAACAAGGCTATAAACAAGAACACAAACATAGCATTAATGATCCACAATAACACAACACTAAACATAGCCTTTTTAACTTATGAAATGCAACCAATGCAATGCTCAAGGATCCTTTATCTTTAACTTTCGTGTGCATTACACCGTAATGCAGAGTAAGCAACCGTCCGCCGCTTACCCATGCTCAGCGCGCGCACGCACGTGGACCAATTGCCCATTACTCCGCAAGTAATGGGGACCTCAAGCCCACACTCCTCGAGTGTGGGGATCTCGAGCCCGTCACATTCATGACGGGATCTCAAAGGAAACATGCTTGGTCAACGCGACCAGGCCTCAATATGCTCTCAATATGCACATGCTCATCATTTAGTCATCATCAAATTACCACAAGACAAGAATAACATAATAATAATAGAGCATGGACATATATGAAGCATCCATCGATCTTAAATCAACATCAAGCCAACAATCTCACTATGCTACCACATATCGAGAAGCACACAATCATGACCAATCGAACACAACCACGAATCATACAAATGCACTTGCATTCACTAAGATAAATTGGAACTCATCACCATAACATCCATGCATAGCTATTATGAGCACGACACAAACAGTCACGGCATACAAGCATAAATATACAATAGCCCGAATACTTGCCTTAACCGTGCGAGAGCGGTGGACGCGAAGAGGGTGCTGCCCCTGAACCGCGCTCCCACCTGAACATAAAGGTATCCCAATCTAAGACCAACACGCTGGACCAAGAGCATAAATAACAACACAATTGATCTCACTAAACTCTCAAGCGTTAACAAAACCTCCAATTTCTAGCGATCGTTTTTGTGCTCACTGAAAACAGCCAAATTCTAAAATACATAACTTTCTTCTTAGGAGTCCAATTAAGATGATCTTAGACTCTCTGAAAGGGTAATTGAATTGCCTAAATAAACCTAGTTGGGGAGCCCTTTGATTCTGCCCTTAACTTCCCTACCAAACCAATCATCAGACAACAGAATTCTCGTCGGGTTCTCTGGACAGTACGCTAAAACCATCATAACTTTTGCTACGAAAGTCCAAATCTCGTGTTCTTTATCTCTATGAAAAGGTATGGAAATTACCTACATTTTTCGTTATATTGAGGTCCTCTGATTGTGACTTTAACTAGCAGATTCATCCCATTTTCTACAGACTGTTCAAAACTGACAGAATAACAGAGCAGCGATACTAAAAAATTCATAACTTCCTGACCGTTAATCGGATTTGGGTGATCTTGGTGGCCACTGAAAGCTAAGAACATAATCTACAACTCTCTAGGAGATCCAAACTCCTAATTCTGCTTCTAACCACATGAAATCGTCCGCGCAAGCTACTGGACAAAATTGGACAGAGAACAGAAATTAACCGATCCAATCAACCTATTAGCAATCGCCTCTAATGACCATCCTCAACACAAGAAACCCGTCGTTACCCTTGACGACGTGCTGGACGACGATGAGCAGGCCCGAAGATGATCCTCCTTCTCCTCTCTTCCTTCTCTTCTCCTCTTCTTCTCCCTTCTCTTCTTTTCTCCTTCTTCTTCCTCCTTGGCCGGCTGCAATGGAGGTTCTTCTTCCTTTGGCCAGCAGCAATGGAGGTGGAGGGAGGTAGGGAGGAGCACAAGGGGTGGAGAAGGTGGGGGGAAAAGTGGCAGCCGAATGGGGGAGGAAAGAGGGGAGGGGGTGAGAGGGGCGGCTAGGGTTTGGGGGGGGGAGTGGCACCCCCTCCCTTGGCCGGCCAGCCCCACATGGGCCTAGGCCCAAGCCCAGGTTGCCCACAAAACGCGGAAAACCCCCTCTCATTTCCTGATTTGGTGTTTTACTAAAAGAACCCTCCTCCGATTTAATTAATTTCTACCGACTAATCCTTTCGAATAAAATTTAGGTATTACATTCTACCCCTTAATCAATTCGACCCGAATTCTACCACATCTACTAGCAAAACAACAAGATCCCCAACTAAAATGAAGGACTCTCATCGCAACCAAACGTTACCAACTCGGTACTAAAAGAGTCAAATTCGAATCAAGATTTATCACGAAAATCTTTCCACCTTCAAATTAGAAAATTTGCAATTAAACACCACGCCCACCAAAGGAAAATCACTCGAATAACCAAATCCATCATTTCATTATTCTTTCGAATCGATAAGAACCACACATACCAAAGATAAAGCCAAACTCAACTGCGAAAGACAATGGTCAACAACATAGAACTTAAACGAAAATCGTAAAAGCGATTCACTTCTTGAGGACACATCAATTTAACAGCTTTCTCTTTTAAGACCAAAATTTCCCTCAAGTTATGCAATCCCAATCATCGCACAACACTAACTTGTTACTATTAACTTGGCGATCTCAACGCCAAACCCAAATCAAAACACCTTGTCAACACCTTTGAAAAGGGACTCAAGATCTCACAAAACATTCTCTAACCGAATTTCTTTCTCGACATAATTACTTTGATAGATAACTTCGATGCATCCCAAAATGGATCTTCACACGTAATCACGTTACCTCAATCCTCAAGAATGGACAACTCGAATTCACATCACATATTCTCATGTATTTCATAAAATATTTCTATCAATGACCATCCCAATCGCTCAAATCCACCCTTATACTACTTTTTCACATTATCAATGGGCGTTCAAAGTTCTAGCACAACAATGCAAAGCCCAAATTTAACCTCCAAGACTCTTGCAACGAAATTCTCATATTAATTCCTATAAACCCACAATTCCAACATACTCACTCATTAAAATCATCATGAAAATATTTTCTTGACCAGCTAACCATTACAAGGATTATAACTCTCGTAAGATTACACATGTAGAGCCAAATCACTCTTGACATTTCTCAACATTTTCCATTATCCCATTAATTGACATGACGATTCGATTACTTTATAATCACACTCTCATTAAACCACATCATCAAGTTTAACTCTCATAGCCTCAAATACTACCAAATTGTGATACTCTAATAAATTGATCCGATTTCTATATTTGCTAATTCTAATGCTCGGTCAAAAGAACACCAAATCTTGGACTACATCTCGCTATAGGTCCTACTAGTTGCGACAACGAAATTTGTTAGCTCTAAAGACAAATATTTTTTTAACTCAAATCCTCTCCAAGGATTATTCTAATAAATCGATTTATTACTCCAGCCTCTCGACAACCTCGACATCTAAGGGTTCACCAAACCATCTACTAGTCCACCACTGCCTAGATGCCAAAACACTACTTACGAGACTTTACAATACAGATCGCTTAACCCTTTCTTGGAAGAAGAGGCAAATAGAAATAAATCTCTGCACAAAGGAAAACGTTACCACTTACAGTGAGTTACAAGATCAAGAGAAACAATCGATAAAGTTGTTCTCGAAAACCAAAAGATATGATCAATAGTTGAGGCGCACTTCCCACAATCGAGAATAACAAACCTCGACGAGAATAAAACACTCGCTTAGAATTAGGAAAACTCTTAAAACCCAAATCACAGGTACCACTAAGGAACCAAATAAATCTTTCAACATGTCACTTTGCTCGAAACAAACTCAATCACCACATAACTCATGTCGCAACTTCTTGCAGATAATCTTACTAACATCAAGAATAATATACTCTACACACGAATCTTTATCATCAACTATTCCATTAGAAAGCCCCAAAGTTTCACCAAAAGTTCCCATACTATCCTTTCATCCCATCTTCAAAACGAGTGTATACCAAAACCATACAACATCAATACATCAACCTCTTAAACTTAGAAGGGGTCTACTAAACAATTGAAAAGCTCCTACCATAACCCTTTCATCAAGGTCACATTATCAACCATTTAATTCACAATTAGATGAGCATAAGCCTCCTATTACATCATATCATTGCAACTTTTAGTAATGCTCAACACCAAACTTCAAGACACAATAGTTGTACTCCAACCATTATCATATCGACTAGTTTCATTATGAGATCTAGTTGCTACCTATTTTCCTCTCCAAATCACATAAGTATTTACAAGCACATACTCAATTAATCAACATCCGCGAGCGATCCAATCCTTTATACAAAACATTCAATATTATCATCATAATCCTCATCGACAATCACATTAGTAATGTAATAATACACTCTTAGTGAGACTCATCATAGCCTCTTATCCCATCATAAATTTCTCCAAAAGAAACACAAGCCAAAAGGTTGAAACAAACCTATTTTAACTAGTTCATACTATCAAATGATACTTTCGCAAAGCACACTATCAGAGGCCACTTACTCATTCATCCACTCAACCATTAGTGTTACTCACACCCGCTCCAACTGTCATTAACATTTGTCAATTGTATGTATCATGTACACAAATAGGGTCCTACTTCGCTTGTAGTCACATAACCATCTATAAACACAAAGTCAACATTTAATAATCTTATCGCTCAGACAACAGGTTTCACAACATGCTACCTCAACGCTCGCCTAATCTAATATACACGCTTTCAATCTAGCAATTATGTATGATCATCAAGTAACTAGTTTACTAAAATTTCCAACTGATATCCTCTAAAGCATCGCTCAAACACATTCTTAACATAACCATCACTAATGAGTAAGCTAATCCATAGAGATACATTACTCCATGCTATCCAATAAATCTACCGATTCCACAATCCTAACGATCGCACCAATTCATCAAAATACCACACCTCTTAATAACTCTATTGATTCCAACTAATTATTGTCGTACTCATAGTCACACTCATCAAGAACCACCAAAGGACAACCTCCACTTATTCAACTTTCTTTGATAAGGACCTTAGTTAAGATCGATCATGCACACATCGCGGACTCAACTTGAAACTCATAACACAACCATTAATCTTCAACGCTCAAAATACCCAAGAGTGATACGTTGAGTCAAAGCCTTCATGAACTAAAGGACTTGCAAAGGAAACTTTCATTAACTAAAAACATCAAGTGAATAAATAGGTCAAGCTTTCCAAAAGAAAACAAAACCAACACTACAAAAGTCAATCTTGACAATTAGCAAAGTTCACCAATCGCGAGAATAACTCAACGGTTGGGAAAAACAATAATTGATTTACGGGGCAAATTAAGCCAAAAGAAACACTCCAAACGTTTCAAAGAAACCCATCAATCGCAACCGGTTAAGAGTTGACCAAATTCAAATTCAGGGAAGAGAGCAACTCTTCTAAAGATTCTCGCTTCTCGACACTGTACTAAGATATTCGGTAGCACTTCTCTATACCCACTCCACGAACGGTGGTGTAACCTGGTAAAGCCCAGGGTCACAACCACGACCTTAACCTCTCAACAACGACTAATCCCACTCATAATAATCATAATAATTAATTAATAAGCAGCCAAACTCAATTCATATCAGCAATAATCAAAACGATATAACGGAAACGTAAATGCAAAGATTGACCCATCCCCATCCTACTGTGCTCAGTGTGTCAAACTTTTAAGTTGATTAACATTAGCAATTTTTTTTATATCTAGTCACCACGGACCTCTGACTCGCTCGATACCAATCAGAAACACCCACTCAACATTGAGCCCGAATGCTACTAAAATTAAATTAAACTAAGCTAAACTAAGACCAATTACAAAATCTCGACAAAACCTCCTTTGTATAGTCGCTATACCGAGGTTCCAACAATTGATCAAGGCATTTATCAATATAATCATAATCGAGTTCATTCAAGTGTGTAGAATAATATCATAAACATAACCAAAACTTTCTATTCTCATTATTACGCTTAACTGAAACTCAAACTATCCATAGCTTCTAACAGTAAACATAACATTTAACAATAATTTCATAATCCAATTCACTCATGCATAAGAGATAATCATATGAATGTAAGCAAATTAACACTATTCTCACAACCATAATCGTAATCATAAAACAACCATGGGTATTTCTCAGATCTATTTATTCTTATATGAAGCTAAATGACAATTGCTTTAATGTTGTGAGGTAGTGCGTGCATCCATCATCTATTCCTCCCATTCATGTCGATCCTGCCATTGGTACCTAAAATACATTAAAGCAAGAGTGAGCCCAAAGACTCAAAGAAGTATCAACAAGGCTATAAACAAGAACACAAACATAGCATTAATGATCCACAATAACACAACACTAAACATAGCCTTTTAACTTATGAAATGCAACCAATGCAATGCTCAAGGATCCTTTATCTTTAACTTTCGTGTGCATTACACGGTAATGCAGAGTAAGCAACCGCCGCCGCTATTTCCATGCTCGTGCGCGCACGCGCACGGGGACCAATTGCCCATTACTCCGCAAGTAATGGGGACCTCAAGCCCACACTCCTCGAGTGTGGGATCTCGGCCCGCTACATTCATGACGGGATCTCAAAGGAAACATGCTTGGTCAACGCGTGACCAGGCCTCAATATGCTCTCAATATGCACATGCTCATCATTTAGTCATCATCAAATTACCACAAGACAGTAACAACATAATAATAATAGAGCATGGACATATATGAAGCATCCATCGATCTTAAATCAACATCAAGCCAACAATCTCACTATGCTACCACATATCGAGAAGCACACAATCATGACCAATCGAACACAACCACGAATCATACAAATGCACTTGCATTCACCAAGATAAATTGGAACTCATCACCATAACATCCATGCATAGCTATTATGAGCACGACACAAACAGTCACGGCATACAAGCATAAATATACAATAGCCCGAATACTTGCCTTAACTGCATGCGAGAGCGGTGGACGCGAAGAGGGTGCTGCCCCTGGAACCGCGCTCCCACCTGAACATAAAGGTATCCCAATCTAAGACCAACACGCTGGACCAAGAGCATAAATAACAACACAATTGATCTCACTAAACTCTCAAGCGTTAACAAAACCTCCAATTTCTAGCGATCGTTTTTGTGCTCACTGAAAACAGCCAAATTCTAAAATACATAACTTTCTTCTTAGGAGTCCAATTAAGATGATCTTAGACTCTCTGAAAAGGTAATTGAATTGCCTAAATAAACCTAGTTGGGGAGCCCTTTAATTCTGCCCTTAACTTCCCCTACCAAACCAATCATCAGACAACAGAATTCTCGTCGGGTTCTCTGGACAGTACGCTAAAACCATCATAACTTTTGCTACGAAAGTCCAAATCTCGTGTTCTTTATCTCTATGAAAAGGTATGGAAATTACCTACATTTTTCGTTATATTGAGGTCCTCTGATTTTGACTTTAACTAGCAGATTCATCCCATTTTCTACAGACTGTTCAAAACTGACAGAATAACAGAGCAGCGATACTAAAAAATTCATAACTTCCTGACCGTTAATCGGATTTGGGTGATCTTGGTGGCCACTGAAAGCTAAGAACATAATCTACAACTCTCTAGGAGATCCAAACTCCTAATTCTGCTTCTAACCACATGAAATCGGCCGCGCAAGCTACTGGACAAAATTGGACAGAGAACAGAAATTAACCGATCCAATCAACCTATTAGCAATCGCCTCTAATGACCATCCTCAACACAAGAAACCCGTCGTTACCCTTGACGACGTGCTGGACGACGATGAGCAGGCCCGAAGATGATCCTCCTTCTCCTCTCTTCCTTCTCTTCTCCTCTTCTTCTCCTTCTCTTCTTTTCTCCTTCTTCTTCCTCCTTGGCCGGCTGCAATGGAGGTTCTTCTTCCCTTTGGCCAGCAGCAATGGAGGTGGAGGAGGTAGGGAGGAGCACAAGGGGGTGGAGAAGGTGGGGGGAAAAGTGGCAGCCGAATGGGGGAGGAAAGAGGGGAGGGGGTGAGAGGGGCGGCTAGGGTTTGGGGGGGGAGTGGCACCCCCTCCCTTGGCCGGCCAGCCCCACATGGGCCTAGGCCCAAGCCCAGGTTGCCCACAAAACGCGGAAAACCCCCTCTCATTTCCTGATTTGGTGTTTTACTAAAAGAACCCTCCTCCCGATTTAATTAATTTCTACCGACTAATCCTTTCGAATAAAATTTAGGGTATTACAGATATGGATATGAGTTGATCGATTAGTGAGCTATTAAATGTTGTATGTGCAATTAAACTGTAAAGCTCATTAGGTGTTGAGTAGTCAAATAAATCTTGATCGGTGGAAATTTTGGTGTATGCGAATATTATTTGCCAAGGTGAGACTAGTAGAGCTAGATAGTTAGTATTAGCTTAAATAGTCTAGTGAAGAACAATTGATGGATTTACTCATGGTCGTATGCCCATAACTTGATGGATTTCGAACAATTATCGGATGGGTTGTATAGATAGAAGATCGTGAGTCCAGGCATTATCTATCAGATCGACTACCTTGATCATGCTTTAGTGGATGTTTTCTTTTAGAAAATAAATGAAAAAGAAAAGAAAATACATAGGCCCCTTTTGTCATTAATAGAGGCTAGGTCAGCCTATGTATAAAAAGTATTAAATGCGATAGAAAATTTATAAAAGAATTATTTTTACACTGAAAAGTCATTTAACTTTGAAAAATCATAGAAAATTCATATGAACTCCAAATGAGATGAATCCAATTGGGTTGTTCATAAAATTTTGTTCTCTAGCAGACCACGTGGTTTTTTCTCCCCCACTATTCTGTAAAGTTTCACAAAATTAATTAATTTTGGTCCAAAGTAACAGCAAGCAACATTTTTTAGCATTTTCTCTTGACAAATTTTTGGAAGGCTATAAGTTTTACATACGAACTCCGATTGAACTAATTCTTTCACCAAAATTCATCTAAAATCATAATATCACTACTATGTAAATTTCATGCATTTTTTAGCACTTTGATTTTTTCGGCTTTCTTGGCATTTATTCGACATCGTTCTTTCACTCTAGATTCCGAGTTACCAGAAGCGAACGATTACATGCCCGAGAGTGAGCAAGTGGACTACCACCAAGGCAAGCATCATCTTGCATACATATTGATCCCAAATTTTCCACTCTAATTATTTTGAATTGCAAATATACTTGCATGCAAGCTATTTTGAAGTATCAATATTTTGTGAGTTTAGTTAGATATATTCTAACTCTTGCAGGTTATCCTTTATATATTCCCACTTATTATACAATATTCTTAAGATAGATGTCTGGTGATGATGTATCTACTTTCTATATTAATACTTAGCCATGCAAGTCAGTAGATACGGTAGTTCGGTTGACGGGGTTATCCCGTTAATCATGGGAAACACCAACATTTTACTTTTATGTTTTTGTCCAGATCTTCGAATCTAGTTGTTGAATTTGAAATTTGTCTATTTAAAACTGATTTTGGTCTGGACAAGTGGCTAGTAGTGTGGGTGCCTTCGTGCACGAGACTCGGGTATCGTGGTAGGCTTGTCCAGACCGCTAAGGATCGAACTTTGGGCTGTCAATCCAAGTAACACTCATACTTCCACACATGGTGTATGGGTGTCGCTTGGTCAAGTAGGAGGGTCTTATTGGGTTGAAGCACAGGTGGTGTGAGGACATCATGTGTGTGATCATATGTTTGTAGGAATCCAGTGTAATACTATAATGTGCGGGTAAGCACTGTTTCTTATGTTGGGGGTTACCCACATACTAACTACCTTATAATGGCATCTCCAACATAACTTGCATGCCTGCTCAGCAAGTTCTATAAATAGCTTGTATTGAGTTAGGGTTTCATCCCGCATAGGTGGTTCAACTCAATAGGGTCGTCTTGCTGAAAAATACCGAGTCTCGATCTCCCCGACCGACACACCTTAGGAAGTGTGTCATTATCCAAAGGCTTACGGGCTGATCGAGTCGTGTGGGTAAACTTGTACTCCCCTACGGGAATTAATCTATTCGAATAGCCGTATCCACGGTTACAGATGACACTTGGTTTGAATGACATCATCGTTAGACTCTAAATTAAAATTGACATGGGTTGCTACTCGGCATCGGCATCAAGGGTGATTCATGCGATTTAGTTTATCAAAGTGGGCTGCCATTTTAGTATTTTTTTGATATATATATATATATCACTATTATTCGTATTTCTTTCGTTAAAATTTTGTTTGCGAAATTGCAATTTCAAACTAGTATGTAGGGCTAAAAAATTGTGTGTTTTATGAAAAACTAAGCTAATACGGCCTCTCCTTTGGTCAGCCACTAGCATGTATAATTTTTATTTTATGTAAGTCTTGAGAGTATATTTTATACTTAACCGGATTGTCCACGTTGCTTCAGGTGAGAACGTCGTACGAATCGGTTATAGCTGTCGCACCAATTCTGGACAATAATGGTGGATGCAACGGCTTTAACTCCAGTTGGTTGCTTGTGGATTTGGGCATGCCAACCTGGATATTTCCTTTTATTTCCATGTTTATTTCTGCTGCGATTTATTGGTTTTATGATCATATTTGTCCAGTCAGTCCCCTTATGCAAAATCGGGCCATAAGGTCCTATTTGTTTATGTTGTAATAATAATGCTTCTAATATTTTTGCATATTTGACTATGGATGTGATCAATATTGTTTAGATATGTGTATGTTAGCCACTGATCCTTGGGAGCTAACATGAGACATATATCCGAGAACTTGAAATCATTCTCGTTTCTTGTTAAGGGTTGTGCCTCCCAGTGCAATCACTTGACTTGAAACGGATTCGATTTTGGGGTCCCACACGCTCGTCATCCTTTTCCCTCACCATCGTTGTCTAGCCGCCGGCCATGTCATATGTCTCTCCCTCTTGTTTGCTCTCTGCGCCCCCTCATCCTCCACATAAGTAGTCACCTAAGCCATGTGCTTGTGTATCATCCACGTGTCAGTCCTTGTGGCAAACCCTAGACCCAATACTTGTATACCCAATCCAAATTAAACCTAGTTATTTACATGTGGGATCCCATTGTCATTCTCTCTTTCTTGCATTCTCTCTCCCGCAACCTTGGCCCACATGTCATCCTCTCTGTTTCTCTCTCTCTCTCCCTTACAGGTGGACCCCATTTGTAAGTTTCCAATTTCTTTTTATTTTAATTCCAGCCGAAGGAATATTTCAATAATATTTTTTTCTCTTTCAATTTCTTTTTCGGTAAATCTTTTGAGAGTCCATTCTCTTTCGTCTGAACTCTGATTCAGTCCATTCAAATTTCTAAATTCATATAAAATCGAGGTCTTTCTTTTAGAGTTGGTTTTAATGTTTTTGGATTTTATTTGAATTTCTTATGTATTTATTTGTGCGTCGCTTGTTGTTTTCTCTCTCGTTAGACAATCTGTTTCACGGAGCAGGAGTAGAAGCAAATTTTTCAAGCCTTACGGAGTACTTTATGTACCCACGTGCTACACTCAAATTAAATTTTATAAGCCTTCAACGATACGAAGGAGGATTACAACTACTTCGCATGTGGCTTTGATGAAGGACACCCTGAGTACTAAGTTGCCCTCCCTAGTTGGATGCCGGTGGGCAATTTGATGGGTCATCACTCAGAGTTTATCATTTGTTGTTTCCGCTGCTATAAAACTTGAGGTTATGTGACCTTTTTTGTAATAAGTGGCCTTAAGGTCGGTACTTTGTTGTTACTTTTATGTTAATCGTGATTCGAACTTGTTATCAACATTGTATTCACTAGCTACTGATTAGGGATAGGTGCAAAAATACACAGAGGGTTCGGATTCAGAAATCTGGTCCGACAGTAATCACGGAAGAATTCACGAAGGTTTACGAATTACAGGGGAGGCGAGGAAGAGAAAAACTAGGGAGTAGAGGTGAAGAAGAGGGTAGCAGGGGTAGAAGAATCAAGATCAATACTGCCAATAGAAGCTGCTAAAACAAAAACTCTATGCACACTAACAAAATTGATAATAATTGACTGTTAGTTACTCTTATATGGTAACGGCTGGCCCTTCACTGAACTGTTACTTTGAGGCCGTTATCTTCTTGGCTTCGCAAGTCGCAACCAATGACACCTTGTGTTCAGTTAACTAACAAATCCATATCCTTGACCTGACAAAAACTTTCCATTTTACTGGGACCAGGTCTCTTCCTGGGGTTGCTGCCTTCATCATTAGACAATAGCATACATATAACGAGAGTACTGCATTGCGATGTTTGCAGCTCATCTGTTCACTAGGATGCGCTTATCTAGCTTGATTTGTTTTTGTTAAAAGTTTTCACTTGTTTGATGCATAAAAGGATTAAGCACTGTATCCACATCATTTTCTATAAACTCTAGGTATGTGCGAAGGTGTTAATGCTATCTCGACTTGACAGTATTGACTGATCTAGTATGCCTCTGAACAAATATATTGTGGTATATTGCCCCCTTTGTAACACCAGCACCCAACACCACTGAAAGTAGTTACAGGTGAGTTGAGTTTGCCATTACATTGTTAACAAATGTGTATCTCGGTTATGTTGTAGATAGAGTCCAGACTAGATATACTAACGTAGAGATCAAGTTTAGTTACCTCTCGGTAGTTTCCAGGATGTGCACTATTCATCATCCGGCCACCCTGATCTTTTCGGTTGTAACAAATCATTGTAATCCCGGTGACCCGGCTCAGTAATATAAATACATGAGAGACCCAAGAGGCTCTTAATACGGTGCATACATATTTTCACATATTTCTTAAAAGGCATAACAGAATCACAGAAAGTGATCAAATAAGGAGTTAAGGACCTCAATATTCCCTTTTCAGTTGCATATAGAGTAAAACCACCGTACATTGCTTGTATGTAAATCTGCGAGTCATTATTACACACACACACTCCCTCATGTCTGTGTCTTGGGAAGTTGTCTGAGTTTTTCCAATTATCATGGCGATAATATGTATGTCCTCATGCTTCTATCGAACTATGCTTAGTATTAATGATGTATGTTAGTTCCACAGCTATGCTTCTAACTACTTTTACTATAGATGATATATTGTATTAGTTTTCCAGATCCTCATCCTGGATCAAATACATTTATGCTCTGTTGCTGAAGCTCATTTGGCATGACTTTTCTCGGGATGGAAATGTTCTTCGGAAGCTTTCTCAGTGAATCAGCATCATCAGAGAACTTCTTTGGTCATCCGGATGTTGAGAGATGTCCATACCTGAGAAACATCAATGGAGCTACAACCTTTTCATTTTCTTATGCTTTGCCAGTAGCTGTAAGATCTGCTTCTTATGGCCTTCGGTGACTACAGTGAATAAGGTCAATAGTGCATTTGTTCCTTGACAATCTGTGCTATTTTGCAGGCCCGAGGAGGCAAGGGTCCAATTTTCGAGGACGGACCAGGGATTGAATCAGCATTGAGTCTTTTCCATGGACAGGATGGAATAGTTCCCCTTTCAGGAAGATCATACGTGCCTGATGAGAACCACAATGAGAGCATTGATATCGAGCCTAAACCTGCTCTGCCATTCGATCCATTGGCTGCTAGAGCCGCTACAATAAGTCGCCATTCGATCCATTGGCTGCTAGAGCCGCTACAATAAGTCTATCAGCATTTGGACCATTCGGTTTTTAACTTCTTTAATGGCAAGGGCAAAAGGCAGAACAAAAGGCCCAACAATCTAGATCACCCATACAAGAAGCCCAACAATCCAGAACAGAATTCCATGAAAGTTTGCCCCCTTTCCTTTTTCATTCCTTCTCTAAAGTTGCATATGCTGCCATGTCTGTGAACTGCTTTCTGCTTTCTTACCATCCTAAAAACAATGAAATGCTCAACATCTGTTGTTACTTATTTTGTATTCCATCCAAAGTCAGAACGTTTCCCTGCTAACTGGAACTTAACACGGCATTGTTTTCTTCCAAGTTTATGATTGTTTTGGTATAATAAACTGAACCGGATTTTCTTTCTCCAAAGTGAGAAATTGCGATTATTTGGTCCAAAACCTGTTGCTTGACAATCTTTTTTCATGTTTAGCTATATGTCAGTTTTCATGTATCCAAGTGCTAGTTTTATTGATCAGAAAGGCATAGCTGTGTAACTAAGATTTTCATCTATCTGACCAATTTTCTCATGTTCCGCACTTCCGCTGTGTGTTCCTTCTCAGTAGAAAGGAGGCAACTCATCATCGCACAAGGCAGTGAGCAATCAATGACTGAAAAATGGGCAATGCCCACTTGCCCGGTCTTACCGGGCAATGAGTGGTGTTCTGCCCCTTGTTGCCAAGGCTTTACAGCCACCAGCTGGTATGAAGCTGAAGTGCCCACCCGCTGTGGCTGCTGTGCGGGCAGCCCTTGCGCGCACCACTCTTGTGAAGTCTCTCCGCCCCAGCCCCTGCCCGCGAAGATGGTAGCCATCGCATTGCTCGGAATGGCAGCAAACATCCCTCTTGGTGTGTGGCGTGAGCACACCAAGAAATTCTCCCCTCGGTTGTTCGCAGCTGTCCATGCCGCTGTTCCATTCATCGCAATGGCATTCACCATAGCAGCCTCCATTGTTGACCAGACTATCAGTTCGAGGGCCGAGCGCATTCCTCTGAGGGCTATGGCTGCAAAGAACTCCGCTGATTCTACAGCAAACGCTGCCATGTATCCAAAAAAGAATGGCAATTGCAGCGACACCGAGGGCAGGCATGGGATACTCGCAGCTGTGTGCTGCGCCGTCGGACCCAAAACCGAGTTCTCTGTGAAAATATTATGCTACTCTCTAGATCAGTAGATAGCACTCACAGACACATTACTGAATCATTTTATATATATCATAAAGACCAAAACATTCAATATATCACAAACATCCTAGTGACATAGACCACGTCAGATCAAGTTTTATAAGGAGGGCCGAACATGCCAAACTGATTACATTACAAGAAAAGATAACAACGGAACACACATGCTTCAACTACCGGGCCGAAAACTACGACGGAAGCAAAAGAGAAAGAGTAGGGCATACCTCTCCACAGGCACACGACTAGGGTACTCGTATACAACTAGTATTGCCCAAGGACTGGGACAATACTGGTCGTACGCAAGTACCGATGAGTCAGCTAGACTGGGGCGAGGCTAGGGCTACTCGAAACTAGACTACTCTTCATCACCATCTTGTCTCTCGACTTTGGGGTCCTCGTAGTAGTTGTAGTCTTCTTGATCCGTCGGATCTGAAGGGTTAGGGAAAGAGCGAGAATGAGTACAACTTTTGTGCTCACGAGCCAACATACAGAATGCAGTAGTATACATGTATGGTTTAACAGGGTTCTTTTATTTGTCAAAGCAAGATTTTCAATTATCATAACTTGAAATTCCTATCACTTAGTATTTTAACCAAATTGTATTTTATTAAAGAGAGGAATTATGAAATATTAAATAACAGCAGAGGCTATCTCCACCCATACTTAGTTGAAAAGTGGCCACGACCACTAATAACAACACTGGGTACGACCACCCAGGAGCAATACTAGGTACGGGTTACATCAGCCCGACTAGTTTTCAACCCATCCACAAAAGGTTTTCGAAATAGAACTAACTCTAGTAAAGTTCTCAAGTCCGCCTTTGATCGTAGGCACAGCTGTTTAAATAGTTTACACTCTGCAGCGATTTGTACACTTTACCCACAAGAGATAATCAACTCATAGCCCCACACGATTCCTTAGTCATGTGGTCGAGAGACCATCACAGTAACTTTTCGAATTATCTCGCCCCTTCCATCATCTCACCCATATGGGGTTACACCCATATATTGTGCGAGATGTTCACCACAATGACTAACACAGCTCGCAACTTCACCATACAACGGTGTCCCTTTCAAGTAGAAACGCATCCGCCACTTGTACTGCCCCAATCCTCTCCAGCGAGATGACTTTCAAGGTTCGATAATTTTACTAAGTCAAGTTGCACTTTGCAGACTTGTGGTTGCATATGTTTTACAAGGGAGACCAACACCGGATTAAGTCCTTAGGGTCATTTGGGCGGTTCATACCACATTTCACACATTCTCATGCTACATCCGCACCCATCATCATACCATCCGCCCAGATGTGGTGTTAGAAGTTGGGGTTTTGAGGAGAAAAACCAATTTATCACAATACTGCAGTCATGTATCTCCCACGACTACCCCAAAACAATTTCATGATTTTAAGGGACGATGATCAGGACACTTGGTGCCTTGGTACTTAAGCAATACTAGCATGTCGTTTAAGTACAACTTATAACTAGTAAGTTACCACATAGTTACTAGGATGACATGGAGTAGTGGATTCAAAAGTCAAAGGATGGTATACTTCATTATTAATCATCAAAAGGGTATTTAACTATCTTAAGAGTTAACATATATTTGCTTAAAGAATTAATGCATACAGTTTCGATAAGTTAAATGAATATAATTTGTGAAAAATGTAGGTACAATATGATCAAAGTGTTGACTCGCCTTGATTAAAGGCAGGTGGGTCTTGGAGGTCTTGTGCTTAGTCAAAGTGGAGATCTCCTGTTTCTTCGAATTCTACTCGCACAAGCGTACTGGAAAGAGGAACAAACAAGTAGAGAGAACAAATAAATACACAAGAAATAATAAAAGAACTCTAAATTAAATAAGACCAGAGCTAAAAGCAAGATCTTGAATTTAGACAAAATTAGAAATAAGAAACAACGTAATCGGAGTTATAACAGAGGAGAATGGAGTCCTCGAAGGTTTTGGTTTCGAGTACTGATTATCGACTTCACGAGGTCAAAGGGAGGTTCAACTACACCACGTGGTCGGAAGGGGTTCAACAACATGACTGGTCGGAAGGGTTCTACTACACAAGTGGTCGAAGGAAAGAAGGATATGATTACTCAATGTGATCGTAGGAAGGATTCAAGAAGATACGACTACTCAACGTGGTCGTAAGAAGGATTTAGGAGGGATACGACCACTCAACGTGGTCGTAGGAAGGATTCATGAGGGATACGACTACTCAGCGTAATCGTAGGAACAAAAGAAAGACTCGACAACTCCACGCAGTCGAAAGAACAAAGAAGGACTCGACGGCTCGACGCGGTTAAAAGAACAAAGACGGACTCGATGGCTCGACACGGTCGAAAGAACAAAGAAGGAGAACAGGGCACGGGAAGTTGGTTGAAAGGAATAAGAGAGACCAGGGTACGGGGAACTCACCAGGATCGAGAGAGGGCCCGAAGGGGGTCGGTGGACAGTGAACGGCGGCGAGGAAGCTCGCAGCCGAGAGCAAAGGAGGCTGGCGGTGAAGGGGTCAGCCGGGACGAAAAGAGAAGGGGAAGGCGGCAGCTCCTGTGAAACAAAAACAAAATAGAGTGAGGGGGATTGCTCCAAGGAGCTATGTGGTACGAAACAACGCGGGTAGAAGGAGGCTACACCGGTGCGGCGAGGATCAGGAGGAGGAGCGTTGCGGCAGAACTTGGAGCTCAGAGCTTTGGGAAAACCGCAGCAACCAGAGCTAGAGAGGGTGAGCTAGGGAAAGATCAAGAGGAGGGCAAGGCTCCCGGGTGCTCTGTTTATAGAGGGAAAAGGGAGAGAGAACCGGGTGTCAAGATGGAGCGGCATAATTTGCAGCTAAGCAGCGGAGACACGGCATTTAATGCACAGATGGTAAATAAATGCACATGGTGTAGCAGGGACAACAAAATTAAATGCGCACGTCGCGGAGGAGACGGCAGCCTTCAATGCGAACGTCGCTGAGGAAAAAGAGGAAGGACAGATAAAGTAAGCAGGGGGCTGACAGGTGGGGCTGGTCGAACCTGGTCGGAGGATCCGGTCGAAACCGAGTGCCTTGGTCGACACCGAGAGGGTGGTCGAGACCAAGAAGGGTGGTCGAAAGAAGCTTTCGACTACTCAATCGAAAGGAAAGAAAAGGGTGGGGAAAGGAGAGGATTCGAAATAAAACTGAGATTTAGGCTGAAACTCGAAACCAAGTTTTGAATTGAGCAAAAACTAGGAAATTTTGCAAATACACAATAATTTGAAATAGGTTCTAAAGGCCAAGAAGATAAATAGAAAGATACCAAATGGCAATCGAAACAGGATGTTACATGCGCCAACGCCAAGCATGTGTTGATTCTGCGCTGCGTGAAATTCACAATTACCAATCTCTGGCGAGATGATACCGAAACTAATTTATCTTGTGATGTAATTGCCTTGCTCACCCGTGAAAAGCATACATTAGTTTGTGGGTGAGAATCGGTTCTACCGGTGACCCGTGGTAAAAAATAAAAACCGGTAATCAAAACCCTAGTGAGACAAGTGGAATAAGAGTGCTACAATATCGTTGTTCTGTTGTTACGATTGTCAGTTCATGCATCTGTAATGTGATGCTGCTGGATTACTATTTAACAATCATATTATGTTTAACATTGGTGGCTTCCACACCGGTGGCTGGGGCAAGATCTCACCATTATATATCGAAGATGTACATCGGAGTAACACTTGAAGCGATTACTTCCAATGTATTTCTATGTGATAGTAGCCACTGCTATATATAACATTGTGAGAGGAGTCGTTACACTACACACTAGATGTGTCGTGTGCATCAATCGCAAGTACAACACTGCCAGATGATAGAAAGGAAAAAATAATAACAATCAACACACACCCCTATCAACATAGTTAAAGGGACCATCCCCAACAACTGGTAATTAACTCACAGTTTAGTTACCAATCGTGACCCTGGTCCTAGCCGTCTCCTGAGCCACTCTCGGGCGACTCAGGAGGCGACCCCAGCCACCGGGTAAGAGCCCCCCGACTACCGCTTCCCCCTCACCGCCTCTGCTTTCTTGCAGATCCCTAACTGGTGTGACGGCAGCGGCAGTGGGGTCTCCTCATCTTCTTGCAGCTCCCCTCCCCCCTTTCTGATTTCCCCTACCCCGGCCCCCCCCCCACTTCGCTGCCAGATCTGGCGGTGCCAAACCGTCGGCCTCCGCCGATTCTTCTTTACTGCCAGCCTAGGATCCTGGCGGATTTGGAGCCCCCGTCGTTCCCTCTCCGGATCTGCAGCCGATGGAGGAGGCGGTGGTGGCGGTGGATAGCGTGCAACCGGGCTCTTCGAAGGCCCAGATTGCGACCCAGGAGAAGATGGCAGAGGCGCGCCTGCCATTTCCCTACTGCGACCAGTGCGCCCACCTCCTCATCACCCTCAACAAAGTGTTGTGTCTCCGAGTTCTGCTCCATGTGGTTGTCATTTGGGGCTAAGATCTGGGTGCCTCCTCAATGGCAAGGAGTCACCGTCGTCTCCAGCCCTGACTCTCCGTGCCCCATCCTAGTGAGCGGGGCGATGTTTTTGCCGCCACTAAGGACCTTGCTGTCGAGCCTAGGACCTCGCGTTGTCACGACTATCGGCGACAGCAGTGTATCCGCCAGGAGGAACCCATGGAGGGGTGTTTCGGGTGGGCTGCTGACGCCGGGGACCTATATATTGGATCTGGTGGTGTGTCGATCGGGAAGGCAGCTGGATCTGGACGCGAGCTTGCTTGGCGCCATCAGATCTGACAAACAAGAGAGGAGCCACGGGCAGCCCATTTTCTACTTCTACTACTGGCTGCCATTCGATGGTAGCCCTGAGAGCCTACCTTGCCACTAGAGTCGAATGTCCAGATGACAATCCTACCACGAGGTGCTCTTCGGATGCCGCCGGTCCTCCAGTTGTCGCCGATCCCCCTACAGATGTCACCGTCCTTACTTTGGCTGTGGTGTGTGGCCGGGGTGCGTAAGTGTTGATCGGTGTCCGCTGTGGTTAGTTGGTGTTTACCCTAGCCTGTGTGTTATGTTGTTCAACCATGTGTTCAAAGGGGTTCCTTCTTCGTTTGTGGTGTTTCCTTCGTGGGGACCGATGACTGTATCTTTTTCTTTTTCTATTTCTATGTTTTCTTCTGTTTTATTAATGTAATGACAACTATGCCGCCTTTCGGGTTTTTTTTTTTTTTTTAAAAAAAAAAGGCACATCCCGTTATCAGACAGAAACAGAATGCATGCCCTTACTTTTGCCAAATTAGAGCAACCAATCAACTTGCGATCGATTCGCAGGGGCTAAAGTAAACTTGTCCGGTTATATAAAGCACCGAATGCGTTTTGCCGAAGCAAGTAATGAGTACCGCTTTCCCGTCGTTTTGGTTTGTTGTAACGCAAGTCAATGATTCTCTGCCAAGTGGATTCTGTGCCCTACAATAAGCTAAAAAAAGTTCGGTCTAGCTTTTTTTTCTTCACAACTCACACTGATTTTTGTAACCCCTTTGTAAGTTACTCTTGTGCATTTGCTTCAGTATTTGCTATTTCTCTCTTGAAAATAACTTCTAGAGGATACCAGTCAACTTAAGCATATAGATGCTTATAGTTTCTTGAAATACACTTAACAGCTAATGGGAAAAGTAGAAGGTTGTGTGATACCCAGTAGACAGATGGATTTACAGATGTAGCGGTATATGCCATATACGAAACATATACTATGCATTCATCCTTTTTTTTACACTTACGCAATCAACTTTCGGTTTTGGTACCAAATCAATATGAAAAATTCCGGGGAAAATGACAATGAGATTATTGGTGGCCTAATTTGCTCATGCATCTATACAGTAACAGTAGGATTAACCCGCATTGGAATACTAGAAGGGTGGGCATATATAAACCCAATAAAATCAAACGCACAATGTCCATCTGTGACACACGCAAGATCTGACCGTCTGGATTAGGACTGCCACCGGGTACCCAACACCCACACCCAAACCCATACCCGTATTATTTGTGTAGGGTATGAGTAAGAAAGCATTACCCATTAGAAACTGGATCTGGGAGGGTAATAAAACCCATTGCCCACACTTACCAATACCCACGTCTCCTCCCATCCCCCGGTCTACCTTCTCTCTCCTCCATGACCGATTATTGAGCCCCTTCTCTGATATGGACCGACGTGTTGTCGATGCGCAATTGGCCCAATCATGAAAACAGCAACAATCTTCTTGCTTTGATTCTTGGTCACAACACCAAGGAATTAGAGGTAAGTATATAGGCGCACACGCTAATCCTCTGTTTTTTTTTCTTTTCAGCTAACCAGCAGCCACGCCCCTCCCTTCTTCCACACAAATAACAGTAGTAGTATTAGAGATTAGCTCCTACTAATCAACCTCCTCACGCTGCTAGCACATATACTCGCCTTAGCCTTCCAAATTCACGCCCAAAACAGTCACGAAGTTGAACCTCTAGGATTCACGTGGATTGGACTGTCGAAGCACACAAACCTAGATGGTTTTCAACTCACGGACACACACACGCCATGGCCGCCAAACAACCGATAATTTTCTGTTTTTTTCTTCTCTAGATGCAAAACATTCTGGGATCCGTGGGCATCGACCCTATGGACTATGTACATACCCACGCACGCAGAAAACACACACATGACCCGGACCCCAACTCCTAGACGACTTGAAGTCCAATCGGATTTCCAACCGACCCATCCAACGTAACGTGTGTATATTCATGCTGTACATAGGGGTGCAAATAGGACGAGTTTGTTCGCTAAGCCGCTATCCCCTCCATAAAAATAGCCTACTAAACTGTTCACATTGACCCACCAAGTCATTAGCATTTTAAACGGGTCAGCCCGCATTGCCCACTGTCCGCTGGTGCGCGGCTACCTTGTGCGCAAGCAGGCGCACAGCCGGTGGCTATCTCCGGGTTCTTCTTTTCCTCTACCTCCCCCATCCTCGACATTCGTGCGGCCGTGCCGTGTAGAGCCCGCACTTCCGTTACTAGATCTCGTCGGCGCTTCGCCTAGATCTGGTGGTGTCGGAGAGAGGGGGCAGGGGCAGCCGGAATCCGTGAGGGAGGGGGAGCCATGGAGCTGGCGCGGCGGGCGGGTAGGCGGGATGCGGCGGGTGGTGTCGCACACCTCGCTGTCCGAGTCGGACGACTTGGGCCTATCGCGGCTGCTCAACAATCCGTGGATCAACATTGAGCACCAGCGCTCCTTCGACGACCGCTCGCTCAGCGATGTCTCCTTCTCTGGTAGCCACGCCAGGGGAGGGGGCGCCTTTGACTGCATGTACTCCCCTGGCGGCAGCCTCCACTCCCTCGTTGGCACGCCGTCCTCCTCCGCGCTCCACTCCTTCGAGCCCCACCCCATCGTCAACGACGCCTGGGAGGCGCTCCGCCGCTCCCTCGTCCTCTTCCGCGGCCAACCCGTCAACACCATTGTAGCCTTCGACCACACCTCCGAGGAAGTCCTCAACTTTGACCATGCGCGAATGTCGATAATGGGGGAGGTGGCAGAGCGAGCACGGGGTGGCGGTGTACAGCCAGCTGCTGTCGGCGAGCATCGAGTCATCGTCACTAGTTTGGAGCTGAGCACAGGACCTTCCTTCCCTTGTACTGTAAATCTCACCGAAGTTGACCACGGGACCTTTCTTCCCTTGTGCTGCAGCTGCTCCTGCTGGCGGTGCCATTAGCGAGCTGTGCGTGCGAGATGGAGATGAGTAGAATTTGTGCCTTGCGGGCTGTAGCCAAACCCACAAAACTGCATATAGCACTGCATTGTGGGCTAGCGGCACCCACAAATGCCTCAGCGGCTAGCACGGGTTGATGCAGGGTGTCCGTAGCCCGCCCCACGTGCACCCCTAGCTGTACAACTTGGGTAACAGAAAAGACTAAAAAGGAAACCTCCTGGCCGAACTAAAACAAAAAGAAATAAATCAACTAGAAAGTAAACTGACTCTTTAAAAGGCTATCCGAATCATATTTTAATTCGGAAAGAACCAAAGTAGAGAAACGTCTCTGGCTTGTTCTCATCTTCCTGGCTCCCTTCCACGCGCATGCTTCTGGCATTTCTGGCTCAGGCTTGCTTCTCGCTTCTCACTCGCACCTCCCTCTTGGGAATTTTTTTTTATTTAATTTTTTTTTAATTTAATTTTAAAGTTAACCCCTCGCAAACTTTATTTTCAATTCTGATCCCTTTGGTCACGTCACCACCTGTGGCGTGACAAAACAACACTGTCACGCCAGCCCATTTTTTGTCAAAGTCTTGTCACGCCACTGACAGTGTTGTTTGGTCACGCCACTACCAATGGCGTGACAAAAAACGTGATTTTGGGGACTTATCCTGTGGCGTGACAGTGTTGTTTTGTCACGCCACGGGTGGTGGCGTGATCAAAGAGATCAGAATTGGAAATAAAGTTTGCGAAAGGTTAACTTTAAAATTAAATAATAAAAAAAAGTTCCCCTCTGGGCTCAAGATGCCCTGCAGTTCTCGATGCCCACGTTCTGTCCTCCGGTGCCCCCTGTTGTTTACATGCATAAGGAAGCTCACGTCTTGTGCTATCCTCGTACGTTTCGTGAGTTTCTCTTTTCTATTTCCTTTGCTGCACAGATCAACACTAATTCTTTCTTTATTCTCTGCCCAAAACTGAACCAAGGGCCTCAAATTGAAAACTAGGATTAGATTTTGTTAGATCATGTGGCTAGGTCTAGTATATTTTAGTTGATGAATAATTGACAATGTTGATTACTGATGTTAATTGAGATGTGTGGCGTATTGTGTGAACTTATGTCGGTCAAGTTGAGAAAAACTTGTGCTGGAAAAAGTTAGTGTTTTAGTCTTTGCATGTGCAAGGTAACTTGGAGGCGATCGTGGTCTACGGCGGTAACCGGGAGATGACTTGGTGCGAAGTCATGGTCTAGAGGGTCGAGAATGCTGGAGGAGACGGTAGGGTTCGAGTTAGAGCGCGTGGAGATTAATGATGGATGATGTGTGTTGGAGCTATGGAGATGCGGTTCGGAGGCTACGACATGTGATAATTTTGGGGTGTCCAAAATTGATTTTGTAATCTGGTGTAAAAGCCCACGTATTGAGTCCTAGCACTTCAGTGGGCCATACGTGGGTGATTAGGTGCCAACGCTGAAAGGTATAAAGAGCCGACGGCTCGAGGGATGCGATTTTTTTATATTATTTAATCCTTTTTTAATTTAATTTTAAAGTTAACCCCTCGCAAACTTTATTTCCAATTCTGACCCCTTTGGTTACGCCACCACCCGTGGTGTAACCAAACAACACTGTCACGCCAGCCCATTTCTCGTCAAAGTCTTGTCACGCCACCACCAGTGGCGTGACAAAAAGTGCCAAAGGGGTCAGAATTGAAAATAAAGTTTGCAAGAGGTTAACTTTAAAATTAATTTAAAAAAAATTAAATAATAAAAAAAGTTCGAGGGATGCGGGTCTTGCATGCTGTTTAGGCCGAGCGAGATGTGAAGCAAGATGTGTTCTTGTTGTTGGTGCGTGAGTTAATCCAATAATTGTGCTGCTTGTTGATTGTTGTCCCGTCCATCGTTGTCTACTGCATGCGCCAAGTGACGACAAGAGCGATTTTGTTCATGCGTGTGTGTGCTAGCGGCAGCTTGTTTTTCTGGATGTGGCTGTGTCATGCTAGCGGCGGCACTGTGCTTGCAGCCGTGACATGCGACGTGAGTTCTTTGGCTCTCAGTGAAATCAAGCAGCAGCATTGTTTTTAGGAGAGAGAAGAAAGCTGACAATGCAAATCAAGTCAAAGCTTTTGATTCCGGCCAACTCTCTCTCTTCTGCATGTATTGCCTAAAAGTCCAAGGATTTCAAGGACCTGAAACAGAGAGTAGAAAGCGACGTCTTCTGCTACAGTAAAACATGTTGTAGGCATGTTGTTTGCTACAGTACCAGAAGAAAGATTTTTCCTTCCTCTGCTGTCTTCTGTTTTTGTGTTCTTACTGTATTGACAGGTTGGACAATCAGAAGACAATAGATTTGAGGAAAAAAAACTTTTACTACGGATTACAATCATTCACCCCCTCTCTGATTGCCACTAACAATCCTACAGATTTTAACTCAAAATTATAAGTAGCTTGTTGAGGGTACATCATTCTCCCCCCTCCCCCCAGCCCTCAGCCGCCACCGCTGACCCCCGACCGCTCACACTACTACAGAAAAAGCCATCACAGACGGTTCGGAACCGTCATCACAGACGGTTTTTGAACCGTCTGAAAAAATAGATCTCTGATAACAGGTGGTTATCACAGATGGTTGTAAACCGTCTGTGATATGACTATCACAGACGGTTTTTATAAACAACCGCAGCGCGAAGACAGTATCACGCACGGTTATGGTCACAAAACGCCTGCGTGAAGTCGAATATCACGAGCGGTTCTATGGAAAACCGCTTGTGATACTCTTTCTTCACAGACGGTTATTTACACGAAACGTCTGTGAAGTCAGATTATCACAGACGGTTCGTTGTTAAAACCGTCTGTGATACTCTCATTTCGCGAGCGTTTTTACTTATAACCGCTCAGCGATACTGCTCTTCGCTGCATCGTTTTTATAAAAAAAACCGTCTGTGATAGTTCACAGACGGTTCTGTATATAAACCGTCTGTGATAATCATATATCACAGACGGTTACTAGTAAGAACCGTCTGTGATAGGCCGGCAAAGCAAATGCTGCGCCCAATAGACCCAACACAGACGGATTCAAATTAACCCGTCTGTGATGGGGTGTCTTCTATAGCCTGTTTTGTAGTAGTATCAATTCGTCGTGAGCGCTGCCTTGCCTGCACCACAATACTCCACCACCGCACCGCCCTACCCAACCAGCCTGACGCAGTCGCGTGGCACGCTGCTCCACCACTGCATTGCCGTCGCACCGGTGAAGGAGAGCTGCTCAGATCCGCGCATGCTTGATGAGGTCCAAAGCACACATGCCGGCGGTTCCATCCGTCTCTCCCCACATCGCCATTAGCTCAAATCCGTCACCGATGCCCGGCAACTGCGCATTCCGGCCATCCGCACCGCGTCGTGTTCTAGGACCTCTTTCCTCCTCTCCATCACCCCCGGCTGCCTAATACCACTCGTCTGTTGGAACTAATCTTGTTGCACTAGTTTGTGTCCCACGTCAGTTGTTAGTTGATGTTTGCATGGTCAAGTATTCCAGTATACATGATGGTGTTGTGTGAGTACATGTAGGTGCATGGAGCCAGAAACGTGCATGCACACGTTGGGCCTGAGTTGTGGGCGTTGTATTTCTTTTTTGGTAGTTATCCGGAGTCATGGGAAGGTGCAAATCTCCCTGATCATGGCGTGATGGTAGGAGGTCCTACCGGCCATATCTCGCATGTAATTTACTTTCTTAATTTTTAGTGTTTTAAATAGAGAAGAAAAGAAAACAGAAAAGACACAGGGGAACAGTTGTGTGTCGCATCTCGATGTGTGATCTGTGTTCATCTGTGTTGCATCTTCGGTAGCTCAATTCCAACATCGTCCCCTACCTCCTTGCCATCCTTCCTCTCTTCATCCGCGGCCACGTCGTGAACCAAGCGGCCATCCTCGTTGCCGATACGCGTAAGCTCAAGAGGCATCCGACGTGAAGTCACTCTCCTTCTCCACCATCTCCTACATTGTTGTCTCTTCTGTCGGTACCCATGGGTATGCCCAAACCCATTGGGTATACCCAATTGTGATTATGTACGCCGTACGGGGAATATCAGGTCAAATAGGTATGGGTTTGGATAGTACAAACTTTCTTCAGAGGTGAGTACAAACTTTCTTCACATGCTAGTATCGTTTTGCATGAAAGGAGGCTTGCGACAGCACCATGGCATGAAAACTAGAAGCGGTATCTTTCATGAAGCTGAACTCAACATAAAACTTTGAAGATTGGCGTACAAAATTACAAAGGCCCTTCACATGCTACGTACGTACAGTGGACTTGCAGCTGAAGGAAAACGGAGAAAAGACGGCACCATGGCAGAAGGCATGGAACCTAGCTAGCTAGGCTACATTGGGAGTGCATCTGTCCAGTCTCTTGTTCTTTAGCTGCTCACCATTTGTATTTAGCTTGATGCAAGGACAAAAATTAATCTTACACCTAATGACAGGCCGTCTACTTGTTGTCTTTCCCAAGCCAGAGAGGAATCTCTCTCGTTCACGACCTCTCCCCACGTGTGTGCTACATGTGGACTCATGCACACTTTGTGGGGAGGAAAGGGTTGGTGTATATGTACGGTTTTGGCATATATGCATTCATGTATGTGTGACATTCTTTCATTCCGAGAAAAAGTTGTCCAGGGAAAGCTAGCGAGCTCAACCATGGAACCTTTCTCACCGTCCGGCATTCTTTAGTTTATCATGATATTTTCTTCTTTATATCAACTTTTATGTGCCACTTTCTTGATTCTTTCTTTCATGATGGCATTATATCTTTAATTGCTTCTTTAGCACGTAATACTGATAAATTTTCCCTTTTTTTTTCTTCTCGCTCTGTATTTCAAAAGATAGCTAGTATACTGAGTATGTTTAAAGGACTCTACCATACCGGCCGTGTACCGAGATTTTCCCGAAATTTTTATTAATAATAACTAATATTCCCGAAATAAAAAAATGTAGGAAAGGTTATCTAAAAATTAGGGGGTGTCTATTTCACAAGCACCTGGAAATTTGGGAAATTACCGTCATTTTTTGCACAGTTGGATCAAGATCACATATCTTCTCTCTCACCTATATAACTCACCCAACACCCTAACCTTAACTCACTCCACACCCAACCGCCGTCCCTGCAGCCCCCCAGCCCTGCCCCCCATGCCGCCTCCCGTCGACAAGCTCCTTTTGCCCTGCTCCTCCTCCTCCGCCCCACCTCCCTTCTTCCTCCTCTCCGATGAGATCCCCCGCACCACCTCCTTCCTGTTGGCCCAAAACCAAAAGGAACTATGCCGATCGGTCCCTCTCGGCGGAACGCACGGCAAAAAAGCAATCGAAGCACTCACGTGATGGAATAAAGAAACACACTCATGCTATGACACTAGCTCTCTGGAAGCAAGACTAGATGTTTCACACTGGCTCTCTGGAAGCAAGACTAGATAAACATCGACTAGTAGATGCAGCAGGCACGTGATGGCTTGGATGAAAACACACGCACTTGTATGCTGCAAGAACTCACTCGAGAGATTTTTTCTGTGCTGCCCTTCCGCATAGCGTTTTCTATTTTCTCTTGCTTCTATTGCTTCAATCGAAACATATATGATTGCACATTCTTTTATAGACTACTTAATCAACTTGCTACACAAGCCAAAAATCTAAACATGGAAAGCCTAACAAAGATAACAAACTAATTTGATCCGATACTGATTGCATCAGGATCGTAACACTCTATTACTTGATAAATCTAGATTAATTTTCAACACTTCCTCATCTCCGACAGTGACCGCTACCGGATCCACAACCACCTCCCACCACCTCCTAACCACATCGGTCGTCGCTACCCTCCACCAAGCTCGCCCACTACCCTCCTCGCCAGCATCCGGCAGCCCCATCGCCGCCTAGACCCACCGCCGCCCACCGCCACGCCATCCTCCTTCTAAGCCCGGGGGAACCAACGAACCCAAACTCTAACCGAATGAGCATTAACCCTAATCCGCCAGCCTATATCATTGTGGTTGGCACCTAGCAACTATAGTTACTAGCAACCGAATGTTACTTGTTGCTCCCTCCGGTTCACAAAAAAAATATGTTATTTTGGACATAAACACGGTCTTCAAAATATAACTTTGACTACTAATTACTATTATAATATATTATAAAACTCATTAAAATTACAATATTATAAAATATTTTTGAGGCGAATATACACATGTAATTTTCATACAGTGAATCCTTGCTCGCACACACGGCACTTTCGTAAGATCGGTAGAATTGTAAAATGTCACTACCAATGTAAAAGATCTACTACAATAACCAAATAGCCAGCCTTCCGTACGTATCTGCATTTTGATTTTTGAAGTGGTCGCCCTCAAGCGCGATCTCCATGACAGATAGAATGGTTCCTCCCAGTTATTACCAGTCTAGTAAGATATGTTGAGGAACCGTCACTGGCAAGTCCAGTCCGAGCGATTACCTCGTATACAAAATCAGAATCGTAAGAACGATGCAAGAACACAAGAACACAACAATAGATGAAAAACACAGGTATGAGAGGGGACTGCAGGCTGCTCTTTATTGCTCTTCCAATAATGAATTGTGTACATGATTGGGGGGTCCCCTCTCCTATTTATAGTCTACAGTAGATGAGGTGCCCATCCGGACCCGGACTCCTGGCCGGGCCCGGTTTCCTAATACTCCCCCTTGGGCTCTCATCCTTCATGTTCATGCCTCGCTAAAACTCCATAAAAACCCAGTGGGAAAAATTTGGAGAAAGAGTACATGTATCATGTTCTGCTATGTCGCACGAATTGCCTCATTAAAAACCTTAACCGAGAAACTTCAGAAAAACTCGTCAAGGGAAAAAGAGTACAATTCACCCAATTTATTTAATCTTCAAGATTTATTCTTTGGGTACTCGACCTTCGTGATCAAGCTTTAGTAATGAGTTCGTGAAGGTTCTCCCCCTGAATTCTGCACTTCTCTAAGTCTTATCATTCCAATTCCACGCACGCACCTTTCAAAGCTAGATGCTGGAAGTGACTTAGTGAACAAATCTGCAAGATTTTCACATGACTTAGTATGCAGTACCTTAATTTCGTCCATCTTTTGCATTTCATGAGCATAGAAGAACTTGGGGTTGATATGTTTTGTGAGAGGACTCTTCACATAACCCATCTGCACTTGTGCAACACAAGCTGCATTATCTTCATAGATAATAGTGGAGGTTTGTGCGGTATTCAATCCACATGACTGCTGGATGTGGTGAATCATCCGCCGAAGCCAAGAGCATTCCCGCGGCCTCGCATGGTGCTATAATTTCGAATGGTTCGTCGAAGTTGATACCAAACTCGCTTAGATGATTTCCATGAAATTGCGCTTCCACCACACGTAAATACATAGCCTGCTTTGCGACTTAGTCAGTATGCGGTCCGACAGTACCGAGATCTGCATAGCCGATCATTGTAAGGTCTGGTTCTTTAGAGAACAGGCCAAGATCTTTACTTCCTTGGAGGTATCGGAAGACATCCTTTATTCCCTGCCAATGCCTTTTGGTAGGTTCTGCACTATACCTTGCTAAGAGATTCACTGCGAAAGCAATGTCCGGTCTAGTGCAGTTTGCTAAATACATGAGTGCTCCAACTGCGCTTAAATATGGGAATTCCGGTCCCAGGACTTCCTCCCCCTCTTCTTTAGGTCTGAACGGGTCCTTGTCTTGCTGCAAGGATCTCCCGATCATTGGCACTTTTGAAGGATATGCCTTTTCAAAACCGAACCTTTCCAACACCTTCTGAGTGTAGGTTGACTGATGTACTAAAATCCCTTCAGGGGTATGCTCAAGCTGCAAGCCTAGGCAATATTTAGTTTTACCCAGATCTTTCATTTCGAACTCTGACTCCAGGTAAGAGCTTGCTTTTTCAATATCTTCCAAAGTCCCGATGATATTCAGATCATCTACATATACTGAGATTATACAGAATCCATCCTGGGATCGCCGTATAAAAACACAAGGACAATCCTCACTGTTCGTGTAGCCTTTCTTGCAGAGAAAGTCGCTTAGGCGATTATACCACATCTGCTGATTGCTTGATCCATACGGTGACTTTCTCGAGTTGCACATCAGATAGATTTCTATTTGCTCTGTCTTGGTTCTGATGACAGGATACCTTCAGTACCTTCATATAAATTTCCAATCCAAGTTCCCATAAAGGTATGCTGATTACCACATCCATCAATTTCATTTCCAAATTCAGATTTACTGCCATTGAGATTAAATATCTAAAGGTAGTTCCGCCCATGACCGGGGAATAGGTTTCTTCATAATCGACTCCTGGTCTTTGAGTGAAACCTTGTGCAACAAGCCTTGCTTTATATCTTACAACTTCATTTCTTTCATTTCTCTTTCGAACAAATACCCATTTATGCCCTACAGGGTGCACATGAGGAGGTGTGCGGCTTACAGGCCCAAATACCTCTCTTTTATTCAGAGATATTAATTCTGCTTCTATTGCCTTTTTCCAATCTTTCCAATCTGATCTTTTCTTGCAATCAGCGAGCGATGCAGGCTCTGGATCAAGATCAATGATTGTGGCAATTTTCTTTGCAAAATAAATGTCGATATTAGCTGTTGCTCTATTCATAGATTCTCCCGTGGTCACATAATTTATAGCTATTTCTTCATGGGGCAGTTCTGCTAATGTTTCTACTTGTTCACCGCTGCTTTCAATTGCGGGGCAAGTCCCTTTAGTTTTTCAGCTCCGATGTGTGCGCACACATCCATGCTGATGTCTCCCTCCGTGGGAATATTCAAATCTGGTATGCCTTTTGCTGAAAATTCCATACCAGTGCCAGGTCTCAACTGGCTCCCCTTCTGTTTGTGGGGAACTTCAGTGATCGGCTGTGACAAGTCCTTCTTATCCTTTTTCGCCAGCGCCGCTGCCATTTGGGATTCGAGGGCCGGAGTTCTCGCCCTTTTATTCCGAGGCCTCGGGCGGGATTAGGATACCTTCTATTTTCTTTGGTATTTCAACCCTCTCCGGTGCATTGCGTGCAGGCACATGCGACTTGGTCACGCTCTTCAAATCACTAAAGTGGTCAGGCAGTTGATTCGCTAATGCTTGCAAATCAATTATCTTCTGGACTTCTCTATCTGCTTCACTGGTGCGTGGGTCATGTGCATTAATTCCCGTGGCTTGCCACGTTATTTCCCGACATTTTTCATCAAGAGGTTGATTTCCTCCCTAATGACGGAAACTATCCTCATCAAATATGTTTGTCGTAAACGGGTTGTATGCAAATCTCCGCTATTGGGTCCAGATACTGATTATGGATGCGATCTCATAACCAACGATATCCCGATTTTGGAGAGGCCCATTGCGATTCATGCGGTGGTGGTATAGGTACATAAACCTTGCAACCAAACCTTCGAAGATGAGAGATTTTCGGTGGTGACCCTTGCGCTAGTTGCATAGGTGAATGGATGTTGTATGCTGACGGTCTAAAATTGATGAGAGTTGCTGCATGCAGGACTGCGTGTCCCCAACACGTAGTTGGTAAATTACAATTCTGTAAAAGCGGTCGGGCAATGAATTTAATTCTTTTAATCAATGCTTCTGCTAGTCCATTCTGAGTGTGGACATGTGGTACCGAGTGCTCAACGGTAATTCCCATTGCCATGCAATAATCATCAAATGCCTTTGAAGTAAATTCTCCGGCGTTGTCCATTCTGATGGACTTCACATGATGATCAGGGAAATTATTCTTTATTTTAATTATCTGCGAGATCAGCTTTGCAAAAGCATGGTTTCTTGTAGATAACAGGCATACATGCGACCATTTCGAGGAAGCATCGATGAGTACCATAAAGTACCTAAATGACCCTGACAGGGGCTGAATAGGACCGCAAATATCTCCCTGGATTCGGTCCAGGAATGCAGGGATTTCATCCTTCACTTTCAGAGGAGAAGGTCTAGTAATTAATTTCCCGGTGGCACATGCAGGGCACACGAAATCTTCTGGATTCGGGAAATTCTTTACATTGATATTATGTCCCTGAGAATTGTTAATTATATTTCTCATCATTCTATGACCGGTGGCCTAATCTATCATGCCGAGAGAGAAAAGTTGAGCTTCTAAAAGATGTTTTCGTGACGGTATATAGGCCGCAGTGCCCTAATATGAGTGTAGTATAGCCCGATTCATATGAAGGAAGTCGTTCTAATACCCTTTTCCCATTTTCTTCACGCTTTGTAATGAGCAGGTATTCCTTACCATACTCTTCTTCAGTCTCTACATGGAGACCGTTAGCGCGAATATCTTTAAAACTTAAGAGAGTTCTAGTCGATTTCGGGTACAACAAGGCTTCTTCAATGACCAATGTCGTGCCCATTAGAAGTATAATTGTGGCTCTTCCTGAGCCTATTATACAAGTATCGCTGCCAGCGATTGTCGTAAGACTACCAGCATTCTTGCTGATCGACTGGAAAAATTTTGTCTCTCTTAGTATGGTATTCGTTGTGCCGCTATCCGCTAGACACACTTCCTCCATAGGGCGCCACACGCGTTCTGATATATAAAGTATTTATCAATATGGAGCAAAACAATCCACACATAAAACTGTTGGAGATATGCCCTAGAGGCAATCATATTGATGATGATATTTCATTGTATCCATGATTTAATAAATGTTCCTTGAATATTGCCTTTGTGTTGATTAACAAGTATGTGACTTGTTTGTGAAACTCTTTACTTGTATGGTTATTCTAAAGTTGTCCCTAGTCGGAGTTCATGTGAGGACACACGTGAATGATGGATTAGCACATGTATCGGTTGATGACCATGTTTCACAGGTCATAGACATGGAGATGTCAAACCAATAATGTGGACACATGTTTAGAACATGGGGTTGGACCGACCCAACATGAGACATAGTAATTATTCTTATGGTTCTCTCTACACAATGTGTACGCCTTGTCCTTAGACACGAGATTGTCGCATGTACTTGAGATGTGAATCGACCTACTTAGGGGCTATCAAACGCTACTCCGTGAATCGGGTAGTTATAAAGGTAGCTTCGGTTTGTCATGAAGCATGCTGCGAGGCATGGTCGGTCGAGATGGGATTTGCCCTCTCTACCGAGAGATATCTCTGGCCCTCGAGTGATCGGATCCGAAATGCATGGCCATGCTACTTAAGGTTAAGAGTTAACCTAGTAAGGGATTCGGATCACAGATCGAGAAAGAGTGGTCACTTGGAGCTCGACCGAATATCGTGAGGCAAAGGGATTGGCATGTACATAACGTTGTGATGGTTCGTCCGATATGATCTTTACGTATGTTTAGGAGTTGGCACGCCTTGCTAGAGGCGCTACCAACTATTGACCAAGTATGTGTACTCGCGTCATGTCTAAACATATGTGAACCATAGGTCACACACTTGTTGGTTGAAGCCTAATTCGGATTGATCCGACTAGATCGGGCATTGAGTCCTAATGGACCTCTATTCGTAGAAGCCCATTATAAGGACGCCTATAAAAGGAGGGCAGGGCGCCTGGTTGAGGGTTGAGTTTTTCGTGACATCCTCAAACCACGCCGCCACCCTCCCACGCCCTAGTCGCCGCGCGGATCTAGTAGTCCGGCGTGCGCCGCTTCTCCCGCACGTGTGGATACCTTTGAGGCGCCGCATCCGTGGCGTTGGGACGAACCGCAAGAAAGGAGCCAGACGTGGACGCCGCGACGAGGACGAGGAAGTAGTACGACTACTCCGCCCGACGCATCGCATCAATCGAGTACGACTACACCGCCCGACGTCGCCGCATCAACTTCCGCACCGCGTCTAGTGGTAAGACCGTGATCTATAATCGCAGTGATCTTGGTTTACGGGTAGAATTTTTAATTTGCGCTAGTGTAGCCTACCGCTTCCCTACAAAGGGTATCGAGGCGGTTCTTTGTCATGTTATAGGTTCGGGTGATTTGCATATGGCGATATGTAAATCGGTATGATCGATGTGATCGATTGTATAGTTCGTAATGGATTGGTCGGTTTCGTGATCATGCCGCTAAGGTCGTGAAACAACGCACTCTCACCGTCCGGATTCGCCATCGGGGTGACAAAGTGACACGTAAAACCGGTTGCGCATGCGAAGATCGGTACAAATTGGTCGAATCGGACAAGAGTCGATTTGTGGTAAATATGATTTGCCGATCAAAATCCTATGTAAAATTGCATAGATTGGATCTCTGTTTTTTACGAGCCATTGTGTTGTCAAAGTATTGTATTAACGGCTGCGTGTCGACTTGTGATGATTCCTAGTATCCATGTATTTTATTACTAGTCATTATGAGTAATAGCTTATAGTAGTACTCGGAGGACACATCACTTGGAGGATGGCACACATGAACCATGGAGATGGAGATCATCATGGTGGATGATTCTATGGCGATGGAGATCACCATGAGAAAATGGGCCATACCGAGTCACAATCTGTGTGAATGCTATTCTGTTGTTTTACTCCTATGCATGTTTGAATGGTAGAAGTATAGCGATCCCTCACAAAATGTTAAGTTAAACATATGCCCTCCCAATTAAACTTTGCACCATCCCATGTCTTGTAAATTGATGGTGGGTCTATAAAATTAGGGCACCATCAACTTTCCTTGACTAGATGGGTTTTGTATCGGATACTTACATGCATAAGGATTGGTGAACTTAACAAGGTTATCATAAAGGTTATGGGCCTTGGGGCATAAAGGTTGGGCGTCGGGGCATAGAGATGTCACCCAACAACAAGAGTCATATAGAGATATGATTAGCAAGGTGTTGCTTACCGAATTACCTTGTCTCCTAGCGGTGATGCAAAAGCTCACTAGTAGACTCGTTAATTGCGGATCTTGAATCGCTAAGAATCAACAGAGGGATGTTGATTTTAGTGAGTACATTCTATTAAATTTGTTTAATACTGATTTACTCTATCATGGTTTTATTTGTCTTAGTATTTTGCATTTCCTATTGTAGATCAATGGCATCTAGCAACCACGCACACCCTTTTGCTTTGCGATCGATTCTTGAGAAAGAGAAATTAAATGGAACAAACTATTCGATCGGGTCCAGAACTCGAGAATTGTTCTCGTGGCGGATAAAAGGAAAACGCTCGATACCCCAATCCCGTAAGAACTCGCTAACAATGCGTCTGCTGCTGTTAAAAATGCCTACAAGAAAGCATGTGATGACTCTCTTGAGATTAGTCGTCTTATGCTTGCATGCATGGAACCCGACCTTCAAAAGCGCTTGAGGATCGTAGCGTATGATATGATCATAGCGCTTAAGGACATGTTCCGCATACAAGCCGGGTGACCGAACGGTTCAATGTATCTAAGGCTTTTCGGAATGCAAGTTAATGTAAGGTGCACCGTAGGCCCACATGTGATCAAAATGGTTGGTTACAATGGACTTTGGATAAACTTGGTTTTCCAATTGGCCAAGAGTTGGCAATCGATTTCATTTTAGCGTCTCTTCCACCTAGCTATGGGCATTTCATTTGAACTACCATATGCATGGGGCGGATAAGGGCCTTAATGAGCTTTGTGGGATGCTCAAAGCAGAGAGTGACATTAAGAAGTGTGCGGGGCCTAGCCATGTGATGGTCGTGCGAGAACAAGTCTAGCTTCAAGAAAAGGGTAAGAAGCCATGGCCAAAGAATAAGGGCAAGGTTAAGGATATGATCTCGGCCAACGCCTAAGCCTAATGCCGGACTCGAGCCGAGACAAGATGCTTCTATTGTAAAGAAACGCCACTGGAAGAGAAACGCAAGAAGTACATGGATTCCGATGAATGCAAGAAGAAGGTCGAAGTAAGACTTCCACCCATGGTACACTTGTCATAAATGTTTTAGACATTTTTCTCAGATTCTCCTATTAACTCTTGGGTATTTGATACGGATCGCTTGCTCACATTTGCAACTCGATGCAGGGGCTAATAAGAAGTAGAGGAGTCGCAAGAGGTGAAGTTGATTTTCGTCGGGAATAAAGCAAGGGTTGCCGCGTTGACCGTCGGCACCATGCAACTTCACTTCCTTCAAGATTTATTATGGAATTGAATAATTGTTATTATGTTCCTAGTATGAGTCGAAACATTTTATCCCCTCATGTTTGATGAGAGATGGTTATTCATTTGCAAGTAAAGACAATGGTTGTTTGATCTCTAAAAATGGAATGTTTATGGCTTTTGCGCCCATTGTGAATGGGTTATTTATTTTAAATCTTGATGATGCGCCTATCTTTAACATAAATGCTAAAAGACTTCGACCTAATGATTTGAATCCCACCTATGTTTGGCATTGTCGCTTTGGGTCACATAAGTGAAAAGCGCATGAAGAAGCTCCATGTCGATGGTCTTCTAACTTCGTTTGATTTTGAATCATACGAGACATGTGAAGCTTGTTTGCTTGGTAAGATGACCAAATCACCTTTCAAAGGTTCTTTTGAGAGGCGTCGACTTGTTGGAAATCATACATACCGATGTATGTGGACCAATGAGCACGATCGCTAGAGGTGGATTTCATTACTTCATAACTTTCATCGATGATTTTAGTAGATATGGCTATGTCTACTTAATGAAGCATAAGTCCAAACTTTTGAAAAGTTCAAAGAGTTCCGAATGAGGTTGAAAATCAACGTGCCAAGAAAATTAAGGCTCGCGATCCGATCGTGGTGGCGAGTATTTGAGTCATGAATTTAGCAATCATCCAAGAGTTGCGGAATTGTTCCACAACCTAACACCGCCTAACGCCTCAAAGAAACGGGTATCCGAGCGTGTCGGACCTTGTTGGACATGGTTCGATCGATGATGAGCCATCAGATTTACCATTATCCTTTGGGGTTACGCCTAGAAACGGCAGCTTTCACACTTAATAGGTACCGTCTAAATCCGTAGTTAAGACACCATATGAGATATGGACTGGAAGAGTCACGCTTGTCTTTTCTAAAGATTTGGGGATGTGAGGCGTTTGTCGTTTACTACAATGACAAGCTCACACCCAAGTCGGATAAATGCATTTTCGTGGGATATCCAAGGAAACCTTTGGATATTACTTCTACAACCGACTAGAGGGCAAAGTGTTTGTCGCTCAAGTGGTGTTTTCCTAGAGAAAGAGTTTCTCAACAGGAGACAAGTGGAAGAACGGTGCGGCTTGAAGAAGTTCAAGATGAACCAATCGTGAAGACTCGACGAATGATGCCCATGTGGCGTAACAAGTTGAGGAACCCATGGCAAAGGAAGCACCACCACCACGAAGGTCGGAAAGGCTCCGCAATGCGCGAGATATGTTATTGTTAGATAATGATGAGCCTACGACCTATGCGGAAGCAATGATGGACCAGACTACGAGAAATGGCATAGTGCCATGAGATCCGAGATAGCATCCATGGAGACAATCAAGTTTGGAATTTGGTTGACCCACCGATGGTGTTAAAACCATAGAGTGCAAATGGATCTATAAAAGGAAGATTGATATGGATGGAAATGTTCATATCCATAAAGCTCGACTTGTCGCAAAGGTTTTCAAGTTCAAGGAGTTGACTACGATGAGACTTTCTCACCAGAGCGATGCTTAAATCAATACGGATCATTCTAGCTATTGCTGCATATTTCGATTATGAGATATGGCGGATGGATGTCAAAACGGCTTTCCTTAATGGAAATTTAACCGAGGACGTGTATATGATACAAATTTGAGGGTTTTGTCGATCCAAACAATGCTAGAAAAGTATGCAAACTTCAAAAATCCATTTATGGATTGAAGCAAGCATCTCGGAGTTGGAACATTCGCTTTTGATGAAGTGGTCAAAGGGTTTGACTTCATAAAAACGAAGAAGAATCTTGTGTTTACAAGAAGACAAGTGGGAGCTCACTCGTATTTCTAATCTTATATGTAGATGACATATTACGATTGGAAATGATATTCCTATGCTCGAGTCCGTTAAGACCTCACCAAAAATAGTTTCTCAATGAAGGACTTAGGGAAGCGGCATATATTTTGGGTATTAAGATCTATAGAGATAGATCAAAAGGCTAATAGGATTAAGCCGAGTACTTACATTGACAAAGTGTTGAAACGGTTCAACATGGAGGAGGCAAAGAAAGGGTTCTTGCCCATGTCTCATGGCATAAATCTTGGCAAGACTCGGTGTCCTTCGACAACCGATGAGCGAGATCGCATGAGTAAGATTCCATATGCTTCGCCATTGGATCTATCATGTATGCTATGATGTGTACTCGCCAGATGTTTCCTATGCTCTAAGTGTTACGAGCAGATACCAGTGATCCAGTGAGAGTCATCGACAGCAGCTTAAAAACATCCTCAAGTATTTGAGAAGAACTAAGGATGTGTTCCTAGTCTACTGAGGTGAGGAAGAGCTCGTTGTAAATGGTTACACCGATGCAAGCTTCCAAACCGACAAAGATGATTACAAATCGCAATCGGGTTTTGTGTTCCTTTTGAACGGTGGTGCGGTAAGTTGGAAGAGTTCCAAGCAGAGACTGTTTGACTCTACAACGGAGGTTTAGTACATTGCGGCTTCAAGCAAAGAAAAGAAGGTGTTTGGATAAGGAAGTTCATAATCGAACTAGGTGTGGTTCCTAGTGCGTGCGATCCTGGATCTTTCTTGTGATAACAAGTGGGGCCATTGCGCAAGCCAAGGAGCCGAGGAATCACCAAAAGAACAAACACATATCGGCGGTTTCATCTCATTCGAGAGATCCTTAATCGAGGAGATTTAAAGATATGCAAAATACACACGGATTTGAATGTTTCGATCCTTTGACGAAGCCTCTCCCACACCCTAAGCATGAGGCGCACACAAGAGCTATGGGTATTAGATATCTTCTAGATTGACTCTAGTGCAAGTGGGAGATCATTGGAGATATGCCCTAGAGGCAATCATATTGATGATGATATTTCATTGTATCCATGATTTAATAAATGTTCCTTGAATATTGCCTTTGTGTTGATTAACAAGTATGTGACTTGTTTGTGAAACTCTTTACTTGTATGGTTATTCTAAAGTTGTCCCTAGTCGGAGTTCATGTGAGGACACACGTGAATGATGGATTAGCACATGTATCGGTTGATGACCATGTTTCACGAGTCATAGACATGGAGATGTCAAACCAATAATGTGGACACATGTTTAGAACATGGGGTTGGACCGACCCAACATGAGACATAGTAATTATTCTTATGGTTCTCTCTACACAATGTGTACGCCTTGTCCTTAGACTCGAGATTGTCGCATGTACTTGAGATGTGAATCGACCTACTTAGGGGCTATCAAACGCTACTCGTGAATCGGGTAGTTATAAAGGTAGCTTTCGGTTTGTCATGAAGCATGTCTGCGAGGCATGGTCGGTCGAGATGGGATTTGCCCTCTCTACCGAGAGAGATATCTCTGGGCCTCGAGTGATCGGATCCGAAATGCATGGCCATGCTACTTAAGGTTAAGAGTTAACCTAGTAAGGGATTCCGGATCACAGATCGAGAAAGAGTGGTCGACTTGGAGCTCGACCAATATCGTGAGGCAAAGGGATTGGCATGTACATAACGTTGTGATGGTTCGTCCGATATGATCTTTACGTATGTTTAGGAGTTGGCACGCCTTGCTAGAGGCCGCTACCAACTATTGACCAAGTATGTGTACTCGCCATGTCTAAACATATGTGAACCATAGGTCACACACTTAAGGGGTCAAGCCTCATTCGGATTGGATCCGAATTAGATCGGGCATTGAGTCCTAATGGACCTCTATTCGTAGAAGCCCATTATAAGGACGCCTATAAAAGGAGGGCAGGGCGCTGGTTGAGGGTTGAGTTTTTCGTGACATCCTCAAACCCCGCCGCCACCCTCCCACGCCCTAGTCGCCGCGCGATCTAGTAGTCCGGCGTGCGCGCTTCCTCCCGCACGTGTGGATACCTTTGAGGCGCCGATGCGTGGCGTTGGGACGAACCGCAAGAAAGGAGCCAGACGTGGGACGCCGCGACGAGGACGAGGAAGTAGTACGACTACTCGCCCGACGCATCGCATCAATCGAGTACGACTACACCGCCCGACGTCTTCGCATCAACTTCCGCACTGCGCGTCTAGTGGTAAGACCGTGATCTATAATCGCAGTGATCTTGGTTTACGGGTAGAATTTTTTAATTTGCGCTAGTGTAGCCTACCTGTTTCCCTACAAAAACATACTTCAAAACAGAACAAAACTTGCTTTATTAATACGGGAAAAGTCTTGCTAGACATATCATAAGAATTTATTGCAAATGCTCTTCTAGAGCTTACAACCTTTATTCAATAAAATCCTAACATAAACTGCAAATGACTGTAAAACTAAGTGACATGCATGCACTAAATCGAATCAGCGAAGTAAGAATTAACTTCTACCTGAATTTCATCTACTTCTATGTTTTCTTCTTCGGCAACTACGGCTGCGGCCGCTGCAATGTCCAAAGAAGGAGTGGTAGGAGTTGTCAGAGGCATGTCCACATCCATAGGTGCACCAATGACCGTGGATCTTCTATGCTGCAATGGCGAGGTGCGCCTCGTGCTGTCCTTTGCCCTTCTTCTTTGCCTTGAAAGCATCAATCACGTCTTTGCGGTTCACGGCAGACACGTGACCAATGTCCCCAAGTGCCACATTTGTAGCGCTTTTGGTCCCGCCGACCATAGGGCTTCTCATCGCGCTTCTTTGGTCGCCTTTCTTGACTTGAGCATTTTGCTTAGTTTTGTGGCTCATGACCTTACCCTTCCCGCCTCTCGCTTGAGTGAGGCTTTCACCTTGTAGCCGCTAGCATTGACTTCATGGCCAACTTTGCTACTAGGTGGTCATGAGATGTAGTTCTTTCGAGAACCTCATCTTGAGCTTCCGCAACTTGCATAATATCAATCAGTTCGACACATTCCTTGAAACCATCCTGACGATAGTTGCGTGCGGATTGCACCGCATGTGGGTGAAAGGTAGATAGGGTTTTCTCAATCCTTTCTGCATCTGTGATTACTTTACCACAAAGTCAAGATTTGTACAAATTACTGTAAAGCGAGTTGTACTCCCCACGGTCTTATAGTCAAGAAACGTAGTCGAGTCCATTCCTCGCTCGCCGGGCAGATAGTGTACTTCAGTTTCTCGAACCGCTTCTTCAGGGTGGTCCATAAAGCCAGTGCGCTTTTCTCTGCCATATACTCATTCTTGAGAGTTAGACAAAGATGATGTCCGAGGAAATGAAGTGCTCGATCATTTTCTCGCAGCTTGAACGACATCTGCAAGGCGCCGAGTCCAATAGCAAGACGGAGCTTCTTGGCTCCCGTATAATCTCGACATCCGATGCCCAAGTCAAATAATTACGGCCATGTTGGGCGACTCCTCGAACTCCTTGTCAGAATTCCATCATCTCGCATATTCATGCAAGGGATGCATAAGATTACCGCTGTAATGTACATAAAAGGTTGCAAGAATTCCCATAATATTCCGTATTTTTCTACGCATTTTTCAAGATTTATCGCTATATTCAAGTGATTAAAAGCAATATAAATAATTACAAATAATCAAAACAAGAATACAAAGAATAAATTGCATAGAAATATCAATAACAATGATAAATATGCTTCAAAGTTCAAAAATATGCAAAAATTTGGATTCCCGAGGCCCTTTTTTGCTGGAAAAGTCACTTTTCGGCGAAAATTGCAAGTTTCAGGGGCTAAAACGCGAAAACTCAGTTCTGAGAGGATTCGCGCGTAAATTTCATATCTTCCGAGGGGTTTTATGCAAAATTTCAATTTTTTCTACCGCCCCCTCCCTCCTTTTTCTTTCTTTTAAGGCCGTATTCTAGGCCCATCCTTGTTTTTCCTACCACATGGTCGGTTAAAAGGGGTCACGGTAGGGTTTCCTACCCTGCTCTAACCGGCGGCGGCGGCGGGGTTTGTGGCGGCTCCGCGGCGCCGCTCGGTGGAGGGTCGGGCGGCTCCCGGCGGCGTTGTGGCGGCTCCGGCGGCGCCCGCGTGGAGGGGGGCGCGGCTCGGCGGCGTTGTGGCGGCGCCACGCGCGAGGGCCGGCGGCCCGACCCGATCAAGCGATGGCGGCGCGCGCGCAGGAGACAACGGCGCGCGCGCGCCGCGCGCGGCGCCGCGGTGCAGGAGGCAACGGCGGCGCGCCGCGCCCTCGGCGGCGCCGCGTCGTGGCGGAACCGCATCCATGGCGGCACCCACGCTGCGGCGGCGGCCGCCGCCGGTGCGGCGGCGGCGGCGGCGCCGAGGCGCCGCCCGGCGGGAGGCGCCGGCGGTGGCTTCTCCGCGCCGCGCCGTGGCGGCGGCGGGTGGCCTGCGGCGGCGGCTCCAAGCGCGCAAGAAGAAGGCGGCGCCGTGCGTGCAGCCGCGCGCGGCGCGCGCGCGCGCATGGCGGAGGCGAGGCGAGGCGGCTACGGGCGGCGTGGGTGGTGGTCGGCCGCGGGCCGACGGGCGCACCCCCTTTTTTTTGCCGGCGGTGCTTTTCTTGCCGGTGCGGGTGTGTGCGCGCGCTGCGGTTGTGTTTCAGCCGCTCGGGCGTCGCGCCGCAGGCCGGGGTGATTTCGCACGCGCGTCGGAGGCTTCGGCTCGGTCATGTGCGAGATGCAACACACGCGCAGCGCGTGGTGGCAAAGACGGCCGGGCCTATGATGTAGATGGCACGCGCATGTGCGATTTTTCTTATTTATCGCTCATGCGATGTATGCGATGCAATTACGATGTAAAGTAGTGCAACGATCCACCGTGCAATCAACATCCGCTCTTTCATACAATCTATCGATCGGCATTGTGCCGGCGACTCCAAGTCGGCTCGCGATAGATTAGAGCAAATTTGCACCGTAAAATCAATCTAGAAAGCAACAATTGCAAAATTGAAGGCGATCTAGAAAACGAATCAATCTACGAGTGTCGTTCATCGACTGTTACCTTTTCGATGCGAGGAGAGTCGATCGTGCTGATAACGTGTTGAGGAACCGTCGCTGGCAAGTCCAGTCCGAGCGATTACCTCGTATACAAAATCAGAATCGTAAGAACGATGCAAGAACACAAGAACACAACAATAGATGAAAAACACAGGTATGAGAGGGGACTGCAGGCTGCTCTTTATTGATCTTCCAATAATGAATTGTGTACATGATTGGGGAGGTCCCCTCTCCTATTTATAGTCTACAGTAGATGAGGTGCCCACCCGGACCCGGACTCCTGGCCGGGCCCGGTTTCCTAATAAGATATAGCCAGCACGGGCGCTAGCATCCTGAAACAAAATACTGCTCCTATCAAGCAGCGACAAATCAATCTCACCAGATGCTCATTGTGCACGTTCCAAATCACGCAGTGGCATGCAGTCCAAGGAATTACGTCCACATTTATGGGCACTCTCAAGGAGCTCCCAAGCTTACCAAAACAGCACTGCACAGCGCGGTCGATCATATCTTCGGCCAGTTGTTTGACAACCGAAAGATTCATATATATCACAATACTGATCAAATGCCCCAGTTAGCGGTTGACATCAATGCAAAACAACGTGTGCATGCACGTGGACTAAGAGCATGTACAATGATATAACATCAGTTGTATGTAAGTCTTAAGACGTACGTTACAAGACGACGTGAAGGAGAGAGGGAGAGCATAAAGAATTGGACCATCTCTAATGCAGTAGTCGACTGTAATACGAGAAACAAGACACATTGTATATGGATAAGCTGTCTATAGAGATATATAAATAGACAACTCATTGTAGAAACTGTCTTTAGTGTTGTCTATATATGACATAAAGAGATACTATAGATAACAGTTGTCTATACTATTGTACATGCCCTAACAACTAGCCTCCTACTCAATCCTAATTAACCCAAGCCACGAAACGGATACCCCTGGAATTTAAGCATAGATCAGCACGCAAGTTACATCTTTTTTCTATATGTATCTACACCAAATTAAAATCCACGCCGAAAGGGAAAGAAGAAGTGAACAACCCGTGCGGCATCTCCATCTCCATTTCATGCACTCATGCATGAGATTCTGATCTTGGTGTGTAGTGTTAGGCAATATCATTGCCGTATCATGTAATCCTCACTAACCATAATTAGGTGGACAAGTATAGCATGTAATCTAAGTAATTATGGTTAGGATGATCGGCAGGGATTTTATCCCGTATAACCTAGTATATGTGCTATATATACATAAGAAAAAGGAAGACACGAGGTGTGGCTTATTCCTCCAAATCTTTCATGGTATCAGATTGCGTTCGTTCCTGACCGCATCGCTTCCACACCCTCCTGCACCTCGGCCACCTTCCCTGGCTACGTTGCCTCCTACCCGCCTCATCTCTTGTCACTGACCACCATGGGTGAAAACAAGGGGGAAGCTTCCAACCCTCTCGCCCATCTATGGGTCTAGGCAATCGCCGTCCAAAGCATCAAAACTCTGGTGCCGGTAACCCTCGACCTCAAGACGTCGAACTACGTCAAATGGCGCAACCTCTTCATGTTGGCTGTCAACAAATTTGCCCTCTCTGGCCACATCAAGATGAAGACCCTGCCCGGTGACGAGGAGTGGAAATGTCTCGACTCCACCGTGCTCCATTCGCTCTATGGCTCCATCTCGCATGAGATCCTTGACATGGTGATGGAGGCCACCACCATGGCCTATGTCGTTTGGACCCGCATTGAGGCCCTCTTCTGGGATAACCAGAAGGCCTAGGCTCTCTACCTCGGTACATAATTCCGCAACCTAGTGCAAGGTGACAAATTCATCTCGGATTATTGTCATAAGCAAAAGACCCTTGCCGATGCTCTCTCCGACGTCGGCGCACCACTAAACAATGAAACTCTTGTTCTCAACACAATCAAGGGACTGAATCTGAAGTTCGACAACGTGGCAACCCTCGTGCCATTACTGACCCCCTTCCAGAACTTCATCCAGACCTAGAATCTTCTCCTTCTTTAGGAGTTGAAGCCTCCCAATGGCGGCCACAACTCTTCCTCCTCGGCCACCTCATTCTACACCAACACCAAGGGTGGTGGCAACAGTGGGAACAACATCGGCTGGTGTGTCGTTGGTGCTCCGCCCAATGGCAATCGCCATAACAGCGAGCAATACAGCAGTGGCGGTGGTTACTCCAACCACGGCAATATCGGCTATGGCAATGGTGGTAGCAAAGGCAAGGGCAAGAAGAGCAACGGTGGCGGGGGGCTAGCAGTGGCCCTCGATGTACAATCCCTGGACGAGAGCCATCCACATGTGGCCCATGTCTGGCTCCGGTAGTCCAACCGAACTGCTCGGTCCTCACCAGGGCGCATCGGCACCTTGCCCTCCTACGCACGGCTTTATGGCCATGCCCTAACCACCCCTAGGAATGTACCAGTACTCAGGCTATGCCATGCAGCCAGGCATGCCGCAGAGCCTCTACCAACCAGGTGCACCACAGGGTGGCTCCCTCGCTACACCGCCATCTGGGACATCAAGCACGCCTTCCTAGGATCCCTCGACGCTCGTCTACCACTTCAACACCATGACTCTCCAGCTACCGACCACGGACTGGTTCATGGACATGGGTGCCATGGCACATATGTCTGCCGATGCTGGTAATCTCCAGTCCTCTCCTCTCATCCACATTCTCGGCACGTCATCTTTGGTGACGGTTCTTCTCTCCCCGTGACCAATTAATTCTGGCCATTCTACTCTTCCATCTCTATTTCCTAATCATCCTCTATACCTACGTCATGTTTTAGTCACTCCTCGCATAATCAAAAACCTAGTTTCTGTTCGTCAATTCACATCCGATAATAATTGTTCCGTCGAGTTTGACCATCATGGTTTTTCTGTGAAGGATCTTCCAACCAAGAGCAAAATTCTCAGGTGCAGTAGCACAGGCAACCTCTACTCATTCTCCTGCACTCCGTCATCGCCTCAAGCTCTTGCCACCTCCACCAACATGTCTGTCCTTTGGCATCGATGACTTGGACACCTCGGTCGCGATGCTCTCCATCGCCTCGCACATTCCTCCACTGTCCCATGCAATAAAGAAATAAAAGACAACAACGTGTACCATGCTTGTCGATTAGGGCGCCATGTTCGTCTGCCATTTTCTACTTCTTTTAGTCGTGCTACTTGTCTATTTGAACTTGTTCATTGTGATGTTTGGACCTCTCCCATTGAGAGTGTTTCAGGTTATAAATATTTCCTAGTGATTCTCACTGATTTCACTCATTTCCTCCGACGCTCCTCTACAACTAAACTCTGATGTGTTTAACACAATATCTTCCTTTCACACGCTAGTGGCTACTTAGTTCGCCACCACTTTGGAAGCTATACAATGTGAAAATGGTCATGAGTTTGATAACAACATGCTTCATACTCTGGCAGCTGCGCATGGCATACACATTTGATTCTCGTGTCTATACACATCTCAACAAAACGGCAAAGCTGAACATGTCATATGCACCGTCAATTACATAGTTCACACTCTTCTCTTCTAGGCTAGCATGCCGCCTAGGTTTTGGGTGGAGGCCTTACACGTCCCTACATATCTCCTCAACACACTTCCCACCAAAACACTTTCGGAACCATCTCCTTTTTTTTCTCTCTTCCACATACAACCATCATACACTCACTTGCGCTTTTTCGGTTGCTTGTGCTATCCCAATACAGCTGCAACCATGCCGCACAAACTAGCTCCTCGATGTGTCGCATGTGTGTTCCTTGGTTATTCCTCTAATCATAAGGGATATTGCTTCATGGACCTCTCCTCTCATCGCATCATCATATCACGTCATATGATCTTTGATGAATCTACATTCCCTTTGCGAACACCGACCCTCCTCCTGCGGATTCATATGACTTCCTACAAGACCTCGCCTCTCCAACCATCGTTGTTTCCCACGCTAACTACACGTACATTCGCACCGAGCCAGAGCGCTGAACCCATCGTTGCTCTGCGCCGCTTCCATCGCTTGTGCCACCGCGCCCACTCCATTGCCTGCACCCGCTGCTAGCACCAGCTCTACTGGCAACCACCCAATTCTAACACATCGTTGCGCAGGCCTCATAATCCCCCTGCTCGAGCGCCTCAACCTCCACGCTACTGATCTTGGCATGTACTCGCCCATCCCTAAAATAGTGCGTAGCGCACTAAAAGATCCACACTGGCATGAGGCCATGACTGCTGAGTACGAAGCCCTTTTGAGGAATCATACATGGGATCTTGTGCCTCCCCTAGTCAAATGCAAACATTGTTTCTGGGAAGTGGATTTTTTGGCATAAATTGAAACCGGATGGCACACTTGAGCGCTATAAAGCGCGATGGGTTCTGCGGGGCATCTCTCAAGAGCAAGGTGTGGATTTTGATGAAACCTTTAGCCTGGTTGTCAAACCGGCTACCATTCACATTGTTCTCTCCATCGCTCTCTCATTACTGACCAATTCATCATCTCGATGTTAAAAATGCATTTTTACATCGGACTCTCTCTAAGGTGGTCTTCTGTTGCCAAACTACCAGCTTCGTGAATTCCTCGTGGCCAAACCATGTATGCCGCTTGAATTGATCCCTATACGGCCTTAAACAGGCTCCCCACGCTTGGTACCAACGCTTTGCTACATATATTGAGATAGTCGGGTTCATCTGCTCAAAATCCAACACTTCTCTCTTTGTTCTTCATAGCACATTGGGTACAACCTTTCTACTTCTCTACGTCGACAACATCGTCTTGACACTTCGTCGCCACGGTCCGCTCTCAGCTCCGCGTTTGCCATGACGGACATGGGGGACCTCCATTACTTTCTTGGCATCGCCGTCATACGCACTTTGTCCGCCCTGCTACTCTAACAGTCCAAGTATGCTGCGGAGATCATCGAGCGAGCAGGCATGGCGTCTTGCAAGTCGTTGCCCACAATGGTGGACACATCACCCAAGCTGGCAGCAGACGCCGGTCCTCCGGTTGCAGACTCGACGGCGTACCGCAACCTTGCTGGGGTGCTACAGTACCTCACCTTCACCCACCTCGACATCGCCTACGCTGTGCAATAGATATGTCTTCATATGCACAACCCGCGCGACCAGCATCTTCTTCTGGTCAAGCGTGTGCTTTGCTATATCCAGGTGATGCTCCATCACAGTCTACAGCTCACGTCTTCACCAATTAACGCCCTGATCGCCTACACCGACGATGACTGGGCCGACTGTCTGGACACACACCACTCCACCTCCGGTTACTATGTGTTCCTTGGAGACAACCTTGTCTCTTGGTCGTCCAAACGCCAACATACCGTGTCTCGTTCCAGTGCGGAGGCCGAGTATCGAGCAATGGCTAACGCCATCCTCTTACCCAGGCTACCGTCATTTTTTGCGACAATGTCAGTGCGGTATACATGTCGACGAACTCTGTTCAGTATCAACGCACCAAGCATATTGACATCAACTTGCATTTTGTCTGTGATTGTGTTGCCCACGGACACGTGCGTGTTCTTCACGTTCCATCATCGCGCCAGTTCTTCGACATCTTCACCAAAGGCCTGCTGTCATCGCTGTTCATGGACTTCCGAGACAGTCTCGATGTCCGTGTTCCTCCCGCTGTGCCTTTGGTTGAGTGTTAGGCAATATCATTGACGTATCATGTAATCCCATCTAACCATAATTAGGCGGACAAGTATAGCATGTAATCCAACTAATTATAGTTAGGATTGGCAGGGATTTTATCCCGTATAACCTTGTACATGTGCTATATATAGATAAGAAAAGGAAGACACGAGGTGTGGCTTCTTCTTCCAAATCTTTCATGTAGCAATGGTAGTGCAGTAGTATACCACACGCAACACCTGTGACTGTGAGAGACACGTGGCTCGCTCCCCTTGGACGAAAGGGCCTATTTAGGCACACACTAATTCGTCGATCTGTCACGTCCTCGATCTCCTCCTAACTTTCTCTCGCCATGGCCGCGTTCTCCGACCACAGCGCCGGCACGGTGGTAGTATCGATGTCGCCGCCGCTGGTGTGGTGGTGGCGACCCACCGCTTCGTGCGGACCATCGCCCCCACGCAGGCTCGCTCGCGACGCGCCCTGCCGGTGGCGCAGCGGCGCCGACCGTGGCGCGGTCGACGCCGGCCGAGAAGGTGGCGCAATAGGGACGTGCAATGGGTGCCCTACCGGGCGTGCCGCGTACAAGTGGTGGTCGGAGGCGTTGCACGGCCGGCCACCTCGGCGCGCCTCCACTTCGACGGCGGCGCCGTCAGCGCCACCAGGCTTCCCGCAGTCCTCCTCACCGCCGCTTCTTCGACGACGACTGCGGTTCCGCATCGCCGTGCACGTATACGTACAATGGCCCGTGAGGCGAATAGTTTCACTTTTCTACGTAGGACGTGGAAGTAGGACACAACGACACTAATGGCGTGCGGCCGCTTCATCATGGAATGCTTCGTTGGATCACACTAGGTTCTCGCCGGTTAGTTGGATCGAGACCCACGCATGATCAGGGAAAACTATTTCAGAATGATTTTTTATCAGTGGGCAGCGAAATGACCAAAATTTCGGTAATATCGGATGAATTTCATTCAAACGGTTTGGATAAATTTGAATTTAAAATATTTCCAAAAACTAATGGCGTTAGATTCGATCCCTAGTCTTTGGGCAAGCACAGAAATGGCCTTGCCACTAGGCTATCTTTGTCTTATGATTTATATACTGGTTTTTACTTTTTTTAAGCCTTCAAATTTAAACAAAATGAATTTTTTTGAACGAATTGATTTATTTCAGCGAAATTTCACCGAAATTATGAACCCCACGCATGCACGCGCGTGCATCCATGCCACACATCATGCATGCGTGAGCCTTTCGACTTTCCCCCATTCACTAGGTCGTTTTTCCATCCGTGATTTGGGAACTGACAAGACCGCAATTAAGGGTGTGGTTTTGTGCGTACAGTAACTATGCTCGTGGGTGAGAATTTGCTAAGCTCCCTTTAGTAAAATGCGGCTTGTATATATATTATCTAGCTACATCTAACATGGTGAATTATGTTTTATTTTTACGAGGGGCTAATGAAGTGCATACTGCATAGTATCATGTTTAGATAAAAAAAGGGAAGTGCACAATTTCAATTCTATGAGCGATAAATTGTGCTGATGTTTTTGAACTAGTTGACTATGGGCTATGGTACAAATTTCGAAAACTATATGTGCGGAAAGGTAATGTTTTAGGTGTTGCGTTGTGTTTATTTGGTACATTGGCTGGCAGGGGCTGAGGGCTTGAGTCATAGACGGGAATAAATAAAGAATCCGTGTTTAAATGCTACGGTTATGTTTGTGAAATATTAATATTCATATAGTGTTCGCGATTTTAAAAGTATGATTAAATGCAATTCTATGTTATTTCCATGATTGAAAATGTCATTAATTACGTGTGAAAAAAGAATCAAGGATGTTTTTATGGACAGTGCTGGAGCCAGAACATTATACCTAGATTCTTGAAAGAAAAATATTATGCCTAGCTACTTATAAAACTTTAGTGCTAAAAAGGAATTCTCATAAATCTTAGATGCACTGTGTATTTTTTCTTTCTTTTGGAAAAAGTTAAATAAATCTTTTGGGGCCTATATAAGGCTCGCTCCGCCAGTGGTTACCCCACATTAATTGTTTCTATGCTTTTAGTTATACCTGTCTATTTTTTTAGAGAATTTTTTCCAGTCTCAGATAGGGCTTAAGTGTCCAAATCATTTTTGTTTCCTCTCCAAAACCATATACTACCACAGAACAAGTTGCTGTGTACAGTAGCACTTGGGGTGCCTAGAAAAAGTCTAGAAATGGGACAGCCTGCACGTGAATATGTGTGTGATTAGTGACAAAGGCAAGCATGCAGCAGAATGTGTGTGTGGGAAAAGAGGCGCCTTTTCGTTCTGGAACGTCACATGGGACCGATGGATAGATCGATATGATCGAGTAGATTGGCATTTTCAATTGTACCTAACCTTTTGTTGATTGTTCTCCGTGGGTATGGAGGGCCCACATGCCATATCTTCTCTTTGTACAGCCCGTGCTGTCAGGAGCTAGCTATATCCAAGTGGCTTGTTTCTGGCACCATTAACTTGCTAGACGTTATGGCTCGATTCTCATTAACTACATATTTGACTATTTAATTTGGCGGTGGATTTGGTATACCGTGGATGTTCATGATGCTTTGTTAAAGCGACAAGATCACCACTTTCTCAAGGAAAGTAATGAGGTATGAGGTTTGCTTCGGTACACCTCTTTTAAAAAAGTTTACAAATTTTAAAGCAAAATAATTGATATTGAGGTTTGCTTCGTACACCTCTTTTAAAAAAGTTTACAAATTTTAAAGCAAAATAATTGATATTGGGTGATGGAAAATATGTACCAAACTATAAAAATCAAATTGAATACTAGATATAGGAATAGACTTGAATATTACGCCATGATATATTTATCTACGTTTGACACTTGGATCTAAAATTAAGTGAAAAAAGCTGAATATTCCAAATATGTAAATGTTTGGCAAAATTTAGCATTCCAAAATATCTAAAGTGGGGAATTACAAAAACCTTAAAAAATAATACAACTATCAAGTCAAAAATTTCATAAAAACAAAATAACAAATTTATTCCTGACAGTATCCGCTAAGAAAGAGACATTTGAACCCGATGATGGTCTAGCTGATTACCTGACAGGGAACCATCAGGAAACTATCCCTAATGGTCACCGTCAGGTTTGGTACCTTATCTCGGGCTAAGCAACCCTCACAGGTAATGGGGAACCCGCCGTCAGGAAAAAAAAAGGATCCTGGTAGTGACATAATGGCATTTTCTGTTTGTAATTAAGTGATCTCCGCGACAACATAATCAATAACATAAGTCGTCCCACGTGCTTGCATTGACATATTTTGTATCTCACAAAAGTTCCTTTTTAATTCATATTAGCTTGGTTCTAGGTTGTAGCCAGCGTTGGGTCAGGGCTCGGCCCGGCCCAGCCAATTTTGGCCCAACTTCTATTTCACATGGCATTTTCAACTACCTTCTTATAAGATTTTAACACTGGGCCTTGGGCTATTACCCGGAAAACTCGAGGCACAGCTCCGCCTCCGTCTTGGTTGATCAGACGAGGGGCGAAGAAACAAGACTTTCGGTCCACACTAGCTATGACACTAACGCGTAGGTGCTTCGCTTTGCAAAGGTCTCACCATGTGGTCACCAAGCGTGTGTTGCTCACTCTTAAGTTGCTCGCCATGTGAAATCCATCGATCCGTGATTGACATGATGCATGTACGTATGTACATACATACATAGGTGGTCGGCACGGAGGCTAGGGCGCCAGATAACCCGGGCAAAGGAGGGGCTCACCATCTGGTCCCCCAACGTGAACGTCTTTAGGGACCCGCGGTGGGGCCGCGGCCAGGAGACCCCCGGCGAGGACCCTACCGCGGCGAGCAAGTACGCCGCCGCCTTCGTCAGGGGCATGCAGGGGAACTCGACGGCGCTCCTCCAGGCCTCCGCCTGCTGCAAGCACGTCACGGCGTACGACCTCGAGGACTGGAACGGGGTCGCACGGTACAACTTCAACGCAAAGGTGAGTGTTGTTTGGTTAATGGTGACAAGCAGAGTACTGAAGCACTTCCCATAGCTCGATATTTAAAGACGTCTTGGCTCATTTTGGTTCACTGTCAAATTTGTCTAGACGAAGGTTCTTTAAAGAAAAAGTATTGATTAACCTTATAATCGAGTGTATATATATACGATAAATTTTCATGTACGTCCTACTAATATTATATAGTGGTAGTATAAATCAAATCTGATCAATAATTTGTTAAGGGTATAATAGACTTTTCTTTATATTTATAATTTTCTCATGAGAGTATTGTGGACTTTTCTAACTAAGGTTGAAAAATATTACTCTTGTGTCATGTGATCCTCCACATGGGTAATTACAATTCTACCCCCTCAAGATTATACTACTCAAACTACCAGATATAGTATAGCTAAATCCTAACTAAACTGAACCACTGGATTGGATAAAAAGAATGGACGAATCATATTAAACTGAGTTCACTGTAACAGAGCTCTATATATACAGCTGGTTGCAAGATAATAGTAGTGCAAAATTCAGGACAAACTAGCCCTCGTAAGGTTGGTTGATTGCCAGGACAAGAAACAGCGTGGTGTGCCACGACTGAGCAACCTCAATCAATCGGATGCACTTTGCAGGTAACGGCTCAGGATCTGGAGGACACGTACAACCCGCCGTTCAAGAGCTGCGTGGTGGAGGGGAAGGCGAGCTGCATCATGTGCGCCTACACCGGCATCAACGGCGTCCCGGCCTGCGCCAACTCCGACCTCCTCACCAAAACCGTCAAGGGAGACTGGGGTCTCGACGGGTACGTGAGACATCGTTTAATTTACTACGATTTTACAGGCAAGTTTCAAGTCACATGCTGTTCTTTACGGTGAGTACTGACGCGTCCGTGTTTTCTTTTGGTTGTTTGCTGCGTGTGTTGTGTACTGCATGCAGGTACATCGCTTCCGACTGTGATGCAGTGGCCATCATGCATGATGCACAGCGTTATGCGCAGACACCAGAGGACGCAGTTGCGCTTGCCCTCAAGGCTGGTAAGCATGTATACAACAAAAGAAAAAAAAAAAGAGAGAGAGAATCACAGTGCTTAGCGCTTAATAATTTACAGTGATTCAGGAAAAGCACTTGTAAGATTCATGGCTTTCGTAAGCCGTTAATTATGCTTGGCTAATTTAGTAATCTAGCAGGTGGTTAATTGGATTCAGCTTTAAATTTTATTTGTGTTGGTCAGGACTGGATATGAACTGCGGCACCTACGTGCAGCAGCACGCCACGGCGGCCATCCAGCAGGGGAAGCTCACGGAGGAGGACGTCGACAAGGCCCTCAAGAACCTCTTCGCCGTCCGGATGCGGCTCGGCCACTTCGACGGCGACCCCAGGAGCAACATGTACGGCGGCCTCGCCGCCGCTGACATCTGCGCGCCGGACCACAGGAACCTCGCCCTCGAGGCTGCGCAGGACGGCATCGTCCTGCTCAAGAACGACGCCGGCATCCTCCCGCTCGACCGGTCGGCGGTCGGGTCGGCTGCCGTGATCGGCCCCAACGCCAACGACGGCCTCGTCCTCATCAGCAACTACTTCGGCCCGCCGTGCGAGTCCACGACGCCGCTCAGAAGCATCCAGGGGTACGTCAAAGACACGAGGTTCCTGGCCGGGTGCAACTCGGCGGCCTGCGACGTGGCCGCGACGGACCAGTCGGCCGCGCTGGCGGGATCGTCGGACTACGTGTTCCTCTTCATGGGGCTGAGCCAGCAGCAGGAGAGCGAAGGGCGCGACAGGACGAGCCTGCTGCTCCCCGGGAAGCAGCAGAGCCTCATCACCGCCGTCGCCGACGCGGCGAAGCGGCCGGTGATCCTGGTGCTCCTCACCGGCGGTCCAGTGGACGTGACGTTTGCGCAGACGAACCCGAAGATCGGCGCCATCCTGTGGGCAGGATACCCCGGCCAGGCCGGCGGGCTCGCCATCGCCAGTGTCCTCTTTGGCGACCACAACCCCGGCGGGAGGCTGCCGGTGACGTGGTACCCGGAGGAGTTCACCAAGGTGCCCATGACGGACATGCGGATGCGCGCCGATGCTTCGGGCAAGACCGTCTACAAGTTCGGCTACGGTCTCAGCTACTCCAACTACTCTCGCCGGCTAGTCTCATCTGGCACCGGGAAGCCGGCATCCAACAGGAACCTATAGTCAACGCGCCTGGACCGCAACGCCAACTTTCAGCACTACAGACGGCAGCGCAGTTGCCAAAGAAAGAAATAAACTCTTTCCCACTATCTCACCCCTTCTCTCTTTTATCTGCTAAAGAAAGAAATAAACTCTTGCCCACCGTGGCAATATGAAAAAACTTGAAAAGACCAATCAACATGTCCACAGAAAGAAATAAACAATCAAGTGGAGCATGTATCCTAATTCGCAAAGCCTTTAAAGGACTCCTCTTCATAGAACTCTTGAGCAGCTTGATACTCTTTAACCTAACAGCAAAGTTTAAAGCCGTGAGTACATAAAGTACTCAACAAGTCATAGGGAACAGTATGCAATTAATATTTATGCAAGGCTTGAATAAAGGAATATCTGTATGGTTCTTTTGCAGAAAGCAGGTTTGACAGTAAATACAATAAATAAATTGAAATACGTAGTTGAAAAGATAATAAATAAACAATTGTTTTGAAATAACCCGTGAACCTCCCTGTTCATTTTTCAACCAAACCACCAAGTGAATAACCCATCCATTAAACGAACATCACATTCACCAAGTGAATCTCCCATTCACCTTCCGACATATCTTTATAAAAAACTCTACCTCTCGTGTGAAATTCCCGAACATTGTCTATAACCGAGGACACGGCTGTTTAAACAGTTTTAACTTTGCAGAGATTGTATAATTTTATCCACAAGAGATAAATCAACTTATAATGTCCGTTCACACACTTCTGTAGGTACACGACTAAGTGATTATCACAAGACCTTTACAAAGCTCCTCTAGAACCCAATTCTGCCCGCTAAGGTTTCAACGTTGAATGTCATCACGACCAGACAGAGCTCTTGCGCCATTGCGTGTATCCATCCTGGAACTCACACTTCCAAAAACAGAATTAAGCTAAGACATTACTAATTAGTTAGCTAGGTTCATCCCATACTAGATATATAGTTGTACGATATGACCCAATTCAATGGTGCATAAGATTAAGTCATTGACAAGTTACTTAGACGAGATTACCTCATCCAAAACAATGTGTCTCATACACCCTTTTTACTGCACGATTACTCGCCTGAGCACAAAACGTTTTGTTCAACCAAACAAATGATAATCCCTATCATGGCACAAAATTTTATAATAGCGGTATCGCAGCACAATTGACACAACAGTGACATCACACCACAGTTGCACAACAATGACATCGCACCATAATTCCATATATCATTAAGTTAAATTATCAATATTGAACATGTGATCATGAGCCCATCGTAACTAAGCATGATTAAGCATCTATACGATAACTCATGTTGGTGATACAAATATGTCCAACTAATATTGACCATCCTATGGTGATACATGATTCATGGCATTCAAATAATCAATAAAAGCGTAGTGACAAATAGGAGATTAACTATTTCCAAAACAATTGATATAAAGATAGTATGCAATTTGATATAAACCAATATAATTTTGAAATCATAGGTTCAATATGATCAAAGGACTATGACTTGCCTTGGCTTTGCTCAGTTACCACATATGGATCTTCAAAGCTTGTTTCTGCTCCTACTCCTTAAAACAGATCGTCTAACGAGAGAGAAAACAACAAGCGAACACAAATAAATCCAAAACAAAATCAAATAAAATTCAAAAACAACAAAACCAACTCTAAAATAAAGAGCTTGATTTTAGATGAATTTAGGAATTCGAACCGATAGAACCGGAGTTCGGACCAAGGAGAACGGACTCTCAGAATATTTGCCGGAAAGGAAAAAGAGAGAGAGAACACTATTCTAGATTTTAGAATTTCCTTTCCAAAGAAAATTCTAGATTACTGCATCAGCATGACATCAGCAAGAATTTTAATTTCGTCCAGAATTAGATTTCTAAAGGAAAAGAAATTTAATACTGACATGTGGGATTGGGCTGTAAGAGAGAAAGAAAGAAAGAGGAGCTGACATGTGGAACCCACATGACAGAGAGAAAGAACCAGGGAGAAAACGAAGGATGCATGGCCGGTGGCTTGCGCTCGACGACGGCGATGGATGATGCGAGGTAGCGGTGGCCAAGGGGTAAAATGGGCTGCCGGTGGTTCGGCGATGCTGAAGAAGGTGGCGGCGTGGCGAGAGCGACGATGAGGCGGCGACGGTGGCTAGAATGGTGGAAGTGCTCCACAGGTATGCGGCAGCGGCGGTTCAACAACGCCCGAAGAGAAAGGAGAGGAGCACGAGGTTAGCGGCGACGCAAGGAACTCGAGGAGCACCTTGGGGCGACCGAAGGAGGACGAAGGCAGCGGCAAGACGGAGACCGGCAACGGGGAAGAAGGGTGACGGCGGCGGCTAGGCATCGTGATGGAGAGAGGACAAGACGGGAGGGGAACAGAAGAGGAGGACGAGGGGACACGCGATGACACACACGAGAGGGCAAGTGGCTCACTGGACAGAGATCGAAGGTGGAGGCGACGGCCGAAATTGGGGAAGACGAGGGCGATGGTGTTGCGGCGATCCTCCGGGGACGATGATAGGAGCGCGATGTAGAACGTGGAAGGGCGGACTCAACGGCGATGGAGGCACGGACGGAGGACGACGGACGGTGGCAGAACACGGCGGTGAAGTGCTTACGACGGCGACGGCTTCCTCGGTGGATTCCGGTAAGATGAAGGTGATAACGGGAACAACGGTCTAGGGCTTCGGGAGAGAAGGTTGCGGCAGAGATTTTGACACGGGTGGCTGCTCTCAAATAGGGCCGGATGAGGGAGTTTGCAACAGAGACGGCGGTGTGGCAACGTGTCCGGCTCGAACATGGGCGGAGCTGGAGGGAGAAAGAAGGAAAGAAGAAGGGATTCGGGAGTTTGCAACGGAGACGACGACGTGGCAACGTGTCCGGCTCGAACATGGGTGGAGCTAGCGGGAGGAAGAAGGAAAGGAGAAGGGAGGAGGGAGGAGGCTGACAAGCTGGGCCTGCTCGACAGCGAGAGGAGGGAAGGGAGGCAGAGTGGGCTGCGCTGGCGTAGGAAAAAGAAACAGGTCGGGCCGGTGGCAAAAGAAGAAAGGTCGGGGAAAGAAAAACGGCCCGGGAAGAAAAGAAATGCGGTCTGAAAGGAAAAATCCGAAAAAAGGAGATTCCGAATTTCAGAAATTAGATTAAAGCAAACCGAGCTCAAAGAAATAACAAATAAACTACAAAAATTCCTGAAAAATTCCATAAAATACTCTAAAACTCAACAAACCCAAATAAAACACTTTTGAATTTAATTAAAGTTTAAATTAATCACATTAAATTATTTTTATTTACGAAAATTCAAACTAAGCTTGAACTTTGAGCAATTTCAACAGCTACTACAACTCTTGCAAGAGCTGGAACTAACGACCCTGGAAGACACCTGGCAATACATCTGGAACAATTCGCAGCTTTCCTCGATGCAATTTATAAGCATTTATCCGGCTTTCAACTTTGTGCCTCCTTACTTAAGCTGGTTGTGGTCTACCTACTGTCAAAGACGCCACAAAGTCTTCTTTTGGCTGCTACTGAAGGATAGACTCAACATGAGGAACATTCTCAGGCGCAAGAACTGCCCACTGGAGAACTATGCATGTGTTTTATGTGATCAGGGAAGCGAAGAAACATCTCAACATCTCTTCTGGACCTGCAATTTTGCCCAACAATGCTGGGATCGGATTTGTCCTAATCACTCATCGCTTACCTCCACCTCTCAAGCGGTTATTCACCTCAAGCACAAGATCAACCTGCCTTTTTCGATGGATATCATTGTGCTGACCACCTGGGCAATTTGGATTATAAGAAACAATCTAATATTTAAGCACCAAAACCCATCGGTTGCAACCTGGCGGTTTCATTTCACCAAAGAATTCGACCTTCTAATCTTTAGGACTCGACCACTTTTGAAGCCCCATCTTAGAACTTGGCTTGAAAACTTGGGTTCATAGAACTTGGCATCATTTTCGGCAGGTTGCTCGTGGCTACCTGTTATCTTTAATTCTGTCCTTCTTTTATGTTTATTTCTGCTTTCTTCTTCTTTTCTTTTTTCGGTCTCTTGGACATTTTGTAATTCGGTTTTCTTTTAATATACACAGTCGAAGCCTCTCCTACTGTATTTACTCAAAAAAAAAATTAAGCTTGAATTTAACCAAGAAAATTTAAATGGTTATTTTATTTTTTTTAATGCTTCAAATGAACTCCAGATTTGGGATGTTACACAGCCAAGGGGCCTTAGACTTACCACCGAAGAGGCAGAGGCATGGTTTGCTGTTAAAAGTTAGAGTTTGCCCCCGCGCAGCGGGATGATCAATCGTCCCACCTCTCTTCTTAGATGCACCAAACAGTCGTCCTCGAGCCGTGTCGTCAAAAACCGCTGCGAACACACTCTTGCCCCAGAAACCGTTGGTGGCTTCATCCTCCCACATCTCTTGGTATTTTGCAACCGTTCCCGCTATCTCACCCCTTCTCACTTTCTATCTCCATCCAAGAGATGTAACTACTCACCGCAAGAAAGTAGCGACACTACATCGAGGAGGCATGAGGATGAGGGGCCGCGCGTGCTACTCGTCTAGTTTGGTGGTAGCCGAGGGTCTTTAGACTTACCAACGAAGAGGCAGAGGCATGGTTTGGTGTTGGTGTCCATACTAGCTGATGTAGAGGCATCCGCTGGGTCGTCGACCCACCTGACCAATTCTATGCACACGTACATGTCCATTAACCCCAGTTTCTTCAGATTGCAAGAACCAAGAAAGAGATTGTTACGTCCTATAGTAGTATCAGGCTATCACTTTGCTAAGCATTTCATATGCCTCACAGAGAAAAGCTTAACTGATATTTGTTTGGAGCTTGAGAATTGTAAAATTAAGCATAAGTATCGATCTGAAATGTACTTCTTTTTCCTATGTGTGGATCCCAATTGTTCGTTAATTAGTATCCTAGTCATTGTTTCGATCAAGGCTCTCGATTGTTTTTAGTGAACGTAATCATGCAGCAGCAACAAACTTCTATTCCTTTGAGCAAAAATGTATATCTGCAACAAAATATTTAGTGTAAAGGTTGGTTTTTCCATTGCAAGGCACGAGCACCTAACTAGTGTCTTCTAATATCTTTAATGTGGAGAATGCAGGAACATGTATATTTCATTTCACATGATTACATAACACTACAATATTTTATTCCCACAGAGAAATGTCTTCCAATATCTTTGAAATGGAGAATGCCATGAACATGTACATTTCATTTCAGATAACTGATTTTATCACTTCACAACCACCAGCAGAACTTCTATTAATGACACTTGTATGCACCACAACAACAGATAAGCATTTTAGTTGATCATTTCAGTTTGCTTCATACAGAGCTGCACAGAAGGCAAAAGCTACCACATATGGTACATGAATACAGCAAGTGTTATCCTACTGCATAAAGAAAAACAATTGATGCAAACCAATGAGTGCCAACTCTTGATTGTTGTTCACCAGAAGGGGAGAAAAATGGGAACACGTTAGCTAAAGTAGGCGGTTGTGTGTATTCAATCAAGTAGAGCTTTGTTTTTGCTTACCATGAACAAGTCATTTGTTCAGCATACGCACATCTGATTAGCACTTCTTTTGCTCAGACATCCTTGAAAAGAAGCTGGAATCTGGGTATCCTCTCTGGTGGAAGTGGGCAAGACACTATCAGTTTACCTTTCATCGCGCCCTAAATATTGCCTGCCATCAATTGATCAGAGAGCTGAGATGAACTACTTTTCTAACAATGCTCTTCATGAAGAAGCAAATATCTAAAATAAGCAAAGTTGAAATTTATAAATGTAAAGGATGTGATACAACATGTCTATCATCATGAGGTAGCCCTGTTGCCACGAATTGACTAAGCTGAGTTAGAGAGGAATGCTAGACAATAAATCCCACATATAGGCAGTGCCAAGATTGACACTGTATCAGCTACATCACTTCGAAGGATTAGGATTACAAGAACAGGAAATTGATATGGAAATCTAAGCTACTAGTGAGAATCAAAATATTCTTCTATTTCTCAAGCGAAGCAATACTGAGTTGAGGTCTGAAAGGGTCTAAATATTGTTGTTTCCATAAACAGGACGAAACACTGGACCACTTGTAACCGGCCATTGCTTTCAGACAGAGCAAAGCCCATACCCTGTCAAATTTTACTTGTTCGGCACATTACAACCTTCCTGGTGACAACAACTCAACAAGTATAATGTTATAGGTCTCGCTGCTGTATCTTGGCTTTGTGGACTGTTCTAACTTGTAAACAAGAATATTTTGAACAGTAAAAGATCAAGCAACCAAATAAAGATTTTTTTTTATAAAAAAAGTGTTATGATATCATATTGGACAGGTACTCAAAAAGGTGTTGCAGGGGACATCCTGAAGCAGTGGGTGCTGAGGTGATCCAAATGGTGGCCTTACAAGTTACTTTGACCTCCCAGAACAATAAAGAATTGGTGCTGCTGGAGTGAAGCGTCTTAGTTTCGTTTATCTTTTCGATGTTCAATGTTTGAGTTATGGATCACTGTACTATAAATTTAATGGTCTCACAAATTCATAATTATTATTTGATTGTCCATACGAAACAATTATATTTGTATTGGTTTCATTCACATGCCATCATCAATTATATTTGGGAAATTACCGTCATTTTTTGCACTGTTGGATCAAGATCACATATCTCCTCTCTCACCTATATAACTCACCCAACACCCTAAGAGTATCTCCAGCAGGGCCCCTACTTGAGCCCCTAAAACCAAATTTGAGGACTTTAGGCAAAAACAGAGGTCCAACAGGGCCCCTACTAGAGCCCTCAAATTTGAGGGGCCCCTAAAATCCCCCCTCAAGCCCTCATTCCTGGGAGCTCTAGGCCAAGCCCCCAAATCACGGTTTCCTGCAGACTATATAACTCACCCAACACCTTAACCCTAACTCACTCCACACCCAACCGCCGTCCCTGCAGGCCCCAGCCCTACCCCCATGCCACCTCCCACCGACAAGCTCCTTCTGCCCCGCTCCTCCTCCTCCGCCCCGCCTCCCTTCTTCCCCCTCTCCGATGAGATCCCCGCACCACCTCCTTCCTGTTGGCCCAAAACCAAAAGGAACTATGCCGATCGGTCCCTCGGCGGAACGCACGGCAAAAAAGCAATCGAAGCACTCACGTGATGGAATAAAGAAACACACTCATGCTATCACACTAGCTCTCTGGAAGCAAGACTAGATAAACATCGACTAGTAGATGCAGCAGGCACGTGATGGCTTGGATGAAAACACACGCACTTGTATGCTGCAAGAACTCACTCGAGAGATTTTTTTTGTGCTGCCCTTCCGCATAGCGTTTTCTATTTTCTCTTGCTTCTATTGCTTCAATCGAAACATATATGATTGCACATTCTTTTATAGACTACCTAATCAACTTGCTACACAAGCCAAAAATCTAAACATGGAAAGCCTAACAAAGATAACAAACTAATTTGATCTGATACTGATTGCATCAGGATCCTAACGCTCTATTACTTGATAAATCTAGATTAATTTCCAACACTTCCTCGTCTCCGACAGTGACCGCTACCGGATCCACAACCACCTCCCACCACCTCCTAACCACATCGGTCGTCGCTACCCTCCACCAACCTCGCCCACTACCCTCCTCGCCAGCATCCGGCAGCCCCATCGCCGCCTAGACCCACCGCCGCCCACCGCCACGCCATCCTCCTTCTAAGCCCGGGGGAACCAACGAACCCAAACTCTAACCGAATGAGCATTAACCCTAATCCGCCAGCCTATATCATTGTGGTTGGCACCTAGCAACTATAGTTACTAGCAACCGAATGTTACTTGTTGCTCCCTCCGGTTCACAAAAAAAATATGTCATTTTGGACATAAACGCGGTCTTCAAAATATAACTTTGACCACTAATTACTATTATAATATATTATAAAACTCATTAAAATTACAATATTATAAAATATTTTTGAGGCGAATATACACATGTAATTTTCATACAGTGAATCCTTGCTCGCCACACACAGCACTTTCGTAAGATCGGTAGAATTGTAAAATGTCACTACCAATGTAAAAGATCTACTACAATAACCAAATAGCTAGCCTTCCGTATCTGCATTTTGATTTTTGAAGTGGTCGCCCTCAAGCGCGATCTCCATGACAGATAGAATGGTTCCTCCCAGTTATTACCAGTGTAGTAAGATATAGCCAGCACGGGCGCTAGCATCCTGAAACAAAATACTGCTCCTATCAAGCAGCGACAAATCAATCTCACCAGATGCTCATTGTGCACGTTCCAAATCACGCAGTGGCATGCAGTCCAAGGAATTACGTCCACATTTATGGGCACTCTCAAGGAGCTCCCAAGCTTACCAAAACAGCACTGCACAGCGCGGTCGATCATATCTTCGGCCAGTTGTTTGACAACCGAAAGATTCATATATATCACAATACTGATCAAATGCCCCAGTTAGCGGTTGACATCAATGCAAAACAACGTGTGCATGCACGTGGACTAAGAGCATGTACAATGATATAACATCAGTTGTATGTAAGCCTTAACACGTACGTTACAAGACGACGTGAAGGAGAGAGGGAGAGCATAAAGAATTGGACCGTCTCTAATGCAGTAGTCGACTGTAATACGAGAAACAAGACACGTTGTACATGGATAAGCTGTCTATAGAGATATGTAAATAGACAACTCATTGTAGAAACTGTCTTTAGTGTTGTCTATATATGACATAAAGAGATACTATAGATAACAGTTGTCTATACTATTGTACATACCCTAACAACTAGCCTCCTACTCGATCCTAATTAACCCAAGCCACGAAACGGATACCCCTGGAATTTAAGCATAGATCAGCACGCAAGTTACATCTTTTTTCTATGTATCTACACCAAATTAAAATCCACGCCGAAAGGGAAAGAAGAAGTGAACAACCCGTGCGGCATCTCCATCTCCATTTCATGCACTCACGCATGAGATTCTGATCTTGGTGTGTAGTGTTAGGCAATATCATTGACGTATCATGTAATCCTGACTAACCATAATTAGGTGGACAAGTATAGCATGTAATCTAAGTAATTATGGTTAGGATGATCGGCAGGGATTTTATCCCGTATAACCTTGTATATGTGCTATATATATACATAAGTAAAAGGAAGACACGAGGTGTGGCTTATTCCTCCAAATCTTTCATGGTATCAGATTGTGTTTGTTCCTGACCACATCGCTTCCACACCCTCCTGCACCTCGGCCACCTTCCCTGGCTACGTCGCCTCCTACCCGCCCCATCTCTTGTCACCGACCACCATGGGTGAAAACAAGGGGGAAGCTTCCAACCCTCTCGCCCATCTATGGGTCTAGGCAATCGCCGTCCGAAGCATCAAAACTCTGGTGCCGGTAACCCTCGACCTCAAGACGTCGAACTACGCCAAATGGCGCAACCTCTTCATGTTGGCTGTCAACAAATTTGCCCTCTCTGGCCACGTCAAGATGAAGACCCCGCCCGACGACGAGGAGTGGAAACGTCTCGACTCCACCGTGCTCCATTGGCTCTATGGCTCCATCTCGCATGAGATCCTTGACATGGTGATGGAGGCCACCACCACGGCCTATGCCGTTTGGACCCGCATTGAGGCCCTCTTCTGGGTTAACCAGAAGGCCTGGGCTCTCTACCTCGGTACAGAATTATGCAACCTAGTGCAAGGTGACAAATTTGTCTCGGATTATTGTCATAAGCAAAAGACCCTTTCCGATGCTCTCTCCGACGTCAGCGCACTAGTCAACAATGAAACTCTTGTTCTCAACACAATCAAGGGACTGAATCTGAAGTTCGACAACGTGGCAACCCTCGTGCCATTACTGACCCCCTTCCAGAACTTCATCTAGACCCAGAGTCTTCTCCTTCTTTAGGAGTTGAAGCCTCCCAATGGCGGCCACAACTCTTCCTCCTCGACCACCGCATTCTACACCAACACCAAGGGCGGCGGCAACAGTGGGAACAACATCGGCTGGTGTGTCGGTGCTGCTCCGCCCAATGGCAATCTCCATAACAGCGAGCAGTACAACAGTGGCGGTGGTTACTCCAACCACGGTAATATCGGCTATCACTACTACAAAATAGGCGATAGTAGACGCCTCATCACAGACGGTTAAAATGGAACCGTCTGTGTTGGGTCTATCGAGCCTATCACAGACGGTTTGTATTCAAAAACCGTCTGTGATAATCTCCAGTATCACAGACGGTTCTTGAATAGAACCGTCTATGATAATTCACAGACGGTTCTATTAAAAAACCGTCTGTGATACTGGAGATTATCACAGATAGTTCTTGAATAGAACCGTCTATGATAATTCACAGACAGTTCTATTAAAAAACCGTCTGTGATACTGGAGATTATCACAGACGGTTTTTGAATAGAACCGTTTGTGATAGTATCACAGACGGTTTGTATCACGAACCGTCTGTGATAAGTACCTCATCACAGACGGTTGGTGATACGAGCCGTCTGTGATATGTGATTCACAACGTGGGAGTTCGAAAATTTTGAATGCGTGCGCGGGAATTTTGAATGTGTGCGCGGGAGTAGCAGGAGTCCTTATATATTAATAAGGACTCCCCCAAATCTAGCGTAACCTTTGGGCTCCCTTCTCCCGCCGTCGGCTCTCGTCCCTCCCGTTCGTCCCGCCGCCACCCAGTGCTCCCTCCGCCGGGCCTCCTCCTCCCGCCGCTCGTCCTCCCCCCAACGGCCGGCCGGCGTCTCCCCCACCGGCTCTCCTCCCTGCGCCGCCCCCATCCCGGCGCCGGCCCTCCTTCCTCCGGCGCCGCCTGTCCTTCCCCCCACCGGCTTCTCCTAGATCGAGGTATACATGTGTGCTTGAATATAGTTTTGTGATTTAATGTGTGCTTGAATATAGTTTTGTGATTGAATGGACGGGGAGCAATGTGGCTTTATGATCTGACAAATGCTTCAGTTTGCAGCCATTGTAGTGACTAATCTAATCGACGCCGGGGATATCGGGGAGGGACAGACCAACAACTTCCTCCGCGACATCTAGGAGCTGCGGGCCAAGGCGGCGGAGGCAGCGAAGCCCAAGCTGGCGATGTGGCCGGGAGGAAGGAGGGCGGGGATGTGGATAAGGATGTGCCTTTCGAGGAGCTCCGCGACGAGGACAAGATCATGGCCTTCTTCACAAGGCTCATGAGCGAGTGGAGCCAGGAGGTGGACGAGGTGCTGGAGGTGGAGAGGCGGACGGCCAAGGGGAATACATTTAGTTTTTTTTTGTAGTTGAAAAAACTATCACAAACGGTTCTGAACAAAAACCGTCTGTGATAGTAATATCACAGACGGTTCTTGTTCAGAACCGTCTGTGAAGGCAAGGGCAAGAAGAGCAACGGTGGCGGGGCTAGCAGTGGCCCTCGATGTACAATCCCTGGACGAGAGCCATCCAGATGTGGCCCATGTCTGGCTCCGGTAGTCCAACCGAACTGCTCGATCCTCACCAGGGCACATCGGCACCTTGCCCTCCTACGCACGGCTTTATGGCTATGCCCTAACCGCCCCTAAGAATGTACCAGTACTCGGGCTATGCCATGCAGCCAGGCATGCCGCAGAGCCTCTACCAACCAGGTGCACCACAGGGTGGCTCCCCCGCTACACCACCATTTGGGACATCAAGCACGCCTTCCTAGGATCCCTCGACGCTCGTCTACTACTTCAACACCATGACTCTCCAGCTACCGACCACGGACTAGTTCATGGACATGGGTGCCATGGCACATATGTCTGCCGATGCTGGTAATCTCCAGTCCTCTCCTCTCATCCACATTCTTGGCACGTCATCTTTGGTGACGGTTCTTCTCTCCCTGTGACCAATTCTGGCCATGCCACTCTTCCATCTCTATTTCCTAATCGTCCTCTATACCTATGTCATGTTTTAGTCACTCCTCGCATAATCAAAAACCTAGTTTCTGTTCGTCAATTCACATCCGATAATAATTGTTCCGTCGAGTTTGACCATCATGGTTTTTCCGTGAAGGATCTTCCAACCAAGAGTGAGATTCTCAGGTGTAGTAGCACAGGCGACCTCTACTCATTCTCCTGCACTCCGTCATCACCTCAAGCTCTTGCCACCTCCACCAACATGTCTGTCCTTTGGCATCGATGACTTGGACACCTCGGTCGCGATGCTCTCCATCACCTCGCACATTCCTCCACTGTCCCATGCAATAAAGAAATAAAAGACAACAACGTGTACCATGCTTGTCGATTAGGGCGCCATGTTTGTCTGCCATTTTCTACTTCTTTTAGTCGTGCTACTTGTCTATTTGAACTTGTTCATTGTGATGTTTGGACCTCTCCCATTGAGAGTGTTTCAGGTTATAAATATTTCCTAGTGATTCTCAATTATTTCACTCATTTCCTCTGGACGTTCCCTCTACAACTAAACTCTGATGTGTTTAACACAATATCTTCCTTTCACACGCTAGTGGCTACTTAGTTCGCCACCACTTTGGAAGCTATACAATGTGAAAATGGTCGTGAGTTTGATAACAACATGCTTCATACTCTAGCAGCTGCGCATGGCATACACATTTGATTCTCGTGTCTATACACATCTCAACAAAACGACAAAGCTGAACATGTCATATGCATCGTTAATTACATAGTTCACACTCCTCTTCTAGGCTAGCATGCCGCCTAGGTTTTGGGTGGAGGCCTTACACGTCCCCACATATCTCCTCAACACACTTCCCACCAAAACACTTTCGGAACCATCTCCTTTTTTCTCTCTTCCACATACAACCATCATATACTCACTTGCGCTTTTTCGGTTGCTTGTGCTATCCCAATAGAGCTGCAACCATGCCGCACAAACTAGCTCCTCGATATGTCACATGCGTGTTCCTTGGTTATTCCTCTAATCATAAGGGATATTGTTGCATGGACCTCTCCTCTCGTCGCATCATCATATCACGTCATATGATCTTTGATGAATCTACATTCCCTTTTGCGAACACCGACCCTCCTCCTGCGGATTCATATGACTTCCTACAAGACCTCGCCTCTCCAACCATCGTTGTTTCCCACGCTAACCGCACGTACATCCGCACCGAGCCGATGGCGCTGAACCCACCGTTGCTCTGCGCTGCTCCATCGCTCGTGCCCACCGCGCCCACTCCATTGCCTGCACCCGCTGCTAGCACCAGCTCTACTGGCAACCACCCAATTCTAACACATCGTTGCGCAGGCCTGATAATTCCCCTGCTCGAGCGCCTCAACCACCACGCTACTGCTCTTGGCATGTACTCACCCATCCCTAAAATAGTGCGTAGCGCACTAAAAGATCCACACTGGCATGAGGCCATAACAACCGAGTACGAACAATCATACATGGGATTTTGTGCCCCCACCTTCCAATGCAAACATCATTTCCAGGAAGTGGATTTTCAGGCATAAATTGAAACCGGATGGCACACTTGAGGGCTATAAAGCGCAATGGGTTCTGCGGGGCTTCTCTCAAGAGCAAGGTGTGGATTTTGATGAAACCTTTAGCCTGGTTGTCAAACCGGCTACCATTCACATTGTTCTCTCCATCGCTCTCTCATAACTGACCAATTCATCATCTCGATGTTAAAAATGCATTTTTACATGGGACTCTCTCTAAAGTGGTCTTCTGTCGCAGACTACCAGCTTTGTGAATTCCTTGTGGCCAAACCATGTATGCCGCTTGAATTGATCCCTATACGGCCTTAAACAGGCTCCCCACGCTTGGTACCAACGCTTTGCTACATATATTGAGATAGTCGGGTTCATCTGCTCAAAATCCAACACTTATCTCTTTGTTCTTCATAGCACATTGGGTACAGCCTTTCTACTTCTCTACGTCGACAACATCGTCTTGACAGCTTCGTCGCCACGGTCCGCTCTCAGCTCCGAGTTTGCCATGACGGACATGGGGGACCTCCATTACTTTCTTGGCATCGCCGTCATGCGCACTTCCTCCCCCTGCTACTCTAACAGTCCAAGTATGCTGCGGAGATCATCGAGCGAGCAAGCATGGCGTCTTGCAAGTCGTTGCCCACAATGGTGGACACATCACCCAAGCTGGCAGCAGACACCGGTCCTCCGGTTGCAGACTCGACGGCGTACCACAACATTGCTGGGGCGCTACAGTACCTCACCTTCACCCACCTCGACATCGCCTACGCTGTGCAACAGATATGTCTTCATATGCACAACCCGCGCGACCTGCATCTTCTACTGGTCAAGCGTGTGCTTTGCTATATCCAGGTGATGCTCCATCACAGTCTACAGCTCACGTCTTCACCAATTAACACCCTGATCGCCTACACCGACGCTGACTGGGCCGACTGTATAGACACACACCACTCCACCTCCGGTTACTATGTGTTCCTCGGAGACAACCTTGTGTCTTGGTCGTCCAAACGCCAACATACCGTGTCTCGTTCTAGTGCGGAGGCCGAGTATCGAGCAATGGCCAACGCCATCCTCTTACCCAGGCTACCGTCATTTTTTGCGACAATGTCAGTGCGGTATACATGTCGACGAACTCTGTTCAGTATCAACGCACCAAGCATATTTACATCAACTTGCATTTTGTCTGTGATTGTGTTGCCCACGGACACATGCGCGTTCTTCACATCATCGCGCGTTCTTCACGGCCTCTCCATCATCGCGCCGGTCGGAGGCCGAGTTCTTCCTCTTACCGTGCTATATCTTCACCAAAGGCCTACATGTCGATCAACTCGCATATTGACATCAACTTGCATTTTGTGGACTTGTTGCCCACGACACATGCGCGTTCTCAATGTCCGTGTTCCTCCCGTCATCGTTGTTTGTGGACCTTTGTTCCTCCCGCTGTGCCTTTTGTTGAGTATTAGGCAATATCATTGACGTATCATGTAATCCCATCTAACCATAATTAGATGGACAAGTATAGCATGTAATCCAACTAATTATAGTTAGGATTGGCAGGGATTTTATCCCGTATAACCTTGTACATGTGCTATATATAGATAAGAAAAGGAAGACACGAGGTGTGGCTTATTCTTCCAAATCTTTCATGTAGCAATGGTAGTGCAGTAGTATACCACACGCAACACCTGTGACTGTGAGAGACACGTGGCTCGCTCCCCTTGGACGAAAGGGCCTATTTAGGCACACACTAATTCGTCGATCTGTCACGTCCTCGATCTCCTCCTAACTTTCTCTCGCCATGGCCGCGTTCTCCGACCACGCGCGCGACGGTGGTAGTATCGATGTCGCCGCGCGGTGGGTCGTGGTGGTCGGCGACCCACCGTTCTCGTGCGGACCATCGTCCCCCACGCAGGGGCTCGCGTTCTGCGACGCGTCCTTGCCGGTGGCGCAGCGGGCGGCCGACCTGGTGGCGCGGCTGACGCCGGCTGAGAAGGTGGCGCAATGGGGACGAGCAATGGGGGTGCCGGTGGGCGTGCCCGCGTACAAGTGGTGGTCGGGCGTTGCACGGCCGCCACCTCGGCGCGGCCTCCGCCGACGGCGCCGTCGCGCAGCGCCACCGGCTTCCCGTCCTCCTCCTCACCGCCGCTTCGCCGACGGCGACCTGCGGTTCCGCGATCGCCGTGCACGTAATCGTACAATGGCCCGTGAGGCGAATAGTTTCGCTTTTCTGCGTAGGACGTGGAAGTAGGACACAACGACACTAATGGCGGGCGGCCGCTTCATCATGGAATGCTTCGTTGGATCACACTAGGTTCTCGGGCCGGCGGTTAGTTGGATCGGAGACCCACGCATGATCAGGGAAAACTATTTCAGAATGATTTTTTATCAGTGGGCAGCGAAATGACCAAAATTTCGGTAATATCGGATGAATTTCATTCAAACGGTTTGGATAAATTTGAATTTAAAATATTTCCAAAAACTAATGGCGTTAGATTCGATCCCTAGTCTTTGGGCAAGCACAGAGATGGCCTTGCCACTAGGCTATCTTTGTCTTATGATTTATATACTGGTTTTTACTTTTTTTTAAGCCTCCAAATTTAAACAAATTGAAATTTTTTTGAACGAATTGATTTATTTCGGCGAAATTTCACCGAAATTATGAACCCCACGCATGCACGCGCGTGCATCCATGCCATACATCATGCATGCGTGAGCCTTTCGACTTTCCCCCATTCACTAGGTCGTTTTTCCATCCGTGATTTGGGAACTGACAAGACCACAATTAAGGGTGTGGTTTTGTGCGTACAGTAACTATGCTCGTGGGTGAGAATTTGCTAAGCTCCCTTTAGTAAAATGCGGCTTGTATATATATTATCTAGCTACATCTAACATGGTGAATTATGTTTTATTTTTACGAGGGGCTAATGAAGTGCATACTGCATAGTATCATGTTTAGATAAAAAAAAGGGAAGTGCACAATTTCAATTCTATGAGCGATAATTTGTGCTGATGTTTTTGAACTAGTTGACTATGGGCTATGGTACAAATTTCGAAAACTATATGTGCGGAAAGGTAATGTTTTAGGTGTTGCGTTGTGTTTATTTGGTACATTGGCTGGCAGGGGCTGAGGGCTTGAGTCATAGACGGGAATAAATAAAGAATCCGTGTTTAAATGCTACGGTTATGTTTGTGAAATATTAATATTCATATAGTGTTTGCGATTTTAAAAGTATGATTAAATGCAATTCTATGTTATTTCCATGATTGAAAATGTCATTAATTACGTGTGAAAAAAGAATCAAGGATGTTTTTATGGACAGTGGTGGAGCCAGAACATTATACCTAGATTCTTGAAAGAAAAATATTATGCCTAGCTACTTATAAAACTTTAGTGCTAAAAAGGAATTCTCATAAATCTTAGATGCACTGTGTATTTTTTCTTTCTTTTGGAAAAAGTTAAATAAATCTTTTGGGGCCTATATAAGGCTCGCTCCGCCAGTGGTTACCCCACATTAATTGTTTCTATGCTTTTAGTTATACCTGTCTATTTTTTTAGAGAATTTTTTCCAGTCTCAGATAGGGCTTAAGTGTCCAAATCATTCTTGTTTCCTCTCCAAAACCATATACTACCACAGAACAAGTTGCTGTGTACAGTAGCACTTGGGGTGCCTAGAAAAAGTCTAGAAATGGGACAGCCTGCACGTGAATATGTGTGTGATTAGTGACAAAGGCAAGCATGCAGCAGAATGTGTGTGTGGGAAAAGAGGCGCCTTTTCGTTCTGGGACGTCACATGGGACCGATGGATAGATCGATATGATCGAGTAGATTGGCATTTTCAATTGTACCTAACCTTTTGTTGATTGTTCTCCGTGGGTATGGAGGGTCCACATGCCATATCTTCTCTTTGTACAGCCCGTGCTGTCAGGAGCTAGCTATATCCAAGTGGCTTGTTTCTGGCACCATTAACTTGCTAGATTCTGGCACCATTAACTTGCTAGACGTTATGGCTCAATTCTCATTAACTACATATTTGGCTATTTAATTTGGCGGTGGATTTGGTATACCGTGGATGTTCATGATGCTTTGTTAAAGCGACAAGATCACCACTTTCTCAACGAAAGTAATGAGGTATGAGGTTTGCTTCGGTACACCTCTTTTAAAAAAGTTTACAAATCTTAAAGCAAAATAATTGATATTGGGTGATGGAAAATATGTAAAAATCAAATTGAATACTAGATATAGGAATAGACTTGAATATTACGCCATGATATATTTATCTACGTTTGACACTTGGATCTAAAATTAAGTGAAAAAAGCTGAATATTCCAAATATGTAAATGTTTGGCAAAATTTAGCATTCCAAAATATCTAAAGTGGGGAATTACAAAAACCTTAAAAAATTATACAACTATCAAGTCAAAAACTTCATAAAAACAAAATAACAAATTTATTCCTGACAGTATCCGCCAAGAAAGAGGCATTTGAACCCGACGATGGTCTAGCTGATTACCTGACAGGGAACCATCAGGAAATTATCCCTGATGGTCACCGTTAGGTTTGGTACCTTATCTCGGGCTAAGCAACCCTCACAGGTAATGGGGAACCCGCCGTCAAGGAAAAAAAAGGATCCTGGTAGTGATATAATGGCATTTTCCGTTTGTAATTAAGTGATCTCCGCGACAACATAATCCATAACATAAGTTGTCCCACGTGCTTGCATTGACATATTTTGTATCTCACAAAAGTTCCTTTTTAATTCATATTAGCTTGGTTCTAACTTGTAGCCAGCGTTGGATCGGGCTCGGCCCGATCCAGCCAATTTTGGCCTAACTTCTGTTTTACATGGCATTTTCAACTGCCTTTTCGTGAGATTTTAACACTGAGCCCTTAGGCTATTGCCCAGAAGACTCGAGGCACAGCCCCGCCTCCGTAGACAAGGGCAGAAAGAAACATTACCTTCGTTCCACACTAGCTATGACACTAACGCGTAGGTGCTTCGCTTTGCAAAAGGTCTCACCATGTGGTCACCAAGCGTGTGTTGCTCACTCTTAAGTTGCCTGCCATGTGAAATCCATCGATCTGTGATTGACATGATGCATGTACGTATGTACATACATACATAGGTGGTCGGCACGGAGGCTAGGGCGCTGTACAACCTGGGGCAGGCGGAGGGGCTCACCATCTGGTCCCCCAACGTGAACGTCTTCAGGGACCCGCGGTGGGGCCGCGGCCAGGAGACCCCCGGCGAGGACCCCACCGCGGCGAGCAAGTACGCCGCCGCCTTCGTCAGGGGCATGCAGGGGAACTCGACGGCGCTCCTCCAGGCCTCCGCCTGCTGCAAGCACGTCACGGCGTACGACCTCGAGGACTGGAACGGGGTCGCACGGTACAACTTCAACGCAAAGGTGAGTGTTGTTTGGTTGATGGTGACAAGCAGACAAGCAGAGTACTGAAGCACTTCCCATAGCTCGACATTTAAAGACGTCTTGGCTCATTTTGGTTCACTGTCAAATTTGTCTAGACGAAGGTTCTTTAAAGAAAAAGTATTGATTAACCTTATAATCGAGTGTATATATATACGATAAATTTTCCGGTACGTCCTACTAATATTATATAGTGGTAGTATAAATCAAATCTGATCAATAATTTGTTAAGGGTATAATAGACTTTTCTTTATGTTTATAATTTTCTCATGAGAGTATTGTGGACTTTTCTAACTAAGGTTGAAAAATATTACTCTTGTGTCATGTGATCCTCCACATAGGCAATTACAATTCTAGCCCCTCAAGATTATACTACTCAAACTACCAGATATAGTATAGCTAAATCCTAACTAAACTGAACCACTGGATTGGATAAAAAGAATGGACGAATCATATTAAACTGAGTTCACTGTAACAGAGCTCTATATATACAGCTGGTTGCAAGATAATAGTAGTGCAAAATTCAGGACAAACTAGCCCTCGTAAGGTTGGTTGATTGCCAGGACAAGAAACAGCGTGGTGTGCCACGACTGAGCAACCTCAATCAATCGGATGCACTTTGCAGGTAACGGCTCAGGATCTGGAGGACACGTACAACCCGCCGTTCAAGAGCTGCGTGGTGGAGGGGAAGGCGAGCTGCATCATGTGCGCCTACACCGGCATCAACGGCGTCCCGGCCTGCGCCAACTCCGACCTCCTCACCAAAACCGTCAAGGGAGACTGGGGTCTCGACGGGTACGTGAGACATCGTTTAATTTACTACGATTTTACAGGCAAGTTTCAAGTCACATGCTGTTCTTTACGGTGAGTACTGACGCGTCCGTGTTTTCTTTTGGTTGTTTGCCTGCGTGTGTTGTGTACTGCATGCAGGTACATCGCTTCCGACTGTGACGCAGTGGCCATCATGCATGATGCACAGCGTTATGCGCAGACACCAGAGGACGCAGTTGCGCTTGCCCTCAAGGCTGGTAAGCATGTATACAACAAAAGAAAAAAAAAAAGAGAGAGAGAATCACAGTGCTTAGCGCTTAATAATTTACAGTGATTCAGGAAAAGCACTTGTAAGATTCATGGCTTTCGTAAGCCGTTAATTATGCTTGGCTAATTTAGTAATCTAGCAGGTGGTTAATTGGATTCAGCTTTAAATTTTATTTGTGTTGGTCAGGACTGGATATGAACTGCGGCACCTACGTGCAGCAGCACGCCACGGCGGCCATCCAGCAGGGGAAGCTCACGGAGGAGGACGTCGACAAGGCCCTCAAGAACCTCTTCGCCGTCCGGATGCGGCTCGGCCACTTCGACGGCGACCCCAGGAGCAACATGTACGGCGGCCTCGCCGCCGCTGACATCTGCGCGCCGGACCACAGGAACCTCGCCCTCGAGGCTGCGCAGGACGGCATCGTCCTGCTCAAGAACGACGCCGGCATCCTCCCGCTCGACCGGTCGGCGGTCGGGTCGGCTGCCGTGATCGGCCCCAACGCCAACGACAGCCTCGCCCTCATCAGCAACTACTTCGGCCCGCCGTGCGAGTCCACGACGCCGCTCAGAAGCATCCAGGGGTACGTCAAAGACACGAGGTTCCTGGCCGGGTGCAACTCGGCGGCCTGCGACGTGGCCGCGACGGACCAGTCGGCCGCGCTGGCGGGATCGTCGGACTACGTGTTCCTCTTCATGGGGCTGAGCCAGCAGCAGGAGAGCGAAGGGCGAGACAGGACGAGCCTGCTGCTCCCCGGGAAGCAGCAGAGCCTCATCACCGCCGTCGCCGACGCGGCGAAGCGGCCGGTGATCCTGGTGCTCCTCACCGGCGGTCCAGTGGACGTGACGTTTGCGCAGACGAACCCGAAGATCGGCGCCATCCTGTGGGCAGGATACCCCGGCCAGGCCGGCGGGCTCGCCATCGCCAGTGTCCTCTTTGGCGACCACAACCCCGGCGGGAGGCTGCCGGTGACGTGGTACCCGGAGGAGTTCACCAAGGTGCCCATGACGGACATGCGGATGCGCGCCGACCCGGCCACCGGCTACCCCGGCCGGAGCTACCGCTTCTACCAGGGCAAGACCGTCTACAAGTTCGGCTACGGTCTCAGCTACTCCAACTACTCTCGCCGGCTAGTCTCATCTGGCACCGGGAAGCCGGTATCCAACAGGAACCTACTAACCAGCCTGACCGCAACGCCAACCGCAGACGGCAGCGCGAGCTACCACGTCGAAGAGATGGGCGATGAGGGGTGCGAGCAGCTCAAGTTCCCAGCAGTCGTCGAGGTGCAGAACCACGGCCCCATGGACGGCAAGCACTCGGTGCTCATGTACCTCCGGTGGCCTAACACGAAGGGCGGCCGGCCGGCGAGCCAGCTGATCGGGTTCAGGAGCCAGCATCTCAAAGCAGGGGAGAAGGCCAACCTCAAGTTTGACATCAGCCCATGTGAACATTTCAGCAGGGTGAGGGAGGATGGCAAGAAGGTGATAGACAGAGGGTCTCATTTCCTCATGGTTGACAAGCATGAGTTGGAGATTAGATTCGAGGCTTGAGTTTTTAGATGTGGGGGAAGAAGTACAGGTGATGGTTACGGTGCAATTCTTTCCTGGTATAATTTATTGCAATTGTTTATGATTCAGTTGCCATAGAAACAGAGATTTCTAGGCTCCAAGAAATGAGTTTACTGCCTCTTCAAATATAGCTGATTTTCGTACCACGGGAAAAAGATAGAGTTTACCCCGCATAGCGGGATGATCAATCGTCTCACCTCTATTCTTAGATGCGCTAGACGGTCATTCGCGAGCCGTCTCGTCAAAAAACGCCACAAACTCACCCTTGCCCCAGAAACTGTCGTTGGCTTCATCCTCGCACGTCTCTTGGTATTTTGCAACCATTCCCACTATCTCACCCCTTCTCTCTTTTTATCTGCATCCAAGAGATGTAACTACTCGCTACAAGAAGGTAGCGACGCGGCATCGAGGAGGCATGAGGACAAGGGGCCGCGCGTGCTACTCGTCCAGTCTGGTGGCAATATGTCGGGACCCGGATTTACATATCTGAAACTCTATGTATATTCTGAACTAGTCCTAAATCATTAGCTAGCTCACACAAAAAAACATTGATGAAGTATCATCTATTTATTGATTTAACTAAAATGATCTCAAAATAACAATAGTAGTAATAACCAGAACTTATGGTCAACGTTTACTTAACTTACTACGCAGGGCTAAAGAAAGAAATAAACTCTTGCAGCGGAACGAAAAAACTTGAAAAGACCAATCAACATGTCCACAGGCAATCAAGTGGAGCATGTATCCTAATTCGCAAAGCCTTTAAAGGACTCCTCTTCATAGAACTCTTGAGCAGCTTGATACTCTTTAACCTAACAGCAAAGTTTAAAGCCGTGAGTACATAAAGTACTCAACAAGTCATAGAGAACAGTATGCAATTAATATTTATGCAAGGCTTGAATAAAGAAATATCTGTATGGTTCTTTTGCAGAAAGCAGGTTTGACAGTAAATACAATAAATAAATTGAAATACGTAGTTGAAAAGATAATAAATAAACAATTGTTTTGAAATAACCCGTGAACCTCCCTGTTCATTTTTCAACCAAACCACCAAGTGAATAACCCATCCATTAAACGAACATCACATTCACCAAGTGAATCTCCCATTCACCTTCCGACATATCTTTATAAAAAAACTCTACCTCTCGTGTGAAATTCCCGAGCATTGTCTATAACCGAGGACACGGCTGTTTAAACAGTTTTAACTTTGCAGAGATTGTATAATTTTACCCACAAGAGATAAATCAACTTATAATGTCCGTTCACACACTTCTGTAGGTGCACGACTAAGTGATTATCACAAGACCTTTACAAAGCTCCTCTAGAACCCAATTCTGCCCGCTAAGGTTTCAACGTTGAATGTCATCACGACCAGACAGAGCTCTTGCGCCATTGCGTGTATCCATCCTGGAACTCACACTTCCAAAAACAGAATTAAGCTAAGACATTACTAATTAGTTAGCTAGGTTCATCCCATACTAGATATATAGTTGTACGATATGACCCAATTCAATGGTGCATAAGATTAAGTCATTGACAAGTTACTTAGACGAGATTACCTCATCCAAAACAATGTGTCTCATACACCCTTTTTACTGCACGATTACTCGCCTGAGCACAAAACGTTTTGTTCAACCAAACAAATGATAATCCCTATCATGGCACAAAATTTTATAATTGCGGTATCGCAACACAATTGACACAACAGTGACATCACACCAGAGTTGCACAACAATGACATCGCACCATAATTCCATATATCATTAAGTTAAATTATCAATATTGAACATGTGATCACGAGCCCATCGTAACTAAGCATGATTAAGCATCTATACGATAACTCATGTTGGTGATACAAATATGTCCAACTAATATTGACCATCCTATGGTGATAAATGATTCATGGCATTCAAATAATCAATAAAAGCGTAGTGACAAATAGGAGATTAACTATTTCCAAAACAATTGATATAAAGATAGTATGCAATTTGATATAAACCAATATAATTTTGAAATCATAGGTTCAATATGATCAAAGGACTATGACTTGCCTTGGCTTTGCTCAGTTACCACACATGGATCTTCAAAGCTTGTTTCTGCTCCTACTCCTTAAAACAGATCGTCTAACGAGAGAGAAAACAACAAGCGAACACAAATAAATCCAAAACAAAATCAAATAAAATTCAAAAACAACAAAACCAACTCTAAAATAAAGAGCTTGATTTTAGATAAATTTAGGAATTCGAACCGATAGAACCGGAGTTCGGACCAAGGAGAACGGACTCTCAGAATATTTGCCGGAAAGGAAAAAGAGAGAGAGAACACTATTCTAGATTTTAGAATTTCCTTTCCAAAGAAAATTCTAGATTACTGCATCAGCATGACATCAGCAAGAATTTTAATTTCGTCCAGAATTAGATTTCTAAAGGAAAAGAAATTTAATACTGACATGTGGGATTGGGCTGTAAGAGAGAAAGAAAGAAAGAGGAGCTGACATGTGGAACCCACATGACAGAGAGAAAGAACCAGGGAGAAAACGAAGGACGCATGGCCGGTGGCTTGCGCTCGACGACGGCGATGGATGATGCGAGGTAGCGGTGGCCAAGGGGTAAAATGGGCTGCCGGTGGTTCGGCGATGCTGAAGAAGGTGGCGGCGTGGCGAGAGCGACGATGAGGCGGCGACAGTGGCTAGAATGGTGGAAGTGCTCCACAGGTATGCGGCAGCGGCGGTTCAACAACGCCCGAAGAGAAAGGAGAGGAGCACGAGGTTAGCGGCGACGCAAGGAACTCGAGGAGCACCTTGGGGGCGACCGAAGGAGGACGAAGGCAGTGGCAAGACGGAGACCGGCAACGGGGAAGAAGGGTGACGGCGGCGGCTAGGCATCGTGATGGAGAGAGGACAAGACGGGAGGGGAACAGAAGAGGAGGACGAGGGGACACGCGATGACACACACGAGAGGGCAAGTGGCTCACTGGACAGAGATCGAAGGTGGAGGCGACGGCCGAAATTGGGGAAGACGAGGGCGATGGTGTTGCGGCGATCCTCCGGGGACGGTGATAGGAGCGCGATGTAGAACGTGGAAGGGCGGACTCAACGGCGATGGAGGCACGGACGGAGGACGACGGACGGTGGCAGAACACGGCGGTGAAGTGCTTACGACGGCGACAGCTTCCTCGGTGGATTCCGGTAAGATGAAGGTGATAACGTGAACAACGGTCTAGGGCTTCGGGAGAGAAGGTTGCGGCAGATATTTTGACACGGGTGGCTGCTCTCAAATAGGGCCGGACGAGGGAGTTTGCAACAGAGACGGCGGTGTGGCAACGTGTCCGGCTCGAACATGGGTGGAGCTGGAGGGGGAAAGAAGGAAAGAAGAAGGGATTCGGGAGTTTGCAACGGAGACGACGACGTGGCAACGTGTCCGGCTCGAACATGGGTGGAGCTAGCGGGAGGAAGAAGGAAAGGAGAAGGGAGGAGGGAGGAGGCTGACAAGCTGGGCCTGCTCGACAGCGAGAGGAGGGAAGGGAGGCAGAGTGGGCTGCGCTGGCGTAGGAAAAAGAAACAGGTCGGGCCGGTGGCAAAAGAAGAAAGGTCGGGGAAAGAAAAACGGCCCGGGAAGAAAAGAAATGCGGTCTGAAAGGAAAAATCCGAAAAAAGGAGATTCCGAATTTCAGAAATTAGATTAAAGCAAACCGAGCTCAAAGAAATAACAAATAAACTACAAAAATTCCTGAAAAATTCCATAAAATACTCTAAAACTCAACAAACCCAAATAAAACACTTTTGAATTTAATTAAAGTTTAAATTAATCACATTAAATTATTTTTATTTACGAAAATTCAAACTAAGCTTGAACTTTGAGCAATTTCAACAGCTACTACAACTCTTGCAAGAGCTGGAACTAACGACCCTGGAAGACACCTGGCAATACATCTGGAACAATTCGCAGTTTTCCTCGGTACGAATTTATAAGCATTTATCCGGCTTTCAACCTGTGCCTCCTTACTTAAGCTGGTTGTGGTCTACCTACTGTCAAAGACGCCACAAAGTCTTCTTTTGGCTGCTACTGAAGGATAGACTCAACATGAGGAACATTCTCAGGCGCAAGAACTGCCCACTGGAGAACTATGCATGTGTTTTATGTGATCAGGGAAGCGAAGAAACATCTCAACATCTCTTCTGGACCTGCAATTTTGCCCAACAATGCTGGGATCGGATTTGTCCTAATCACTCATCGCTTACCTCCACCTCTCAAGCGGTTATTCACCTCAAGCACAAGATCAACCTGCCTTTTTCGATGGATATCATTGTGCTGACCACCTGGGCAATTTGGATTATAAGAAACAATCTAATATTTAAGCACCAAAACCCATCGGTTGCAACCTGGCGGTTTCATTTCACCAAAGAATTCGACCTTCTAATCTTTAGGACTCGACCACTTTTGAAGCCCCATCTTAGAACTTGGCTTGAAAACTTGGGTTCATAGAACTTGGCATCATTTTCGGCAGGTTGCTCGTGGCTACCTGTTATCTTTAATTCTGTCCTTCTTTTATGTTTATTTCTGCTTTCTTCTTCTTTTCTTTTTTCGGTCTCTTGGACATTTTGTAATTCGGTTTTCTTTTAATATACACAGTCGAAGCCTCTCCTACTGTATTTACTCAAAAAAAAAATTAAGCTTGAATTTAACCAAGAAAATTTAAATGGTTATTTTATTTTTTTTAATGCTTCAAATGAACTCCAGATTTGGGATGTTACACAGCCAAGGGGCCTTAGACTTACCACCGAAGAGGCAGAGGCATGGTTTGCTGTTAAAAGTTAGAGTTTGCCCCCGCGCAGCGGGATGATCAATCGTCCCACCTCTCTTCTTAGATGCACCAAACAGTCGTCCGCGAGCCGTGTCGTCAAAAACCGCTGCGAACACACTCTTGCCCCAGAAACCGTTGGTGGCTTCATCCTCCCACATCTCTTGGTATTTTGCAACCGTTCCCGCTATCTCACCCCTTCTCACTTTCTATCTCCATCCAAGAGATGTAACTACTCACCGCAAGAAAGTAGCGACACTACATCGAGGAGGCATGAGGATGAGGGGCCGCGCGTGCTACTCGTCTAGTTTGGTGGTAGCCGAGGGTCTTTAGACTTACCAACGAAGAGGCAGAGGCATGGTTTGGTGTTGGTGTCCATACTAGCTGATGTAGAGGCATCCGCTGGGTCGTCGACCCACCTGACCAATGCTATGCACACGTACATGTCCATTAACCCCAGTTTCTTCATATTGCAAGAACCAAGAAAGAGATTGTTACGTCCTATAGTAGTATCAGGCTATCACTTTGCTAAGCATTTCATATGCCTCACAGAGAAAAGCTTAACTGATATTTGTTTGGAGCTTGAGAATTGTAAAATTAAGCATAAGTATCGATCTGAAATGTACTTCTTTTTCCTATGTGTGGATCCCAATTGTTCGTTAATTAGTATCCTAGTCATTGTTTCGATCAAGGCTCTCGATTGTTTTTAGTGAACGTAATCATGCAGCAGCAACAAACTTCTATTCCTTTGAGCAAAAATGTATATCTGCAACAAAATATTTAGTGTAAAGGTTGGTTTTTCCATTGCAAGGCACGAGCACCTAACTTGTGTCTTCTAATATCTTTAATGTGGAGAATGCTGGAACATGTATATTTCATTTCACATGATTACATAACACTACAATATTTTATTCCCACAGAGAAATGTCTTCCAATATCTTTGAAATGGAGAATGCCATGAACATGTACATTTCATTTCAGATAACTGATTTTATCACTTCACAACCACCAGCAGAACTTCTATTAATGACACTTGTATGCACCACAACAACAGATAAGCATTTTAGTTGATCATTTCAGTTTGCTTCATACAGAGCTGCACAGAAGGCAAAAGCTACCACATATGGTACATGAATACAGCAAGTGTTATCCTACTGCATAAAGAAAAACAATTGATGCAAACCAATGAGTGCCAACTCTTGATTGTTGTTCACCAGAAGGGGAGAAAAATGGGAACACGTTAGCTAAAGTAGGCGGTTGTGTGTATTCAATCAAGTAGAGCTTTGTTTTTGCTTACCATGAACAAGTCATTTGTTCAGCATACGCACATCTGATTAGCACTTCTTTTGCTCAGACATCCTTGAAAAGAAGCTGGAATCTGGGTATCCTCTCTGGTGGAAGTGGGCAAGACACTATCAGTTTACCTTTCATCGCGCCCCTAAATATTGCCTGCCATCAATTGATCAGAGAGCTGAGATGAACTACTTTTCTAACAATGCTCTTCATGAAGAAGCAAATATCTAAAATAAGCAAAGTTGAAATTTATAAATGTAAAGGATGTGATACAACATGTCTATCATCATGAGGTAGCCCTGTTGCCACGAATTGACTAAGCTGAGTTAGAGAGGAATGCTAGACAATAAATCCCACATATAGGCAGTGCCAAGATTGACACTGTATCAGCTACATCACTTCGAAGGATTAGGATTACAAGAACAGGAAATTGATATGGAAATCTAAGCTACTAGTGAGAATCAAAATATTCTTCTATTTCTCAAGCAGAAGCAATACTGAGTTGAGGTCTGAAAGGGTCTAAATATTGTTGTTTCCATAAACAGGACGAAACACTGGACCACTTGTAACCGGCCATTGCTTTCAGACAGAGCAAAGCCCATACCCCTGTCAAATTTTACTTGTTCTGGCACATTACAACCTTCCTGGTGACAACAACTCAACAAGTATAATGTTATAGGTCTCGCTGCTGTATCTTGGCTTTGTGGACTGTTCTAACTTGTAAACAAGAATATTTTGAACAGTAAAAGATCAAGCAACCAAATAAAGATTTTTTTTTATAAAAAAAGTGTTATGATATCATATTGGACAGGTACTCAAAAAGGTGTTGCAGGGGACATCCTGAAGCAGTGGGTGCTGAGGTGATCCAAATGGTGGCCTTACAAGTTACTTTGACCTCCCAGAACAATAAAGAATTGGTGCTGCTGGAGTGAAGCGTCTTAGTTTCGTTTATCTTTTCGATGTTCAATGTTTGAGTTATGGATCACTGTACTATAAATTTAATGGTCTCACAAATTCATAATTATTATTTGATTTTCCATACGAAACAATTATATTTGTATTGGTTTCATTCACATGCCATCATCAAGTATAGCCTAACTTTGTAACTGAGATGATAAATTATGAAAAGGAAAAAAGAGCAAGGTCGACATTTACTATATCGGCAAAGAAAATGTGGCTGTTAGTCAGATGATAATGGAAGGAGCTGGTATGAGTTGGAGAGTTGAAGAAAGTACAAGACAGACAAATCGACATTTACTATATCGGCAAAGAAAATGTGGCTGTTAGTCATATGATAATGGAAGGAGCTGGGAAAGTACAAGACAGACCCACTCACCTCAACTACATCAATGAAGTCTGTTTTGCTGCTGAAAGAGCCTATCCATTTTGTGTGATCAGGTGTCCTGCATATATACGTTTGTCATATTTTTGTTGCAGCTAGAGTATGCCATAAAGTAAAACTAATAGGAGAAATAGTGATAAGAAAATGTTATCCCTGTTGGTGCATAGCACTTAGTATTAAGGGAACCAAGATTCTTTGAAATCATAAAAAAGAATCAACTCAATGAACTTTTGTTTTCAAGTACGCGTAAAAGCTTTGCACATCATTCCATTAAGCTAAAATAAATGAAAACACCTGAAAGTACATTAGACACAATGAAACTGGAAACTCACACGGTAAAACGAGAGAAAAGAAAGAGGAAAGGAGGGAGGGAGGGGGAAACGAGACGAACACCAAAAACAGGAGACGGTGAATAGGGTAAAACGACCGGCAATAAACAAAAACAGGAAATGGGAAAAGGGCTAGGGAGGACTACTCCGGCTGTAAGGACGCCTGCAACTTGGTCGCCCCCGCCATGCGCTAGTGACAGTGCTCGTCATGAATACATTGTAGAAGTTGCTTGATAGTTGTGGCGTCATTATTGAAAACCCTCTGATTACGCTCCTTCCATATCATCTAGGAGACGAGTATGATGCACGAATCAATCTCCTTTTTCCATTGCTTTGGTGAGGAGCTCCAAGTGGAAATCCAGTAATCCTCTAGGGTGGGCTAGCCGACCGGAATGACACAAAGCAAACCGAACCGAGCTAAGTAACAAAGCCAAACTTGTGCAGTCACCGCATATCCGACTAGAAGGTGGTCGATGGTCTCCTAGGGATGCCCGCAGAAGACACACACTCCTTGGTTTTGCAGTCCCCGACGCTGGAGGCGATCGGCAGTCCAGCGACGTCGACGAATTGCTAACCACATGAAGATTTTGCACTTGAGTGGCGCCCAAGCTTTCCAAATTCCTTCAGCACACGGAAACTTGAGTGATCCTAGGAAGAAAGCCCTATAAGCCGACTTGGAAGAGTAGCAACCTGAGGGTTCCCAGCGCCAAAAGATCGAATCAACCTCTTCCTGTGATAGCTGTACTTGATTGGCTGTAGCGTATCCCAGAGTCGAAGGAATTCAGATACAGTTTGAACATTCGGCTGACCCGATATGTCCGAGATCCATGTACCATTGGAAAGGGCTTGAGCTAACGTTCTTTTCTTCCGGATCGGTGGTTTGACCATCTTAGCAATGGAAGGTGCCAGGTTGGGAATGGAGCAGCCGTCCAACCAGGGATCCTCCTAGAACAAGGAGTTCTCTCTGTTCCCAGTCCTAATAGTAATAGATGCTTGGAACATGCTTTCCTCCGCTCGGTTGGCTTGGGTGTGTAGTCTCCCCCAAAGTCCTAATGACCACATTCATTGCAGCCATTGCCAACGGATGCACAGAGCCCGTCCTAGCACGACCAGGTTGTGCAAGCCGAGAGGAGACCAGGCAACTAAGCAATTTCCTCCCGCCACGTTTTGTGATCCTTTCCAAAGAAACACTCGACGCCTTTTGTCAATTTCTTTTATTATTGAAAGAGGGGGGGTCGAGAGCCATGAAACTGTAGATCAGCGTGGCAAACAACACAAACTTAACTAGAACAAGCCGTCCCCCTTGCGAAAGCAAGCCGGCCTACCATGCTTGGAGACGATTAGCGACCTTGTCCAAGAGGGGTTGGGAATCTGCCCGGGATGGCTTCCTCAAGGATAGGGGTAAGCCAAGGTATTTACAAGGGAAGGTGGCGATGTTGCAGTGCAAAATATTGGTGCTCAAGCTCTTGGTTGTTGCACCGAATTGGCGAGAAGGAGTTCTTGGCCAGGTTGGTGCGTAGGCCTGTGGCCTTACCGAAGAGTTGGAGAATTTCTCTAATGGCTAGCAAGTCTGCATTGATCGGTGATAGGAATACCGCCGCATCATCTGCATATAAGGAAAGGCGGTGCGGTAGGCCCTGACACCCTCCGATCGATTGAAGCAAAGCAACATTTGCAGCAGTGAGGATCAGATTGTTGAGGGCGTCCATTGCAATGATGAACAACAATGGAGATAATGGATTCTCTTGACGAAGGCCGCGACCATGCCAAACCGGGCGCCCCGGTTGGTCGTTGACAAGAATTCGGGTGGAAGACGACCTGAGCATGATACTCAGCCAAGCACACCACCTCGGGCCAAAGCCCTTGCGCCGAAGCATTTCCAGCAGAAAAGGCCACAACATGGAATCGAAAGCTTGAGCGATGTCTAGCTTGAGCAGAAAGGCCGGTTTTAGATCTCAATGAACTCAATGAACTTGGATTAGGTCTGGATCGCAACCATGGATACATTTTTTTTTTCATTTGTCGTCAGAAATTTTCTTCCAACATAGTTCATGTACTACCTCATAAAGCTAAGAATTATAAGGAAACATGAAAGTTCAAATACTCAGTAGCAAAATGTTTTTGAAGAAATTGGAATTCTCTTGCAACATGAATCCGTGATACATATCTCTGTTAACACCTATATAAACACAGTGTTACAACCATATGCAAATAGCTCACCAAACATTATTCTAACTTCATCAGACACCATTGTAACCTTTAGGGGGTCATTCAGATATGGACAATTAATTTGTACCTGCTAACAGTGCATTACAAAATACTATAGTTCACATTTTGGGTAATAGATCTAAAAGTTTCAACAAATGATGTTCCTACATCTTCCAAAAGTTATTTTCATCAATAATCATCATAAAGTGGGGCCTTATTTTATCAAATAAGCACACACTTAGTGATAGTATAACGTATTTAAATATCTCACAAGAAAGATATTAATAGTTTAGTCCATTGTTATTAAGCTGTCGAATCGTAGATTAGTCATTCGGTCGGTTCTTGGTTGCCGACTGGAGTAGTCGACTCGACTTTGTGTAACATCCCAAAATTTGGAGTTCTTTTGAAGCCTTTAAAAATAACTATTTGAATTTTCTTGGTTAATTTAAAGCTTAATTTGAATTTTCAGAAACTAAAACCATTCAATGTGAATAATCTAAACTTCAATTAAATTCAAATCTGTTTTATTTGGGTTCCTTGTGTTCCAGAGTTTTTTCTAAAATTTTCTTGGAATTTTTGGAGTTTATTTGCTTTTCCTTTGAGCTCGGTTTTAGTTAATCCAATTTCTGAAATTTCAAATCCTTTCTTTTTCCTAAATTTCCCTTGGGCCGATTTGGGTCCGGCCCATTCCTTTTCCCCGTGTCCCCGCCGGCATGCCTCGTCAATTCCGCCACCTGCCACGCTTGCTCCCGCTTCACTCGGCCCAGCCGTTTTCCTTTCCGGCCCATCTCCTTTCTTTCCCGCGCCCACTAGCCCATTTCCACGTGTCGACCAAACTTCACGTCCCAGCCCAGCTTGTCAACCCATGTCCGCGCCATCTCGCTGCCGCTGACCGCTGGGACCCGCATGTCAGCCGGTGTCGCCTTCGTCTTCGTCCTGGACTTTGTTTCCCTCCCTCGCACACCACCGCCGTCGTGTTTGTTTCGATCTCTGCCCTCCCCCCCCCTTTCAAAGCTACCCAACCCTTGCATCCGCATCCTCACGTTGCGCCACCTCCGAAACCCTAGCCACCGCCCCCAAACGCGCGGGATTCGCAAGGAGAAGCTCGAGCTCCGCTGTCATCTCCGTCGCCATTTTCCTCCACCGCCAGTGAGCTCCAAGCCTTGCCGCCACCATCAGGTTCGCAACACCCAAACCTATCCTGCCTCCTCGTGGGTTTTCCCCAGAACGTCGTCTCGTCATGTCGTAGCCCTTCTTCATCGAGACTTGTAGCTTGCCGCCACTCAAACCTTGTCGCCGATCGCCTTTGTCCTTCTCTGTCCTCGACACATGACCCGACAAGTTCGCCGTCACGCCCTCTCTTTTGTGCCGCTTCACCGTCATTGTCGTGCCGCCTTTCGCCGTAACCCTGGGTTTCTGTGAACCGCCGCCGCCAATGTGGTCTGCCACATCCCTCCACCCCAACATCGTCGCCTACGTGTCCGTCTGCGTCAACCGCCACGCTAGCAAGCCCTTGCTTCCAGTCGAGTGGATTTGGTCCACGGTGAGCCGTGCCCCTGCCTTGTGGACCCCGTGTCAGCCACTATTCCATAGACCCGGTGTACCATGCGTCGTAACCCTTTTCCCCCGTGGACTTGGTCTAAAGACCGAGGGCCCACTTGTTAGCCTCAAGCTTTTCCGGATTTTCTTTTATTTTAGAAATTCGGAAATTCCCTGGTCCCACCTGTCAGCTGTAGCACCCTCTCTTCTTTCTTTTTCCAGCAATTTTCCAATTCAACGACAATCTTTCGAGAGCCAGTTCTCCTTCGTCCGAACTCCGATTCAGTCCGTTCAAGTTCCAAATTCATCTAAAATCGAGCTCTTTCTTTTAGAGTTGGTTTTGGTGTTTTTGGATTTTATTTGAATCTCTTTTGGATTTATTGGTGTTTTGCCAATTTTCTCTCTCATTTAGACAACTATTCTCAAGGAACAGGAGCGGGAACAAGAATTGAAAACGAAAGTGTAGTAACCGAGCAAAGCAAAGGCAAGTCGTAATTATTTGATCATATTAAACCTATGTTTTCAAAAGTATATTGGTTTATATCAAATTGCATGCTATTTTTATATCAACTGCTTTTGGGAGCAGTTAATCACCTATTTGTCATTATGCCACCATTGATTATTTGAATACCATGAATCCTTTATCACTACAGGATGGTCATTACTAGTTGAACATATTTGGTCATTACTATGTTATCATTAAATTCGGACCAAATTTGTCTTTGAATTTAAATTTGAATATTTGTATTTTCAATCATAATTTTAAGTATAGTGCTTTAGAGTTATAGTTTAAATAAATTATTATATAATGTGATGTTCTCAAATACATATGCATATAGTATGTGAGGAAATAGAGGGAATTAAGAAGTAGGGGCCTGTTTTGAGGGCTCCTGCTGGAGTGCAGCCCAGAAAACAGGGCCCTCAAAAGTAGGGGGAACCCTCAAATTAAAAGTAGGGGCTCTGTTTTGAGGGCTCCTGCTGGAGATGCTCTAACCCTAACTCACTCCACACCCAACCGCCGTCCCTGCAGGCCCCAGCCCTACCCCCCATGCCGCCTCCCGCCGACAAGCTCCTTCTGCCCCGCTCCTCCTCCTCCGCCCCGCCTCCCTTCTTCCTCCTCTCCGATGAGATCCCCCGCACCACCTCCTTCCTGTTGGCCCAAAACCAAAAGGAACTATGCCGATCGGTCCCTCGGCGGAACGCACGGCAAAAAAGCAATCGAAGCACTCACGTGATGGAATAAAGAAACACACTCATGCTATCACACTAGCTCTCTGGAAGCAAGACTAGATGTTTCACACTGGCTCTCTGGAAGCAAGACTAGATAAACATCGACTAGTAGATGCAGCAGGCACGTGATGGCTTGGATGAAAACACACGCACTTGTATGCTGCAAGAACTCACTCGAGAGATTTTTTCTGTGCTGCCCTTCCACATAGCGTTTTCTATTTTCTCTTGCTTCTATTGCTTCAATCGAAACATATATGATTGCACATTCTTTTATAGACTACTTAATCAACTTGCTACACAAGCCAAAAATCTAAACATGGAAAGCCTAACAAAGATAACAAACTAATTTGATCCGATACTGATTGCAACAGGATCGTAACGCTCTATTACTTGATAAATCTAGATTAATTTTCAACACTTCCTCATCTCCGACAGTGACCGCTACCGGATCCACAACCACCTCCCACCACCTCCTAACCACATCGGTCGTCGCTACCCTCCACCAAGCTCGCCCACTACCCTCCTCGCCAGCATCCGGCAGCCCCATCACCGCCTAGACCCACCGCCGCCCACCGCCACGCCATCCTCCTTCTAAGCCCGGGGGAACCAACGAACCCAAACTCTAACCGAATGAGCATTAACCCTAATCCGCCAGACTATATCATTGTGGTTGGCACCTAGCAACTATAGTTACTAGCAACCGAATGTTACTTGTTGCTCCCTCCGGTTCACAAAAAAAATATGTTATTTTGGACATAAACACGGTCTTCAAAATATAACTTTGACCACTAATTACTATTATAATATATTATAAAACTCATTAAAATTACAATATTATAAAATATTTTTGAGGCGAATATACACATGTAATTTTCATACAGTGAATCCTTGCTCGCCACACACGGCACTTTCGTAAGATCGGTAGAATTGTAAAATGTCACTACCAATGTAAAAGATCTACTACAATAACCAAATAGCTAGCCTTCCGTACGTATCTGCATTTTGATTTTTGAAGTGGTCGCCCTCAAGCGCGATCTCCATGACAGATAGAACTGTAGTAAGATATAGCCAGCACGGGCGCTAGCATCCTGAAACAAAATACTGCTAAATCAATCTCACCACATGCTCATTGTGCCCGTTCCAAATCACGCAGTGGCATGCAGTCCAAGGAATTACGTCCACATTTATGGGCACTCTCAAGGAGCTCCCAAGCTTACCAAAACAGCACTGCACAGCGCGGTCGATCATATCTTCGGCCAGTTGTTTGACAACCGAAAGATTCATATATATCACAATACTGATCAAATGCCCCAGTTAGCGGTTGGCATCAATGCAAAACAACGTGTGCATGCACGTGGACTAAGAGCATGTACAATGATATAATATCAGTTGTATGTAAGCCTTAACACGTACGTTACAAGACGACGTGAAGGAGAGAGGGAGAGCATAAAGAATTGGGCCGTCTCTAATGCATTAGTCGACTGTAATACGAGAAACAAGACACATTGTATATGGATAAGCTGTCTACAGAGATATGTAAATAGACAACTCATTGTAGAAACTGTCTTTAGTGTTGTCTATATATGACATAAAGAGATACTATAGATAACAGTTGTCTATACTATTGTACATACCCTAACAACTAGCCTCCTACTCGATCCTAATTAACCCAAGCCACGAAACGGATACCCCTGGAATTTAAGCATAGATCAGCACGCAAGTTACATCTTTTTTCTATATGTATCTACACCAAATTAAAATCCACGCCGAAAGGGAAAGAAGAAGTGAACAACCCGTGCGGCATCTCCATCTCCATTTCATGCACTCACGCATGAGATTCTGATCTTGGTGTGTAGTGTTAGGCAATATCATTGCCGTATCATGTAATCCTCACTAACCATAATTAGGTGGACAAGTATAGCATGTAATCTAAGTAATTATGGTTAGGATGATCGGCAGGGATTTTATCCCGTATAACCTAGTATATGTGCTATATATACATAAGAAAAAGGAAGACACGAGGTGTGGCTTATTTCTCCAAATCTTTCATGGTATCAGATTGCGTTCGTGATGAGGGCATCCCTAACACTTATACATCTTTCCCTATTGGTGGTCATACACATACTGAGGTGGACGCCATACGTGACGCTACAAATAATTCAAGTACGTATGCATATTGGTCCACCGACGAGCAAGAGCTAAACTTCTAAATCAACAGGTGCTTTTGTTTCTTAATGAATCTTCTATTGTCATTGATGAGAATTGGGTATTACCTCATGCAAATGTTTTGTGCATTCTCAGGTTTGAACATTGTGAAGCCTTTGGAACCAAAAGGGAGGCCGGAGTCAAAGCAATGGAGGAGAAGCTCACGTGGGTCAACCAAGGGGAGAAAAGCCCAAGAATTCAAGCCCAATTCGGATCTTCCACAAGTGCAACCGAAATTCAATTCGGATTCGGTTCGGGACAGCCCAACAGGGCTGTAATAAAAAAGGCCATAACTTTTGCATACGGAGTCCGATTGGGGTGTTCTTGGACTTGTTTGAAAGCTTATTCCAAGGCCCACACAATGGTTTTGGCCCCAGCTTCAGAAGACTTACGGTCGCGCCGCTATGGCGAAACAATGTGACGGACTTAAGTTAGGTTTTCCTTTTGTGTGTTTTTAGGTCTTAGCCGAGTTAGAGTTTGATTCGGCATGTGTGGCGGCCCTAGGCGTGCGTGAGTCGTGGAGGGTGCCTTAAATACCCTTGCCCCTCCCTTGTATCCATTAGACCAGTTTATTCATAAGATTGAAACATAGCTATTGCTTGTTCTTTCGACCCCAGAGTTCATGCGAGGACTTTGAGAGAGGACTAGGCGATCCAATTGTTCGCTCGCAATTCAAGGTCAAGCCGTCGTTCCATTGGGAATCGGGACTTGGCGTTAAATCGCTGCTCGTGGTCTCGCGACGAACAACTACCCGGTGTGTTGTGGGCGTATTCAAGAGTTGAGGGTTCGTGCATTGGCGCGAGTGTTCACTAGCGACATCGTCTACTTCGCATCAACTATCCACGGTTTCTCACCGAGAAGATCGGGCCTCCCGTATCATGTGGTATCGATTCTAGGTTTACTCGGTGAGAACTTCTTTACCCGTAGTTAGATTCGTTTTCTTTCCTATCGCATAATAAACCAAAATTGCGAGTACCAAAACCGTAGTTTAATCTGTTATTTCTTGTGCGTTTAGTTAAGTTTTCATCCATTAGAGTTTTGTTTTAGTGCTGATCCTTGTGTTTCCATTGCGTAGCTTAATCTTTATCAAAAAAATTTTGCTGATTGAACTCCTCAATTAGCACCCAAAACCATCATCCGATCTGTCAGTGCGCTGCCTTGCCAAAGACAATCCGAGACGGTGTTGTTTCCTATCCGAACTCCTTGGTGGGACTAGAGTCCTAATCAACCTCTAGTGAAACACAATCCGAGTCCAATTGCTCCATCTTGAGTTTCGCCACTACATCATAGCCGGCGAACCACATTTGGTGTCCTTTATATCCTTTCATCTTGAGACTAGCTATTGATATTGCACCTAGGGCTGCTCATTCAAGTTGATTACACGCTGTTTGTTTTGTGAGGGTTGCTAGCTTCCACGGGAGAAAGGCAGAGGGAAAAGAAGGAAAAGGCAGCCGCATATAGAAAGAGCCGCGCACAAAAAAACGCTAACTTTTGCATACGACCTCCGATTGAGCGTTTCTTGATCCGTTGGAAAGGAAACGGAAAATAGAGCCAAAAAGAAGAAGTCCGGGAAATCGGGGTTTTACATCCGCAGAAGCCACTGTGCACATGTGTGCGGAAAACTTCGACCCCAAAAAGGTTGTTTAGGGCCTCAAACGGGCCCGCAAACCGAGAAAATTCCAGCTTTCGATTTCGCTCAAAATTGACAGAGCCCTCTGCAGTGATTCTAAGGTACCCGTGACGACGACATCCCTTTTCGAGTTGATCCGCGCATACTTTTAGCTACTACAGATGCAGTGTCATCTTTTTAGCTTGTGTTTTTCAATTTTGATTGAGCAATCTTGTGCCCTAGTATATTCCTTTGCAATTGGCTAGCGTCTATCCTCGTATTTGGTGCAAAACGAGCTGGTTTCATCTCTTTTCTCGCTCGCTAGCTCACCCTTTGTTTGCATTAAGTCTCATTTATCTTTGCGTGTGCGTTCATACACTTCGCTTAAACTCGTTGGATCAAGACATAGGCAAAATACTCTAGCTTGGATCATTACTTAGCTTTACAATACCTTGAATATCGATTGCATAGGATATACACATACCGTCCAAGCTCCACCTACACCCGCTTGTGTACTCCCTTGCTCTTGGTTACGCTCCTACATTACTGTGTTAAGGTCGTCATTGTCACAATCGCTGCTTTGCCGCCCTTGATTCACTTTGGAACCGTAAGTTTGTCTTGTTTTCGTGATGGTGAGTTGCGAGCGTAGTACCGAGAGCTTTTGTTTTACTAACCCGGATATAACCTCGTTTCTTGTTTGTGAGTTGTTGCTCTGTCAGTCACGAGGAGGATCCACCTAATCCGAGGCGCCGGTTACGTGGGCAGAGTACACTCGGTTGCGCGAGATGCTACAAAACAACTTCACGATGGTGACAATGGCGTGCGCGATGAACTCGGGAAGTTCGGTCGATCAACACCCTCGGGAGGAGGTCACACAATTGCGTCACGCCATCAACAATAACTTCACGGAGCTACGCGCCATGTTCGCCAACGAATCTACGTGGGGTGCGCAAGCCGATGACACGAGTGTGCACGCCCTCCGCCGTTTTGCACAATGAGACCGAGGATGAGCGTGCTATTCGTGTGGATGAGGAGCGACGACAGCGGCAGGCGCGTCGCATGGCGGTGCCGCCAAACGTCGAGATGGCAGCCGCGGCACGCCCTCAGGCACATGGGCGTGGCCGAGGCAACGACGGCCAGGGTGGAGGCGCACCACAGGGTGTCCACGGAGGAGGTGTGCATCGTGCACCTCGTAGCATGGCTGATGAGGCCGAGCAATGGGACGACGATTTCCCAGTCGACGACTACGATGACCGACAGCGCCACCATCGCAACAACGTGCAGCGTCGACACGACGACGCCGACGATTTTGTCGCTAAGCCCAAATTTACTCTTCCTATATTTTCGGTGGTACGGATGTGGAGCAATACCTCACTTGGGAGTGAAGGTGGATAAGTTGTTTCAATGAACAACTATTCCAATGAGAAGAAGTCGTTGCTTGCTTCCAATGGCTTGGATGATTATGCTACACATTGGTGGGAGCGATTCATTCGTAGCGCATGGAGCGCCATGAGTTGCCGATTATCACCGGGAGCGGATGAAGCGAAGATTTGCGGGCACGCTTTGTACCTCGCCACTACAAGCGCCACTATTTGAGAAGTTGACAGGTCGCGACAAGGTATGAGGTCAATTGATGAATATCATAAGGAGATGGAAACTATCATGATACATGCGGATGTCGCGAGAATGAAGAATGCACCATGGCGAGATTTCTAGCTCGCGTGAATCATGTCAGCGCATTGTCAATCACCATCCCTATAATGATATGATTGAGTTGTCGCACCAAGCACGCGGCCGAGCGACAAGTGATTGAAGATGCACGGTTCACGCCTGCTCACGCCCTTCACCACCCAGACAGCCATATAACAACAAACACCAAACAAGAGCACTCCGCCGGAAGCAATTCGGCAATGCGCAGCCCGCAAGTAAGAAGTCGAGAGTACACCAAAGACGGCGTCGACCGCGGCGCCCGCCGCTAGTGTGACCTCGTCTATGGGGTCAACAGACGCTCACGTGACATCATTTGCCACAAGTGCAAGGGTGTTGGCCATTTTCGAGGGATCGCCCAAATGTCGAACTATGCTTATCACCGAGGATGGCGGTTATGTTTCACTAGTGATGACGAGTCGCTTTGATGCGCAATCGCCTTGCACACCGATGACATAGAACAATGTGAGTGCGATCCGAGTTTCCTAACACCGAGCAAGATTCCATTGTTTGCACGCCAAGGTGCTTAGTGTGATGCCATCGCCGTCACTCGAACAATGGTGCAATTTGTTTCGCATTTGGGCGAAGCTTGATAAGGGTAAGGTCCGCAAAGTGATCATTGATGGCGGAAGTTGTCACAATTTGGCTAGCAAGGATATGTGTCATAAGTTGGGTTTGAAGTACTTGCCGCATCCACGCCCTTATCATGTGCAATGGTTGAGCGACAAAGAGGAAGTGAAGGTGAACTATATGGTGCGAGTGGCGTTTTCTATTGGGAAGTACACCGACACCGTGGATCGCGATGTTGTGCCTATGACGGTGTGTCACTTGCTCTTGGGACGGCCATGGCAATATGACCGCTCGCTATTCACGATGGGCGACAAATCGCTACACATTTCGATGGAATAATATGGATATCATCTTGAAGCCCCTTACACCGCAATGCATTGTGAATTCTTCAATGCGAAAATTGAGATGCACGTTGAGACTGCCAAAGAGCGAGAGAAGAATTTAGTAATGTTAGCCACCAAATCAGAAATGAGAGAATTCAGTGAAGATCCCAATTTGGTGCACTTTGTACTATTGTACAAAGACGCCTTCCTTTCGACTAATGACTTGTCTTCTCTTCCTAGTGGTGTTGCTTGTGTTTTGCAGGACTTCAGTGACGTCTTTCCAAACGAGGTACCACTGGGCTACCACCAATTCGTGGGATAGAACATAAGATCGACTTGATTCCGTGAGCGTCATTGCCGAACCGACCACCGCATCGCACCAATCCCGAGGAAACAAAGGAAATTGAAACAAGTACAAGAGCTTCTCCAAAGGGTATGTACGTGAAAGCTTAAGCCCTTGTGCTTTGTTCTCGTTATTTTAGTTCCTAAGAAAGATGGTTCATGGCGTATGTGCGTAGATTGTCGAGCGATTAATAATATCACAATTCGGTATCGTCATCCTATACCTCGCTTAGATGATATGCTAGACGAATTGAGTGGTGTCGTTATTTTCTAAGATAGATTTGCGCAATGGTTACCATCAAATTAGGATGCATGAAGGGGATGAGTGGAAAACAGCATTTAAAACAAAATTTGGGTTGTATGAGTGGTTAGTCATGCCTTTTGGTTTAACTAATGCACCTAGTACATTCATGCGCTTAATGAATCATGTTTTAAGGTATTTGATTGGTAAATTTGTGGTTGTGTACTTTGATGATATTCGATTTACAATGACCGAATCAACACATAGACCATCTTAGACAAGTTCTACAAGTTTTGCGTGAGGCTAGGTTATTCGGTAACTTAGAGAAGTGTACCTTTTGCAAAGATCGTGTCATCTTTTTGGGCTATTTTAGTTCCTAAGAAAGATGGTTCATGGCGTATGTGCGTAGATTGTCGAGCGATTAATAATATCACAATTCGGTATCGTCATCCTATACCTCGCTTAGATGATATGCTAGACGAATTGAGTGGTGTCATTATTTTCTCTAAGATAGATTTGCAGATGGTTACCATCAAATTAGGATGCATGAAGGGGATGAGTGGAAAACAGCATTTAAAACAAAATTTGGGTTGTATGAGTGGTTAGTCATGCCTTTTGGTTTAACTAATGCACCTAGTACATTCATGCGCTTAATGAATCATGTTTTAAGGTATTTGATTGGTAAATTTGTGGTTGTGTACTTTGATGATATTCGATTTACAATGCAGACCGAATCGAACACATAGACCATCTTAGACAAGTTCTACAAGTTTTATGTGAGGCTAGGTTATTCGGTAACTTAGAGAAGTGTACCTTTGCAAAGATCGTGTCATCTTTTGGGCTATGTTGTTTCGCATTGGGAGTTGAAGTAGATGAGTCTAAAATTGAAGCGATTAAAAATTGGCCAACTCTCGTGAATGTAAGTCGATTAGGAGCTTTCATGGTCTCACTGGTTTTATCGGCGCTTTGTGAAGGATTTTAGCACCATAATCGCCTTTGAATGAACTTACTAAAAGGGTGTTGAATTTGTGTGGGGGTAGCGCAAGACAATGCTTTTGTTGAACTTAAGAAACGCTTGACCAAGCACCGTTGCTTGTTTTACTGATTTCACTAAAATTTTTGAAATTGAGTGTGATGCTAGTGGATTGGGTATTGGCGGTGTTTTAATGCAAGAGGGTAGACCGGTAGCTTATTTTAGTGAGAAACCGAATGGTGCTCAATTGAATTATCCGGTCTATGACAAAGAGCTTTATGCTTTAGTGCGTATGTTAGAAACTTGGCAACACTATTTATGGCCTAAAGAGTTTATTATTCATTCGATCATGAGGCATTAAAGTATTTAAAGGGCCAAGCAAACTGAACCGTAGACATGCCAAATGGGTCGAATTCATTGAGTCGTTTCCTTACATTGTAAAATATAAGAAGGAAAGGAAAATGTGGTAGCCGATGCCCTCTCTAGGAAAAGTGTGTTTTAACTCAAATAGGAGTGCAAGTTTCGTTTAGAGAGTTTGCGTGATTTATATGCTCATGACCATGATTTTTCCGTTCCTTATGCACATTGCAAAGAGGGAAAAGGTGGGATAAATTTCACATCCATGATGGGTTTTGTTTCGCACTAACAAATTATGCGTTCGCACTCCTCCGTCGCTTGCTATTACTGCAGGAATCACATGCGGTGGGTTGATGGGACATTTTGGACGTGAGAAGACGTTATCTATGCCGAGCGATCACTTTTATTGGCCTAAGATGAGGCGAGATATAGAGAGGTATGTGCAACGATGCATTACTTGCCACAAAGCGAAATCAAAATTGAATCCACACGGTTTGTATACCCTCTACCTGCTCCCAATGCACCATGGGAGGATATTAGTATGGATTTTGTTTTAGGATTGCCTAGAACTAAGAGGGGAGTGATTCTGCTTTTGTCGTTGTGGATCGTTTTTCAAAGATGGCACACTTTATTCCGTGCCACAAGAGCGACGATGCGTCGCATATTGCTAACTTGTTTTTCGGGAGATCGTGAGGCTACATGGCGTGCCACGCACTATTGTGTCGATCGTGACGCCAAGTTCATGAGCTACTTTTGGAAGACACTTTGGGGTAAACGGGACGGTTGTTATTCAAAGACGACTTGTCATCCCCAAACCGATGGTCAAACGGAGGTGGTGAACCGCACACTTTCGATGCTACTTCGGACCATGATCAATAAGAATCGCGCGAGTGGGAGGATTGTTTGCCGCGACGTGGAATTCGCTATAATCGGGCCGCACTCCACTACACGCTTGTGTCCTTTTGAGGTGGTGTATGGTTTCAAACCCTTTACGCCGCTTGATTTGCTGCCACTTCCAAGTCAACACCGTGTTCATATGGAGGCATCCAAGCGAGCTGAGTATGTGAAGAAATTGCATCTCAAAACAAAAGAGGAGATAGAGCGCAAGGTCAAGTCCTATGCTGAGAAGGCGAGTAAGAAACGGAAGAAGATGATTTTTCAACCAGGTGATTTGGTTTGGGTGCACTACCGCAAGGATCATTTTCCAGAACGCCGCAAGTCTAAATTGCTGCCACGAGGTGATGGACCTTTCAAGGTGCTTGCGAAGATCAACGACAATGCCTACAAGATAGAGCTTTCCGGCGATGATTATGGCGTGAGCTCTACTTTCAATGTCGCTGATTTATCACCTTTCTTTGGTGGTGATGATCCAGCGTCGAGGACGACGCCTTTTCTAGAGGGGGAGGATGATGAGGGCATCCCTAACACTTATACATTTTTCCCTATTGGTGGTCATACACATACTGAGGTGGACGCCATACGTGACGCTACAAATAATTCAAGTACGTATGCATATTGGTCCACCGACGAGAGCAAGAGCTAAACTTCTAAATCAACAGTGCTTTTGTTTCTTAATGAATCTTCTATTGTCATTGATGAGAATTGGGTATTACCTCATGCAAATGTTTTGTGCATTCTCGTGTTTGAACATTGTGAAGCCTTTGGAACCAAGAGGAGGCCGGAGTCAAAGCAATGGAGGAGAAGCTCACGTGGGTCAACCAAGGGAGAAAAGCCCAAGAATTCAAGCCCAATTGGATCTTCCACAAGTGCAACCGAAATTCATCTCGTAATCAACTCGAATTCAATTCGGATTCGGTTCGGGACAGCCCAACAGGGCTGTAATAAAAGGCCATAACTTTTGCATACGGAGTCCGATTGGGGTGTTCTTGGACTTGTTTGAAAGCTTATTCCAAGGCCCACACAATGGTTTTGGCCCCAGCTTCAGAAGACTTACGGTCGCGCTGCTATGGCCGAAACAATGTGACGGACTTAAGTTAGGTTTTCCTTTTGTGTGTTTTTAGGTCTTAGCCGAGTTAGAGTTTGATTCGGCATGTGTGGCGGCCCTAGGCGTGCGTGAGTCGTGGAGGGTGCCTTAAATACCCTTGCCCCTCCCTTGTATCCATTAGACCAGTTTATTCATAAGATTGAAACATAGCTATTGCTTGTTCTTTCGACCCTAGAGTTCATGCGAGGACTTTGAGAGAGGACTAGGCGATCCAATTGTTCGTTCTGCAATTCAAGGTCAAGCCGTCGCTCCATTGGGAATCGGGACTTGACGCTCGCTGCTCGTGGTCTCGCGACGAACAACTACCCGGTGTGTTGTGGGCGTATTCCGAAGAGTTGAGGGTTCGTGCATTGGCGCGAGTGTTCAGCTAGCGACATCGTCTACTTCGCATCAACTATCCATGGTTTCTCACTGAGAAGATCGGGCCTCCCCCGTATCAGTTCGTTCCTGACCGCATCGCTTCCACACCCTCCTGCACCTCGGCCACCTTCCCTGGCTACGTTGCCTCCTACCCGCCTCATCTCTTGTCACTGACCACCATGGGTGAAAACAAGGGGGAAGCTTCCAACCCTCTCGCCCATCTATGGGTCTAGGCAATCGCCGTCCAAAGCATCAAAAATCTGGTGCCGGTAACCCTCGACCTCAAGACGTAGAACTACGTCAAATGGCGCAACCTCTTCATGTTGGCTGTCAACAAATTTGCCCTCTCTGGCCACATCAAGATGAAGACCCTTCCCGATGACGAGGAGTGGAAATGTCTCGACTCCACCGTGCTCCATTGGCTCTATGGCTCCATCTCGCATGAGATCCTTGACATGGTGATGGAGGCCACCACCATGGCCTATGTCGTTTGGACCCGCATTGAGGCCCTCTTCTGGGATAACCAGAAGGCCTAGGCTCTCTACCTCGGTACATAATTCCACAACCTAGTGCAAGGTGACAAATTCATCTCGGATTATTGTCATAAGCAAAAGACCCTTGCCGATGCTCTCTCCGACGTCGGCGCACCACTCAACAATGAAACTCTTGTTCTCAACACAATCAAGGGACTGAATCTGAAGTTCAACAACGTGGCAACCCTCGTGCCATTACTGACCCCCTTCCAGAACTTCATCCAGACCTAGAATCTTCTCCTTCTTTAGGAGTTGAAGCCTCCCAATGACGGCCACAACTCTTCCTCCTCGGCCACCGCATTCTACACCAACACCAAGGGTGGTGGCAACAGTGGGAACAACATCGGCTGGTGTGTCGTTGGTGCTCCGCCCAATGGCAATCGCCATAACAGCAAGCAATACAGCAGTGGCGGTGGTTACTCCAACCACGGCAATATCGGCTATGGCAATGGTGGTAGCAAAGGCAAGGGCAAGAAGAGCAACGGTGGCGGGGGGCTAGCAGTGGCCCTCGATGTACAATCCCTGGACGAGAGCCATCCACATGTGGCCCATGTCTGGCTCCGGTAGTCCAACCGAACTGCCCGGTCCTCACCAGGGCGCATCGGCACCTTGCCCTCCTACGCACGGCTTTATGGCCATGCCCTAACCGCCCCTAGGAATGTACCAGTACTCGGGCTATGCCTTGCAGCCAGGCATGCCGCAGAGCCTCTACCAACCAGGTGCACCACAGGGTGGCTCCCTCGCTACACCGCCATCTGGGACATCAAGCACGCCTTCCTAGGATCCCTCGACGCTCGTCTACCACTTCAACACCATGACTCTCCAGCTACCGACCACGGACTGGTTCATGGACATGGGTGTCATGGCACATATGTCTGCCGATGCTGGTAATCTCCAGTCCTCTCCTCTCATCCACATTCTCGGCACGTCATCTTTGGTGACGGTTCTTCTCTCCCCGTGACCAATTAATTCTGGCCATTCCACTCTTCCATCTCTATTTCCTAATCATCCTCTATACCTACGTCATGTTTTAGTCACTCCTCGCATAATCAAAAACCTAGTTTCTGTTCGTCAATTCACATCCGATAATAATTGTTCCGTCGAGTTTGACCATCATGGTTTTTCCGTGAAGGATCTTCCAACCAAGAGCGAAATTCTCAGGTGCAGTAGCACAGGCGACCTCTACTCATTCTCCTGCACTCCGTCATCGCCTCAAGCTCTTGCCACCTCCACCAACATGTCTGTCCTTTGGCATCGATGACTTGGACACCTCGGTCGCGATGCTCTCCATCGCCTCGCACATTCCTCCACTGTCCCATGCAATAAAGAAATAAAAGACAACAACGTGTACCATGCTTGTCGATTAGGGCGCCATGTTCGTCTGCCATTTTCTACTTCTTTTAGTCGTGCTACTTGTCTATTTGAACTTGTTCATTGTGATGTTTGGACCTCTCCCATTGAGAGTGTTTCAGGTTATAAATATTTCCTAGTGATTCTCACTGATTTCACTCATTTCCTCTGGACGTTCCCTCTACAACTAAACTCTGATGTGTTTAACACAATATCTTCCTTTCACACGCTAGTGGCTACTTAGTTCGCCACCACTTTGGAAGCTATACAATGTGAAAATGGTCATGAGTTTGATAACAACATGCTTCATACTCTAGCAGCTGCGCATGGCATACACATTTGATTCTCGTGTCTATACACATCTCAACAAAACGGCAAAGCTGAACATGTCATATGCACCGTCAATTACATAGTTCACACTCTTCTCTTCTAGGCTAGCATGCCGCCTAGGTTTTGGGTGGAGGCCTTACACGTCCCCACATATCTCCTCAACACACTTCCCACCAAAACACTTTCGGAACCATCTCCTTTTTTTCTCTCTTCCACATACAACCATCATACACTCACTTGCGCTTTTTCGATTGCTTGTGCTATCCCAATACAGCTGCAACCATGCCGCACAAACTAGCTCTTCGATGTGTCGCATGCGTGTTCCTTGGTTATTCCTCTAATCATAAGGGATATTGCTTCATGGACCTCTCCTCCCGTCGCATCATCATATCACGTCATATGATCTTTGATGAATCTACATTCCCTTTGCGAACACCGACCCTCCTCCTGCGGATTCATATGACTTCCTACAAGACCTCGCCTCTCCAACCATCGTTGTTTCCCACGCTAACTACACGTACATTCACAGCTGAGCCAGTAGCGCCTGAACCCACTGTTGCTCCTGCGCCTGCTCCACTGCTTGTGCCACCGCGCCCACTCCATTGCCTGCACCCGCTGCTAGCACCAACTCTACTGGCAACCACCCAATTCTAACACATCGTTGCGCAGGCCTCATAATCCCCCTGCTCGAGCGCCTCAACCTCTACGCTACTGATCTTGGCATGTACTCGCCCATCCCTAAAATAGTGCGTAGCGCACTAAAAGATCCACACTAGCATGAGGCCATGACAGCCGAGTACGAAGCCCTCTTGAGCAATCATACATGGGATTTTGTGCCCCCACCTTCCAATGCAAACATCGTTTCCAGGAAGTGGATTTTCAGGCATAAATTGAAACCAGATGGCACACTTGAGGGCTATAAAGCGCGATGGGTTCTGCGGGGCATCTCTCAAGAGCAAGGTGTGGATTTTGATGAAACCTTTAGCCTGGTTGTCAAACCGGCTACCATTCACATTGTTCTCTCCATCGCTCTCTCATAACTGACCAATTCATCATCTCGATGTTAAAAATGCATTTTTACATGGGACTCTCTCTAAGGTGGTCTTCTGTTGCCAAACTACCAGCTTCGTGAATTCCTCGTGGCCAAACCATGTATGCCGCTTGAATTGATCCCTATACGGCCTTAAACAGGCTCCCCACGCTTGGTACCAACGCTTTGCTACATATATTGAGATAGTCGGGTTCATCTGCTCAAAATCCAACACTTCTCTCTTTGTTCTTCATAGCACATTGGGTACAGCCTTTCTACTTCTCTACGTCGACAACATCGTCTTGACAGCTTAAATGCCACGATCCGCCTCGCCTCCGCGTTTGCCATGACGGACATGGGGGACCTCCATTACTTTCTTGGCATCGCCGTCATGCGCACTTTGTCCGCCCTGCTACTCTAACACCCAAGTATGTCGCGAGATCATCGAGCGAGCAGGCATGGTGTCTTGCAAGTCGTTGCCCACAATGGTGGACACATCACCCAAGCTGGCAGCAGACGCCGGTCCTCCGGTTGCAGACTCGACGGCGTACCGCAACCTTGCTGGGGCGCTACAGTACCTCACCTTCACCCACCTCGACATCGCCTACGCTGTGCAATAGATATGTCTTCATATGCACAACCCGCGCGACCAGCATCTTCTTCTGGTCAAGCGTGTGCTTTGCTATATCCAGGTGATGCTCCATCATAGTCTACAGCTCACGTCTTCACCAATTAACGCCCTGATCGCCTACACCGACGCTGACTGGGCCGACTGTCTGGACACACACCACTCCACCTCCGGTTACTATGTGTTCCTTGGAGACAACCTTGTCTCTTGGTCGTCCAAACGCCAACATATCGTGTCTCGTTCCAGTGCGGAGGCCGAGTATCGAGCAATGACTAACGCCATCCTCTTACCCAGGCTACCGTCATTTTTTGCGACAATGTCAGTGCGGTATACATGTCGATTTAACTCGCTCAAGATCAACGCACCAAGCATATTGACATCAACCTGCATTTTGTCTGTGATTGTGTTGCCCACGGACACGTGCGCGTTCTTCACGTTCCATCATCGCGCCAGTTCTTCGACATCTTCACCAAAGGCCTGCTGTCATCGCTGTTCATGGACTTCCGAGACAGTCTCGATGTCCGTGTTCCTCCCGCTGTGCCTTTGGTTGAGTGTTAGGCAATATCATTGACGTATCATGTAATCCCATCTAACCATAATTAGGCGGACAAGTATAGCATGTAATCCAACTAATTATAGTTAGGATTGGCAGGGATTTTATCCCGTATAACCTTGTACATGTGCTATATATAGATAAGAAAAGGAAGACACGAGGTGTGGCTTATTCTTCCAAATCTTTCATGTAGCAATGGTAGTGCAGTAGTATACCACACGCAGCACCTGTGACTGTGAGAGACACGTGGCTCGCTCCCCTTGGACGAAAGGGCCTATTTAGGCACACACTAATTCGTCGATCTGTCACGTCCTCGATCTCCTCCTAACTTTCTCTCGCCATGGCCGCGTTCTCCGACCACGCCACGGACGGTGGTAGTATCGCGATGTCGCCGCTGGTCGTGGTGGTGGCGACCCACCGCTCGTGTGCGGACCATCGCCCCCACGCAGGCTCGCGTTCGCGACGCGTCCTGCCGGTGGCGCGCGGCGGCCGACCGTGGCGCGCCGACGCCGGCCGAGAAGGTGGCGCAATGGGACGAGCAAATGGTGCCCGGTACCGGGCGTGCCGCGCACAAGTGGTGGTCGGGCGTTGCACGGCCGCCACCTCGCACGGCCCACTTCGACGGCGCCGTCCGCAGCGCCACCAGCTTCCCGCAGGTCCTCCTCACCGCCGCTTCCTTCGACGACGACCTCTGGTTCCGCATCGGCCAGGTACGTAATACGTACAATGGCCCGTGAGGTGAATAGTTTCGCTTTTCTGCGTAGGACGTGGAAGTAGGACACAGCGACACTAATGGCGTGCGGCCGCTTCATCATGGAATGCTTCGTTGGATCACACTAGGTTCTCGGGCCGGCGGTTAGTTGGATCGGAGACCCACGCATGATCAGGGAAAACTATTTCAGAATGATTTTTTATCAGTGGGCAGCGAAATGACCAAAATTTCGGTAATATCGGATGAATTTCATTCAAACGGTTTGGATAAATTTGAATTTAAAATATTTCCAAAAACTAATGGCGTTAGATTCGACCCCTAGTCTTTGGGCAAGCACAGAGATGGCCTTGCCACTAGGCTATCTTTGTCTTATGATTTATATACTGGTTTTTACTTTTTTTAAGCCTCCAAATTTAAACAAAATGAAATTTTTTGAACGAATTGATTTATTTCGGCGAAATTTCACCGAAATTATGAACCCACGCATGCACGCGCGTGCATCCATGCCATACATCATGCATGCGTGAGCCTTTCGACTTTCCCCCATTCACTAGGTCGTTTTTCCATCCGTGATTTGGGAACTGACAAGACGGCAATTAAGGGTGTGGTTTTGTGCGTACAGTAACTATGCTCGTGGGTGAGAATTTGCTAAGCTCCCTTTAGTAAAATGCGGCTTGTATATATATTATCTAGCTACATCTAACATGGTGAATTATGTTTTATTTTTACGAGGGGCTAATGAAGTGCATACTGCATAGTATCATGTTTAGATAAAAAATAAAAAAAAAGGGAAGTGCACAATTTCAATTCTATGAGCGATAAATTGTGCTGATGTTTTTGAACTAGTTGACTATGGGCTATGGTACAAATTTCGAAAACTACATGTGCGGAAAGGTAATGTTTTAGGTGTTGCGTTGTGTTTATTTGGTACATTGGCTGGCAGGGGCTGAGGGCTTGAGTCATAGACGGGAATAAATAAAGAATCCGTGCTTAAATGCTACGGTTATGTTTGTGAAATATTAATATTCATATAGTGTTTGCGATTTTAAAAGTATGATTAAATGCAATTCTATGTTATTTCCATGATTGAAAATGTCATTAATTACGTGTGAAAAAGGAATCTTTGTGGGCGCACTCTCTAACTCGTAAAAATCGAGGATGTTTTTATGGACAGTGATGGAGTCATAACATTATACCTAGATTCTTGAAAGAAAAATATTATGCCTAGCTACTTATAAAACTTTAGTGCTAAAAAGGAATTCTCATAAATCTTAGATGCACTGTGTATTTTTTCTTTCTTTTGGAAAAAGTTAAATAAATCTTTTGGGGCCTATATAGGCCGGGCTCGCTCCGCCAGTGGTTACCCCACATTAATTGTTTCTATGCTTTTAGTTATACCTGTCTATTTTTTTAGAGAATTTTTTCCAGTCTCAGATAGGGCTTAAGTGTCCAAATCATTTTTGTTTCCTCTCCAAAACCATATACTACCACAGAACAAGTTGCTGTGTACAGTAGCACTTGGGGTGCCTAGAAAAAGTCTAGAAATGGGACAGCCTGCACGTGAATATGTGTGTGATTAGTGACAAAGGCAAGCATGCAGCAGAATGTGTGTGTGGGAAAAGAGGCGCCTTTTCGTTCTGGGACGTCACATGGGACCGATGGATAGATCGATATGATCGAGTTGATTGGCATTTTCAATTGTACCTACCCTTTTGTTGATTGTTCTCCGTGGGTACGGAGGGCCCACATGCCATATCTTCTCTTTGTACAGCCCGTGCTGTCAGGAGCTAGCTATATCCAAGTGGCTTGTTTCTGGCACCATTAACTTGCTAGATTCTGGCACCATTAACTTGCTAGACGTTATGGCTCGATTCTCATTAACTACATATTTGGCTATTTAATTTGGCGGTGGATTTGGTATACCGTGGATGTTCATGATGCTTTGTTAAAGCGACAAGATCACCACTTTCTCAACGAAAGTAATGAGGTATGAGGTTTGCTTCGGTACACCTCTTTTAAAAAAGTTTACAAATCTTAAAGCAAAATAATTGATATTGGGTGATGGAAAATATGTACCAAACTATAAAAATCAAATTGAATACTAGATATAGGAATAGACTTGAATATTACGCCATGATATATTTATCTACGTTTGACACTTGGATCTAAAATTAAGTGAAAAAAGCTGAATATTCCAAATATGTAAATGTTTGGCAAAATTTAGCATTCCAAAATATCTAAAGTGGGGAATTACAAAAACCTTAAAAAATTATACAACTATCAAGTCAAAAATTTCATAAAAACAAAATAACAAATTTATTCCTGACAGTATCCGCCAAGAAAGAGACATTTGAACCCGATGATGGTCTAGCTGATTACCTGACAGGGAACCATCAGGAAACTATCCCTAATGGTCACCGTCAGGTTTGGTACCATATCTCGGGCTAAGCAACCCTCACAGGTAATGGGGAACCCGCCGTCAGGAAAAAAAAAGGATCCTGGTAGTGACATAATGGCATTTTCTGTTTGTAATTAAGTGATCTCCGCGACAACATAATCAATAACATAAGTCGTCCCACGTGCTTGCATTGACATATTTTGTATCTCACAAAAGTTCCTTTTTAATTCATATTAGCTTGGTTCTAGGTTGTAGCCAGCGTTGGGTCAGGGCTCGGCCCGGCCCAGCCAATTTTGGCCCAACTTCTATTTCACATGGCATTTTCAACTACCTTCTTATAAGATTTTAACACTGGGCCTTGGGCTATTACCCGGAAAACTCGAGGCATAGCTCCGCCTCCGTCTTGGTTGATCAGACGAGGGGCAGAAAGAAACAGTACCTTCGGTCCACACTAGCTATGACACTAACGCGTAGGTGCTTCGCTTTGCAAAAGGTCTCACCATGTGGTCACCAAGCGTGTGTTGCTCACTCTTAAGTTGCCTGCCATGTGAAATCCATCGATCTGTGATTGACATGATGCATGTACGTATGTACATACATACATAGGTGGTCGGCACGGAGGCTAGGGCGCTGTACAACCTGGGGCAGGCGGAGGGGCTCACCATCTGGTCCCCCAACGTGAACGTCTTTAGGGACCCGCGGTGGGGCCGCGGCCAGGAGACCCCCGGCGAGGACCCTACCGCGGCGAGCAAGTACGCCGCCGCCTTCGTCAGGGGCATGCAGGGGAACTCGACGGCGCTCCTCCAGGCCTCCGCCTGCTGCAAGCACGCCACCGCGCGTCGACCTCGAGGACCGAACGGGTCGCACGGTACAACTTCAACGCAAAGGTGAGTGTTGTTTGGTTGATGGTGACAAGCGGACAAGCGAGTCTTGAAGCACTTCCCATAGCTCGACATTTAAAGACGTCTTGGCTCATTTTGGTTCATCACAAATTTGTCTAGACGAAGGTTCTTTAAAGAAAAAGTATTGATTAACCTTATAATCGAGTGTATATATATACGATAAATTTTCCGGTACGTCCTACTAATATTATATAGTGGTAGTATAAATCAAATCTGATCAATAATTTGTTAAGGGTATAATAGACTTTTCTTTATATTTATAATTTTCTCATGAGAGTATTGTGGACTTTTCTAACTAAGGTTGAAAAATATTACTCTTGTGTCATGTGATCCTCCACATGGGTAATTACAATTCTACCCCCTCAAGATTATACTACTCAAACTACCAGATATAGTATAGCTAAATCCTAACTAAACTGAACCACTGGATTGGATAAAAAGAATGGACGAATCATATTAAACTGAGTTCACTGTAACAGAGCTCTATATATACAGCTGGTTGCAAGATAATAGTAGTGCAAAATTCAGGACAAACTAGCCCTCGTAAGGTTGGTTGATTGCCAGGACAAGAAACAGCGTGGTGTGCCACGACTGAGCAACCTCAATCAATCGGATGCACTTTGCAGGTAACGGCTCAGGATCTGGAGGACACGTACAACCCGCCGTTCAAGAGCTGCGTGGTGGAGGGGAAGGCGAGCTGCATCATGTGCGCCTACACCGGCATCAACGGCGTCCCGGCCTGCGCCAACTCCGACCTCCTCACCAAAACCGTCAAGGGAGACTGGGGTCTCGACGGGTACGTGAGACATCGTTTAATTTACTACGATTTTACAGGCAAGTTTCAAGTCACATGCTGTTCTTTACGGTGAGTACTGACGCGTCCGTGTTTTCTTTTGGTTGTTTGCTGCGTGTGTTGTGTACTGCATGCAGGTACATCGCTTCCGACTGTGATGCAGTGGCCATCATGCATGATGCACAGCGTTATGCGCAGACACCAGAGGACGCAGTTGCGCTTGCCCTCAAGGCTGGTAAGCATGTATACAACAAAAGAAAAAAAAAAAGAGAGAGAGAATCACAGTGCTTAGCGCTTAATAATTTACAGTGATTCAGGAAAAGCACTTGTAAGATTCATGGCTTTCGTAAGCCGTTAATTATGCTTGGCTAATTTAGTAATCTAGCAGGTGGTTAATTGGATTCAGCTTTAAATTTTATTTGTGTTGGTCAGGACTGGATATGAACTGCGGCACCTACGTGCAGCAGCACGCCACGGCGGCCATCCAGCAGGGGAAGCTCACGGAGGAGGACGTCGACAAGGCCCTCAAGAACCTCTTCGCCGTCCGGATGCGGCTCGGCCACTTCGACGGCGACCCCAGGAGCAACATGTACGGCGGCCTCGCCGCCGCTGACATCTGCGCGCCGGACCACAGGAACCTCGCCCTCGAGGCTGCGCAGGACGGCATCGTCCTGCTCAAGAACGACGCCGGCATCCTCCCGCTCGACCGGTCGGCGGTCGGGTCGGCTGCCGTGATCGGCCCCAACGCCAACGACAGCCTCGCCCTCATCAGCAACTACTTCGGCCCGCCGTGCGAGTCCACGACGCCGCTCAGAAGCATCCAGGGGTACGTCAAAGACACGAGGTTCCTGGCCGGGTGCAACTCGGCGGCCTGCGACGTGGCCGCGACGGACCAGTCGGCCGCGCTGGCGGGATCGTCGGACTACGTGTTCCTCTTCATGGGGCTGAGCCAGCAGCAGGAGAGCGAAGGGCGAGACAGGACGAGCCTGCTGCTCCCCGGGAAGCAGCAGAGCCTCATCACCGCCGTCGCCGACGCGGCGAAGCGGCCGGTGATCCTGGTGCTCCTCACCGGCGGTCCAGTGGACGTGACGTTTGCGCAGACGAACCCGAAGATCGGCGCCATCCTGTGGGCAGGATACCCCGGCCAGGCCGGCGGGCTCGCCATCGCCAGTGTCCTCTTTGGCGACCACAACCCCGGCGGGAGGCTGCCGGTGACGTGGTACCCGGAGGAGTTCACCAAGGTGCCCATGACGGACATGCGGATGCGCGCCGACCCGGCCACCGGCTACCCCGGCCGGAGCTACCGCTTCTACCAGGGCAAGACCGTCTACAAGTTCGGCTACGGTCTCAGCTACTCCAACTACTCGCCGGCTAGTCTCATCTGGCACCGGGAAGCCGGTATCCAACAGGAACCTACTAACCAGCCTGACCGCAACGCCAACCGCAGACGGCAGCGCGAGCTACCACGTCGAAGAGATGGGCGATGAGGGGTGCGAGCAGCTCAAGTTCCCAGCAGTCGTCGAGGTGCAGAACCACGGCCCCATGGACGGCAAGCACTCGGTGCTCATGTACCTCCGGTGGCCTAACACGAAGGGCGGCCGGCCGGCGAGCCAGCTGATCGGGTTCAGGAGCCAGCATCTCAAAGCAGGGGAGAAGGCCAACCTCAAGTTTGACATCAGCCCATGTGAACATTTCAGCAGGGTGAGGGAGGATGGCAAGAAGGTGATAGACAGAGGGTCTCATTTCCTCGTGGTTGACAAGCATGAGTTGGAGATTAGATTCGAGGCTTGAGTTTTTAGATGTGGGGGAAGAAGTACAGGTGATGGTTACGGTGCAATTCTTTCCTGGTATAATTTATTGCAATTGTTTATGATTCAGTTGCCATAGAAACTGAGATTTCTAGGCTCCAAGAAATGAGTTTACTGCCTCTTCAAATATAGCTGATTTTCGTACCACGAGAAAAAGATAGAGTTTACCCCGTATAGTGGGATGATCAATCATCTCACCTCTATTCTTAGATGCGCCAGACGGTCGTTCGCGAGCCGTCTTGTCAAAAAACGCCGCAAGCTCACCCTTGCCCCAGAAACTGTCGTTGGCTTCATCCTCGCACGTCTCTTGGTATTTTGCAACCATTCCCACTATCTCACCCCTTCTCTCTTTCTATCTACATCCAAGGGATGTAACTACTCGATGCAAGAAGGTAGCGACGCCGCATCGAGGAGGCATGAGGACAAGGGGCCGCGCGTGCTACTCGTCCAGTCTGGTGGCAATATGTCGGGACCCGGATTTACACATCTGAAACTCTCTGTATATCTGAACTAATCCTAAATCAGTAGGCTCACACAAAAAAACATTGATGAAGTATCATCTATTTATCGATTTAACTAAAAAGATCTCAAAATAACAATAGTAGTAATAACCAGAACTTATGGTCAACGTTTACTTAACTTGCCACGTAGAGCTAAAGAAAGAAAGAAACTCTTGCAGCGGAACGAAAAAACTTGAAAAGATCAATCAACATGTCCACAGACAATCGAGTGGAGAATGTATCCTAATTCGCAAAGCCTTTAAAGGACTCCTCTTCATAGAACTCTTGAGTAGCTTGATACTCTTTAACCTAACAGCAAAGTTTAAAGCCGTGAGTACATAAAGTACTCAATAAGTCATAGGGAACAGTATGCAATTAATATTTATGCAAGACTTGAATAAAGAAATATTTGTATGGTTCTTTTGCAGAAAGCAGGTTTGACAGTAAATACAATAAATAAATTGAAATACGTAGTTGAAAAGATAATAAATAAACAATTGTTTTGAAATAACCCGTGAACCTCCCTGTTCATTTTTCAACCAAACCACCAAGTGAATAACCCATCCATTAAACGAACATCACATTCACCAAGTGAATCTCCCATTCACCTTCCGACATATCTTTATAAAAAACTCTACCTCTCGTGTGAAATTCCCGAACATTGTCTATAACCGAGGACACGGCTGTTTAAACAGTTTTAACTTTGCAGAGATTGTATAATTTTATCCACAAGAGATAAATCAACTTATAATGTCCGTTCACACACTTCTGTAGGTGCACGACTAAGTGATTATCACAAGACCTTTACAAAGCAACGGGGAAGAAGGGTGACGACGACGGCTAGGCATCGTGATGGAGAGAGGACAAGAAGGGAGGAGAACAGAAGAGGAGGACGAGGGGACACGCGATGACACACACGAGAGGGCAAGTGGCTCACCGGACAAAGATCGGAGGTGGAGGCGATGGCCGAAATTGGGGAAGACGAGGGCGATGGTGTTGCGGCGATCCTCTGGGGACGGTGATAGGAGCGCGATGTAGAACGTGGAAGGGCGAACTCAACGGCGATGGAGGCACGGACGGAGGACGACGGACGGTGGCGGAACACGGCGGTGAAGTGCTTACGGCGACGACGGCTTCCTCGGTGGATTCCGGCAAGATGAAGGTGATAACGGGAACAACAGTCTAGGGCTTCGGGAGAGAAGGTTGCGGCGGAGATTTTGACACGGGTGGCTGCTCTCAAATAGGGCCGGACGAGGGAGTTTGCAACGGAGGCGACGGTGTGGCAACGTGTCCGGCTCGGACATGGGCGGAGCTGGCGGGAGAAAGAAGGAAAGGAGAAGGGATTCGGGAGTTTGCAACGGAGACGACGGCGTGGCAACGTGTCCGGCTCGGACATGGGCAGAGCTAGCGGGAGGAAGAAGGAAAGGAGATGGGAGGAGGGAGGAGGCTAACAAGACAGGCCCGCTCGACAACGAGAGGAGGGAAGGGAGGCAGAGTGGGCTGCGTTGGCGTGGGAAAAAGAAACAGGTCGGGCCGGTGGCAAAAGAAGAAAGATCGGGGAAAGAAAAGAAGGAAAGGAGAAGGGATTCGGGAGTTTGCAATGGAGACGACAGCGTGGCAACGTGTCCGGCTCGGACATGGGCGGAGCTAGCGGGAGGAAGAAGGAAAAGAGAAGGGAGGAGGTTGGAGGTTGACAAGCCGGGCCCGCTCGACAGCGAGAGGAGGGAAGGGAGGCGGAGTGGGCTGCGCTGGCGTGGGAAAAAGAAACAGGTCGGGCCGGTGGCAAAAGAAGAAAAGGTTGGGGAAAGAAAAACGGCCTGGGAAGAAAAGAAATGCGGTCTGAAAGGAAACATCCGAAAAAAGGAGATTCCGAATTTCAGAAATTAGATTAAAGCAAACTGAGCTCAAAGAAATAACAAATAAATTACAAAAACACTTTTGAATTTAATTAAAGTTTAAATTAATCACATTAAATTGTTTTTATTTATAAAAATTCAAATTAAGCTTGAACTTAACCAAGAAAATTTAAATGGTTATTTTATTTTTTTAATACTTCAAATGAACTCCAAATTTGGGATGTTACACAGCCAAGGGGCCTTAGACTTACCATCGAAGAGGCAGAGGCATGGTCTGCTGTTAAAAGTTAGAGTTTGCGCCCGCGCAGCGGGATGATCAATTGTCCCACCTCTCTTCTTAGATGCGCCAGACGGTCGTCCGCGAGCCGTGTCGTCAAAAACCGATGCGAACTCACCCTTGCCCCAGAAAACCGTTGGTGGCTTCATCCTCCCACATCTCTTGGTATTTTGCAACCGTTCCCACTATCTCACCCCTTCTCACTTTCTATCTCCATCCAAGAGATGTAACTACTCACCGCAAGAAGGTAGAGACACTACATCGAGGAGGCATGAGGATGAGGGGCCGCGCGTGCTACTCGTCCAGTTTGGTGGTAGCCGAGGGTCTTTAGACTTACCAGCGAAGAGGCAAATGCATGGTTTGGTGTTGGTGTCCATACTAGCTGATGTAGAGGCATCCGCTGGGTCGTCGACCCACCTGACCAATGCTATTGCACACGTACATGCCCATTAACCCCGGTTTCTTCAGATTGCAAGAACCAAGAAAGAGATTGTTACGTCCTATAGTAGTATCAGGCTATCACTCGGCTAAGCATTTCATATGCCTCACACAGAAAAGCTTAACTGATATTTGTTTAGAGTTTGAGAATTGTAAAATTAAGCATAAGTATACATGTGAAATGTACTTCTTTTCCCTATGTGTGGATCCCAATTGTTCGTTAATTAGTATTCTAGTCATTGTTTCGATCAAGGCTCTCGATTGTTTTTAGTGAACGTAATCATGCAGCAGCAACAAACTTCTATTCCTTTGAGCAAAAATGTATATCTGCAACAAAATATTTAGTGTAAAGGTTGATTTTTCCATTGCAAGGCACGAGCACCTAACTAGTGTCTTCTAATATAATTTAATGTGGAGAATGCAGGAACATGTATATTTCATTTCACATGATTATATAACACTACAATATTTTATTCCCACATAGAAATGTCTTCCAATATCTTTGAAATGGAGAATGCCATGAACATGTACATTTCATTTCAGATAACTGATTTTATCACTTCACAACCACCAGCAGAACTTCTATTAATGACACTTGTATGCACCACAACAACAGATAAGCATTTTAGTTGATCATTTCAGTTTGCTTCATACAGAGCTGCACAGAAGGCAAAAGCTACCACATATGGTACATGAATACAGCAAGTGTTATCCTACTGCATAAAGAAAAACAATTGATGCAAACCAATGAGTGCCAACTCTTGATTGCTGTTCACCACAAGGAAAAAAATGGGAACACGTTAGCTAAAGTAGGCGGTTGTGTGTATTCAATCAAGTAGAGCTTTGTTTTTGCTTACCATGAACAAGTCATTTGTTCAGCATACGCACATCTGATTAGCACTTCTTTTGCTCAGACATCCTTGAAAAGAAGCTGGAATCTGGGTATCCTCTCTGGTGGAAGTGGGCAAGACACTATCAGTTTACCTTTCATCGCGCCCCTAAATATTGCCTGCCATCAATTGATCAGAGAGCTGAGATGAACTACTTTTCTAACAATGCTCTTCATGAAGAAGCAAATATCTAAAATAAGCAAAGTTGAAATTTATAAATGTAAAGGATGTGATACACCATGTCTATCATCATGAGGTAGCCCTGTTGCCACGAATTGACTAAGCTGAGTTAGAGAGGAATGCTAGACAATAAATCCCACATATAGGCAGTGTCAAGATTGACACTGTATCAGCTACATCACTTCGAAGGATTAGGATTACAAGAACAGGAAATTGATATGGAAATCTAAGCTACCAGTGAGAATCAAAATATTCTTCTATTTCTCAAGCAGAAGCAATACTGAGTTGAGGTCTGAAAGGGTCTAAATATTGTTGTTTCCATAAACAAGACGAAACACTGGACCACTTGTAACCGGCCATTGCTTTCAGACAGTTACAACCTTCCTGGTGACAACAACTCAACAAGTATAATGTTATAGGTCTCGCTGCTGTATCTTGGCTTTGTGGACTGTTCTAACTTGTAAACAAGAATATTTTGAACAGTAAAAGATCAAGCAACCAAATAAAGATTTTTTTTTAAAAAAAAAGTGTTATGATATCATATTGGACAGGTACTCAAAAAGGTGTTGCAGGGGACATCCTGAAGCAGTGGGTGCTGAGGTGATCCAAATGGTGGCCTTACAAGTTACTTTGACCTCCCAGAACAATAAAGAATTGGTGCTGCTGGAGTGAAGCGTCTTAGTTTCGTTTATCTTTTCGATGTTCAATGTTTGAGTTATGGATCACTGTACTATAAATTTAATGGTCTCACAAATTCATAATTATTATTTGATTTTCCATACGAAACAATTATATTTGTATTGGTTTCATTCACATGCCATCATCAAGTATAGCCTAACTTTGTAACTGAGATGATAAATTATGAAAAGGAAAAAAGAGCAAGGTCGACATTTACTATATCGGCAAAGAAAATGTGGCTGTTAGTCAGATGATAATGGAAGGAGCTGGTATGAGTTGGAGAGTTGAAGAAAGTACAAGACAGACAAATCGACATTTACTATATTGGGCAAAGAAAATGTGGCTGTTAGTCATATGATAATGGAAGGAGCTGGTATGAGTTGGAGAGTTGGAGAAAGTACAAGACAGACCCACTCACCTCAACTACATCAATGAAGTCTGTTTTGCTGCTGAAAGAGCCTATCCATTTTGTGTGATCAGGTGTCCTGCATATATACGTTTGTCATATTTTTGTTGCAGCTAGAGTATGCCATAAAGTAAAACTAATAGGAGAAATAGTGATAAGAAAATGTTATCCCTGTTGGTGCATAGCACTTAGTATTAAGGGAACCAAGATTCTTTGAAATCATAAAAAAGAATCAACTCAATGAACTTTTGTTTTCAGGTACGCCCAAAAGCTTTGCACATCATTCCATTAAGCTAAAATAAATGAAAACACCTGAAAGTACATTAGACACAATGAAACTGGAAACTCACACGGTAAAACGAGAGAAAAGAAAGAGGAAAGGAGGGAGGGAGGGGGAAAACGAGACGAACACCAAAAACAGGAGACGGTGAATAGGGTAAAACGACCGGCAATAAACAAAAACAGGGAAATGGGAAAAAGGGCTAGGGGAGGACTACTCCGGCTGTAAGGACGCCTGCAACTTGGTCGCCCCCGCCATGCGCTAGTGACGGTGCTCGTCATGAATACATTGTAGAAGTTGCTTGATAGTTGTGGCGTCATTATTGAAAACCCTCTGATTGCGCTCCTTCCAGATCATCTAGGAGACGAGTATGATGCACGAATCAATCTCCTTTTTCCATTGCTTTGGTGAGGAGCTCCAAGTGGAAATCCAGTAATCCTCTAGGGTGGGTTAGCCGACCGGAATGACACAAAGCAAACCGAACCGAGCTAAGTAACAAAGCCAAACTTGTGCAGTCACCGCATATCCGACTAGAAGGTGGTCGATGGTCTCCTAGGGATGCCCGCAGAAGACACACACTCCTTGGTTTTGCAGTCCCCGACGCTGGAGGCGATCCGCAGTCCAGCGACGTCGACGAATTGCTAACCACATGAAGATTTTGCACTTGAGTGGCGCCCAAGCTTTCCAAATTCCTTCAGCACACGGAAACTTGAGTGATCCTAGGAAGAAAGCCCTATAAGCCGACTTGGAAGAGTAGCAACCTGAGGGTTCCCAGCGCCAAAAGATCGAATCAACCTCTTCCTGTGATAGCTGCACTTGATTGGCTGTAGCGTATCCCAGAGTCGAAGGAATTCAGATACAGTTTGAACATTCGGCTGACCCGATATGTCCGAGATCCATGTACCATTGGAAAGGGCTTGAGCTAACGTTCTTTTCTTCCGGATCGGTGGTTTGACCATCTTAGCAATGGAAGGTGCCAGGTTGGGAATGGAGCAGCCGTCCAACCAGGGATCCTCCTAGAACAAGGAGTTCTCTCTGTTCCCAATCCTAATAGTAATAGATGCTTGGAACATGCTTTCCTCCGCTCGGTTGGCTTGGGTGTGTAGTCTCCCCCAAAGTCCTAATGACCACATTCATTGCAGCCATTGCCAACGGATGCACAGAGCCCGTCCTAGCACGACCAGGTTGTGCAAGCCGAGAGGAGACCAGGCAACTAAGCAATTTCCTCCCGCCACGTTCTGTGATCCTTTCCAAAGAAACACTCGACGCCTTTTGTCAATTTCTTTTATTATTGAAAGAGGGGGGGGGGTCGAGAGCCATGAAACTGTAGATCAGCGTGGCAAACAACACAAACTTAACTAGAACAAGCCGTCCCCCTGCAGCAAGCAAGCCTACCTACCATGCTTGGAGACGATTAGCGACCTTGTCCAAGAGGGTTGGGAATCGCCGGGATGGCTTCCTCAAGGATAGGGTAAGCCAAGGTATTTACAAGGAAGGTGGCGATGTTGCGGTGCAAAATATTGGTGCTCAAGCTCTTGGTCGTTGCAAATCGAATTGGCGAAGGAGTTCTTGGCGGTTGGTGCGTGAGGCTCGTGGCCTTACCAAGAGTTGGAGAATTTCTCTAATGGCTAGCAAGTCTGCATTGATCGGTGATAGGAATACCGCCGCATCATCTGCATATAAGGAAAGGCGGTGCGGTAGGCCCTGACACCCTCCGATCGATTGAAGCAAAGCAACATTTGCAGCAGTGAGGATCAGATTGTTGAGGGCGTCCATTGCAATGATGAACAACAATGGAGATAATGGATTCTCTTGACGAAGGCCGCGACCATGCCAAACCGGGCGCCCCGGTTGGTCGTTGACAAGAATTCGGGTGGAAGACGACCTGAGCATGATACTCAGCCAAGCACACCACCTCGGGCCAAAGCCCTTGCGCCGAAGCATTTCCAGCAGAAAAGGCCACAACATGGAATCGAAAGCTTGAGCGATGTCTAGCTTGAGCAGAAAGGCCGGTTTTAGATCTCAATGAACTCAATGAACTTGGATTAGGTCTGGATCGCAACCATGGATACATTTTTTTTTTCATTTGTCGTCAGAAATTTTCTTCCAACATAGTTCATGTACTACCTCATAAAGCTAAGAATTATAAGGAAACATGAAAGTTCAAATACTCAGTAGCAAAATGTTTTTGAAGAAATTGGAATTCTCTTGCAACATGAATCCGTGATACATATCTCTGTTAACACCTATATAAACACAGTGTCAACCATATGCAAATAGCTCACCAAACATTATTCTAACTTCATCAGACATCATTGTAACCTTTAGGGGGTCATTCAGATATGAACAATTAATTTGTACCTGCTAACAGTGCATTACAAAATACTATAGTTCACATTTTGGGTAATAGATCTAAAAGTTTCAACAAATGATGTTCCTACATCTTCCAAAAGTTATTTTCATCAATAATCATCATAAAGTGGGGCCTTATTTTATCAAATAAGCACACACTTAGTGATAGTATAACGTATTTAAATATCTCACAAGAAAGATATTAATAGTTTAGTCCATTGTTATTAAGTCATCGAATCGTAGATTAGTCATTCTATCGGTTCTTGGTTGTTTGATCGAGTAGTCGACTTCGACTTTGTGTAACATCCCAAAATTTGGAGTTCTTTTGAAGCCTTTAAAAATAACTATTTGAATTTTCTTGGTTAATTTAAAGCTTAATTTGAATTTTGAAACTAAAACCATTCAATGTGAATAATCTAAACTTCAATTAAATTCAAATCTGTTTTATTTGGGTTCCTTGTGTTCCGAGTTTTTCTAAAATTTTCTTGGAATTTTGGAGTTTATTTGCTTTTCCTTTGAGCTCGGTTTTAGTTAATCCAATTTCAAATTTCAAATCCTTTCTTTTCCTAAATTTCCTTGGGCGATTTGGGTCCGGCCATTCCTTTCCCCGTGTCCCCACGGCATGCCTCGTCAATTCCCACCACCGCCACGCTTGCTCCCGCTCACTCGGCTACCCACCTGTTTTCCTTCCGCCCATCTCCTTTCTTTCCCGCGCCCACTAGCCCATTTCCACGTGTCGACCCAACTTCACATCCCAGCCCAGCTTGTCAACCCATGTCCGCGCTTATCTCGCGCCACGGCCATGGGACCGCATGTCAGCCGGTGTCGCCTTCGTCTTCGTCCTGGACTTTGTTTCCTTCCCTCGCACACCACCGCCGTCGTGTTTGTTTCGATCTCGGCCCTCCCCCCCACCCCCTTTCAAAGCTGCCCAACCCTTGCATCCGCATCCTCACGTTGCGCCACCTCCGAAACCCTAGCCACCGCCCCAAACGCGGGATTCGCAGGAGAAGCTCGAGCTCCGCTGTCATCTCCGTCGCCATTTTCCTCCACCGCCAGTGAGCTCCAAGCCTTGCCGCCACCATCAGGTTCGCAACACCCAAACCTATCCTGCCTCCTCGTGGGTTTTCCCCAGAACGTCGTCTCGTCATGTCGTAGCCCTTCTTCATCGAAACTTGTAGCTTGCCGCCACTCAAACCTTGTCGCCGATCGCCTTTGTCCTTCTCTGTCCTCGACACATGACCCGACAAGTTCGCCGTCACGCCCTCTCTTTTGTGCCGCTTCACCGTCATTGTCGTGCCGCCTTTCGCCGTAACCCTGGGTTTCTGTGAACCGCCGCCGCCAATGTGGTCTGCCACATCCCTCCACCCCAACATCGTCGCCTGCGTGTCCGTCCGCGTCAACCGCCACGCTAGCAAGCCCTTGCTTCCAGTCGCGTGGATTTGGTCCACGGTGAGCCGTGCCCCTGCCTTGTGGACCCCGTGTCAGCCACTATTCCATAGACCCGGTGTACCATGCGTCGTAACCCTTTTCCCCCGTGGACTTGGTCTAAAGACTGAGGGCCCACTTGTTAGCCTCAAGCTTTTCCGGATTTTCTTTTATTTTAGAAATTCGGAAATTCCCTGGTCCCACCTGTCAGCTGTAGCACCCTCTCTTCTTTCTTTTTCCAGCAATTTTCCAATTCAACGACAATCTTTCGAGAGCCAGTTCTCCTTCGTCTGAACTCCGATTCAGTCCGTTCAAGTTCCAAATTCATCTAAAATCGAGCTCTTTCTTTTAGAGTTGGTTTTGGTGTTTTTGGATTTTATTTGAATCTCTTTTGGATTTATTGGTGTTTTGCCAATTTTCTCTCTCGTTTAGACAACTATTCTCAAGGAACAGGAGCGGGAACAAGAATTGAAAACGAAAGTGTAGTAACTGAGCAAAGCAAAGGCAAGTCGTAATTATTTGATCATATTAAACCTATGTTTTCAAAAGTATATTGGTTTATATCAAATTGCATGCTATTTTTATATCAACTGCTTTTGGGAGCAGTTAATCACCTATTTGTCATTATGCCACCATTGATTATTTGAATACCATGAATCCTTTATCACTACAGGATGGTCATTACTAGTTGAACATATTTGTATCACCAACATGGATTATCGTAGAGATGCTTAGTCATACTTAGTTATACGATATGCTCATGTCACATGTAAAATGATGATAATTTGACTTAATGATACATGCAACTGTGGTACGATGCCACTGTTGTGCAACTGTAGTGGGATACTACTGTTGTGCAAGTTGTAGTGCAATGCCGCTATTATAAAATTTTGTGTCATGGTAGGAATTGTCATTAGTGTGGTTAAACAAAATGGTTTTCGCTCAGGCGAGTGATCGTGCAGTAAAGATGGTGTTGTTTGCACATTGGGATGAGGTGGTCTCGCCTGAGTACTGGTTAAGAACTTAATCTTGTGTGCCATTGAACTGGGCCATATCGTACAACCATATGTCCAGTATAGGATTGACATAGATAATTAATTAGCAATGTCTCAACTTCAGTTCTGTTGTGGTAGTGTGAGTTCCGGGATGGAAGTATGCTCACAATATTTACAAGAGGGGCCTGTCTGGTTGCGATGACATTCAGTGTTGAAACCTTAGCAGGCAGAACTGGGTTGAGAAGGAGCTTTGTAAAGGCCTTGTAATAATCACTTAGTTGCGCACCTATGGAAGTGTCTCATTGGACATTATAAATTGATTTATCTCTTGTGGGTCCAGCTGTACAACTTCTGCAGAGTGTAAAACTGTTTAAACAGTCGTGTCCCCGGTTATAGACAATGCCTGGGGATTTCACACAAGGTATAGAGTTTTTATAAAATAATTGGAAGGTGAATGGGATGTTCATTAGGTGAATGTGATGTTCACTTGGTGGATGGAATGTTCACTTGGTGGTTTGGTTGGGAAGTGAATAGGTGGTTCACTGGTTGTTTCAAAGTAATTGTTTATTTATTTATTTATATCTTTTCAATTACGCTTTACAATCTACTTACTATATTTATCGTAATACTTGATTTCTACAAAAAGAACCATATGGCTATTCCTTTGATCAAACCTTGCATGAATATTGATTGCATATTATTCCCTACGACTTGCTGAGTACTTTATGTGCTCACGTTTTAAACATTGCTACTCAGCTGAAGAAGGTCAAGCTGCTCAAGAGTTCTTTCAGGAGTACTTTGAAGACTTTGTGAACTAAGATGCACTCCCTAGTCGATTTCCTGTGGGCATATCGAATGGCCGTCACAAACTTGTTTTCCACTGCAAGAGTTTAATGTGTTTCTTAAGCCATGCGTGGCAAGTTAGTTAAACGTTGACCATAAGGTCTAGTTATTACTATTGATTACTATTTTGTTATCTTTTTAGTTAAATCGTTGAATGGATGGTATTTCATTAACGTTTCACTGTGTGAGCTAACTACTGATTATAGGACTAGTTCAGAATACACAAAGAGTTTCGGATGTGTTAATCCGAGTTCCGACATTGGAGGACTATCAGGCGGCCGGATGACTAATCAAGTGATTGGGACGACTAATCGTGGATGGCTGGTCGCTCGACTTGTTGCACATGGATGGTCCATTGTTAGATCGAGAGGGATATACCAGGGGGAGGGGGAGGGGAAGGAGGGAGGGCAAGGGGAGGAGGAGGAAGAGGAGGCGGTGGTGGTGTTGGTGACAGCGGCGGCGGTGTGCGTGACGTAGAGTGCAGAGGTGGCAATGCATATTTGTGAAGACAAAAAGAGAAGGAAGTGAAGAACGGATGTGGGCTGAGACCAACCTAGCTGGGCCAACTCAACTCTCAGCCTCTCACTAATATAGCCAAACAGAGAGCAAAGGAAGGGAAGAAGCGGTGCTGGTGCTTCCTAGGGTTCCTCCTCTCACTAGATATCCGACGTCGGCTGCGATGCACGAGCTCCATAGGAAGCACAGAGGCGCAAGCGGCGCGTGGCGATGGAGTTGTGATGCGACAAGGATGGTGATGGGGTGGCGACGGTGAAGGCAAGATGCGAAGAGGCTTCTGACGGCAAGCTGCGACAAGACTGCCGACAGCGACGGCGAGCTGTGACGGGGTTCCTTCACCTCTCAGTTGGTCTTCTCTCTTCTCTTTCCTCTACAAACGTTCTCCCTTTCTCTTGTCTCCTTCTCTATGTTTTGCTGCTCTGTGCTACATCTTGATGTAATAGTAGGAGACTAGCAACAGCAGGAGGTGACCGACTAGTCGGGACTAGTCGCGACTAGTCATCAAGTCAGTAGCATGGCTACTCAACTTGACTTTAAGACTTAATAACTTTGGTTTACTCCTTTAAAGTCAAAAGGCAAATAATAAGGGCTTGTTTGTTCCGATACCTGGCTGCTTTTTGCCTGGCCGGCGAGAGAACCTGGTGGCTGCCGGCTTGTGTTTGCTTGGATTCCTGCGTGAGCTGCCAGGCCAGGCGAGCGATGAAGTCAGGCATTCAAAAATAGCGCCTGGGAGCCAGGCAGCTCTGATCCACCGTTTGTAGTTTTGATCAAATGTTCTATTTTTCATTCACCAATTTCAGGTACAGGCTTCTAACCAAACAACTCATCTTCAGGTTTGCCTGGCTAGGCAAAAACCATATATTTTCCAGACTACCTCCAGGCACCATTTTTTTCCAGACATGGAATCCAGAGCACCAACCAAACAAGCCCTGATGCTCTGCTAAGAACCTTGGAAAAAAACTAGCACCAGACAGACAAGGCTTCTGTACTGAATTTGTATAACTGCATAGGTGTACAATAGGATAGGCTAGCGCAAACAACATCATATCAACGAAGTTAACACAAAAGAACAATTTCATACCCTGAATCCATCTTCATGTGATGGGCATTGAAGAAAAAAATGGTCGCTGGAACCAATGTAATATCAAAATAGTCAATGTAAACTTGCATCTCCTCAGAATCCATGTCGACCAATGCTATTGTGGCAAACTTGGATATGTCCCAAGAAGATTTAGCAAGCTGTTAAAAAGGATGAACAGGGTTAAGATAAAAAACTGTCATACAGAAGCCATAAAATTTCCATCTACAAAAAATGATGTGAATTAAAAGCTTGATAATTAAAAGAAATTTGCACAAACTATCCTACCAAACAAATGAGGGGTGGAATAGCCTAGGTCTTAGACCAGAACATTAAGGAGGGATGTGCACTACTCTCTTTTCCGATATTCTCCTTGTTTCTAATGTGTTTCATCTTGTGCAACAGTGCAGCTATGAGACATGAATATCAACCTTGTAGGTCCATTAGGTCTGGTAGATGCCAATTTAGAATATAATAACTCTAGTAACCTCAGCAATACTTCCTAAGGCTATAATTTTGAATTTGTAGGGTTTACCAAATACCTGTGAACCCTACCCAAATAACAAAAAATGCATTTCAAGCAACCACAGTATCAATGGACTAAGTTTGTAATCCCACCTGGAGTTTAGGCAACCATAGGATCTACATTCCAAGTTTGCAAACCCAACTGCGTTTTTCTAAGTGATAGTGACATACTGATCATTGTGCAACTAGATGAATCCACCTATTAGGGGTGAAGCTAGCACAAGAACACAAGCGCACGCACTGTCAACCGAGAAAGGAGCAAATAGCCTAATTGATGATACAATCCAATCAGTAGTCTAACACTATAACATGATGGGAAAATAAAACGTTAAAAAAAAAGGGTTAGATTCGATTTCAGATAGGTAAGCCTCAGCTTCAGCCATGCACATGTTCACCGTGCGGCAACAATGTCCTCCCTAGAAGAACCCTTACAAGTGCCGAAATCCTTTATCCAAGGCAGTCCATGCCAGAAATGCATAAGAAACTATTGTGCTGCGCACAAGAAGGATTACATATAGGGTTCAAGCAAATCCCCCAATAACTTAGGCAGGGTGAACTTACTGCTCCTGTAGATTGGACGAGACTAACCTACCGATCGAAGAAACCAGGGACCGCCTTCTTCAATACACGAATAGACGCTTCAATATAGGGATAATTGATTATTTGCCACTCCAAAAGAGTGGATTTGATAATCTGGGTCCCGGGCCACATGTCATAGGCACATGAGTGGCAAATAATCAATTACCAATCTTTAGTAGTGGTATATGATCAAATCCCCAGAGAACCCCCCACTCTCAAGTCCTCATCGAGAGGGGGGTTTCGTGGGAGAAGAAGAGGAGAAGGGAAAAACGCGGTGGTGGATGATAGGCTGAGGACTTACGATGTCGTCGAGGTGGAGGCAGGCGGCGTCGGCGGCGCGGCCGAAGCGGAGGACGAGGACCTTGTCGAGGGTGTCGCGGATGGCAGCGTCCACCTCCCGCTTCCGCCGCAGCGTCGGCAGCACCAACGACCCCATCAACCTCCCTCCCTCTCGCGCGCGCGCGGCCGATCTGCGCCTGCTTCCTTCCTTCAAGAGAAGATTCTGCCCTCCGGGAGGGGTCTCCGCTCTCCGCCGTGTGGGCAGTCGACTCAGCGGCCGGGAAAGGAATCTGGGCTCTATGGATCGTTTAACTGCAAATGGGCCCGATTGGTTGGCTTTCCGAGGCCTGCCCAGGCCCGTCGGATGCAAGTTGAGTAAGTGATGCAAAAGAAGAAACAAAACCCTCTAGGCTGTCTAATGGAAACGTGATCCCCGCATGCAGGCCCATTCAAGTGAGTATTAATGGATTACTGGAGTGATTAATGCATATCAATTGTCAAGGGGTACTAGTATACCTGTTCAAACGTCTTGCTAGGACAGGCCTAAAAAGCTCAGTCTCGAATGCATGGGCATGCCTAAGCCTGCCGGACGGACCAAAAAATGATTTTTTCTAAATAAAAAATATCATTTTAAAATTTTTTGAATAAAAAGTAATATTTAATTCATTTCCAGTATAAAAATAGTTTTATTATTTTTATTGCACTCAGCAGGCTTTTGGGTCGGAAATCAAGGCCCGAGCCCGGATCCAACTAGGCTTGGGTCACCCACGAACAAGTCTAGGTACTAGTATGTACTATAGTAGATTAAATGTCAATAAGGTAAATTTCAAAATTTAAATAAATAAAGGCAATTGAAGTATACTCTGCCAAATCAGAAGCTTTGCAACATATTAAATATGTTATATATAATTGTAGCCATATGGCCCTTGAAATGTCCTTAAAAAAAATATAACCTCGAGGTGGAGCAGTAACATAAGAAGATTCTTGGATATGAGCATACATGAGATGAAAGTTGTCTGCCTTACAGCTGAAGTAGAAAAAAATATATAATTCCGTGATATGTTTGCAAATTGATATGCTGAAATAATAGTTGTCAATTCCATGTTAGGGATCATTCCGTTTGCCTCTTCGTATGGAATACGCCGGTGGTGTACTACTCTGGATTTATATATATATATATATATATACAATTTTAATTGAAATCTCACTTTAAATATATAATCATATAATAAAAATGACACATAGTTAATGACTTCGTAGATACAAAGGTCATATGTAGTAAAATAATACAACATGAGTTCATAACTTCGTACATTTTACCATACTCTAGCATAATTTCATTTACCAAAGGAGTAGTATTGGACTAGCCCTTCCGAGCTGATTCAAAGGGGTTGTCACTTCAATTTTGTCCGGTACTGGAATGATTGGAATGGACCAGAATGACCGGTACAGGATTAAGGCTACGATGTGCTGGTTTATGTGCTAATATGGCATGTTCTGATCATTCCAAATGATACCAGAATGAAATTGATAAGTATGGATCAAACACAGGGTAGGGATGGGCTTTGCGCCAGGCCTGATTTTACCTCGATCTTCTAGAGCTAGGTCAGAACCCAGCCTAGCATATTAATTTTCAATCAAATATACTCAGATATATGTATAATAACTGTATTTTAAACCTTATTGTCAGACCACGCCGGGCTTAGGCCCGAGATTGGCAAAATTGGAGCATGAGAGTTGCTTTGGCTGGGTCGTATATGAACGAGTCTTTTCGAAAAACTTGTTGGCCAACATAAAAAAAAAAAAAAACTTCTGGCAAAGAACTAATTTTCAACATAGAAACAAAGAAAAGTCACGCGCAGGAGGAGAATTCAGAGGATAACTACTACCAAACTAAAACTGTTAGGATGCTATGAAAAGAATAACATCTGAAAAACAGAATTTGTGTTCAAAGGATGCTCGTAAACTAAGAGGGACCAAGGAGACTGACTAGGATTGCAGTCTTGACTCATCGGCTATGCGGCCATCAACCAGCGAAGCCAGGGCCAGTTGTGGCACGGACATCGCAGGAACATGAACGTGAAGAGGCAAAACTCCAATGGGGTGGACGCATGTCCGGAAGGATCATTCCTAGGGGATAATTGTGGAAAATGCTTTCCGTTAAGTTATTGAGATATTTTTGAATTGTTACAATAAATTGAACTACTTATACAACTATTACATGGGGCAACCCATCTTACATCTAAAACTGACTCTGAATATAGACTCCTAACTAAGTCATGCACCCTTAAAATTATATAACCATTGAATTCATTGGGATTAGAAGCACAGTCAAAATTTAATTAGTTAAACGGCACATATATGAGCCCATTTGGAGCCCACATGAAGCAAGACCCAGCACGGCACAAATGTGGAAACTATTCGCATCACAATTATGTTTTGCTTAGATGAAGGCTAAATAGCTACAAAAATCATTGGAGTAACAATATGAACCACTCCAAGCGGTTGCTTTCTTATTCCATTACAAATCAGACTTTTCTCCAGCATTATTATCTCGTCTATTCTCTAAGGATGTGAGAACTTGTTATAAAAAAAACAATGTGCTGCATCTCACTGTCGTTTTAAGCATTGTTTGGTTATTGTTAAATTGCTACCACCGAGCAAGAATCGTCTTTGATCAATAATCAATTAATTTCTCCCCCTTACTGGCCAAACCAAAAATATTGCAAGAACGATATTGCAATATATATGTCACCTTGTTCCCCAATTGGTGAAGACCTGATTTGATATAATCTTCTCGAGCGACAATAATGCATAGTCCTCTCTTCATCTTCGTAAAACCAAATTCTTTAGTGAAAGTGCCAATGTGTTTTCATAATTAGTACAGTATTTGTAATTTACTAGTCATTATAGTTGTTTTAAAGAATTACAATTTCCAACTTTGAAATTTGTATATCCTAACTTCCAAATTATTGCAAGTAATTAATTATAAATAGTTATTTATTATATGAGAAAGTTCCATATAACCTCATGTATCCATGCCAAAATACTCCACTTACCATGTTTTATTGCTGATAATGAATTATTTGATAAATACGTAGGACCAAAATTCTGCTAATCAGTTCATGTTAGATATATAAGATAATAAAGAACACATTAAAAGTTACAAGCATGAGCACATACCAATTTTTGGATGGTTCATACTCTCCTAACTGCACTAAATGTAATATCCTGACCCATTCGTATTGTGGCCCAGTGGCCTACGTGGAGTTGTGGTGGTGGAATTAGTCCCACATTGTTTCTCTAAAGTGAGTTGTATTAGCATATAATGCATGTTGGGTCTAAACGTAGCACATCTGAGTTAATTTTCTACACGAAGCGATGACGAAACTGTAAGTGGTGTGCTATACATGTGCCGGTCCGCCCTATGGGTGGGGTGGGGTGGGCATTGAGCAGATTTTGAGCTAAGGTGTTACAAATGTCAAATGGTATCAGAGTGGGTGTTAGGTCCGTGGAGAATACATTGACAACTTAGGTTAGTTAATTAATTAAAATTTGACTTAGTATAGGTGAACTAGAAGATTTAAAATTTGACTTGGCTTGGTTGAATATTAAAATTGGACGTAGGTTGATTAATTACCAAAACCTGACTTAGATTGGTTAAATAATTTAATTTGACACAAACAGTGCACAATAGGTTGGGTTTGGGTCATGCATTCCATTTACGCTTCTGTTAGCTTATTTTGTGGTTTATATATTCTGATTGTATGATTGTTTAATTGAGATGGGTAGCGATGCCGAGTGGTTAGAGGTTGTGGTTGTGGCTATGAGTATGGCCAGGTTGTGCCACTGCGCATGGTACACGATTAGTGATGAGTTTTTTTTTTGGATGACATTAGTTACAAATGTTGGGGATAAGTCTCCATTGGTCATTTTCGTTCTATGTGAGTTATTTTTTTTCATGAGTTTTCATTGGTTATTTTGTTCCACAAAGAAATTATTATTTTTCCGATTGTTGAACTATTATTCCTGCTTATGAGTTGTCAATTTGCAAGGTTGTCTTTTTTTTCCATGTGTGCTCGTAGGGGGTGGGGTTACCATTCTATTGAGGAATATAACTCATTTATTTGCTCGGTATTTTGGATGAAGAAATATACCTTTTGCAAGATCATTTTTATGGGGAAGTTTTAACCTATATTTTTTTGGAGTATCTTTGGTGGTTCTTGGAATTTGGGACAAATTCCGTTAATCAAGAGGGCACCCCGCTAGCTTGAGCCAACATTCCCTATTGAAAGTTAATCCCTTCCGATTTAGACCCCGATGATGCTCAACAAAGCGAATTTCCACATCTTCAAAACGGTGAGGACTAGCATTGATAAAGGCATCTCTATCATTGACGTTATTAACCTAACATAAGCAGTACAAAAATGACAAGGCTGCACTTCCCGCACTCTAAACCGCTTGCCCCCACTAATGAAATCTCTAAGGACATCCTCATCATTTTGGAGTGGTAACTGAGCATGAGTCCTTGGGGTGATTGTGACGATCGCAATATCTTCATTACGCCTCAGAGCTCTGCCACTAAGCACTCTAATCCTTCCATTCTGGCCATCAATCCTTTGGAACTCATACCATCGAGGAAGGAACAGGCTAAAATCCATGTGGTAGTTTGCCATCGGGAAGTACCAAAGGAAGGCACTTGGCGCTACGTATGACCAAATTGTACACCTCAACTAGATTGGTTGTCATGACACCATATTGATCACCATTCTTGTCATGTAGCAACGACCACTTCACCTTAAGCTCGTACTCAATATAGTCCAAGAAGCATTTGACATGCCCCCTGTCTTCCTCCTCATATTAGGACCATATGTGGATAACTCTAGCAATGCCTCGGGGTCCTGGTCAATGCTTGTAGCGGGCTTTTTCGTTGCGTCCCTTCTGTGCGTCCTCGTTCGCTCATCTAGAGTTTACTAGAGTGCATCAAACTTTCTCTGTTGATCTGGTTGCACAGCCTCTTGAAGAGGTTCATCAAGTCCTTGTTGTGGATCTGTTTGTAAAAGTTTGCACCTAAGTGCCTCATACACCACCTACTTTGTAGATTCACCCATGAAGTGGCTCGTTTTCTCCTTGTTGTAGCTGAGTTATTGCACTCAATAGGCCCGCACACCGATCATATATGACATATACGTTAGGACGATCTTGTACAACAGAAATCTTCACGTACCTCAGAAACCACAACCAACTGATCGTGTTCTCACTTTCAATGAATGCAAAGGCCATGGGAAGAACCTTTGTTCTCGTTCGTCATAATTGCAATAAGTATCTACCCCTTCGTACTTCCCAGTTAGGAACGTGCTATCCAAGTACAAAATCGGACAGCAATACCGGAATGCATTGATGCATGCACCAAAGGTGAAGAATGCTCACTTCAGTACCCTCTTCTCGGCCCACCGCAAATTTGTGTCATCTTAAAGGTTGATATGAGTACCGGGATTCCTGTCCTGTATGACTCGGAGCTGGCCGAGCAGGTTGTGGTAGGAGCCCTCAAACATATCGAACCTTGATTCCAATGCCTTCTGCTTTGCCCTTTATGCCTTAGCATAGCTGATTGTGTACTGAAACCTTGATTTGATTGCCCAAATGATGGATCGTGGTTCAAAATCAAGATTATCCATGATCTTGCCGTACATGATGTTCGTGATGAAGCCTGATGATAGGTTCTTGTGGGATTGCATTGATTCGGTGATGACACATGTGTGATAGATTACTATAGAGCATTTATAGTAGGTGTCCCACTTGGGCTGGAATGCGTGCATTCACCAAGGGCATCCCACTATGTCGCACTTCACATCGTAGCATCTTGACTTAGACTTTACTACTATGAATGTACACCGCTGCGATAAGACCCAGAATTTGAAAGCCTCCTACATGGCTTCCTTGCATTTGTACATGGCTCATTGCCTAACCTCGTTCTGGTCGTACTCCCACGGTATACGGGAGCTTTTATCCACGACGAGGTTATCGAATTGGTACGTGTTCCACTCGGATTGAACCGCTTGCTGTTCCACAACATTCTCCTCATCGGATCCTTTATCTTCCGACAATTCCTAGTAGTCCTGGTCTTCGAGCGCCATCCTTTGAACTAGGGCTTCAATCTCCTCACCTTCGTTAGCAATCCCACTAGCTTCCTGGACCAAAGGAGATTCTTCCACACGGTCTTCATCAGCAACTCCACGAGCTTTAGCCATTGTGTGCACCGCGCTATTGCTAGACTGCCTAACTTCTTCTTCGGCATCAACACCTCATTCTTGTTCAGCCATAGATGTAGGAATGGTCTTGGCATATGCCTTGGCTAGAAGGACCAAATAACACTTTTGGTCCCTCGCCCTGCGTACGTATGATTACCATGATATTGTTTCCTTCTGCTACATTAACTCCCAAAGGAGTTTCTTCCACACGGTCTTCCTCGACAACATCAGCAACTCCACAACCTTCGGCCATTGTGTGTGTCATGCTATTGCTAGAGTGCCCAACTTCTTCGGTATCACCACCACCTCATTCTTGTTCATCCATAGATGTAGGAATGGTCTTAGCATATGCCTTGGCCAAAAGGACCAAATACCACCTTTGCTCCCTCACCCTATGTACGTATGACTGCCATGACATTGTTTCCTTCTGTTGCACTAACTCCCAATATGCTGTTGTGCTCGGTTGACAAGGCAACTCAATTTCAGATCATACACAACATAGTCCAAATCGAATGTGTACAACAACCACCGCATCACAGCGCCCTATGTACACTACTTTGGTCTTGTTAGGCTTACGATCACCGATTGGAAATAACACAAATCAACCCCCTTGGGACCCTGCATAATAGCCCCCCTGGCCATAGCAAATTTTGAAATTGATTATGTCCGACATATTCGACGTACTGCACTATAAAGAAGATTTCCACGATTAATCACATATCTAAAATAAAACTACACACCAAAAAAGATGTACTACAACATAATACACTACATAACCATACATCTAAAACTATGTACTCCATTCAATTAAAAAATTACCTACAAGGTAGACGATTGGACGAACAGTGCTTCACTAGCTCCTCTCCTCTACTTCTCTCTGCTCCTCTCCCTTCCCTTCCCTCCTCTCTTTCTCTTTTTTTTTCTGAAAAAAGTGAATTATCCCCAAATTTTGGGGTCTTTTATTGGGGAGGTTGTGTCACCATTTGGAATGGTGACAGGGACTTGCAAGATCCCTGTCACTATACGTACTTGATCCTATTGAAAATGCCACGAAAGCAGGGTGGTGGTGGACGACCCGCGAACAGAAAGCTGAGTACGACCGGGCCAAGTGGCCGACGAGCAAGGGTGCCGTCCTAAATCTCCCCGTCACCCAGGTGCACTCCACATCAAAGAGGTAAGTTATGTTAAATTTGCATCCTAATTATTGATTTGGCCTTACGTTCTGTTATCCTAACATTATTCAATTGTCCAGCCCGTCTCGCATAACATGGTTGACTTCGAGACTGGCCGCCACTGCAAGCAGTCTCGAGACAAGGGGAAGGGGCCGATGGGCCGCCAAGATAAATTAACTTCATTCCAATCCACCTTTTTATTCCAAAAAGGCGCATATGTATCGTAGGTATTTTCTGGTTTGTTGATTTGTACATGCTGTCATTTCTAATGCACGTAACCAAACCCTGCGCGCTATGTAATTCGCAATTAAATTATAAAGTCTTTCAAATTTTTCCCAAATATTTTGTCTATTTTGAACTCTTTTCCAAAAGGAATCGATTCTGCAAACAATACAATCGGAAGAACAGCGCACGTGGCAACTCTAAACCCAAATGTTTTTATCATTTCACTCCAAAGGGGGTTGTTTGTGTTATTGCGTCGCCGAACTCACATTCCAAATTGTGCCGCCGATCTCACATTCTCTACTTCATATTTCGTTATCTTTTCTAAATTCGCATTCCAAACTACACATACACTTAAAGATATTACCAAAAAAACTAAAATTTGATCCTGAAGTCTCTACATAAAAATAAAATTTTATAAATTTCCAGCTCCTTTCCAATGGCAGCAACACTATTCTAATGGCGACAGGGATATTTCGCCATTCAAATGGCGGGAGTAGCCCATTTCTGTAATATTTTTTGACTATTCATTTTTGTACTGCTTTATTAAAATATTTTTTTAAAAAATCATTAATATCTTGGGAATAAGAGAGATATTAGTGCAGGTGGATGTTTACTCATGAATGTTGAAGAAAGAGGGAAGATAAATGAGAGAAAAAGAGAGTAATTAAATTCATACACACGTCTTATATTTTGAAATAAATTTGAAAAATCATATGCCTTATATTTTAAAATGGATGGAGTATTAATTTCGTAGTAATAAGAATGGTGTAAATGTGAATATAAGGAAAGCAGTAATCACGAGGAATCCAACAGTCAGCCTTTTCTAGCATGGACTTGAAATAGGGGAGAAGACATAGATAAACACAAACAAAGCCAACACATTTCGCACCTTCCTCTACCTACTTGGTCGTCATGGCATCATCCGGTAACCATGGCGCGCGCACCATGGTCAAGCACATGAAGGTCCTGCTACCTTCTTCCTCCCACAAGCTGGTAAGAAGAACAATGCCATTGCAGCTCACACAAATTCGCGCTCATCTCGAATGCTAATCCTTTATAATGATGAAACAAACTACTTTTGCAACGCATCTCCAACAGGCTCACTCAGCACTTGGACGGTAGCGACGACATTGGCGCTGGGGGCACAACGCTCGTCGCTAGCCCGTTCGGCAAGGTTTGGCATGTCGAGGTTGGCCGAGAAGGCAAGGGCATACCTCCTCTACCTCCGATGTAAAATACGTCCTCTTGTCTGGTGCGTTCTAGTGCATACGTCCTCTACCTTCAATGTAGAATTGCAAGTACAAATAAAATGTGTGTCCAATTTGTACTACAGTAAGAAAAAACATCATTCTTTGTTTGGTTGGAATCGCCAAGTTTCTAATAATATGTTTAGATCACATTCAGCACACAATACGTAGTTTTATTTGTGCGTTCAGTCCGAGTTCTAACAGTTCAGAGCTAAGACATCGGATTCATTCTTGTTCACATTCAGGTGTGGCAATCTGGCGTAGCATCCCAGGTGCTCATAGAACCCTATCACCATTTGAAGCTACGCGGACACTTGATATTACCAATAAACTTAGTGAAATCCACCAAAATTTAAAACTGAATTATCTATATACATAAACATAATTTTTTTTTTCAATTTCCATCCAGTGACAAGGTCATGTCGCTAGTTGAATTGGTGATAGGAGCCTGTCGCTATTTCAAATGGCAAATTAAGCCTCTCCCACCATTTCAGCACTATTACCATGGCGACATGGCTATTGCCGCCATCTAATTTTGTAACTTTTTTTAAATTAATATTATTTAAAAAAATTCATGAATAGCCAGGCTGAGACAAACCGAAAAAGCAATTGAGAAAATTTACAGTACGCCATTGAATAACTACATAATTCACAACATGTCACTCATTGTGAGGCTGACATGTGGGCTCAGAGCACACTTGTCAGTGAAACACCGATGACATATTGTGAAGATCCGAAGTTATTCAGTAGCATATAGCGAATTGTCCCTTAAAAAATACTGCCCCGGTGCACATTTCCATTCTAGTTTCTATTTTTCTATCTAGGCTTGAACCAATTTTGGCAATCCAGGCCTTTCCAATCAGAAATTTTCACTTGGTTGGAAAAAGGAGATTTAATAACAAATCAACAATTATCTGAATTTAATCGACCAGAATTGACACAACATCATTTGGCAATATGACCATTCCTTTGCATTTAAGGTAGCAAAATTTATTACTATAGAAAAGTTTGGAATGCCCTAGAGCCAGACAACGGACACATTTAAGCCCAGGGCAATTATTAGTGGGCCATTTCTCCTGCCGTGAATCTAGCTGCATTATTGGTCTGCCATTTGAGTTGTGAAATTCTTATTCATGGTGGTCTTGCTGCAAACTTAAGAATGATGAATCTTCCAAACCATCAAACACTGATTTGCGAGGGAAAAAATAACCGATTAAAAATGTTGAGGAACCGTCGCTGGCGAGTCCAGTCCGAGCGATTACCTCGTAGACAAACTCAGAATCGTAAGAACAATGCAAGAACACAAGAACATAATAGTAGATTGAACATAGAGATATGAGGGGACTTCTGGCTTCTCTTTATTGCTCTTCTGTAAAAACTGTATTACAATGTTGGGGTCCCCCTCTGTTATATAGCCTACTGGATGGATGAGGAGCCCACTTTGGGCCAGGACTTTTGACCTGGGCCTAGTTTCTTAACACTCCCCCTTGGGCACTCATCCGTCATGTTCATATCTCATCAAAACTCCATAAAAATCAAGTGGAAAAAATTTGGAGAAAAAGTACATGAAACACGTTCTACTGTGTTGCACGAATTGCCTCATTAAAAACCTTAGCTGAGAAACTTCAGGAAAAACTTGTTAAGGGAAAAAGAGTACAATCCACCCAATTTCATTTAATCTTCAGGATTTACTCTTTGGGTACTCAATCTTCATGATCAAGTTTCAATAATGAGTTTGTGAAGATCCTCCCCCTAAATTCTGCACTTCTCTAAGTCTCATCATTCCAATTCCACGTATGCATCTTTCAAAGCTAGACGCTGGAAGTGACTTAGTGAATAAATCTGCAATATTTTCACATGACTTAGTATGCAGTACTTTAATTTCGCCCATCTTTTGCAATTCATGAGCACATAAGAACTTGGTGTTGATATGCTTTGTGAGACGACGCTTCACATAACCCATTTGCACTTGTGCAACACAAACTGCATTATCTTTATAGATAATAGTGGGGTTTACGCGGTATTCAATCCACATGACTGCTGGATGTGGTGAATCATCCGCCGAAGCCAAACACATTCTCGTGAGGCCTCGTACCGTGCTATGATTTCCAAATGGTTCATCGAAGTTGATATAAGATTTTGCTTAGACGATTTCCATGGAATTGCAGTTTCACCACATAGGAATACATAGCCTATTTGCGAATTAGCTGTATGCAGATCTGACAGGTAACTGGCATCTGCATAGCTAGTTATAGTTAGATCTTGGTTCTTTCTGTAGAATAAACCAAGATCTTTGCTTCCTTGGAGGTATCGGAAGATATCCTTTATTCCCTGCCAATGCCTTTGGTAGGTTCTGCACTAAACCTTGTTAATAGGTTTATGGCAAATGAAATGTCTGTTCTAGCATAGTTTGCTAAATACATGAGTGCTCCAACTGTGCTCAAGTATCGGAATTCGATCTCAGAACTTCCTCCCCCTTTTCTTTAGGTCTGCATGGGTCCTTGTCTTGTTGTAAGGATCTCCCGACCAAAGGCACTTTCGAAGGGTATGCCATTTAAAAGCTGAACATTTCTAACACCTTCTGAATGTAGGTTGACTGATGCACTAAAATCCCTTCAGGGGTATACTCAAGTTGCAAGCCTGGACAATATTTGGTTTTACCCGAATTTTTTATTTTGAACTCCGACTCCAGGTAAGAGCTTGCTTTCTTAATATCTTCCAGGGTCTCGATGATATTAAGATCATCTTCATACTCTGAGATTATACAAAATCCCTCCTGGGATCATCGTATAAATACAAAAGGACTATTCTCATTGTTCGTGTAGCCTTTCTTGCATAGAAAGTCGCTTCAAGCGACTATACTACATCCTGCCTAATTGCTTAACTTCGTACAGTAACTTTATGAGTTTTATATTGTACAGATTTCTATTTGCTTTATCTTGGTTCGAGACAAAGATACATTTAGGTACCTTCATATAAATGTTCGAATCCAAATTTTCATAAAGGTATGCTATTACCACATCCATCAATTTTATTTCTAACTTCAAGTTTACTGCCATTGAAATTAAATATCTAAAGGGAGTTCCGCCCATGACTAGGGAATAGGTTTCTTCATAATCATCTTCTGGATGTTGAGTGAAATCTTGTGCAACGAGCCTTGCTTCTTTTCATTTCTCTTTCGAACAAATACCCACTTATGCCCTACGGGGTGCACATAGGGAGGCGTGTGGCTTACAGGCCCAAACACATCTATTTTATTCAGAGATAATAATTCAGTTTCTATTGACTTCTTCTAATCTTCTTAATCTGATATTTTCTTACATTCAGCGAGCGATGCAAGCTCTGGATCAAGATCGATGATTGTGACAATTTTCTTTGTAAAGTAAATGTTGACATCGGCTATTATCTTATTCATAGATTCTCCCGTAGTCACAAAGTTTATAGCTATTTATTCAAAGGGCGATTCTTTTAATGTTTCTACTTGCTCACCGCTACTTTCAATTACGGGGGCAAATCTTATTAGTTTTTCAGCTCTGATATGTGCGCACACATCCATGCTGATGTCTCTCTTCATGGAGATGTTTCATCCGGTATGCCTTTCCTGAAGGTTCCATACTTGTGCTAGGTCTCAACTGGCTTCCCTTCTGGTTCTGAGGAACTTCGGTGATCGGCTGTGTCAAGTCCTTCTTATCATTTTCACCAGGCATCCCCAGTTACTTAGGATTTGAAGGACCAGAGTTCTCGTCCTTTCAGATACCTTAGGACGGGATTAGGGATACCTTCTGTAATATTCTAAATAAAAAAGTAACCTCCCGAGGACCAATGCGTAAATAGAAAAAAAGGGGATACATGAAAACGAGGTATTTTGGAGTTTTTAAGGAGGAGTTGGTTTGTACCCGTATAAAAAGATCGTGCAGAAATTGGATGCCAAAAACCCTAGCAGCCAGTGTGTCAGACGCGGTCGCCTATTTTTCTTCTGTCGTCGCTACGTGTGCGCTCGTGGTCGGCGCTGCTGCCGCTGGATGCCGATCATACGTCGCGCGTGCGTCCAACTGCTCCGGCTTTTGCTATTTCGGCCAGGGACGTCGCCATCCGCTGCGTGAGTGCACCTGGCCGCGTGTCCTCGTTTCTCATCTGCTGCTCGTTTCCAATTTTGCTTCTGCTGCGTTCTTGCGAGAGGTAATGGATGCAATAGTAATTATTTGGTTTTGTCTTTTGGTGCATGCATGCGTACGATTGGTAGTAAGGGACAGATAGGTTATTATTAGATAGTATGCATGCATGTGTTTTAATTGACTGGTTAGGGATGCAATGATTAGGGATGTTTTGCCATGAATATTTAATTGCTATGAATATTTAATTGAAGAATTAAAGTAGAAAGAGAAATTAGATAGTGCTAATGTATTAGTTAATTAGAATTGCATGCATGCTGGAACAACACCCGTGTTACCTTTCCAGTTTGGCTGCTAGTGCCAGTCATCAACTAATAGAGCAAGATTGCTTTGTATGCATGCTTTAACAAGTAAAAGTGAGACAATAGTTAACTAGTGCTGCACAAATATGTGACATTGGACTAGTAAGGTAGAGTGATTAACTAATAGTGCTAGTTAGTACTTGATTAATTAATGGATAATATTTAATTGGAGATGCATGCATGCACTACTTTGATTATTTAACTGGATTAGTAAAGAAGAGAGATGAATTAGATAGTGCTAATTAGTAATTAACTAATTTGGCCACACATGCTTTGTATGCTTGCAGCTGGTAGTAGAGCAACTAGCACTAGAAATTATTTAGAAGTGTAACCTTGTTTTGTTTGGGTGCATGCTGTCTTGAACAGTAGATAGAGAGAGATTTAATTAGAGATTTGAATCGAGATTAATTAGATGTAGGAGCGATGTCAATTAACTGTTGTTCTTGTGATGTTGTAGCTTATATTGAAATTTGAGTGTCTATTGTAGGAGAGACGTCGTGCTTGTTGCCATCTTTCAGTCAGATCGTGCGTCGCAACTAGTAAAGGCAAGTGCATGGTAGATAGCGATCAATGATTGATCTCTGTATTTCTTTATCATTCATTACCATTATTGTTGTGCTTTTATTTGTATTTAAAATGCAAGCAATGGAATGGTATGACTATATCTGGTTGACGAACATGAGAAAAATTGGATATGACGAATATGATGAAATTATGCATTTTTGCAATCAAAAGCATCTTTGCATATGAGCAGGTGATCATGATTGATCACAACTCCACGGGAGTGGAGGAGGTCCCCGATCCTTAAGGAGGAGCGGGCTTGAGAGTGAACGTTGTCGCGAGCGTTCACTCATGCTATACCGGTATACCCAAAAGAAATGCATGTGGACATGTAGAATAGAGTTGCATTGAGATATGAAATAAATGTGTGTGAAAACAAAGAGAAGAGAATGACATGAGAATATTAATAGAAGGACATGTGATGATATTTGTCGGTGTTTTAGAACCGATCTTACGTAAAGATTATTTGATTCGGGGGGTCTCCATAATTGATCACTCAGACAGAAAAGACACGGGTATTTTTATACAGGTTCGGACCTTCTCCAAGGAGAATAACAACCCTGCTCCTATGTGTATTGTATTGGGTATCCTGGTTACAATCAGTGGAAAAGACTTGCGCTAATATCGCTACTGATTGCCTCTTAAAAGTTCTCCCTTTTTTCCCTCTCCCCCTTTTTTCTCCTCCCTCTCCTCCACATCTCTGAAAGAAACCTTGATGAGGACATGACCCCTATGGATACAACCATATTTGCTATGTTTACTATTCCAAATATAAGAGCTCGTACGCTTCACTTAAATTATCAGGTGACCTTGTTTTTAGGAGTGTCTTTATATTATATGAACTATATGATGCTACCTAATGATGAAATATATATATGTGCAGCACCATGTCACTTTTGGTTCAAGACAAGTAAGCGATTCAGTGGACTGCTTTGGAATCGGTTCGGCCTCTAGAATCAGCCTGACAACACCAACTTAAAACAGACATAACTTTCACATACGGAGTCCGTTGGAGGTCCACGAGTACTTGATTGAAAGCTTATTTCGTCCTCTTTCCAACGGATCTGGCCTCACCTCCAAATTCCTTCTGGGCTGATCGCAATCATCAAAAGAAGACGTCATATCACTTGTTTGGGCCAATTTGGGCTTTATAATCATACTGAACTTGGCACATCTGCTGGCGGCCCACTTGGGGGTGTGGTTACTATTCATGTGAACAGTAACCCACAAATTTAGTCCCACCCCGCTGGTTCTATTAGATGTACGGCTCCCCCTCCCCTATATAAGGAGGCCGCACCACTCTAGTTTTTCTTGAATTTTGTTTAGTTAAAAGTTAGCCTTGTTGCAACTTTGTGTATTGGCTTGTGTCGACTAGACCAACCATAATACCGCTTCAAAATCCCAACTCAATTCAATATTTCAATTCCTATTTGCAATTTCAGATTACTTTATCTTTTTCTTGCGTGCTTTTTCGGTGTATGCAGGAATCGACCTTCGTGGTCAGGTCATCCGGGTATTCGTGCACGGTTGATAACGACTTGTCAATCAGTTCAGCGATTGCGTGGTTTCGAGCCTTGCGTGTTCGTAGCCAGGAACGTGAGAGTTGAGCGACGACTACCGAACTTATCGTTCTCATCGAAAGATCGGGCCAACAAATCGGACCTTCGGTTTCATCAGGTGGTATCAGAGCTACAAGTTCATCGGTGAGAATTTTTTTCCTACAGTCCACTTAGCCGAAAATAAAAAAAAATAGGTCTAGTTCATCGTCCAAGCCAATTTATGCCTTTGCAATTTGTTCTTTTCAGTTTACTTTATTGAATTGTCGTTGCATCGTCGAGTCTTAGTGCTGGTTTTCTGTCTAGATTGGTATAGTTTAGGGTATCTACAAATCGTCTAGTTCTGTTCCAAAAAAAAAGTTAGCAGATCTATTTTTGCCCTCGCGCGTCTTCGCTCGATCGACGCCGCCGTCTCGCGTGACGCATCTTCGTCACCTCGGTCAAGCAGCGCCCGCAACAGCGGCATGACCCAGCACGTTGCATCCTCCGGTCTGTGTCGCCTCGATTTTGTGCGCCCCTCGGACCAGCGCGAGCATTGAAGTCGTCGCTCTTCTGTTTCTTTGGTCCAAGCACACACGTCGGCGCTCGTCCCCAGGCAAAGGTGACGCCACTCTGGTTTCTCCAACTGGTGCAACTTTTGTTTATTAAATCTCAAAGCCAAGTAAGTTTCTGTTGATTCACGTATCAACACGTGAAGTGCCGATCAGCCCAAGCAGCAACGACCGAGTCCAGGCAAGTCCCAATAGAAAATTTTGGATACTGTAGCAAATAGTTGGTTACCGTGGCTTCCTGAGGTAAAAAAAAGGAAAAAAAAAGGAAAAGAAAGAGAAGAAGAAAAAAAAAGAAAGAGAAAAAAAGAAAAGAAAAAAAAAATCAGAGCTACCTCTTTTCTTTACATTATTTCCTTGTTCAGTTGGGCATAATTTATCCATTGCTCGCTTGCATTGTTGGTTCTTGTACTAGCCCGCCGTTGTTGCTACTAGTCGTTTTTGTGGTTTGCTCTAGCTAGGCTTGGTTTAGACTAGGACCAGCACTTGTGACTAGTACCTTGAACTGCTTTTCAACTTTGCATACTGAATTGAATAATTGCTATTCCTTTGCTACATACTAGCCTTCCGAGCTCCACTCCTACTTACTCGTGAGTGCCGTTAAATCGCAATCGTTGGTCCGATCGCAAGTGAGAGTATCACGAACCACCACCGGTTGTACCACTTCCTTGCTGCATTGGTAAGAACTTGTAAGAACTGGGTATAAGCTTGAGTGTGAGTGACTTGGTTGAGCCTCTAGAACCTAGTAGTTGATAGGGACATATACTTGTGATTTGTTTCCTTATTTTCTACTAACTATGGCAGGTTCACGGAAAGATTGCAAGATATATCCACCTCTTCTTCGAACTATTGGACAGGAGTGCAAGATAGTGAACGAGGAAGATGCACACTTGAGACAAGTTTTTTCACCACGGGAGGTATATGATAGTGATAGTATGTCTCATAAAATTAACTTCACAGTACCCTCGTTTGCTGGGAATTATGATCCTGATGCTTATCTCATATGGGAATTATATGTACAACAATTATTTGCATGCCATGAATTTCCTGATCATCTAAAAGTTAGGGCTGTTACCCGTGAGTTTTATGATTTTGTATCTATTTGGTGGAGTGAATATTGTCGTACTAATCAGAACATACCTAGAATATGGAATGATTTGAAGAGAGCAATGAGACATAGATTTGTACCTTCATATTATTCTCGTGAATTGCTTAATAAATTGCAACACTTAAGACAAGGTAGTAGTTCTGTAGAGGATTATTATCAAGATTTGCAAACTGCTTTGTCACGTTGTGGTTTAGAAGAAACTGAAGATGCAAAGATAACTAGATTTCTAGGAGGATTAAACCATCAAATTCGGAATAAACTTGTTTATAAACCTCCCACTGTCACTCGTTTATTTCGTCTTGCTTGTAAAGTTGAAAAAGAAGTACAGGGACGACAATCCAAGACCGTTCGTGCTCTTTCGTCTACTTCCACTACACCTTCACGTGTACATGAAACAAATAAGCGCACGGTACAAACCTCTACATCAAGATCATCTTCGGTTGCTTCTCCTACTGCTGCATCTACCATGATGGCCGCCCCTACTGCTGTGGGCGTTACTCTGTCTCGTTATCTTGCACCCATGGCTCGCTCATTGTTAATTGAGCTGGAGCAAGAAGAGGAAGGAAAAGCTTTTAACTATTCACCAATTTCAGTATCAACATCATCTGAGGCGATCCTACAAGGTAATACCAAAGGTACTGATTTGAACACTCAACCTAAGAACAATAACCATGATTTCATGCCTAGTATCATTGAGCAAAGGGAAAATCAGATTATAGTAGAAACCACTGCATCACATGAGGTGGATGAATCTAGTGCTGAGAAGGTAGAAATTAATTTCCTAGCTACAGAATTTGATATTATTGAGAATTTGCATGAATCCTGTGATAATTTGATTGATTTGCCAACAGAGTTGAGTGCACTATGTGCTGAAATAATTGAATTGCATGCTGTTTTGAATGAGTCATGTGATGATTTAATCACATACAATGATCATGTGGAATTGGTTAGACATAAAGACGTTTTGACTAGAATTTCTCCTACTGACTCTTTATGTTATATGATGTTGGATCCACCTGTGAAATTGCCACATGCTATGGAGAAAGTTTCTGAAATCGCATGTTCAAAATGCTTGTCTAGTGCCTACACCCCTGGGTATAAGTTAATTTGATTGGAGATTATGGTGTAGACAATGAATTTCTTGTTTATCAAATATGCATAACTTGTGATTACATGGATGAATTGAAGCTTGCTGTTTTGAACAACAATTATTATGTGCAGAATCTTGTTCATTATGAGAGAAAATTAAAATTTAGTATTCATTCAATGCCCATGTGTTTATCTCTTGTTGCACCATCTAGTGTGGACAATCTGCATCAAGATGTTGAAGTATGGAAGAATTTACACATCCTTTCACCTTTGCTAGATGAATTTGCTATTGCTCCATTGAAATCTAATATTATGGATGAACTTTGTTTGATTCCAAAAGTTGTAGATTTGCCCATATGTGCTACCACTGCAAGTTTACAACTACAGAGAGTTGAATTGCATAAATACTTCACTTATATTTGCAAAACTAGTTGCAAAAATTGCTATGTGAGAAATTTTGTTTTGCTCATTAACATATATGATTATTCTTGGGGTAATAATACAATGATCTTTTATGATCACTGCTGTCGTCTAACATTAATTGTGCAACAACGAAGAACCGTTAAAACAGATGACATATACATATACCATGCATACACTTTGGCTTCTTTGTTACCCAATTTTCAGCTTATCAAAAGCCGAGGACGGTTTTGTTTTCAAGAAAGGAAGGATGATGAGGACATGACCCCTATGGATACAACCATATTTGCTATGTTTACTATTCCAAATATAAGAGCTCGTACGCTTCACTTAAATTATCAGGTGACCTTGTTTTTAGGAGTGTCTTTATATTATATGAACTATATGATGCTACCTAATGATAAAATATATATATGTGCAGCACCATGTCACTTTTGGTTCAAGACAAGCAAGCAGTTCGAGCTGGACCTGTTTTGGAATCCAGTTCGGCCTCTAGAATCAGCCTGACAACACCAACTTAAAACAGACATAACTTCCACATACGGAGTCCGTTGGAGATCCACGAGTACTTGATTGAAAGCTTATTTCGTCCTCTTTCCAACGGATCTGGCCTCACCTCCAAATTCTTTCTGGGCTGATCGCAATCATCAAAAGAAGACGTCATATCACTTGTTTGGACCAATTTAGGCTTTGTAATCATACTGAACTTGGCCCATCTGCCGGCGGCCCACTTGGGGGCGTGGTTACTGTTCACATGAACAGTACCCATGAATTTAGTCCCGCCCCGCTGGTTCTATTAGATGTGCGGCTCCCCCTCCCCTATATAAGGAGGTCGCACCACTCTAGTTTTTCTTGAATTTTGTTTAGTTAAAAGTTAGCCTTGTTGCAACTTCGTGTATTGGCTTGTGTCGACTAGACCAACCATAATACCGCTTCAAAATCCCAACTCAATTCAATATTTCAATTTCTATTTGCAATTTCAGATTGCTTTATCTTTTTCTTGCGTGCTTCTTCGGTGTATGCAGGAATCGACCTTAAATGGTCGTCATCCGGTATTCGTACGGTTGATAACGACTTGTCAATCGATTCAGCGATTGCGTGGTTTCGAGCCTTGCGTGTTCGTAGCCAGGATCGTGAGAGTTGAGCGACGACTACCGAACTTATCGTTCTCATCGAAAGATCGGGCCAACAATCAGACCTTCGGGTTCATCAAACCTATTTATAGTACATGGAGAAATAGTCTTTCCAGGTTAGGAGGCGCCCCATTATTCTGTAATAATGAGAGTAATCACCGGAGTAGTAACCTCCCCACGTTGCCTGACGGTTATCAATAAAAAATAATGGTGAGTTAATTGCAGTTATTCCAGAGAATAACTACGTATCTTGACTGCTCAGATCTCACAATTAATAGGGCCTTATGACGCGTGGACCCAGTTATCTTTAGAGAAGTCGTGGCAGGACTGATTGTGGAAGGACCCACGACCAGAGGGTGTTAGAGATATGCTCTAGAGGCAATCATATTGATGATGATATTTCGTTGTATCCATGATTTAATAAATGTTCCTTGAATATTGCCTTTGTGTTGATTAACAAGTATGTGACTTGTTTGTGAAACTCTTTACTTGTATGGTTATTCTAAAGTTATCCCTAGTCGGAGTTCAGGTGAGGACACACGTGAATGATGGATTAGCACATGTATCGGTTGATGACCATGTTTCACAGGTCATAGACATGGAGATGTCAAACCAATAATGTGGACACATGTTTAGAACATGGGGTTGGACCGACCCAACATGAGACATAGCTTTTATACTTATGGTTCTCTCTACACAATGTGTACGCCTTGTCCTTAGACCTGAGATTGTCACATGTACTTGAGATGTGAATCGACCTACTTAGGGGCTATCAAACGCTACTCCATAACTAGGTAGTTATAAAGGTAGCTTTCGGGTTTGTCATGAAGCATGCTGCGAGGCATGGTCAGTCGAGATGGGATTTGCCCCTCTCTACCTGAGAGAGATATCTCTGGGCCCCTCGAGTGATCGGATCCAGAAATGCATGGCCATGCTACTTAAGGTTAAGAGTTAACCTAGTAAGGGATTCCGGATCACAGGATCGAGAAAGAGTGGTCAGCTTGGAGCTCGACCGAATATCGTGAGGCAAAGGGATTGACATGTACATAACGTTGTGATGGTTCGTCCGATATGATCTTTACGTGCGTTTAGGAGTTGGCACGTCTTGCTAGAGGCCGCTACAAACTATTGACCAAGTATGTGTACTTGCGTCATATCTAAACATACGTGAACCTATAGGGTCACACACTTAAGGGGCTGAAGCCTAATTCGGATTAGATCCGAATTAGACTGGGCATTGAGTCATAATGGGCCTCTATTCGTAGAAGCCCATTATAAGGACGTCTATAAAAGGAGGCGGCGCGCTCGGTTAAGGGTTGAGTTTTTCGTGACATCCCCAAACCCTGGCCGCCACCCCTCCCACGCACTAGTTGCTCGCGCGGATCTAGTAGTCCGACGTGCGTCGCTTCCTCCCGTACGTGTGGATACCTTTGAAGGCGCTGCATCTGTGGCGTTGGGACGAGCTGCAAGAAAGGAGCTGTACGTGGGACGCCACGACGAGGACGAGGAAGTAGTACGACTACTCGGCCCCGACGTACTGCATCAACTTAGTACAACTACACTGCCCCGACGCGCTGCATCAACTTCCGCACCTGCGCGTCTAGTGGTAAGACCGTGATCTATAACTGCAGTGATCTTGGTTTACGGGTAGAATTTTTAATTTGCGCTAGTGTAGCCTACCCGTTTCCCTACAGAGGGTAGTCGTATAAAAGCTTATGACTGGATACTAGTCGTAGAAAGACTTACGACCGAAGGTAATCGTAGGAGAACTTACAATTACGTGGTAGTCGTAGAAAGACTTACGACTATGGGGGTGGTCGTAGAAGGACTTACGACCACCTGATTGACCTCTCCCTTACCATTGTAAAGGGTATACTCAATAACTGTGTGACGTCATATTTAACCATAATACACAATTACGAATAAATAGTAAAATAAGGATTATTAGATCCTCGTCAATAATGAAGTTATTGAATACTGTTGATTTACCATTGCTCGTTGTATATTGATGTATTTGCTGAGTCGTGGACTCACCCTTGCTTCTTTGTTGTTTTTAGGTGATCGTTGAGGGCGCCACGATTGAGAGGGACTAGAACATATGGAATAGTTTCATACTTCAGACACATGATTATTTGCCATGAGAACCATTTGACTCATTATCACTGGACTACTGTTAGAACATGTTAGAATTTGAATAAGCTTAGATGAAGGATATGGACTAGTCTATTTTTGTTCCAAGGTTTTGGGTTTACTGGTTTGGTGCTGTTTTGGGCTTATTATCTTGCTTTGTTTCCCCTCGCTTATTTATTCTTGCTTGACATGTCTTTATTCATATTCTATTGTGACCCATGGTTGGGTTTTATTAATGCTTTAGTTGTTGAAATTTTATGGTGTGTTAAAGAGTATTAGTTGAGAGGATAGTTTAGTGGCATTTTGGGCTCAGTGTTGGACTGGGGTGTTACAGTTGGTATCAGAGCGGACTTTAGGTCCGTGGTGAATAGATTAACAACTTAGGTAACCTGAAATTGCTCAAATTTGTTTTGTGGTTAGTAAAACAACTAAAATTTGCTAATGGTAAACTAAATTAAAATTTTGACACACTAGTGCACAATAGGTTAGAGAGTGGGATGAGTATCGCTTTTACACTTTTGTTATGTTGTATACTGATGCATGATTTAATATTGACCTTTGAGCTTATTGTGTGTTGTTGGTTGTGGTTGATAGCTATGCTGAGAGGTAGAGGATGTGGTCGTGGTGGTCGTGGTCGTAGAGGCTGTGGTGGAGGTCAGGGCCGCGGGCATGGTCCCGTGGAGCCACCTCCTGTGGCAGTTGAGTTAGTAGCTGAGGGGAGCGAAACTGCAATGGAGGGGGTTGCCGTTAACCCGCCTCCAGTTGGGGACCAAGATGAGACCCCCGCTTTGCTAAGAGAGTTGGTAGCAGAGATCCGTGCTCTTCGTTAACAGGCGCCGGCAGCCCCTGCTGCTGCGGCATCTGTCGCTGCTCCTGTCGCTCCTCCACCTGCACCTGAGGCACGGATGACGCTTTGAGAGTGGATGGGGTTGGATCCGTTTGATGGGTCGGGCACACCGGTCCAGGCAGCGGACTGGCTGCGCTATATGGAGAGGCAGTTTGGGGCTTTGGAGTTGTCCTCACTTCAGAGGGTCCGTTTTGTAGCCTTTCAGCTAAAAGGGCAAGCGGACATTTGGTGGGACGACGTGTTGTCTTCGAGGACCGCCGCTCAAGGACCAGTCACTTGGGAGGATTTTGTTGATAATTTCAAGGCAAAGTTCTACCCCTACTCCTTCATTGAGAAGATGGAGGTTGCATTGACGACTTTTGTTCAGGGGAAGAGGTCCATTGCTGAGTATGAGGCTGAGTTCAACAACTTGGTCCGCTTTGTCCCTTCGGTGGCGAACGATGATCTTCAGAAGGCCAACAGGTTCCGTCGGGGTCTCAACTCTGAGTACCGGCACGTGTTGGGAGCCACTCCACTACGCGACTTCAGCTCTGTTGTGGAGCAAGCTAGGGGTATGGAGTTGGAGATGCAGCTCACTAAGGGACAACAGGCCTCTAGTGGACTTGTTGCTTCTGGTGGTGACCAGAAGAGGAGCTCTGGTGAGGAGAGTGAGTCTGTTCAGTGACCTGCTTTCAAGAAGTTTAAGGGAGGACCACAATCCTCCAAGTCTAAGCAGTCGAGGCCATTTTCTTCCTCGACGCCTCGTTCTTTTGTAGGTACTCCAGCTCTTCGTCCTGTCTCAGGGAAAGGCATGCTTTGCTTCAAGTGTGGTGATGGACACCGCGCTGGTGAGTGACATTGTGCATCTCTAGACTGCCCTATAGAAGCAACGAAAGAAGCACTTTTTGTAGGGACTTGTATCTTTGTTGATTTGCTTGCATCAGGGACATGTGTAGGAGTGGTAGGAGCAGTAGGGGGTGCACGACTTGAGGAGGGTGTCACGTGTTGTTGTTGACTTGGCCGACCTGCAAAAGATCCTCCAAATTTGCCCTAGAGCGAGATTGTTGACCCTGCACTTCTCTTTCAGCTTTATAAGCAAGATGGAACAAACGGGTGATATAATTGTATTCTTTATAATCAAGTATGTCCTGAATTTCTCGGTTTAAACCTCCCAAAAATCTAGCCATCTCAGCATCTTCAGTTTCATCTAAACCGCAGCGTAATAAACCAGTTTGCAATTCTTGATAATAATCCTCTACATAATTACTACCTTGTCTTAAGCGTTGCAATTTATTAAGCAAATTACGAGAATAATATGAAGGTACAAATCTATATCTCATTGCTCTTTTCAAAATATTCCATGTTCTAGGTACGTCTTGATGAGCACAACCATATTTGCTCCACCAAATAAATGCAAAATCAGAAAACTCACTAGTAGTAGCTCTAACTTTCTTATCTTCAGGAAATTCATGACAAGCAAATTTTTGTTCTACAGTTAATTCCCATGTGAGATAGACATCATGATCATATTTTCCAGCAAAAGGAGGCGTAGTAAATTTAATTTTACCAAATACATCATTATGGTCACGTACCTCATGTTGATTTCTTCCCATATCTTGACGATTGTGACGAAGCCGATGATGGTTGCAATCATTGTGAACATTGAACCCATTGGTTTCTGTATCAACAGTGTAGTTGTTCATTTCTTCTTCTTCCACCTCATCTGCCCAAGAGTGAGCAGCCGGTGGTGTGCGGTGAGCAGGAGGTGGTGCGCGGCGAGTAGGAGGGTTGTCCACCCTTGGCTCATCCTGGGTTGTGTTTTCATCAAGTGGCTAACGTTCGAGGAGCGCAATGCGTGTGTGGAGTGCCGTGAGGCTATCATTGATCTTATCCAAGGCATTACGAACGTTTTCTCCGAGCGAGTGCTCCATGTGCCGCACGAGCTCTCTCGTGCGAGGTATGAAAGATCCTTCACCAGTACGCTCCAAAGAGTGGTCATTGTTGTTTCCACCATATGCAGATCCGTGTGAACCTACCATAGTTAGTAGAAAACAAAGAACAAATCACGGTGTATATGTCCCTATGAACTACTAGGTTCTGGAGTTTTCAACAGTCGCTCACACTCAAGCTTTTACCAAGTTCTTACAAGCTCTTACCAATGCAGCAAGAAAATGGTACAACCGGTGGTTGGTTCGTGATACTCTCACTTGTGAATAGCCCCAACAATTGCGAGGAACGATACCTGCTGAGTTAGTAGGAAGTGGAGTTTGGTAGGCTTCAATATGGTAGTAAGGATAAGCAATAATTAAATCAATTAATGCAAGTTAAAATATTGTTCAAAGTACAAGTCAAACGTTGCTGATCCTAGACTAATCGGAGCTAGCGAATAAAAGCCCTATGAAGCAAAATGTAGGAACATACATGCAAAGATTAATGTCACTTGATGTAAGCAATGCAAAACCTCACAACAAGTGCTAGGAGATACGCTAGCCACCTACTCAAACTTCTGGGAAGGGCACAAGATTGTTCGCACAACGTAGAGCACAAAAGACAACAATATTGGTGCAATGCAAACAACCCTCTAGATTGAGCAGAAACAATAGCTAGTCTCAAATGATGAAAATACAATGTTTTATATAGCTTATATATGCTCTTCTAAAAGGTTTCAATGAGATCTACAACTTTCCAGTTGAAACAAACCCCAAATTCCGATGGGAAGACCGAAAGAATGGCCAAAAACAGAAAACAAAAAACTTACAACGTGAATTCGGGGCAGAAGATGGTCAATTTTGGGGGTCTTGGAAGGTGACAGGCACAAGCCAGTCATTTTTTATGGATGCGCCTCGTCGTTAGCTTTCAAACGAGTCTAAGAAAGTCGAATTCTGACTCCGTATGCAAAAGTTATGCTGTTTTACTGAAGGTGTGTCAGAAACAGACTCGAATTCATTTCAGCCTCAAATTAAAGTAGCTATATCTTTTGATCCCGTGGATCAAACGTGCCCAATTTTTTTTGTGGAGGCTTATGGATGTATCAAGAAGGGCTTCACCAATTTTCACTGGTTTTCACGAAAATTTGATGCACTTTCAAAATTTCAAAAATCATGAGCTCTCTCTTTTGTTTCTTCTATTTTTTCTTTTTTTTCTCTCTATTTTTTTCTAGAGCTTGAAACCCTAATTTTTTCTTCTTTCTTTCTTCTTCAAACCGAAACAAACTTGATTGCTTGCTGCGACAGCGGAAGGAGACAATGGCAGTGCTGATCAGCGAACTGGGTTTGCCGCGGTAGAGGTTGGTGGCGGTGGCAGTGAACTGGAGTTATCGCAGCAGTGGACGGCAGGGAGGATGGTTGGCCGAGGTAGGGACAACATTAGCTTGTGGATGCCGTGGCAGGGGAGACCAACTGGCGGCAGCAAGCTATGTTTGCTATGGTGCGGCAGGGCCGATGGATTGCCGCGGTAGGGGATGGGGTGCCGCAGAAAGGCTTGGTGGTGACGCGGCAGGGAGTCGTCGTGGCATGGGAGGTGGTCGTGGTGGCGCGGTAGGGAGGAAGACTTGCAGCGGTAAGTGGTCGGGGTTGGCGCGGCAGAAGAACAGATTGGAACAAGATGAGACACCATGTGGAAGCCCTCTCCATGTTGTGATGAATATTTAACAGCATTTGAGACTTATTGATGGAGGTTCGATAGTTGTTAAAGTTTGCGAAGTCAAGTTTTGAGTTTCACCTAGGTTGAATGGGATGTTATGATGCGTGTTTTCACTAATGATGGTAAGTGCGCGGTGCTTGTGCCAAAGAAATGATTTCTTCATCTTTGTTGACTACAGGTTAACTTGATGGCTTGGATGATCATCGACGTGGGATCGGGAGCAAGCTTGGAGAGATTGGCGTCCAGAACGATCATAGTGGTCAAGGAGATAATCGAGGATCAAGTCTGGTCATGAAGACATAATCTTTGTGAAGATGGCATGCGACGGGTCCGTGCATCGGCTCAGGGTGACTTGGCAGTGTCTAAGTGTCGGCGAGGCGTTCTGAGGGTGTTCGGAGCTCGAGACACAAGGCGGGGACATGACAAGTCAACGAGGAGCAAAGACCGTCAAGGTAGAGTAGCGTGGTAGCTACAGGTGGCTTATGTTGACTAAAATCAACATAAGGGCATTGATGTAATTGTACCTAGTCAAGAGGGGTATTCTAGGCAAGGGGTAGAATTGGCTGAACTCTAAGTGGATATGAATGAGTGGAGAGAGTTAATCTTAACCCTTGAGGTGATCCAAGGGTTGAGGTTACTCCCATAAGGCTATAAATAGAGGGGTAAAGGTATGCCTCCATCACCAAGTCTTGGGGAAGGATTTAGGGTTTTCCTTATGCTCCTTTGAGCTTTGCCTACCATTACGTGTGGCTTTGTAATCCTTCCTCTTGAATCAATGAAAGTTCCTCTTGAAGCAATGAAAGTTCCAAGTTCTTACATGTTCTGAAATTTATTTTGTTTCTTGCAATTTCTTACTTTTCTTTATTGCAACTTGAGCTTTTCTTCCCCTCCTTATACTTGTTGTAGTTCTATTGGATCTAGGACGTGTAAGAGGTTGAGGAGTTCATAAATAACATGTTACAACCCAACAAGATCCATTAGAATTCATTCTTGCTCAAGTTGTGTTTGCATTAACCGCATTCTTGAGCTGAAATTGTTGTTTTTGATGCAGCTTGAACTATTTGCATGAAAGGTTGAGATATTGGGCATATGTTTACAATTCATTTTGGAATCATAGCCCCAAGATCATTTCCTAGCCATGTTTCAAGTTTCATCAATTTTGGGTGAGTATATCTTGAATTATTGAGGTTTCTTCACAGCTAAGTTTCTGAAATTCCAGATTTGATGCAACGTGATCTTGAAGCATGATAGGTCTCTCTCTTGGGTTTTATTCTGCAATTTCTTTTGGAATCATAACCCTGAGGACCTCATATTGCTATGTTTAAAGTTTCATCAATTTTGGTTGAGTAGATCTTGAGTTCTTAATGTTTCTTAGAGGGCAAGTTTCTGAAATACTAGATTTGCTGAAATTGCTGTTTTGATGCAACGTGGACCTTAAGCAAGAAAGGTCTCTCTCTTGGGTTTTATTCTGTAATTCCTTTTGGAATCATAACCCTTAGGACCTTATCTTGCCATGGTTCAAGTTTCATCAATTTTGGTTGAATAGATCTTGAGTTCTTAAGGTTTCTTAGCGGCTAAGTTTCTGAAATTCCAGATTTGCTGAAATTGCTGTTATGAAATTCTTGTTCTAATTCACTCTGTTCTTAGTGTACTCTTGGTGTTCTTGAACCTAGTGTCTTTCTAATAGCACTAGAGTTCAAGAGAAGAAATACTTGAGTGGGGGAAATTTAATTTGCGCCTATTCACTCCCCCTCTAGTCGCCAAAACCGATCCTTCAATTGGTATCAGAGCTCGGTTTTGCTTTTTCTAGATCTTGACTGATCTTTGAGCTATGGCGATGGATAGGTATTCCACCAAGCCTCCTATCTTCTATGGGGTCGACTATCCCTTTTGGAAGAGTAGGATGGAGTCATATATTCAAGCACAAGGCTATTCTATTTGGAAAAAAGTTAAGAGTCAGTTTGTGATTCTTGCCGATGAAAACATCAATGCTGCAAATACTCCGGATGTTCAGGCAAATGCTAAAGCAAGGAATATCATCATTCAATGGCTTAGCCGAAATGAGTTTGATCGGATTTCTCACTTGTCGTCGGCATACAACATCTGGGTGACACTCGATGCATACCATGAGGGCACCACCCAGATCAAGACCGTCCGACAAGATCAATACAAAAGAGAGTACAACAAATTTGAAATGCTTGCTGGTGAGTCTTTGGATGAGTGTTTTGGTAGATTTCATAAGATTTTGAGCAACCTCCGAGCTGTTGGTCTCACATACCCAGACTCGGATAATGCTCGACAAATGCTTGCTGCTTTAGATCTTAGACTTTGGGAGATGAAAGTGACCACCGTCAAGGACACGACTGATTTGTCAACCTTGAGTGTTGACGCGCTGTACTCACGCCTCAAGACTCATGAGATCGACGTCGTCTCTCGCAAGACGAAGTCACAGTCGATGGCTGTAACATCCCAATTTTAGGCTTGTGTTTCGAATGTAAGAAAATGAGTAGAAATTAAAACTTTTTCTTACATCTTGTATTCCCTGTTTGTATTGGACAGCTTTTGTACAAGAAGTTATGGAAATACAAAGTCACAAGTCTTTTGATCCAAATCTTGATCCTTCAAAAACATTCTTGTTCCATCTTGTGATAATCTCTTGAAAATATTTTTCCTAAATTCTTGGGTTGGTATGTGACCCCTCTGAAAAATTTCATAATTTTTAGAGTTGTTTTGCTACCTCCAACAATTCTCCAAATGTCAGCCCTTCTAAAACCAGAAAAATTAAATTTGGTTTGAGTCGGACTCGGGCTCGGACCCGAGCCCAACTCAACCGACTTGGTTGGACCGCGTCGCCAGGCCGCAACCGAGCTCGATCCCGTGCGCGCGAGTGGTGAGCCGTTGGATTGAATCCGACGCCCACGACCTCCCTTGGACCTCCTGGTCGCAAGGACCTCCTCTCCCTCGGCAAATCTCGGACGTCCAGGACCACCCCAAGCAAATCTGGGACATCCAGGACCTACTTGGCGCTGTGTTTCTTCCTCACGACCTCCCTGAGGTCTGAGCACCATGGTTTTTCGCACCCCTGTGCATGTGTCAGAACCAGGGCAGTTGGGAGCAGTGAGAGGTCACCTTTTTGTCCTTGTCAGCGACTCCTTTTGCTGCCATGCATTCAATGCCTTGCGCTTTAACCTAAAGTCTTCACCGCTCGCCACGGTCACATGCGTGCGTGCCGTTGGCAGGGGCATGGTTCTTGCTCACAGTAGGATGCCCTAGCCCTTGTACAAGCTCCCTGGCTATGTATAGCCTGAGACCTTCCTTCTCCTTTTCTTTCTTCGTTCTTGGCTGTGCTTGAGCTCCCTCAGTTTGAGCTGGTCCTCAAACTCAGGCCCCCAAGAACACCACCCTCTCTCTGTCACCATTGTTTGCTTTGGAGCTCTTTGAAGGCCTCGAGCTCCAGTGGTTCAGCGAAATTCCTAGCTGTCACTTTGTCATCTTGATCACCTTGAGCCTTCTCTAACCTTCTGTGGTTAACCATCGCAGGGGTGGACGAGTTGGGGAGCTGTTCGAGGTCGGGACCACTTCCTTCCTCGCCTCCGGCGAAGTTCCTGGTCACCGGAGCGTCTCCTTCGGCTTCCTCCTCTCCTCCGGCTTCCTCTGGACCTTCCCTACACTTGGGTGAGTACGTTTTAGTCCCTTAGAGCTCCAGGTTTAAGTAGCTTAGCTCGTAACACTCGATTTCACCATTTTCGGATTTTGCCAAAAACCTGTCCTCCGCCTCGCTCCGGCTCGCCGACGTTCAAGGTCGTCGCCGCCGACGAGGTTTCCACCTTTAGCTCCGTGTTGTTATTGCGGTTCCATTCCGGTATTTAGTTAGCGCCGGCGAGGTCCCCATCGCCGGCGGCAAACCGTTGAGCCCGCTCGGGATTTTGCCGGTTCAAAACTCCCGTTTTCGTCATTTTGTTAGGACATCATTAATGCCCAATTATTACTAATCATTGGGTGCATTAATCGTGTCTCACCGTGCTGTGTGTCGCCTTGTGGGTCTTAGGCCTAGAATTAAAGTCCAGAGGTCCCGCGCCTTTAAAAGCACCTTGGACCTCCTCGGGTTCATCGTGGTCGTCCACGACCTCCCCCTCGTTTTATCTCGGCCGTTTAGACCACCCTCGATTAGATCTGTACTGTGGTTGGGTTTCCGCGTAAATCCTAAGTCCTAGGACCTCCCCTTGAGTCGATCCTAACCGTCTAGGACCACCTTGGTTAAATCCTAGCCGCTAGGACCACTCCTGCGCAAAAGGACCTCCTCTGGGTCATTTTGCAAAAACCACCCTCTCGGACCTCCACCGAGGTCCTCTTTGCAAAAAGACCTCCCCTCGGTCATTTTGTAAAGACCACCCTCGGGGTCCTCTTTGTTAAAAGCCACCCCTGGTCTTTTACAAAGAAAACCCCCGCTCAGGACCTCTTAGGCTCAATCCTAGCCGTTCATGACCTCCCCGGTTTAGATCTGAGCGTTAGATCTCATTTTGTAAAATCCTTAGTCTCTGGACCTCCCTCCTCGTCGATCTGGACCGATCAGGACCTCCCTAGGTCTAATCCGAGCCGTCCAGATCTCCTCCGATTAAAACCCTATCGCTTAGGACCTCCCCGAGTAGATCTTGGCCATCCAAGACCTCCTCGTGTCAATCCCAGCCGATCAAGACCTCCCTCTGGAGATCTTGACCGTCTAGGACCTCCTCCTTTAGATCCGTAGCGTTAGGACCTCCACCTCTGGTCTAAACCGTTAGATTTAGATCTAACGGGCTAGACCTCCTTCCTCAGACTTAAAGCCTTAGGACCTCCCTCGTTCAATCTTGATCTCCCAGGACCTCTCTCACTTGATCGTGTCCGTTAAAGACCTCCCTCTGGAGATCTAGACCGTTGAAGACCTCCTCCGTGAGATCTTAGCCGTCCAGACCTCCCTCCGTAGGTTTACCCTTAGGACCTCCCTAGTGCTCGGGACCGCGGATCTTGATCCGCGGTCACGACCTGCTTGGCGCTAGGACCTCCTTTGCGTCTGCTGTGCATGCACCGGTCGTGGCCGTTGGATCAGATCTCAACGGTCCGACCTCCCAGTCTTGGGAGGAGGTCTTCCGTCTTGCTGTGCCGAGTGCGTGGCCTGCGATGCAAGATCAACGGCCCACGACCTCTCCTTTGTCTTCGGTTCATTTGGACCTCCGAGAGCTCAAATTTTCTAAGTCTTTGATGTTTCAATTTCAAAAGTGCATAACTTTATCATTTTAATTTCTTTTGAATGATTCCATTGCTATAGCTTTGTTATAGTATGAACTTTAATCGAGAATGAATTTAGGTATCTTGTTATATAGTAGAAAATGACTTTAACTACATGATCTTGTTAATATGAAATGGTTGTTTAGAAATTCTTTGAAAATGTGTAAATTGCATAACTTCTTCTCTGTAAATCCTTACTGAGCAACTCAACTTGGTAAAAATTGGTCTGTAGACATGCTTTAATATAAACTAAGCCTTGTCTTTATTCATGTTCCTGAAAAATGATATATGCTACTTTTAGAACTTAGAAAAATCATAACTAATTCATTATAACTCCAATTTGTGCAAACTCGGTTTTGCTGTTGTTAGGATAACCATATCTACCCACCATAAAAATTTCAAGTTCCAGATCATTCTAGAAATTTTTGCCATGAACAGTAACCGAAATTAATTTAATTATGGTTTTTCAGGCTGAGAGAACTTAGTATAGCCATAACTTTTTTATGCTAAGTCCAAATGAAGTGATTCTTGTTTCTAAAATTGTCTAAAATCAACCTCTAGCTGCTGTAAAAATTTCATTGGATTTGAATGTTCTTTGCTGTTGAGTTCCTTTTGGTGTTCTTCGTTCTTATCGGTTTTTATCGCCTTTTCGCGTTAGGTTCCGAAGAATTTATTGAACCTGAGCACTCCCCTCTGCAGCAAGAACAAATCCAGCAAGGCAAGCAGTTTGATCATGTTAATCCCAGTATTTTAAGTATTTATGTTGTTTACAAATTATACGTAATTGCATTGCTATTTTGTGTTAACTATTGTCGCTAGTTGACCTAGTAGATGCATTTCCTTAGGCAAATGAATTGATCTCTACTACCATGAGCCTAGGATTACTTGCTGTGATTTAGAGTTCGTGGATGAGCTCTTGTCACTTAGTAGTTTGCGAAGTAATTGCTTAGCCATGCTTAGTTTCGGTAGAAATGGGCGGTTATCGACTTGTCGATAACCTTGATCACATAAAACTTATTATGATTATGATTTTAGCCTTGTGCCACGTCTTCTTATGAAAACTAAAACTGAAAACAAAATGATTTAGACTTGGGCACAATGGTAAGATGGTGTGATTTTGAGTGTGACTGGAATGGTGCCCGGGTCAACAAGGACCGAACATCTTGTTACACTAAACCAAGCATTTGTGCGTGCTAACCACACTAGAGGGTATGGGACCTCTCTTGACTTAGTACTTTGGCGTGTATTGGCTTCGGGCCGCAGGGAGTCGCAGGAGGGATGGTGTTGGGAGCATTGTAGTGTCCGAAAGATTTCACCCGTGATGGGATTTGTTGTCTTTCGGCTTGCAATGTAAGCGTATGGGTTTCTATCCATACGAGCGGCTCGTAGTCAATGCACAATATTGGAAAGCGTCTCGTAGGACTTAGCCGTGCCGGCATACCTTCGGCAGTGTGCTTTGTGGCTTAAAGGCGGTCTGAAGTGTGGGTACATTGGTACACCCCTGCAGGGTTAAAACTATTCGAATAGCCTCGTCCTAGGTTATGGACACGCTTGGCAAGGTCTTTCAAGAGTTAGAATACAACCTTTTTAATTAAAACTTGATGGGTGGTGCGAATCTGGGATTCGTGCTACATTGTGGTGACTATTGGGATAGTCACTTCCAGGTGGTTACTTGTATTTATCATTATTTCGCTGTTATTTCAATTAATAAAAACTGTTTGCAAACTTGCTTTTAAATGTATTACATTATGGCAAATAAAGTTGGCGTTATGCAAAATGAGCCATATAACCTCCACCTAAATGAGCTTGCATGTAGTTTATGAATAGGTCTGCTATTCCACACGTCAGTCTTGCGAGTACCTTTGTGTACTCAGTTATCTTGCTTAAATGTAATTGTTGCAGAGGAAGAAGGTGAGCTTGAGGGGCCTCACTTCTGTGAGTTGTGCTGTGGTAGCTTGCGAGGCGTCTAGCTGGGCGGCCCGGTCAGTTGCCCTGTGGTGGTGTGGCTAACGGGTCGACTTTTGTTCTAGCCATCTTATGGCACCTTTTGGTTCCGCTGTTATTCTTGTTTATTGTTCTATTTGGCCGGTCGGCTCTCTTTTGTAATAACCTTACTTTATGTATGTCCTTTACTAGACTTGTTATTGTAAGTTGTATGGAAATGATGTGTAATTTTGTGATGATGTGCATATGCTGCAATTCTGGGAAGCATATGTCCATTGAGGCTTAGAATGTTTAATTAGTAATGCTAGAACCATTTGGGGGTTAAGTGTTACTAGTTAAATATTCCGGGTCCTCACAATGGCTTTGGTCACCGATCCCACAACTACTTCTGGACCATCTTCTGAAAGTGCTTCTTGTTTTTCTTTGGCTGCTTTGTGCGAGATGAGTGATGATCACTTTGATCAGTTTCCAGAAAACGACTTAGCCCTCTTAGCCAGAAAATTCTCACATGCATACAAGAGGGTTAGAGAGAGAGAGAGGAAGAAAGGGGGTCCGGTGATCTGCTATGAGTGTGGTGGCCCCAACCACATTCAGGCAAATTGCCCCAAGTTGGAGAAGGGCAAGAACGACTTCGGCAGCGCGAGCAAGAACGACTACACCAACAAGAACCGCAACAAGAAGACTCCAGCTCATGATCAAGGCAAGGAGAAAAAGTACCACAACTTCAACAAAGTAAAGAAACTCTTCCGTCACGTCCTTACCGCCTTCGACAACTTCGACTTCAGCGACATGGAGGGCTGGAGCGACAATGATGGCGAGGATGATCCGCAAAAGAACACCAAGGACGGCCACGACTTCACCGGGATGTGCTTCATGGCTGACACGAATGGCATCAACGGTGATGATCTCTACACGACTCCGATGAGGTAGGCCCCTCCTACGACCAGCTTAATGATGTGTTTCTTAAGCTAGGAAGGTTCTATGCTAGGTCTAGGGCTAAGTGTGGTGATTTGGAGAAGGAGGTAGAGAGTTTGTCACGAGAGCTTGCTTCACTTAGATCTGTTTCATCCCGTGATGATGTTGATTGTGATGTATATTCTTCTTTGCTTGGAGATATGGAGAAATTAAGGACCTCTCATGATAGTGTGATTTCTGAGTTGGATTTGCTTAAGGTGGAGAATGTTAGTCTGTTAGCTAAATTGGAGATAGCTAGAGATACTCCTTGTCATTCTTGTTCTGCTATTATTGATACTATTACTATTGAGACTACTGGTTACACCTCATGTGAGGTTAAGGACAATGCTATTAGGGAACTGTATACATTCCTCATTGGTCTGCCTAAAACGTGTGATAGCTGTACCAACTTGAAAAATAATTTGAAGAATGCATACCAGAAAATTGCTATGATGTATGATGCCTTGATTGAACCTGTTACTTCTTGTGCTAATTGTCCTAAGTTGACTGCTGAACTTGAATCTGTATCTAAGCAACTTCAGGACATGTGTGATCATAATAAGAAAATGGCTCAATATGCTTCTAAGGTTCCTGTTGGCTCACTATGCAACAATTGTGAAAAACTAAAATTTGAATTGATCGCTTTGGATGAAAAATATGTGAAATTAACTAAGGATCTACTAGAGAAGCCACGACCTGTTTGTATGTTCTGTGCTGAATTGAAGGAGGAAATTTATGAAATGCATGAGACCTTTAGGAAAAGATTTGAGACTTAGATAGCTAGGGTTAGGACTACCCCGTGTGTGTCTTGCGAAGCCCTCAATCTTGAGGCGACCATGCATAGGGAGAGATATGCACGTGATATTCGATCTTCTCCTTCTAGCTCTTCATCTTCTTCTTCCCCCATGTTCTTCCTATGCTTCCCTCTTTCAGGGGTGTGAGTACCTCATGAGCACTCTTGAAAAATTTGTCAGAGGTAAGAAAAAGCTTAACCTTATCCTGGACAAATCCAAGATTTGCAAGTTCAATCAAGGTCTAGGATATGATTTCCTGAAGGATGTGAGGAAACATCCACCTGCAGTTGTTAGAGTTGTAAAGAAAGGCATGATCGAGGTTTGCACCCTAGTCTAGGAAGACTGTGTTTGAGTCTAAATGTTTTGCCTTGGGGATTTCTGATAGTAAGTATGCACCTCTTGCTTCAACCTCTCAGAAGGTGAAGTATCATTGCACCTTCTGTTAGAAAGATGGACATCTATTTGAGTTCTGCTTTAGGCGTGCCAAGGTCGTGCAACGTGACAATGTTCGTACTCCTAGGGGTATTCAGGGTCAGCCCTAGACTCGGAGTGCTCCTAAGACTAACACGAGGTCTAGGGTTGTGGTTGGCTCTTATGACTCTTTTGGATTTAGGCAGCATCGAGGACTCTGTTTTTAGGGTTCTTCTGGTTTTGGTCCTCAAGTTGCTCCTAGTCAGGGTTTCCGTCGTCCCGAGGATAGACCTCGTTTTCCCAGTCGAGGTAGCTATCCACGGCGTGATGAGTATACTGCTTTTGCTCCTGACTGACCCGTCAAGCGTTGGAGGAGCAGTCAAACTAGGCATAGGTTCGATTTCTAGTTCTATATTTTTTAGTTTTGTTAGAGGTGAGTTGTATAGTGACGCTAGAGGTCAGTCTTTTGTTTCTTTGACTGGTTTTTCTGCTCGTCGTGTGACTCAGTACTGGGTTCCTAGATCTGCTCTTATTTACCCTAGTATCGAGCCACCAATGTTTACTTCCCACTGTCTCAGGTTCACCGGACTGGGAAGGGAGATGTTTGGCTTGTAGATTTCCGGTATCATTTTGTAACAACCCCAAAACTAGGGTTTGTATTTCGAATGTATAAAAGTATTAAAATTTAAAAACTTTTGTTGTATATCTTGGTCATGCTCTTGGTTTCCCAAAACTTGTGTGCAATTTTAAACTTTTGATGTTTGTATTAAAGTTTGTGTTGAAATTTCAAAACTTTTAAACTTAAATTCCATTTCTATTTGAATTCCAGAAAAATGTGTGCATGAAAGTTCCTGAAAATAATTTATTAAAATACTAGATTATTTATACCAAATTGTAATTATTTTTACCAAATTTTTAGAAGTGTTTCTGACTTCACTAAAAATTCAAATGAAATCCCAAATGCAGATTTGAAAGTAATTTAATTCTAACAAATTTTAGTATATAAAATGTTTGAAATTATTTTTCCTAAGTCCTATTTGAACCCTAGAGTGCCCACAAAAAATTTTCCGAATTTTTAGAATTTTATTTCTAGTTCAAACTGCTAGGTCAAACTCAATTTCTTTCGGTCAAACTTAAAACCTAATCCTAAATTCTCGTATTGTTCCTCCGACCCGAGTCCGACCGGACCCGAGTCCGACCGGACCCGAGCCAAACCTGGGGTCTGACCGCACGAGCTTCGCCCGAGCCGCTCTCCCTTTCTCGCTGACGACCCGGTCCCACCGGTAGGATCCTCCCTCCATGCGGCGCGCGTCGTCGCACCACCTCGCCGCCACATCGCCGCCCGACTCGGCGCCGCATGCTTGCCACGCCACGCCGGTCACCTTGCCGTCCATGCCGTCTTTACCTCGGTGCATCCGCCCTCTCCTTCAAAGCCACCGAGAGCCCCCACCTACCCTGGCTTTTTCTCCACTCCTCTGTCCATTTTTCTTCACCAAGCACCTGGAGCCCGTGAGCAGCGCCGCGGCACCTCCAAGCTCCCCGGCTACTCCGGCGATCTCCGGCCGCCGCCCACCGCGTCACGGCGCGCCCCTCGCCTAGAGAAGCAAAACCCCTCCAACAATTCGGAGGAACCGCCGGTGAGGAGCTGCGCGCACGGCTTCTTCCCCGACTCCGGCGGCCACCGCCATTCCTAGTGCCACTTCTTCTCCGGCGACTTCCTCTCCGATTCCTTCCTCTGTGAGCATCGCCTAGACTCCTTCTTCCTTCCCCGATCACTCACCCGCTCTCTCGTGCTCCACAGGAACCCCTCCACGGTGGATCACCCGCGCCGCCGCAGGCTCTCATCGCTGGGCCACTCCGGTGCCTCGCCGTCATCACCGAGCACACCGGTGAGTTCCCTGAGTCCCACTTATGCTCATGCGCACGCTATTTTCCGCCCCCTCCCTCTTCGGCGCCGTCGCCCTTGTCACCTCCACGGCCGGGCGCCGCGTCCTGTCGCCGCGCCGCCACAGTGCCTCTCCGGCCACCCCGCGACCACCCATGGCTTCCTTAACACCCCGGCAACCCATTTTGGCCATCGCCATGGTCTCCCCGCCGCTCCAACCGCCGGCGACGATCTCAGCCCCAATTCGGCTAGAACCTCCTCTGTTCCTCTCTCGGTTCTGTGTTTGTTAGGTCTCTGTGTGTATTGTTGTCTCTGACAGTAGGGGCCACCTAGTGGATTAACTAATCTTGTTTGGTTTCTAGAATGATTAGTGAGGAAGTTTAGCTAGCAATGGCTCAGTTTAGGGAAAATTGGTTTTGTAGATTGTGTGAACTTTGGAGAGGAATCCTTTGAAATGTCAATGAAAACCACTGCAAATCAATCCCTCTATTACAAACCAATTTAGTGGCTGTAATCTAAGTTACTCAAATGGGTTAACAGGTTTAAGGTTAGAGTTTGTAGGAAGTTTAGTTAGTAGCAGCATTTCAGTTCAGTAAACATGCTCCTTTGTAAGCTTTTGGTCAGATGGCAAAATCTGAGAAGGTTAGATGTCATCAGTGGTCTAGTGTCATTGCTAATGCAAGTTCTTATAGCCCTTTCTTCTGATTGTTGGATCACTCGAACTTGTTTAATAGATGAGTCTTTGAACTAGTTAGTTAGCAAACACTTCATCTCAAAATCTTCTTTTTTTTTCTGTTGAATGATCAGAGGAGAAGGATTGGTAAATAGGGATCAATTTGGCTAGTAGCTTTGTAGTTTTGAGTGTGGTTGTACAGTAGTTTGTAGATAGTAAAAATAGGCATTAGGTTAATGACTCTACTAAAATTTAGTAGAAAAGGTTTTGAGCTTTAACACACTTAAGCTAGCGAGAGGAGGGAATCATTATGTCAAGAAACCCACTTGATAGCCCCATCTTTTGTTTCTTTTCTGTGAGCTAATGTAATGAATGTCATTCTAATGAACTATCAAGATGAAGTATGAGTATTGTAGGTCTAAACAAACTTATAGCAGTAATAGTTGCATAGAATAGTTAGTTAATTAAAATATGGTATTATGCGGTAGCTAATAGATGTGCACACAATCACCATCAAAGTCTACCGAAAGAGGAAAATATATAAGATGTTTGATTTTGACTGTATGATTATCGTGGAAAATAAGTAAGTTTGAATAGAACAATTAGAAGAAATCCTAACTAATTTAAATAAACTCCGAATCAACTAATTTTTGTTCCTAAATTCATAATCTATGTTCTGTGTTTTAATTTTTGGGTTCTTTTGGAATCTTGGTGTTTATTCGTTGTTTTTCGCTTTGGTAGTTTTTATCGTTAGATGACGTTGATATCGAGAGTGATCCTCTGCAACAAGTCCAATATCTCAAACAAGGCAAAGGCAAGCAGTTTGATCATATCCACTCAATCCCATTACTTTTAAAACCTAATACTTTGTTTTACTCGTACGTATGCATGCTTTTGTGTCAATGATTAATTTTGTCGATTAGAGGTAGTTAATCCCATTGCATTGTTGCCCTGAAAATTGTTCACCCCTGCCACTACCTTAGGAATATTATTCTCACTGGTGAATTAGAGCCCGGTGAATGATTTAGGGTCTATTATTTGTCTTTACGATTTAATGCTTAGTAATGCTTAAATACCGATAGAATTGGGCGGTTATCGACTTAGTCGATAACCTTGATCACACAAACTTATTATAACTTTATATTTCAGCCTCTGTGCTATGATTACTTGTGAAAACTAAAAACTGAAAACAAAATGATTTGGACTTGGGCACAATGGTAAGATGGTGTGCTTTTGGGTGTGACTGGAATGGTGCCCAGGTCAATTAAGGACCGAACATCTTGTGAGTGTGTGTTATCCAGGTATTTTTGCGTGCTAACCATACTAGAGTATATGGGACCTCTCTTGACTTAGTACTTTGGCGTGTATTAGCTCCGAGTCGCAGGAGGTCGCAGGAGGGATGGTGTTGGGAGCATGGTAGTTGTCCGAAAAGCTTTACCCTTTGTGGGTAGTTGTCTTTTCGGCTTTACCATGTAAGCGTATGGATTTCTATCCATACGAGCGGCTCGTAGTTAATACACAATATTGGAAAACGTCTTGTTAGACTAAGCCGTGCCTGCATACCAAAGGAAGTGTGCTAACCATGGCTGGTGGAAAGGCGGTCTAAAGTGTGGGTACATTGGTACACCCCTGCAGGGTTAAAACTATTCGAATAGCCTCGTCCTAGGTTATGGACACGCTTGGGTAAGCTTTTCAAGAGTTAGACTACAACCTTTTAATTAAAACTTGATGAGTTGGTATGAATGGATATTCATACTATTGTTGTGGTGACTAATGGGTTAGTCACTTCTAGGTTGTCTATACTGTTGTTATTATTACTGTATCGCTGTTATTTATGCAAATAAAATTTGAATTGTTAAAACTGCCTTCAAACTATTACATTATTGCAAAAGAAAACTGGCTTTATGCTAAAAGCAAGTCCAGAGCCCCCCTCCACTTAAATAAAGCTTGCATGTAGTTAAATTATAGTTCTGTTACCCTTACACGTCAGTCTTGCGTGTACAAAAATAATTTTTGTACTCAGATGCTTTGCTTAATGTTTTTGTTGCAGAGGAAGAAGGTGAGCCCCAAGGGCTTCCCTTTTGTGAAATGTGCTGCGGGTTTGACGACTAGCTTGGTGGCCCGGTTGGTTGCCTTGTGGGTAAAGACACACTAATTGGCTCTTTTATTTATCGCCATCTTATGGCACTTTCGCTTCCGCTGTTTAATTGTTATTTAGTTGTTATTTGGCCGGTTGGCCCTTGTTGTAATAAATCTATATTTATGTCTTTTATTAGACTTGTTGTATGGATTTGATGCATGATTTTGTAACAGGGTGTGTATACTGCATTTCTGGGAAGTATACATATCCTGAGGCTTGGTTTATTTGAATTGTGATGCTAGGGTCAATGGAAGGCTAAGCGTTACAAGTCGAATAAACTGGGGTCCTCACAAAGTTGGTATCAGAGCTGTACTGACCGTAGAAACCCCTAGCTTGGTCGTCATTAGGATATTTTGAAAAACTTATTTTCAAAATGTCAAATGGGTTATGAAAACTTAAGTAAGATCTCAGAGTTTACTCCTTATCTATCTTAGCTTGCTCATCTTGCCTTATTCTTGTTGAGTTTTCGAAAAAGTTGTTCCCCTCTCTTCTCCTTTCAAAGTTAGTTGGGTATCGGTTAAATTCGGTTTGGGGGAATAATGAGAGTTGAAAATATGAAGTGTTAGTTGTTAGTTAGTGAAGATTTGAAGCACTCGGAGTTGAAGCACTCATCTCGGAGCTCGGATGCAAAATCTGGACAGAAAGCACAAGTTTTGGACTGCGAGCACTTAGTTCGTCGTTAGGGTTAAAAATGAGATGATAAATCAACTAAAACTCATGGGATTAAAAGGGTAAGATGTGATATTAGATGGCTAGTGCCTAATGCACCCTTATATGGTTTTTGCCATGCCTTTTAGATGCGTTAGAACTTGAGTTGTGTTCTAAAATGTTATCATCCTAAACGATTGCTCATTCATTCGATACGAGTTAGTCGTACCGGGAAGCAAATCTTTTGTTTTGTGGTTTTGCGCTGGTCTTATGCTTTCATACAAACATTTGGAGTTCATTTCTTGCTTGTTATGTGTTTGCAATCGGGTTAGGGTAATGTCTGTTTCCCCTAGACGATGCCTTATTGCGATATTAGGATTAAATTAGGGTTTATTCGTAGAATATATATTCGCCCTAATGATATTACTTAGGATATAGACGTTAGATTTTGTAATCACTTGCTCTCTTTGTTCCAAATAGTTGCGCATCGCCTACCGGCGGCATGCATCGCAATTATGTCGGAAAACTATCGGTGCTTCAATTGATATCGTTTTTAGTGATTTTGAGATGATTAGTACATGCTAGAATTAAATTGCATACTCATTGACATTCCCTCACCTTATGTCCATTCTTTCCTTAACTTATCTTTCATGTACCGAAATATTTAAGGGGGGTAGAAGGTACCTCAAAATACTTGTTAGGCATCTTGATTCCTATACTTTGATCATGCATGTAGTTTCTAAATTAAGTCAAGCATGTCATGATTACTCAAGTTGCATAGAACAAGAAGCATGTAAGCATGCATGTAAGCATTTGCACTTTCATTAACCAAAATTTAAAATTGCCTTAGGATTAATTTGCACACATGCATCCCCTCGTGCATTCATCCTGTGCATTTCCTGTCCCAGCCAAGCAAATAGGACTAGAGAAGTGAGGCTAAGCGAGACCACCTTAAAACCTTGCTTGCCTTCTCTTTTCTGCACTGAACCCTGGTATTGATACTAGGTTACCATCTAACCAGTCTTACTGTTCTATTGGTCGATGCCTCTTTCGGTCAACTGAGTGGAGCCAAGTCTTTCGTACTACCAGAAGACGACGTGAAGCGTGAGGTCAAATTATCTTCGAATCAAGAAAGGAAAGGTTAAACAAAGCAATGGAAAGGAAAATGTGGCAGCAACGTCAGGATACTGCGTCATGATCTTCCAGCACTATCTCTGAAGGAAATCAAGACAACAGATGGTGCATTTCGTTTAGAGTTGAAAAGAACCACTTAGAAAACACTTATCAGAAAGACATTAGGAATCCTTCAACAAGGCTTCCCACTTTAGAACCTAAAACTTCTGAAGAACCCATCTGGTTTCAGATTTGAGTTCGGTTTGCGCCGGAATCCGAAAAGTGACCCCGTGACCAAACCCACCTAGGTTGCCACAGTCTTTCGTTCCGACTTCCGAACTACCGGAATCTCGGGACGAGATTCTGTTTAAGGGGGTAGATTTGTAACAACCCCAAAACTAGGGTTTGTATTTCGAATGTATAAAAGTATTAAAATTTAAAAACTTTTGTTGTATCTCGTGGTCATGCTCTTGGTTTCCCAAAACTTGTGTGCAATTTTAAACTTTTGATGTTTGTATTAAAGTTTGTGTTGAAATTTCAAAACTTTTAAACTTAAATTCCATTTCTATTTGAATTCTAGAAAAATGTGTGAATGAAAGTTCCTAAAAATAATTTATTAAAATACTAGATTATTTATACCAAATTGTAATTATTTTTACCAAATTTTTAGAAGTGTTTCTGACTTCACTAAAATTCAAATGAAATCCCAAATGCAGATTTGAAAGTAATTTAATTCTAACAAATTTTAGTATATAAAATGTTTGAAATTATTTTTCCTAAGTCCTATTTGAACCCTAGAGTGCCCACAAAAAAATTTCAGAATTTTTAGAATTTTATTTCTAGTTCAAACTGCTAGGTCAAACTCAATTTCTTTCGGTCAAACTTAAAACCTAATCCTAAATTCTCGTACTGTTCCTCCGACCCGAGTCCGACCGGACCCGAGCCCGTGCCAGCTTCGCCCGAGCCACTCTCCCTCTCTCGCTGACGACCCGGTCCCACCGGCAGGACCCTCCCTCCACGCGGCGCGTGCGTCCGCGCCAGCTCGCCCGCTCACCGCTCGCCCAGCTCCGATGCCCGCATGCTTGCCACGCCACGCCGGTCACCGTGCCGCCCATGCCGTCTTCACCTCGGTGCATCCGCCCTCTCCTTCAAAGCCACCGAGAGCCCCCACCTACCCTGGCTTTTTCTCCACTCCTCTGTCCATTTTTCTTCACCAAGCACCTGGAGCCCGTGAGCAGCGCCGCGGCACCTCCAAGCTCCCCGGCTACTCCGGCGATCTCCGGCCGCCGCCCACCGCGTCACGGCGCGCCCCTCGCCTAGAGAAGCAAAACCCCTCCAACAATTCGGAGGAAGCGCCGCTGAGGAGCTGCGCGCACGGCTTCTTCCCTGACTCCGGCCGCCACCATCATTCCTAGTGCCACTCATTCTCCGGTGACTTCCTCTCCGATTCCTTCCTCTGTGAGCATCGCCTAGACTCCTTCTTCCTTGCCCGATCACTCACCGCTCTCTCGTGCTCCACAGGAACCCCTCCACGGTGGATCACCCGCGCTGCAGCAGGCTCTCGTCGCCGGGCCACTCCGGTGCCTCACCGTCATCACCGAGCACACCAGTGAGTTCCCTGAGTCCCACTTATGCTCATGCGCGCGCTATTTTCCGCCCCCTCCCTCTCCGGCGCCGTCGCCCTTGTCACCTCCACGGCCGGGCGCCGCGTCCTGTCGCCGCGCCGCCACAGTGCCTCTCTGGCCACCCCGCGACCACCCATGGCTTCCTTAACACCCCGGCAACCCATTTTGGCCATCGCCATGGTCTCCCCGCCGTTCCAACCGCCGGCGACGATCTCAGCCCCAATTCGGCCAGAACCTCCTCTGTTCCTCTCTCGGTTCTGTGTTTGTTAGGTCTCTGTGTGTATTGTTGTCTCTGACAATAGGGGCCACCTAGTGGATTAACTAATCTTGTTTGGTTTCTAGAATGATTAGTGAGGAAGTTTAGCTAGCAATGGCTCAGTTTAGGGAAAATTGGTTTTGTAGATTGTGTGAACTCTGGAGAGGAATCCTTTGAAATGTCAATGAAAACCACTGCAAATCAATCCCTCTATTACAAACCAATTTAGTGGCTGTAATCTAAGTTACTCAAATGGGTTAACAGGTTTAAGGTTAGAGTTTGTAGGAAGTTTAGTTAGTAGCAGCATTTCAGTTCAGTAAACATGCTCCTTTGTAAGCTTTTGGTCAGATGGCAAAATCTGAGAAGGTTAGATGTCATCAGTGGTCTAGTGTCATTGCTAATGCAAGTTCTTATAGCCCTTTCTTCTGATTGTTGGATCACTCGAACTTGTTTAATAGATGAGTCTTTGAACTAGTTAGTTAGCAAACACTTCATCTCAAAATCTTCTTTTTTTCTGTTGAATGATCAGAGGAGAAGGATTGGTAAATAGGGATCAATTTGGCTAGTAGCTTTGTGGTTTTGAGTGTGGTTGTACAGTAGTTTGTAGATAGTAAAAATAGGCATTAGGTTAATGACTCTACTAAAATTTAGTAGAAAAGGTTTTGAGCTTTAACACACTAAAGCTAGCAGTAGGAGGGAATCTGTTATGTCAGTAAACCCACTCGATAGCCCCATCTTTTGTTTCTTTTCTGTGAGCTAATTTAATGAATGTCATTCTAATGAACTATCAAGATGAAGTATGAGTATTGTAGGTCTAAACAAACTTATAGCAGTAATAGTTGCATAGAATAGTTAGTTAATTAAAATATGGTATTATGCGGTAGCTAATAGATGTGCACACAATCACCATCAAAGTCTACCGAAAGAGGAAAATATATAAGAGGTTTGATTTTGACTGTGTGATTATCGTGGAAAATAAGTAAGTTTGAATAGAACAATCAGAAGAAATCCTAACTAATTTAAATAAACTCCGAGTCAACTAATTTTTGTTCCTAAATTCATAATGTATGTTATGTGTTTTAATTTTTGGAATCTTGGTGTTTATTCGCTGTTTTTTGCTTTGGCAGTTTTTATCGTTAGATGACGTTGATATCGAGAGTGATCCTCTGTAACAAGTCGAATATCTCAAACAAGGCAAAGGCAAGCAGTTTGATCATATCCACTCAATCCCATTACTTTTAAAACCTAATACTTTGTTTTACTCATACGTATGCATGCTTTTGTGTCAATGATTAATTTTGTCGATTAGAGGTAGTTAATCCCATTGCATTGTTGTCCTGAAAATTGTTCACCCCTGCCACTACCTTAGGAATATTATTCTCACTGGTGAATTAGAGTCCGGTGAATGATTTAGGGTCTTTTATTTGTCTTTACGATTTAATGCTTAGCAATGCTTAGATACAGGTAGAATTGGGCGGTTATCGACTTAGTCGATAACCTTGATCATACAAACTTATTATAACTTTATATTTCAGCCTCTGTGTTATGATTACTTGTGAAAACTAAAAACTGAAAACAAAATGATTTGGACTTGGGCACAATGGTAAGATGGTGTGCTTTTGGGTGTGACTGGAATGGTGCCCAGGTCAATTAAGGACTGAACATCTTGTGAGTGTGTGTTATCCAGGCATTTTTGCGTGCTAACCACACTAGAGTATATGGGACCTCTCTTGACTTAGTACTTTGGCGTGTATTAGCTCCGAGTCGCAGGAGGTCGCAGGAGGGATGGTGTTGGGAGCATGGTAGTTGTCCGAAAAGCTTTACCCTTTGTGGGTAGTTGTCTTTTCGGCTTTACCATGTAAGCGTATGGATTTCTATCCATACGAGCGGCTCGTAGTTAATACACAATATTAGAAAACGTCTTGTTAGACTAAGCCGTGCCTGCATACCAAAGGAAGTGTGCTAACCATGGCTGGTGGAAAGGCGGTCTAAAGTGTGGGTACATTGGTACACCCCTGCAGGGTTAAAATTATTCGAATAGCCTCGTCCTAGGTTATTGACACGCTTGGGTAAGCTTTTCAAGAGTTAGACTACAACCTTTTAATTAAAGCTTGATGGGTTGGTATGAATGGATATTCATACTATTGTTGTGGTGACTAATGGGTTAGTCACTTCTAGGTTGTCTTTACTGTTGTTATTATTACTGTATCGCTGTTATTTATGCAAATAAAATTTGAATTGTTAAAACTGCCTTCAAACTATTACATTATTGCAAAAGAAAACTGGCTTTATGCTAAAAGCAAGTCCAGAGCCCCCCTCCACTTAAATAAAGCTTGCATGTAGTTAAATTATAGTTCTGTTACCCTTACACGTCAGTCTTGCGAGTACAAAAACAATTTTTGTACTCAGATGCTTTGCTTAATGCTTTTGTTGCAGAGGAAGAAGGTGAGCCCCATGGGCTTCCCTTTTGTGAGATGTGCTGCGGGTTTGACGACTAGCTTGGCGGCCCGGTTGGTTGCCTTGTGGGTAAAGGCACACTAATTGGCTCTTTTATTTATCGCCATCTTATGGCACTTTCGCTTCCGCTGTTTAATTGTTATTTAGTTGTTATTTGGCCGGTTGACCCTTGTTGTAATAAATCTATATTATGTATGTCTTTTATTAGACTTGTTGTATGGATTTGATGCATGATTTTGTAACGGGGTGTGTATACTGCATTTCTGGGAAGTATACATATCCTGAGGCTTGGTTTATTTGAATTGTGATGCTAGGGTCAATGGAAGGCTAAGCGTTACAAGTCGAATAAACTGGGGTCCTCACACATTTCCTTAGAGACCATGTGGAGAAGGGTAACATAGTGATCCAGTTTGTTGAGAGTGACCACCAGATAGCTGACATTTTCACCAAGCCTTTAGATAGCTCGAGGTCATGGCTTTGCGGGGAGAGCTTGGGGTTGTGTGTCCTTATGGCTTACTTTAAGGGGGGAGCTTACTAGGCAATTAAGACTTCTTCCTCTCATCTTGTGACTTTAGGATCCTGCTTATTAGTTGCTCTCTTCTCACTAGGTTGAGTTCACTCACTTCTTATAGGTCTAGCAGGTGTTGGGCCCCCTGGGTAGACAGGGAACATGTTTACTCCCTTGTGTTTAGATGATCAGCTAGTCCTAGAGTCTTATGGGGTGGATGACAGCGAGTCTGAGCCATAGTAATTCCACTATCCTGTCTATGCTTTTTGTTTGCCCCTTTTCTTCTTCGTTTTCGAGCTTCTTCTCTTTTACTTATAGCTTTGGTTCAGGGGGAGTTCATTTGAGTTTTTTTTTCTTGCGCTCAGTTTTGACATAACTTAACCTAAACCAAAATGTCTCTAAAATTGATTCACTTGTTGAGGGGGAGCTTGGATCTTTATTTTGTTTATCATGCATATCATGAAGGCATATGTGATATACTCATTTAGATGATAAGGAGCTTTATCTATTATTCACATTGAAATATTGCTTCATATCATTCACACCTTGCTATCATAATGAAATACTTTACTAGCTTGTTCATGCCTAGATATATGTCATTTAGCTTATGAATGCTTGCTGAAATTTAAATGTCAACATGAGCTTTATTGAAAACTTGATGAAACTTGTAGCTTTTACATACTTTTTTTGACTCTTAATACTTATGACATGTCTTTAGATAATCTGAAATTCTATTAGAGTCCCTAGAGAAACTTGAGCTTGCGCTATTTTGAATCATGTTTGAACCTTGTGTAAATTTGCTCATAGAAAAGATGTGAGGTCAATCTCACCAAAAAAATGAAAAATAAATATTGAAAAGATGTGAGGCCAACCTCACCAAAAATTGAAAAATGAATATTGAAAAGATGTGAGGTCAACCTCACCAAAAAATGAAAAATGTTGAAAATTGCAAAAGATGTGGTTCGATCCCACTTTGCAAACAAAAATATGAAATAAAATGAGCTTTAGGTTCTTTCATGAACTTGTAGCACGCCCAAAGTGTTGACTAGGTTGAACTCTAGGTTTTTCTTTACATCTTAGACATGACTATGTATTTTTAGTTGAAATTATGCTAAGAACTTGCTACTTGTGTAATTATGCAAAACTTGGCCTTAATTTGTGCAAATTGCTTATCTTGCTAGCTAGTCTTTGCTTTATGCTATATATTTGGTCATGAACTAGTTTAGCAAGTTCTAAATTGAGGTGGCTTGGTGTAATACTTTGAGCTTCATATTCTTGTTGAATAATATACAAAGCTCTTTTGGTTTGCATTCCCATGCATTTCATGCATACATGCTCTTTTGCGCTCATTGGTATTAACTAGTCTCTTGATGACTAAATTGACAAATGGGGAGAGAGAGATATAGGCAAAATACATGCTTATTAGGCTGAAAATGAAAAATTTTAAAAATTGACTCATTGCTAATCTCAACCATAATTGAGCTTAAATGTGCATCAAAATGATTTTCAAATGAAGTTTAGGTCATTTGCTTATCATCTTCTTCATTTGATTTTTTTAGCATCATGTCTTTGGAGCTTTTGAGCGAAGTTTTTTTTCTCTCTAGTGTTGAGCTCCCTTCTATTTTGGCAACTTGGTCATGATCTTCTTTCTTCATTTCTGGACCAAGTTAGTCTCTTCGTAAACTTCTTTTCTTTTAAAACCTTCAATTTGCATTTTGATGTGGTTTGTCAACATATTCATCAATGGGGAGATTGATAGTCCATGTGGAAGTCCTCTCCATGTTGTGATAAATATTTGATAGCATTTGGGACTTATTGATGGAGATTCCATAGTTGTTAAAGTTTGCGAAGTCAAGTTTTGAGTTTCACCTAGGTTGCATGGGATGTTATGATGCATGTTTTCACCAATGATGGTAAGTGTGTGGCGCTTGTGCCAAGGAAACGATTTCTTCGTCTTTGTTGACTACAGGTTGACTTGTGGCTTGGATGATCATCGACGTGGGATCGGGAGCAAGCTTGGAGAGCTTGGCGTCCAGAACAATCATGGTGGTCGAGGAGATAATCGGGGATCATGTCCGGTCATAAAGATAGAGTCTTCGTGAAGATGACATGAGACAGGTCCATGCATCGGCTTAGGGTAACTTGGCAGTGTCCAAGTGTCGTTGAGGCGTTCCGAGGGTGTTCGAAGCTCGAAACACAAGGCGGAGACATGACAAGTCAATGAGGAGCAAAGACCGTCAAGGTGGAGCAGCGTGGTAGCTACAGGTGGCATATGTTGACCAAAATCAACATAAGGGCATTGATGTAATTATACCTAGTTAAGATGGGTATTCTAGGCAAGGGGTAGAGTTGGCTGAACCCTAAGTGGATATAAATGAGTGGAGAGAGTTAAGCTTAGCTCTTGAGGTGATCCAAGGGTTGAGGTTGCTCCCATAGGGCTATAAATAGAGGGGTAGAGATATGCCTCTACCACCAAGTCTTGGGAAAGGATTTAGGGTTTTCCTTATGCTCCTTTGAGCTTTGCCCACCATTAAGTATGGCTTTGTAATCCTTTCTCTTGAAGCAATGAAAGTTCCTCTTGAAGCAATGAAAGTTTCAAGTTCTTACATATTCTGAAATTTATTTTGTTTCTTGCAATTTCTTGCTTTTCTTTGTTGTAACTTGTGCTTTTCTTCCCCTCCTTCTACTTGCTATAATTCTATTGGATCTAGGATGTGTAAGAGGTTGAGGAGTTCATCAAGAATATGTTCCAACCCAACAAGATCCATTAGAATTCATTCTTGCTCAAGTTGTGTTTGCATTAACCGCGTTCTTGAGCTGAAATTACTGTTTTTGATGCAGCTTGAACTATTTGCATGAAAGGTTGAGATATTGGGCATATCTTTGTAATTCCTTTTAGAATCATAGCCCCAAGATCATTTCCTAGCCATGGTTCAAGTTCCATCAATTTTGGATGAGCATATCTTGAGTTATTGAGGTTTCTACACAGCTAAGTTTCGGAAATTGCAGATTTGATGCAACGTGATCTTGAAGCATGATAGGTCTCTCTCTTGGGCTTTATTATACATTTACTTTTGGAATCATAACCCTGAGGACCTCATCTTGCTATATTTCAAGTTTCATCAATTTTCGTTGAGTAGATCTTGAGTTCTTAAGGTTTCTTAGCAGGCAAGTTTATGAAATTCCAGATTTGTTGAAATTGTTGTTTTGATGCAACGTGGACCTTAAGCAAGAAAGGTCTCTCTCTTGGGCTTTATTCTTCAATTTTTTTTGGAATCATAACCCTTAGGACCTCATCTTGCCATGGTTGAAGTTTCATCAATTTTGGTTGAATAGATCTTGAGTTCTTGAGGTTTTCTTAGCGGGTAAGTTTATAAAATTCTAGATTTGCTGAAATTGCTGTTCTAAAATTCTTGTTTTGATTCACTCTGTTCTTAGTGTACTCCTGGTGTTCTTGAACCTAGTGTCTTCCTAATAGCACTAGAGTTCAAGAGAATAAATACTTGAGTGGGGAAAATTTAATTTGCGCCTATTCACCCCTCTCTAGTCACCAAAAGCGATCCTTCACAAGATCAAGCTACGCGAAGGAAACACATGATGCAACTAGACAATGATGAACTAGACAATCACTATACTAGAATTCAGCAATTGACACAACGATGCAATCAAAAATTCAATAAGCGAAATACTGAAAAGAAAATTGCAAAGGCACGGATTGGTTTAGACGATGAAATAAAACTATTTTTTGTGATTTTTGTGGCCTTGTGTACTGTAGGAAAGAGAAAAAAAAGTCTCACCAAAGAACTATAGCTCTCATACCACTTGATGAACCACAGAGGTTCTAATTTTGGCCCAATCTTTCGATGAGAATGTAAGTTCAGTAGTAGTCGCTCAACTGTCACGATCCTGGCTACGAACTCGCAAGGATCGAAACTACGTAATCGCTGAATTGCTCAATAAGTCGTTATCAACCGTGCACGAATACCCGGTTGATCTAATCACGAAGATCGATTCTTGCATACACCGAAGAAGCATGCAAGAATAAGATAAATAAGCAATCTAAAATTATAAATAGGAATTGAATGTATTGATAAGTGGGGTTCCGAAGAACAATATCGTAATTGATCTCGCTGACCAAGAGGACAAAGAATAAAGTAGCAAAGCTAAACTTCAATCAACAAAACCCAAGGAACTAGATGGGGCGACCACTATGTATAGGAGAAAGGGGTGACAGCTGTGGGTACTGTTCACATGTGAACAGTCCACATGAACAGTGCCAAAAACCCTAGGTGGTCGCCCACATGGGCCATATATGCCAAATCAGCCCATTCATTACAAAGCCCGTGGGCCAATTGGTGACGCAGCACCAAGGTAGGTAGACACAGCACCATGACATGTAAACGAGCACCATGGCATGTAGACGAAGCTCGACGGTCCAACCGGAGAATATGGCAGTGTAGTAGCTGAAAGTCCTTTCGAAGGAGAAGTGGTTGAAGTAGAGGATGCCGTGTAGTGAGTCGAAGTAGTGGTTGCATCCTTAGAGTTGATGTCCTCATCACATGTGGTGAGAGAATTCTCCACATACCGTGTAAGTCCCCTAAAGCTCCGGTCATGTACATCCCTCTGGTATGTTGATCGTGACAATACGATCATTGATTCTGTGGAACGTAAGTCCCACAAATCCCGACTAGCATTGTTTGCTTTGGTTTATTATTTTATAACCTCATAGTCTCCTTTCTCTTCCTACATCTATTTCCATTGAAGAAGTCAAGGAACAGATCAAAATGATCTATGCTGGGGAACCTAATGACAAAGCTACGGTTCCCCATATTTTGGCATCCTGTTCTCCAGAGGAGAGAATAGAGAAGCTTAAGGTAAAAAAATAAAAAAGAACTCCCTTTCATCATTTATGTAATTTTCCGATCGACGTGCCATAACTTTGTTTTTATGTACAGTCAGTTGAGTTGGAGATCAACGAGCTTACCAGGAGCTCTGATCCAATCGACGCTCCGATACCCTTCTGCCCCGATGATCACTCAAGAGGGTGGCTCCTCGGAGGTAAGAGAGGCATCAAAAAGAAATTTACATTTTTAGATGAAGTATTCCATCGCCAAACTAACTTTGAAGTATAATTAGGCGGGAGCAAAAAAGGATCTGTCAACCGAAATCATCATGGTCGCGGATTCTGAAGTCATGACCGACCAGGCAATTGCTGCAGATGCAACCATCCTAGAGGTCGACGAAACCACAAACTTTGATCTGAAGGTCAGAGATCTTATTCTTGACCAACTGGTCGAGGATATTTCTTCCGACCTCTTGTCGGAGGGTTGAGGTGTCTAGCTAGCCCTACCGGTTCGGAACCGGTGAAATCGGTTGAGAAGAAAAGGAAGGCAAGTGCCCTAGACTTTGCTTCATGGCGTTTCAAGATCAAAACCAAGAAGACCAAGTATGTACACACGAAAAGAAACTTATGTAAATACATACCTTCGATGTTTCTGATATTTTGAAATCTTGACTTTCCTTCCTTTTGTTTGGATAGATCTTATGGTGTTATGATCATTTCCAATCAGAGCACTCCTTAGGAGGAAACTCCTGAGGTAAGAGTGGTCGAGCCAGCCCCTGAGCAGGTGGCAGCGTCAGCGCCCGCTCAGGAGCCTGTGGCTGCTCCAACCTTGCCTAAGGAGGCAGAGATTCCAGAAGGATCCCGGTAGGTTTTGACCACTTGTCGGAGGACTGACCCAGCGAATAACTAACTTGGAAACAGAAAATTTCAAGCTACAAAGTGAAGACTTCTTCTTAATTTTTTGTCTTCCCTTCGTGCTATCTTATTCTCCGTTTGTTCATCAATTTCTTTTCTTGTCAGTTTTGACAGAATTAAAGAACATTGAGTCGGAGGTCATGGCTAAAGAAGCCAAAATAACAAATCTTGAAGAGAAGTGTAAGGCATACGACCGGTCGATCAAAGACTGGTCGACCAGGTTTAATGAGGCCTCTCTCAAGCACAAAGAAGCCATCAAGGCTTTCGAGAAGAAAGCTCAAGGTAACTGATCGTAAACTTGACCAGATTGTCGTGTGTTGTAATTATATTTCTCTAACTTTCGAATAACTCGTGCAGTGCAAGTCCAAAAATTAGAAAAAAAACTCTTAAGTTTGAGCATGACCACAGGGCAAAACTCTAGCGGAGCCTTGAGGAAAAAGTCAAGGCTTTCAAAAAAATGCTCTTTGATATGGGATCGGGTTCATGCCTACCCTCTTTAGGAGATTCGGTGGAGAAGGTCAACTACCTTGGCCAACAACTTGAAGATCTCCAAAGTCTGCTCAAAACTACTCAGGAGAACCACGCGCAGACCATGAGGGAAGCCGTTGCTAATAGAGTCAGTCTTGCTTTGGCAAAGCTAAAAGCATCTGACCCCTCCATTCACCTCCAAGTTGTTGAAGCGGACTTCAAATACTCGGAATATGAAGCAGCCAAGTTATTTGAGGAAGTAAAGCCTCTCAGAAATAAGATTGTAGAGGAAATGGAGGTCGGATCTCCGTCTTGCAGCGACCAATCTGGTGGCCCCAAAGAGTAGATGGTTGTAATATAAGAATGTAAAAAATTACCTTTTATCATCAATAAAGTCTGTCTTTATCTTTTCAACTTTGATAAGTGTTCATATATTCCCTAGCGCCCAACTGCTTGTGTAGTAGAAGAACTTACTAAGGAAGCAGTAGACCAAGAAAAAAGGGTACAAGTTGCAACCAATGTACAAAGTGTGTGCTGATTATGTTGTAAAATGATCTAGTTAAGCTCTAGTAAATTAATTTGGTCGGAACCAGTGTATGATTTCGACTAGCTTTAGATCTATTTCCATAATCAAAATACTGTGTAGTACATTGCTTGGTCAGAAGATATTATAAGACTTGTCTTGATGAGAAGAAACTATGCAAGGATGTATGCAGAAAAAACAATAAGTGTTCTTATTTGTACAAATTATCTAAGTTGGTCGTAAAAGGTGCCAAGGATCAAAGACATGATTGACACTTTATAAAATGATTTGTAGTTATAAAACATCTGCTTTTGAACTTAGTACAAGTATTTAAAGAAAATGTTGCTTTATGCAAATCAACCAATAAGTCATCCTTTGTTACATCCATATATGCATGTCATTCTATTATTTGACGGGTGTAACTTGCGAGCACGGAAGTTGTGCTCATACTTGCTTTATGCAAATAAAATTTCAGAGGAGAAGGACTTTGCTACCGATATGGATCTCGACGACTAGGCCGCTACCCCAGTCGATTGCCTGTGGCAGATTGCTTGAGTCTACTACTTCTTCTTTGTCTTTTGCTGTGTGAATTTAATGTTGCCCTGTAAGGCTATCTTGTAATCAACTCTGTTGTTTATTAATAATTTTTTGCGTTTATGGTTGTGTTATCACATTTGTTTACTGTGTGAGCTAGCCACTGATCATGGGACTAGTTCAGTTATGCACAGAGGATCTGGGGTGTTACTCCCGGGTCCTGACAAGTTGGCCAGTAGTATCCTTGCCTGAAGGCTTTACTGACCAGCGTTCTGTAGGAATGATGTGCTCCACAGAGTCCTCTATGTATTTTAGGTAATAACTTAATACCATCCGATTGAGATATGTATCTCATCAACACTCTGTGAGATCCCCGTTTGTAAAGGGTACATTTGATCAGAGTGTATGATTTGGCCTTTCCAGCTATATGATCGGCCTCTACATCATCTTCGAGAATTATACCATGCTGAAGATAATTGTAGATCGATGTCATCCAATCACTACTGGGGTCGATCTATACAATCTCCAGTGGACCATCTTTGTTCTCGGAATTGTCGACTACCGATGGTGTATCAAGCTACTTGAGAAAAGCTCTAGGCGGGATAGGTGACCTCGTGGGAGCCATCCGTGCCAATTGGTCTGCCAGAAAGTTACCCTTTCTAGGAATGTGTTGGATCTGAAAACCAAAGAAATGCTTTTTGAGTTTCCGTACTTCCGCCAAATAAGATGGCATCTTGGTACTTCAGCATTGCTATTCTTTCCTGACTTGATTCGCTACCAGTTGAGAATCACCTTTCACTAGTAATCTATCAATCCTGAGCTCTCTGGCTGCTCAGAATCCTGCCAATAAACCTTCATACTCTGCCATATTATTTGTAGCAGGAAAGTTTAACTGAATGGTGTATTTAATGTGTTCTCCAATAGGGGATATCAAGACAACTCCAGCCCTCGAGCCTTTGAGCATCAAGGAACCGTCAAAGTACATTGTCCACTCATTGTGGTGCTCATTCTCGGACCCTTGGGTGGGTTCAGGGTTTGTCCATTCAGCAATGAATCCTGCTATTACCTGTGACTTGATTCCTATTCATGAGATGAAATGGAGATCGAACGCCCAAGCTCGACCGCCCATTTTGATATTCGTCTTGATGATCCCTGTTTCCGAGAACCCGACCAAGAGGGTATTCAGTTGGTACGACCACTTTGTGTGCCTGAAAGTAATGCCTTAATTTCCTTGAAGCCATAAGAAGACCATAGAGAACCTTTTGCACCTGCGGATATCGTTCTTTTGGCCCTTATAAGACTTCGCATACGTAATATACTGGTCGTTCGGTGTTGTCACGCTCAACAACCAATTCAACACTGACTGCCAGTGGCGTTGCTGCCAGGTATATCCGCAATGTTTCTCCCGACCTTGGAAATACTAAGATCAGGGTACTCGTAAGGTACCTTTTGAGCTCTTCAAAAGCATCGTTTGCCTCTTTAGTCCATTCGAAACTTCTATGTTTCTGAAGAAGCTTAAAGAAAGGTAATCGTTTTTTCTCCTAACTGTGCTATGAAATGACTTAGCGCTGTCATACAGCCGGTTAGTTTTTGGATTTCTTTCTTTGTGGTCGGAGGGCGCATTTGGTTGATGGCCGATATCTTTACCGGATGTGCTTCAATTCCTCTAGCCGAAACTAGGAATCCAAGAAGCTTTCTAGAGGATACTCTGAATACACACTTTTCTGAATTTATCTTAAGGTTATGACTTCTTAAGTTATTGAAAGTTTCGTGTAGGTCGGAAATATGGCCACCTACATTGATGCCCTTTACGACTAGATCATCAACATAGGCTTCCAAATTTTGACCTATTTGAGGGCTAAAGGTTTTTTGTATTAATCTTTGAAAAGTTGCACTAGGGTTTTTTAGACCAAATGACATCTTTACATAATAGTAAATGCCATATGGTGTGATGAAGGAAGTTTTTTCTTCATTTTCTTTACTCATATTAATCTGGTGGTACCTTGAGTACACATATAAAAAACTTAACAACTCACACCCAGAAGTAGAGTCTACAAATTGATCAATGCATGGAAGGGGAAAGTCATCCTTCGGACAAGATTTATTAAGATTTGTGAAGTCAATACACATTCGCCACTTCACATTACTTTTTCTAACCATTACAGGATTAGCGAACCACTCTGGATGGTTGACTTCATGAATGAACCCCGCCTTGAGGAGCTTGTCAATCTCTGACCGGATTGCCTCCTTCTGATCTAGTACAAAACGCCTTAGCTTCTGCTTGACCGTTTTTTTTATCAAGCCGAAAAGCTAGCTTGTGCAAGATCACCTCCCTGGGGACTTCGGGCATATCGGGTGCCTATTAAGCGAATACATCCAAGTTTTCTCAGAGGAAGGAGACCAGTGACTCTTCCTATTTGAGGTCAAGTCCTGCCCCGACCAGTACCTTTTGGGTACATGCCTTAGCACTTCCTAATCCAGACATGTTTGGATGTTTCCCGGAGAAGCACCTTTGTCTAGCGGAACATCCTTGGTCTGATCGGATGGTTTTGGAGTCATCTTTGGTCTCGAGTGCTTGACCTGCATGGAAGGTGGATTAGTGTAACATCCCAAGTTTCAGACTTGTGTTTCAAATGTAAGAAAATGAGTAGAAATTAAAACTTTTTCTTACATCATGTATTTCCTGTGAGTGCTAAACAATTCTTGTACAAGAGTTATGGAAATACAAAGTCACAAGTCTTTTGATCCAAATCTTGATCTTTTAAAAACAATCTTGTCGAACCTTTTGATCATCTCCTGGAAATATTTTTTCCTAAGTTCTTGGGATGGTATGTGACCTCTCGGAAAAATTTCACAATTTTTAGAAATTGTTTGAATATTTTTAGAGGGCAGTCAAACCTTAAACCAGTACTTTGCAGAATTTTTGGAGAAAAATGCACAGCACAAAAACCTCTGAAAATTTTCCTCAAGGTCAATCACTCAGTTAGCAAGCTCTTGTAAAAAGTTTAGAATTTTTGGAGTTGTTTTGCTATCTGAAATAAATCCTCAAAGTCTCCGCTTAAATTGAAAACCTAAAACCTGGTCCACTGTGCTTTGGGTTCAAGTTAGACTCGGGCTCGAGCCAGTGGGCTTGACCGAACCAACTAGCCGCACTTAGGCTCGCTCAGTGAGTGCGGGCGTTGCGAGCCGTTGGATCGCGATCGCACGATCCATGTTGATTGGGCCGTTCGAAACTCGTGGACGCGCCATCTAATTTAGACTGTTGGATTAAGATCCAACCGTCTTGATTCATTGGGCTGTTCGGGTCACCCGAATGTCTCATTTGATCTCAACCGTTCGTTCTTAATCGGACGCTCCAGATTGAGTGTGACGTTAAAACCTCCGATCGTCACTGTGTAATCGTGGTCGTCCATTTAAGATCCAACGGGCATGGCTTGCTTTCTCTGTTCTTCTTCTTCCTTGGGTCCTCCGTGCGCGCATGCAAGCAATGGCAGGAGGAGAGAGAGAGGGCGGCTTCGCATTGTCACTTCGAGTTTGCTCTCGTCAACAGCTCTCTGTGGGGCATTAAATGCGCCCCAGGCTTTCGGTTCACTTGTCTAAGTCCGCACTTGCCCCCATCATTTTGTGGTCCATGGTCATGGCGTGAACTGAGCTCACCGTGAGCTCTAGGTTTTCGCCAAACCCTAATCCTTCCTCTATATAAACCCCTCCAGGTCCTCCTGGTATTCCTTTACACCACACTTTGCTCACTCTCTGTGATTTGAGCTCAAAACCACTTCAAATCTCCAAAACACCATTTTCGACCGTGGAGCTCCATTGTGGATCTTGGTGCTCCATTGGTTTATCTTCAATTTTTCTTGTACCCTTTTGAGCTCCTCAACCTCCTTTACAATTCCCCTAACTTAATTTTGGGTTGCATTCACAGAAATCACTCAATTTTAAATTTGGAGAGTTTCGGCAGAAATTGCCCCTTTTCTTCTCTAGCTCCGGTAAGTGGTTCATTTTGCAATTACTTGCTTTTGGAGTTTCTCTGAGCTATAATGAAGCTATGGTAATGATTTGGTTCCACTCATTTTGCTCAGAACCTCATCTTCCACTTCATCTTCCTCGGCTCTGGCGAACTCCGTCGGGTTCAAGTCTTCTCCGGCCACTTTTGAAGCTCATCTTGGCTGAGGTAGCTTCTTATTAGTCCCTAGAAGTCGTGGCACCCGTTTTCTTGGACTGCAGCGGAGCTTTTGCCGTTTTCATTTTTGGCAGTACATGTCTCCATCTCCATTTTCCGGCTCGCCGGCGGTGGTGGCCACCACCGCCGGCGAGGTCATCACCATTGGGTCCGCAACACTATTGCGAACCCATTTTGGTATTTTGTGGGCACCGCCGTAGTAGCGGAAGCGCCGTGGCAAGTCATTGTTCTCGCGGGATTTTGCTTGGACGAAACCACCTGCGTGCGTTGTCATTAGGACATATTAACTATCTAATCATTGTTAATCATTAGATGTCATTAATATGTCCTAATCCGCCCAAATGTGTCACTGACCTGTGGGCCCAGCCCTTTTAAAAATCCCCACTGGCGCTCAGTGGTCACTTTCGGACGTCATTAATGCTGATGATTACCATTAATCACTGTCTTAACATTAATGTGTCTGAAAATGCCCTTGGGTCACTGACATGTGGGCCCGTAGGCCTTAAACCGCAGTCCCGGGGGGCTTTTAGGGCAACTGTGGGTTCATTAAATGTTAATCATTGTTAGCATTTAAGTTGTCCTAAGCCGCCACCCTAAGTCACTGCTAGGTGGACCTTGTGCACTGTGCGCGTGGGTTAAAAACTCGTGTTTGTGACTTGAAGTCACTGACATGCGGCCCCACCTGTCAGCGCTCCATTTTGCACCGCGATCAGTAACCACCGTCCGTTTCGTGATCTGCGGTCCGGATCAATTGGGCCGATCGGGTCACCCGATCCTCCCATCATCGTGGACCGTTCGTTTGATGATCAACGGTCCTGATTCTTGTGTCGTTCGCGAGGTCCGAACCGCCCTCGTTCTTGGCCATCAGATCTTTGATCAACGACTGAGATCTTTTGAGCCGTTCGGGTTGATCTCGCGCACCCCTCGCGCGCGCCGTTTGATTCCAAATCAAGGGCCCATAGTTGTCCACGTCGATTCCCTTCTGATGAGTGTTGTTTTATTTCGGTAAATAGTTATTTGTCAACTGAAAAATTGTATAAAAACTTTAGAAATTCATATCTAATTCAAAATAGATCTTTTAAATGAATCCAATCAGTAATGAATTTGTATTTCACTAAAGTTTAATATAAAAATACTTTTAGCTATGCTTCTGTGGTAGAAAATTCTGTAATCTTTAATAGCTTGTTTTCAGCCATTTTTGTATATTCTAGAATTGAATTAAAACTTGGAAAATGCATATCTTTTTCTATATATATGCAAATTAAATGATTTCAACTTTGTTAATTTTGCTATTTGCTAAACTTTAATCTAAAAATGGTTGTAGGCTTAAATCAGCACCAGAAAAATATGTTAATAGATTTAACCTTTTGGTAGCATTTAAAAATTCCTTTAATGTTGTAAAAGACACAAGTAATTCCCTGAATTTCTAAAATGTGTGAGTTCAATGTTGTTAAATCCTCCTATTAACAAACTTTATTATGAAATAGGTTATAAACATGTTTATGTTTCTGGAAAATGTAATGTGCTAGGTTTACAACTTAGAAAAATCATAAGTAAATCATTATAACTCCAAATTCAGTAAACTCAACTTTGCTGTGATTTGCATGACATAAACTACCTACCATAAAAATTTTGGGTTCTAGATCATTATAGAAATTTTTGCCATAAATAGTAACCGAAATTAATTTAATTAGGATTTTTCTGGCTGAGAGATTTTGTTTTGGCCATAACTTTTTCATGCTAAGTCCAAATGAAGTGATTCTTGTCCTTAAAATTGTCTTAAATCAACCTCTTGCTGCTGTATAAATTTCATGGGATTTGGATGTCTTTTGCTGTTGAGTTTTGTTTGGGGCTCTTCGTTCTTATTGGTTTTATCGCATTTTCGCGTTAGGTTCCGAAGAGTTTATTGAACCTGATAATCCTCCTCTGCAGCAAGAACAATTCCAGCAAGGCAAGCAGTTTGATCATGTTAATCCCTGTATTTTCAAGTATTTATGTTGTTTACAAATTCTATGTATGCATTGCTAGTTTGTGTTAAACTATTGTCGTTAGTTGACCTAGTAGATGCATTTCCTTAGGCAAATGATTATCCTTTACTACCATGAGCCTAGGTTATTGCTGTGATTTAGAGTTCGTGGATGAGCTCTTGTCACTTAGTAGTTTTGCGGATTAATTGCTTAGCCATGCTTAGCTTTCGGTAGAAATGGGCGGTTATCGACTTGTCGATAACCTTGATCACACAAATGTTTACTATGTATCTATATTTTGGCTTGGTGTCATGTTCAATTGCAAAAACAAAAACTAAAAGCAAGAGGATTTGGACTTGGGCACAATGGTAAGACGGTGTGATTTTTGGGTGTGACTGGAATGGTGCCCAAGTCAATTAAGGACCGAACATCTTGTGAATACCTGTTATCCAGGCAATTTGTGCGTGCTAACCACACTAGAGGGTATGGGACCTCTCTTTACTTAGTACTTTTGGCGTGTATTAGCTTCGGGTCGCAGGGAGTCGCAGGAGGGATGGTGTTGGGAGCATTGTAGTGTCCGAAAGACTTCACCCGTGATGGGATTTGTTGTCTTTCGGCTTGCAATGTAAGCGTATGGGTTTCTATCCATATGAGCGGCTCGTAGTTAATGCACAAGATTGGAAATGTCTCGTAGGACTTAGCCGTGCCGGCATACCTTCGGAAGTGTGCTTTTGTGGCTTAAAGGCGGTCTGAAGTGTGGGTACATTGGTACACCCCTGCAGGGTTAAAACTATTCGAATAGCCTCGTCCTAGGTTATGGACACGCTTGGGTAAGCTTTCAAGAGAAAGACTACAACCTTTTAATTAAAACTTGATGGGTGGTACGAATCGGGGATTCATGCTATGTTGTGGTGGCTTTTGGGTTAGCCACTTCCAGGTGGTTACTTGTATTTATCATTATTTCGCTATTATTTCACCAATAAAACAGATTTACAAACTTGCTTTCAAATGTATTACATTATTGCAAATAAAGTTGGCTTTGTGCAAATGAGACATATGACCCCCACTTAAATAAGCCTGCATGTAGCTTATGAGTAGGTCTGCTATTCCACACGTCAGTCTTGCGAGTACCTTACTGTACTCATTGTTCTTGCTTAAATGTTAATTGTTGCAGAGAAAGAAGGTGAGCCCTAAGGGCCTCACTTTTGTGAGCTGTGTTGTGGTAGCATTCGGGGCGACTAGCTTGGCGGCCCGGTCGGTTGCCTTGTGGGTTGTGTTGGCTAACCGGTCGACTTTTGTTCTTAGCCATCTTATGGCGCTTTTGCTTCCGCTATCATTCTTGTATATTGTGTCATTTGGCCGATCGGCTCTTTTGTAATAACTTTACTTTATGTATGTCGTTGTTGAACTTAGTGTTAAATGTTGTATGGAAATGATGTATGATTTTGTGATGATGAGCATGTGCTGCAATTTTGGGAAGCACATGTCCATCGAGGCTTAGGATATTTAATTAGTAATGCTAGAACCATATGGAGGTTAAGTATTACTAGTTAAATACCCCGGGTCCTCACAATTAGTTTCCCTGGTCGGAAGTTCATCGACCAGTTCCAAGGATTTACAATCACATGTGTATGCCATGTTTCTATCCTCTCGATCCATGATGACCCTTTTTGGCCCAGGCATCTTTAAACTCTGATAGTCGTAATGCGTAGCTATCAAGAATTTTCCTAATGCTGGATGACCAAGGATTCCATTATATGCAGTTTCGAAATCCACTACATCAGATGGAATCTTTTCTGTCTAGAAGTTTTCTAGACTTTCGAACGTAACCGGTAGAGAGAGTTGCCCTATCAGTTTTGCAGTAGATCCTGGAACTATGCCATAGAAGGCATATTTCACAGGCTTTACTTTTATCCTGAGAATTTGCATTTCTTCCAATGCTCCCGTAAACAGAATATTTAAAGAACTACCTCCATCTATTAGAACTTGATTAACTTTACAATTGTTAATTGTAGGCTCAACAACAATAGGGAACCTACCTAGTCGAGTCGAAGGGATTGGGCGGTCTTCTTTGTTAAAGGAGAACTGTTTTCGACCACCTGGATGGCTTGACAGTGATCGGAGACTCGGCAAGGTTGACCTCCCGCACCACGGCCTCCAGATGACGCCTTGATTCATATGAGGAAGATCCGCTAAAGATCATATCAATGATGTATTGTGGTTCTGGGTACTCCATTTCTTTGTCACCATCTTTGTTCTTATTGGAGCTTGGTTCTCCGAGCTCTTGTATTGACGGGAAAGGACCTATACCTGCATAATAATGCTCCTGCTTTTTCTGCCAAGCTCGGTAGGTGCGCAGATCATGCCATGCCGCTTGACGAAGTGGACACCACTTTTTATTTTTCTTGTAGTCATCGATTGGAACCTTTGCCTTGTTCCGACCGAAATACTCTTTCTTACCCTTGGTAAATTTCTTGGGAATTGCAAGGACTTCTTTGTTGTCAGGCTTGCGGTTTTTCTTACCCTTAAGATCCTTTTTAAGCTTCTTTTCTGATTTATCTAGGCCAGGCTAAGGGATTTTCTTGTTTCGATCTATGGATTCATTCCATTCGACCACCTCAGCCTCACTGGCGGCCGCATATCTATCAGCCATGTCGAAAAGTTTGACAGTTGTTCGTGGAGAATTCATGGAAATGTCCTTCATAAACCGCTCGTTCCTCAATCCTACTTTGAAAGCCTGAATGACAGAAGAATCTGTGACCTTAGGATTAGAGTTACGAACCTGGCTAAATCTTTTGATATATTGCTAGAGAGTTTCATTGGATTTTTGCTGGATTCGGTGGAGATCATCTTCCTTTCCAGGGTAGTCGTACGTCTCTTGAAAATTTGCTATCATGATGCCGCAGAGCTGCACCCAAGTGTAGATAGATTCGATCGAAAGGTTTAGTAACCAAGACCGGGCAGATCCTTCGAGAACTGTGGACAGATAATTTGCCATCATGTTGTCATTAGCACCAGCAACTCTAATGGCAGTGGTATAGATTTGGAGGAATTCTAACGGGTTTTGAGTCCCATTAAGCTTCTCCATACTTGCTTGTCGAAACTTTCCCGACCAGCGTACAGCTTGGAGGCCTGCTGAGAAAGCTCGACAACCTGTAATCGAGTCATGATGCCTTCTCTGGAATGGAGCCAGATTGCAATCAGTTGGGGACCGGTTTCTTAAGTTGGCATACCGGATTTCTGGTGCCCCCAATCCGGTCATGGACATTGGTGTGATGTCTCCGACCGGACGCCTGGTTCAGGTGTTGCCGAAGATCACCCGAAACAAGCAGCTGCTCCTCATGGTGAAGGGGAGGAGTGGTCATATGAAAAAGCCATCTTCCTACGTGACTCCCTTGTCGAAATCTTTGAGGAGGTCTTGGTACCGATCGGTTTTCAGTCCGACCATGTTGTCCCCTGCTAAGGGAGGAACGTTGGGACAAACTCAAGGTTTGACTTTGCAAGTTCCGTTGTTCTCGGTATATTTCTGTACATTGCATAGTTTGTTGAAGGATCTCTGATATATGCCCTGCAAGTTGAGCATATCCTAGAGTCTCTACCAAAGAAGGATCCGGATTATTTAAAATATCACGAGCCTATTGTAGGTTCTGAATCGTTACCGAAGGTCTTAGAGAATTTCCGCAAGCAGAAGGTGTCCGATGACCCAAACTACCTCCCAACCTTTCGGCTTGCCTTGTCCAACCCGTCATGTGCTGTGTGGTAGAAATAGGCGAATTAACTAATCGATGTCCATCAGTTTGGTGACCTCCGCCATTTGGTGCTTGAGTGCTCGCACCATTTCCACCAGTAAGTGGTGGCGGGTTAAGTTGTGGAGGACTGTGCATGATATCTTGATTGGTATCTCCGATTTCGTTAATCTCGTGCCTCCAACAGCGGTCTTTCGATGAGCTCCTGTCGTAGCTAAGGGAGAGCCTTCCAGTGCTTCGACAAGATGTCTCCATGATGGAGAGCGGTCAGAGATTACTACCTCCGGTAGGCTTGTGGTGGACTCAGCCTGATCTGGTGGATTGCTAACCGTATGTTTAATTTTATCATTCCCACTTGGCCTACGACCAGGGGTTACTTTATTGACACCCTTATCAGATGTCAGTTGGCCCCCATAATACATAGGAACCGTTGGCGAATACTGGTCGCCTATGACTGTATCAAGAGTACATTGACTCTCTGATTACAGTGTTGGGCTTTTGTCGTCGTTTTTGCCGATCGTAGGAACCAAGCTTGTAGCGGTGTTCGGACATTCCGAACTGGTACAAAGAACCGATTCCTCTGGTTGTGCCAGTAATGGTGGTGATGAATCCTCCTCCATTCGGTCGATCTCGCTAGTCTCAGCGAGCCGTGAGCCAGCAACAGAAGAGGATGATGACGACATTGCGTCATGTTTCATGGCGTGGATGCATGCGTCCATGTCAATATCGGAGTAGTCCGTCAGATCGAACCAGTTCTCCTTGTCCCAAGTTCCTGCCATGATCGCATGAGCGATAACAGAACAAAGGGAGATTGAGGATTGTTAAGCGAAGAAGTCTTTGAGAACTCAAATGCCTTCTTCCCCACTAACGGTGTCAGCTGCCGACGATCGAGTCGCCAATCTTACGAAATAAATAGAAAAAATGGCAAAGAGTTCTTGGGATAGAATAGAACTGCTCTTTATTGTAATGAACTAGATCTTTACAAGGGGTGCCTTGAAGAAGGGGTGGCAGTTGGTAAAAGACCAACTGACCGGCGGTTGATATCACTAGGAGATGGTAACCATATAGTGGTTATTGTCAGCGACTTAGGGTTCTAAACGTCGTGTGGTTTAGAGCAAATATAGCATGTGTTCTATTCATCACACGATAAGGAATATACTTGTAATAGATCTAAGTATCAGTTCATTGCTTCTACGAGCAGTTATCTGGTCGGAGATAAGGTACAGGATCTCGTCTGACCAGGGTACCCACAATGTAACCTCTGGAATCCTTGCGGCCGCAAAAGTCATTAGCTTTAGGGACTACGACCACGGAGGTCGTGTGGTCTTTAATTAAATAAATTAACATTTAGAGATTAATACTCATCAGTAATGATACTATGAATTCATACTAAAATAACAAATATAATATATTTAATTGCTAGCTCATGCTGGTGCACGTGTTAATGACTAGTACTAATTAAAAGTTCGGCATTACAATTGCATGTCGTTTGCCTCATTTAGATCTTTTATTTAACTTGTTCTCGCTTGTAGTCGATGACTCAACGATGCTCCGAGAGTGTGACTATGTTCTTCGAGAATCTTGTCCTGTGATGGCTTATTTCTCAATTTATCTACCTACAGGCTTATCATAAGTGTTTGCAAGTAGCTCTAGAATTATTATTGGCTTGTCTGGAAATCTTGTTACAAGTTAGCTCTAATAGTGCTTTGTGAAAAGAACTCAGCATAATCTATGGAATAAAATAAATATACTTAAGTTTCAACAGGTAAACAGTTTAGGAAAAATTGCGAAGCAACTGAAAAATGCCGTACAACTTCAAATTACTATTTTGGTAGTAATAAAACATTTTTAACAAAAATATGGTGACATTCATCGCAATTTGCATGCGTACTTGCGTACAAATATTTGTTGTTAAAAAGTGCTCTGATAGATAAATTCTTTTTTATTTCGCACTCGACCTATCATATTATTATTTTTCTTAGGTAAAAATTGGAAATACCAGGAAGAGTAAAACGAACCCATAGGCTTGGCATTCGACTGGTACATAAATGATCAGAAATTCCCCTTTAAAGTTTTCTTTTGCAGCTAACAATAAATTTTGGAGTACAGAATTTGTTTTGTAGTCGCTGTCACCAAGACTCTTGGACAAATCTTGTATTAGCCTACATAGAAGAATCAGTTTGATATAGCAAAGATATGGATGGAACAATTTGCTAGGAATGCATAAGGGACTAATTTTACAGCTACTAGGATACCATGCAAGCGTGTGATTCACCTGAGAATATCCAGCTCCTTATTGTGCCTAGAAATCGCGAGCTCCCCGCGTTTCACGGTGCTTTTCTCCCACTCGCGTGGAGAAAGCTGTCCTTGGGTTTTCCTTCATTCAGCGTGGAGTGTCCCCAGACTCCAGCTCACGGCTCTACCTCGCGTGCGCATGAGTCGTCCAATTGGCCAGATCGCGTGACGCAGGGCCTTCGGGTCAGCTTCGGGGGTTCTCGTGAGAAAGCTTTGTGTCTCCTTCTCTTGCCGCATCACGGGCATCTTTTCTACCCTCGCGCCCATGTCCTCACATCCTTCGCTCGGCTGTCCTCGCCTGCCATCCCCTACCTCCTGTTAGATAATCTTTGTATTAGTTTTTAAGTTTAGATTTTTTGTGTCCGTTTCATACTAGGAGTAAAGTCCGAGTTGAAGTTGTGCTGCTGTTTCCGTTTCGTAGTTAGGTCACGTACTCAGCCTTTTATAAGGCCATGTAAGCAATGTAAGTAACGTGAGAAAGATTGTAAGGAACAAGAGCTAGCTATGTAAGCGTGAGGAAGAACAAGCAATAAAAGATTGAGAGTCAAGCAATAGAAAGACACAAAGAAAACGCTGTGCTTTGCATGCAGCATTAAAAGGAATCTTCTCTGTTCTCGCTTCGTGCGTGTGTGAGTTTCCAGAGCATGCGTACGTGAGTTGCTTGCCTCCAACAATGCGTGTGTTGTGCTCCTGGGAGATCGGCTTCAAGCGTGTTTTTTAATCTTCGTTTGAGTTGTTCCAACAATTGGTATCAGAGCTCTAGGTTCGAAACCCTAGCTGCTGCCTCGGGAGGGATGATCTCGACTCCCGGGGTGGCATATACGACATGGCAGCAGGTGCGGCGGCGTCCGAGGGCGCGTGACGGCTGGCTGAGCCATGGCGAAGGATGGGTGACCCTGTGGCGGCGAGGCGGAGTGCGCCTGGCGGATCCCGCGGCGGATCGGCGGCGGCGGCAAAGCATGTGGCGAGTGCGGCGGCTCGATCGCGCAAGACCGATGCCTTTATGCGTGTGTTACTCAAGTTGAAGTTGTGACCAACTTGAAGTCTGAGTACGAGTTGGGGTGCAAGTCGTAGATGAGACCGACTGCCTCAATGAGTAAGAGTCCAAGACGTGTTCGAGTTGTGCCACCGTCTTCGAACAAATAAGTGTGAGCCAAGTTGAAGTTGTGTCCAACTTGGAGTCCAAGACGTGTTTGAGTTGTGCCACCGTCTTCGGCTAAGTGTGTGGGAGCCATGTTGAAGTTGTGTCCAACTGGCAGCACACAAAATATAAGTAAGTATACAAAGATTAGGGAGTGATTGTTAGGTAATCTTTGTATTAGTTTCTAAGTTTAGATTTTTGTGTCCGTTTCGTACTAGGAGTAAAGTCCGAGTTGAAGTTGTGCTGCTGTTTCCGTTTCGTAGTTAGGTCACGTACTCAGCCCTTTATAAGGCCATGTAAGCAATGTAAGTAACGTGAGAAAGATTGTAAGGAACAAGAGCTAGCTATGTAAGCGTGAGGAAGAACAAGCAATAAAAGATTGAGAGTCAAGCAATAGAAAGACACAAAGAAAACGTTGTGCTTTGCATGCAGCAGTAAAAGGAATCTTCTCTGTTCTCGCTTCGTGCGTGTGTGAGTTTCCAGAGCATGCGTACGTGAGTTGCTTGCCTCCAACAATGCGTGTGTTGTGCTCCTGGGAGATCGGCTTCAAGCGTGTTTTTTAATCTTCGTTTGAGTTGTTCCAACACCTCCTCCCCGCCCTCGTGCTAGCTTCCTCCCGCGCTGTCAATGCCGCCGCCGCTCCCTCCTCCCTGCCTTCCACGCTGGTCGCCCTGTCCTCCCCTTCGGCCACCTCCTCCCCTTCACTCGCGCTGCCCCAGCCGCCCTCCTCTTTCCCTTTGCCCGCGCCGCCCCTCCTCCTCTTCGTCCATGTCGTGCCCATCGCCTACCTCCTCCCCTTCATCCACCCCACCCTCGGCACCCTCCCCTTCACTCGTGCTTGCCGCCTTCCATGCTTTCATCGCCGCTCCTGGGTTGCCACATGACCGGATCATAGGACGTCGTAGCCGTCTCCTTCCCCTTCACGCTCCTGTCCTCTCACAGAGGAAAGGGAAGATGACGACAAGAGAGGAGATGGGGACGCCGGGAGAGCAGCCACCGGAGAGGCCCCGACCAACTGCAGGGAAGAGATGGCAGGTGAGGTCCTCTCCTCGTAGTGATCCCTCCCTCTCCTTTCTTCTGCTCATCGTGGCCCAAAATCGGGTCAAAGTCTGCCGAGGAAGAGAGCTAGTTCATTGCTTCTGATTTTTATGAATGAAGTAATTTTTGTTGTAAACGGATGAACTATTGCGGGGGTAAGTCTATGCAGCTTAACTTACCATTGTTTTAATTCAAGTTAATTTGGTATGCTTTTATTATGCGGTCACACAGTACCCTGCAAAATATTGAGATATCGGGGTTCCCTATCTGGGCAGAACCCATCTATGCATTTTGTAACATATGTATCAGTCTTGCTTTTTCTGAGTGGTTGATCAAACATCTTTGTTAATCAGCCTAAGTTATTCAATTTGCATGTTTCATTTAATTGGTTAGTCATTTACACTGTTTGCACACTTAATTTTTATAGATATTTCACTTTGTTGGATTTTGGTTGTTCTGCCTCGAATCACTGCTCAGCATTGTCGTCATCCAGGTGGGTTTATGCTTTAACATGTTGCTATGCCTGAAACTAATGAGTAGGCAAAGCCAAATAAATCATTGGTGCATATGGCTATTGCCACTTATGCATCAATCGTCAGTTGGTGCCTTTGATGAAATGGATCCAATGATCATCTTGGCTTGGTATGATATTTGCAGAATCGAAAGGCAGCGTTATGAGGATGTGGTGAAACATAGATCATCGAAGAAAGCACAGGATGCAGAACAATCCATGATGAATAGGGTATGACCTCTGCCTCATTGCTTTGGACGCACAAATTTATACTCAAAAGTAATGACCACCAAATTCTTTGTACTTATGTTTGTCTGGCAGTTAACATTAGTTGTCTTTCATATTAGGCTTCAATCCCCCAAATAGTTGCGCAAGCTGGTGGTAGCCTGAAATCAATGAAAGACAAATCCAATCAGCAAGACAAAGATACAAAAGAGGGATCGAATTTGTAGGTTGTTGGGCCTGGTGGCGAAATAACTATAGGTATAATAGTGCGCCACAGGTTGGCACAACTTTATCTTTTCTCAAAGCAATTTGACAGCATTTTCGCTTCTGTTCTACTGTGATTGAAACTAAAACCATTGCAGATTTATTTCATGTTGCTGCAATGTCAATTTTTATCCATTGAAATGAAATAAGCATTTTCATAAGAATCAACCTCTTTGGTTGTTTAATGTTTATTAGATGTATGTAGAATTGTAGCATAATCTTTCATTTTTAGCATGCAATACATGCATACATATGTAAAAAGTACCTGTATATGGTTTTGGGGATTTCTTTTCCAATAATTGTGGTTTGATTTCTTTATACAGAAGCATATTTTTCTTCTTTGGGTTACCTTTTGAAGAAGAGTCCAAAAAATAGTGAACGGAGCAAAAGGTGGTTTATCTTAAATGAGAAGAGTGGAAAGGTTACTAAATCTCCGGTATTGATACCCTCCAGTCTTGATTGTTCTGAATCCCAACTTTTTATAATTTTCTTGACATTCACTGCCGACTTTTTTAATGTCCTTGTTTATTTGAGGGGATTGGTGCCATTTACTGTATCTTTTTCCTGTCCAGCTTGGAAGGAGAAACATTTTTCAAGGTGTCATTGTCCTGGAGGTGTGCTTTACTTTTATATTTCGCCGTGTTTGTTTTATTCTACTTGACATTAAATAATCTATGATACTTTAGTTTACATCTCGGGGTTTTATATAGTTAATGTTATGTTTTTTTACGAAGTCCTTGTGGACAGTTCCGATTCATATTTGAACTGAGAAACATCATGTGTGAAACTACGAAAGGTTTGAATGTGTGATATAAACTGTTTTAATAACATAGTCTGCTGCGTGATTCAAGAATGTAACCTGGAAGAGATAGAGGAGGAAGAGTTTTCTAAGAGTTCTAAAGATTCAAAAAAGGCAAATGGGCCAGATAAAGAGAAAGGCACAAGTCTTGTATTTAAGATTACTAAAGGGTTGCCTACAAAACACGTTATAGCTTGAAGTTTACTTATTAATTCAATTGCTATGAATGTTTGTTTCATGTTGCAGCTCAGCACAAATCTTGATCATCAGAAAAGCTAATGATCTTTGTTTTCTTCAGGTTCATTTCTCTCTTCCTTTCCTTTGACTTTCGAGAGTGTATGCAAATCATGTGGTTTAAAAAGGACGGGCAAAATGTTAGAAACTAAGCATGTTTTATCATCTTGATTCTGGTATTATTAAAGCGAAAACTATAGCAGTAACTAATATAAAGGAATTGAGACGTGCTCTCTATTGATTGGCTACCTGTATAATTAAGTCTAGCTTCTATTTAACCACCCGATCATATAATTGATGCATTGAGAAATGTTTGCTTTCAAGGGAAATTAGCTCAGTGACATCGCGCTAGGACGCAATTGGAGGAACGACACTTCGTTCATGACGCACTGAAAAATAATATCGCGAACACCAAAAATTATGCTGAATGACATCACCGTTAGTTACTTTCGTTTGTAGAATTTTTTTAAATATAGAAACCTAGCTCAAAAAATTATCAATTTTTTTGTGGAGCCTCCCAACACAGTTTAATTGCTTTTGTATTTTTTTCAAAATTTTATACATTTGATTTTGTCTCTAAAATTTATTTAAGTATACTATTTTTAGGAATTTTCTAATAGAGAAAATGAGGTCCAAACATTATGATTTTTTTCATGCTCTTTACACAGTGGACTTGATTGTGTAATTTTTCCAAATTTTTTATAAAATTAGTTAATGCAATTTCATAATGTCCACTGTAAGGAGTCTAATATAGAAATGGGATCCAAATATTATGAAATTACATTAATTAATTTTGTAAAAATTCTGAAAAATTACACAATCAAGTTCACTATGTAAGGAGCGTGAAATTTTTTTCATAATGTTTGGACCATATTTTCTCTATTAGAAAATTCCTACAAATAGTATAATTAAATAAATTTTAGAGACAAAATCAAAATGTGTAAAATTTTGACAAAAATACACAAGCAATTGAACTGTGTTGGGAGGCTCCACAAAATATTTGATAATTTTTTGAAAAATTCTGCAAACGGAAATAAGGTTGGGCTTTGATTTGGTTCTTCCATGTGGTTGCATGTGCTTTGTTTGAAGCAAGACATTCAATAATAGTGTATGATATATTTCCACTATAAGTACCTAATATATCTATTTTGTTTTATGTGACAACCACACTTTACCATAGGTTGAATTTCATAAATGTATATACATGATAAAGTGCAATGAACAGCTCTTCCATCCTTACGAACCTTTATTTTTTATATATAATTACTAGCTACCTGAATCCAATTGATTTTGTTCTACAAGATTATCATTTCCTTCTTTGTCTTCATGAACAAAATCACACACAGTGTTGGTTCTATCCAAGTAGTATAAAATACATGCAAATAAACTCAATTTAGGGTTAAATTTAGTATAATATTAGTCAGGACATTTAAATTTAGGGTTAAGGTTTTGCAATATTTTTATCATCTACAATGTCCATATCTATTAATTCCACCTATTAATTTACATGCGCGGCATAGCGCGAGCTTTCATCCTAGTAGTTATGATAGGCGATTGATGTATAGAACAAGAGAATCCTACCCACATGACGAGACAGAATTATTTCTCCACGGCTATTACAAAGCCAGGTTACAAGGGAATCAACTTAAGGCCCTCTGTGACAGGACAGCCACTAAAACCTCAAGTTCTTAAAGTGAGATGCTGTCCTACTTCCAACCATCAGCAAAGGGAGTTCTGAGAACAACAGATTTTTTTTAGATAATGGGAGAAACTGAGAACAACAGATAGCAATAGCAATATATTCCAACATGAATGCATCTTTTCCTTCATATATTGGAGGAAGATTCCACATAAGCATATATGCAGATATCAACAAGAAAAGGAAGATTATGTGCAGAATTTGCCACATTCCAAGAATCCAAAATTCTACCAAGCGTTTACAATTGTTACTAGTCAACTCACATGGTGAATCTGAGTACCACATTACCACTACATGCATGCTGAATCTCAGTACCAATACATATGCGGCTATATGGACTGTTATAGTGTAACTTCCTTTCTACCTTCAAAAAAAATGTAACTTCCTTTCTTCAACATAGAAGCTCTGCTCGTACAATAGTATCAGCCATTAGACGAAGACATACATAGGATTTTTTTTCCATGATTAAGCCATGGAAGAACTTGGCCATAATTGCCAGGAAACAATGAGAAAAAACAAACAGAGCAAGCCAACGTGAATACCACAAGTTGCCGCATGTTTGGTAGGTGCCACAGTCACACACTAACCACGTTGATTCATCACTGTAGCATACATGACAAGCATCCCTCCAAGTGAGGAGGGCCCAGATTAAGCACGACATCTATCCACTCGTCGTCCACTAACACGAAGAAAATATCCATCCAGAGTAGCAGAGATTCCAGTAGGAAATGCCTAATTCCTGGAATTTTTGTTATCTTAACTAATAAAAAGGGTTTACCCCCGCATAGCGGTAGAAATCGTCCCACCCCTTCCAACTAAAGAAATTCAAAATACGGGCGCTCCAAATGCTTCATGCCGACACGCAGGGCCTCTTCGTCAGCCTCTGCATGCAGACCATCGTGAGTTTCATGACTCCTCTTAGAAAAAAAACATCTTGCCAACTCCCCTACCCTCAGCAATGGTCTAACCAGTCCCACCGTCCCACGTCTCCCATAACTCTTGATCCAGCGAAATCCCCTTGAAACAACTGCTTCGGACAGCCTGCACATCTTTCTTTCTCAAGCGCAAACCCATCGGCGCCTCCAGTCTTCTGCCCTCGTCAAGCAGCAGTGACCACAGCTTCCATATCAAAGTAGCAAGTGATGATATGGCATATCTTGTTCAGCGCCTCAACTAAGAATGATATCATAAACATAAATAGAGAGTTTCACAAACAAGTTACATACTTGCCAATCAATATAAATGATATTTCATTCAAGGGCAAAATAACATATTATTCAAAAGTTTATAACCACAGAAGTGATACAATCATCTCTATGATTTTCTTTAGGACATATCACTAACAACATTCTCTTTCTTTAAGCACGCATGTAAGTGCACATTGCGTTGTACTGCCCTCACAGATGGATTTGGACCAATTATGAGTTTTTGTTCATGCAGCATGAACCTATTCTTTGGGATAGTGCAAGTTACTTTGTGCATGGAGCCCACAAGCACTGCTGCTTAATTTCGTGAGGACACCATACAGTAAAATAGTACATAATTTTACACGTTGATCCTCTGTGATGGAACCATGAAAGAGCATCCATGGCCAAGATTGCAACAAAGAAAAAAAAGATTCAAAGAAAGAAAGAAATTAAGAGGATAAAAAGCATAGGGTTGTCTATTCATAAGTTGTTTGATTTTTTTTTCTTATTTATAAGTCACCTCTTCTACCATCGGATAAAAATCAAGGAGTTTTTGGTGCTTATAGCACTTTTGGTGGAGTGATTAACAAAAATAGTCCCCTCTCTGTCGTAATGCCAAAAATGGCACCTTAGACAAGCCGGCACACGATATGTACCCAAATCCAGCCCCTAGGGGGCCAAACTTGCCATCCACCGTGTCGAGGGGGGATTCCCCCGTTGTGCCACGTGTGAAATACCAATGCCTAGGGGGCGGAATTGCCTCTATCGGTTTTCTCCTAGTCAAGCCACGTGGTGCGTCCGGTGCCTAGGGGCCGAAATCTCCCATGCCGTGGCCCACCCGCGTGCACTCGCCTGTAGCCCTACGTGGGAGCAAATTCGTCACATCTGTGTCCCATCCGCATGCATGCACCAAGAAAAGGCGCCGTGGGAGGGAACACTACTACAAAAAAGGTCTTCACAAACGGTTCAAAAACGTCATCACAGACGGTTTCGTGAGCCGTCTATGTTTATGGGTCAGTAATGATATGAGTTTATCACATAAGGTTTTCAAACCATCTGTGATGTATACTATCACAGACGGTTATTAACTCAGAACTGTCTGTGATATGGAACTATCATAGACGGTTTATAGCTGAAATCGTCTGTAATGACTTTTCTTTATAGACGGTTTGTAGCTGAAATCTTCTATGATGACTTTTCTCTATAAAGTTTCCAAGCAGTGGCTGTTTGTGCCTTTAAAACTGGCATCATATATATTATATATATTGTTTGTAGTCCCTCAGCCACTTTCGGGGGGGAGGGGTCATCCACGCAGCATGAGGATGAGACAGCAGCCACGGCAACTTCATCGAGCCTATGCAAGTTTAAGAAGTTTGGCTGAAAGGAGAGAATCAGGTCATCCAATTACTTGGATGTCGTCGATAGGTAATTGGACATCGCTATATTCAGAAAGTGACGTAGACGCACAGGTACTCTGACTGGGAAAGTGGCTTCATATATCAGCAATCAACCATTCCTTGATGTGAAGTCACCGTAGAACTAAGTTCCTTGATCTAATTCTATGGTGACATGACATCAAGGAATGGTTGGTTGCTGATACATGAAGTCACTTCCTAGTCGGAGTACCTGCGCATCCAAGTCACTTTCTGTAACATCCTAATTTTCTGAGTTTAAAAATCTTTTAAATAGTTAGTAGAGAGAAAAGTCACCTTTTGGGTTTATTTGAATTTAATTCAAAAGCTTAATATTGGACTTTACAATAAAAAATATTTAATGTGAATAATCCCAACATGAACAATAGTCAAAACTATTTTATTTGGGTTCTATGTGCTCAGATATATTTTTTAGATTTTTTAAAAAAATTTCTGAGTTCATTTGCTATTTTCTATTGCTTATTTGAATTTCTGGTATTTTCTAAAATAGAAAATCTATTTAGAATCTCAGAAAAGCTCTTGGGCCGAAACCCAACCCAAACCCTCCTTGGCCCAGCTCTGTTCAGCCCACGCCCGCGCGCGCGAGTCCGCCTCTCTCTGACAAGTGGTCCCCGCGTGTCATCCTCCCTTCCTCTCTCCTCGCGCGAGCGCGTTAAGCCTCAACCGTCCGATCCTCCTTGAGCGGTCCGATGGAGTTTAGCTGTTCGGGCGGCCCGAACGTTATCAACGTTTTTGAGCCGTTCGATCAAGGTTGAACGATCAGATGTGGCTAAGGCATTGGAGGTCCGAACGTTCCTTTCTTTTGGACCCTCCGATCTGGATTTGACGACCAGATCTTGTTGGAGCCCATTTGCACACGCACCTCCGTGCCGCTGACATGTGGGTCCCACGCGTCAGGTCTTCGTCTCCGAGTCGGCTTCATCCCCGCCTCCGTCCGCCATTGCCTCCTTCTAGAAGCCCGTCCGACAACGGACTCTCCCAACTAAAACCTTCCCGATTTCTTCACCAAACTCTATCTCTTTTCTTCTCGCACCCGTATCTACCCTCAATCAGGATCAAAACAACCTCTATCTCCGTTTTCATTTGAAACCGAGAAATCCCAAATTAGGGATTCCTTATCTCGTGCCGCCTCGGCCCTATAAATAGGCCCCCGAGGTTCGCATTGTCCTCCGCAACCCAGAGCCGCCATCCACGTCGCCCCGAGAGCCCTAGCGCCGCCGCAATCGGAGTTTTAGGGTTTCTCACCGCCGGTCTTTTTCTCCGGTTTGCGCCGCCGCCGGTGACGCTCCACCCCGTGGAGTACACCGCCGTCATCGCCTTCGTCCGGGCTACCTCCAGGAGCCTTCGCCATCGCGGAACCTCCGTCCAACAAAAGTCGAACCTCTCCGCCACTTCAATCTCGCCGTCGGCCATCCTCGTCACTCCCGAGCACCCAGAGTTGCACCTAGAGGTTCGCAATAACCTCAGTTACACGCTGGTACCACTCACCGCCGGTGGATCGCCGCCATTCGCCGTTGTCGTCGGTTCCCGAGCGCCGTCACCCGTCGATCTGACGTGTCACGCCGCATGGCTCGCCACCTTAGCCCTGCACCTACGTGTCGCGTGCGTGGCTGCCTCGTCAGCGTGTGCGTGGCATGGTCCACCCGAACCTCACATCTGATCTGGCATGAACCTAGTCCGCATGCACCGAGCCATCCTCTGATTTGTTTTATTCTGAAATTCCAAGGGCTGATGTCATGCTTACGCAATAATCCGATTTTTCTTTTAAGAAATAATTCAAAAATTCCAGTAAATCCAAAATTAGGGTTTCTTTTAGACTTAAACTTCCAGAGCCCATAACTTTTGCATCCGAACTCCGATTGAGCCCAATAAAATTCCAAAAATTATCTAAATTCGAGCTCTATTTATCTGAGATTTTTATTTAATTTTTGGAGTTTGTTTTGTCTCTGTTATTTATTTATTTTGTTTATTTATCTCATTTGCGAGTAGACGTCGATACGTTGGGGAATTTTGGCGAAGAAGGAGCACCTCAAGATCAAGACCAGTACCTAGACCTTTCCAAGGCAAGTCATACCTTTGATCATCTTGAACCTAGTTTTCAAACTACTTTGTTTCAAGTATTGCATTCTATTTTAATTATGTATTTAAATGCTTTTGGGCATAGTTACCATCCAATTTGTTATAACACCTTGGCTTTGTATGTCATAATCCCTTGTCACCCTGGATTGGTTTGTTAGTTGGTAATATTGTAGCACCAACGTGGGTTGGTTAGATACGAGTACAATTGCTTAGCCATGCTACGAGTCTCACATCTCATTTGAGTTGCAAATATTAAATCTGACTAAGTGACTATGGAACTTTGTGTAAAACTGTGTGTTATGTGTTATTACTTCGTGATAGCATGTGTTGCACTAAAACCAACTGGGTGGTAAAGGATTTGGACTGAGGCAAGTGGTGGATACTATGTGATATGGTGGACTATGTGAATGGGAATGATAATCTTTGGGACATAGTTAGAAAATAGAAGTCTTGCCTTGGTCAATTAAGGACTTAACTTTGTGCGTCATTGAATTGAGCCTTACTATACGACCACATGCCTGATGGGACGGGCCTAACATAGTAGGTTATGGATTCTCGACATTGATGTTCAGGTGGATAGGTTAGGCTATGTGACAGGGTGGAGGTGTGACTACCTGGTAGTTGCATCGCGGGACGGTTCGCCGCATCCCTGTCCAGCGGTGTGTGTCGGACTAGCATTCTTTGTGGGCTGGTCTAGCGGGAAAGCACATTGGAAATGTCAATGTTTGAGATGAAGTTTCTGAACTGTTTTGTTACGACTGGTGCTAGCTACACTAGTTGTATCTTGTGGGTAAAGTGTACAAACTCTGCAGAGTGTTAAATCAATCTATTCGAATAGCCGCGTCTGCGGTCATGGACGTGCTCGGGGATTTCACACGAGGGGTAGTTTTCATAAAATGCTTGGGATGGGAGCTATGTGATCTAAGTCATATGGCTATGTGAAATAATCTGTTTAGCTTTGTGTCTTTGTGAAATCAATTGTTAAATTAATATTGTCTATTTGTTCTGAATTATGCTTTCAATCTATTATTGTATTTCATTGCAAATGTTGCATTCATGCAAAAGAACCACAGAAGCCTTTTCTTTTGGAATAAGCCTGCATCTATAAATTGCATTCTGTGGTATGATTTGCGAGTACGGTTGTGTACGCACGCTTGTTGTAAAACTTGCGCCCAAACCTACAGAAGAAGAGGAGTCTACGCCTACTTTCGAGGAGGAGTTCGTCGAAGGTTGCTGATTGTTAAGGTCTGGATCCCAGTTGGTTGTCTGTGGTGAATTGATGGGATCTACGCTGAAGTTATTTCTGTTTCGCTGCTATTTTATTCTCTGTTAGCCCTGCATGGCTCAATAAGTGTAAACTCGACCATAAGGTCAAAACCCTTATTTGTTATTCAAACTAATCGTTTACTTTATTCATCGCCTGAGTGGATCGATATTCACCTATGTTGACACTGTGTGCATTAGCGTGATCCTGGACTAGTGCGTTATACACAGAGGGTTCCAGAACTGTAATTTTGGGTCCCGACACTTTCTGAACATAACGACGTCCAATTACCTATCGACATCATCCAGGTAATTGGATGTCCTGACGCTCTCCTAGCAATCATGCTTCTTAAACTTGCATGGGCTCAATGAAGTTGCCCATGGCTATTGTCTCATCCTCCTCATGCTGCGTGGACAACCCTCTGAAAATGGCTGAGAGACTACGAACATATATATATATATATATATATATATATATATATATATATATATATATATATATATATATATATATATATCGGTTTTAAAGGCACAAGCGACCACTACTTAGAGACTTTATAGAGAAGAGATCAGGAATGGAATGGTAGGACGTACCTGGCAAAGGTGAAATGAATGGCGAGAGGCTAGTTGATTACACAGATAAAGGTAGGATTAAGAAGATTGATTATTGTTCTCAGAAGGCTAATTGTATAAGATTAAAACTTGCTAATATATTCAGATTAGTTCAAGCAAATAAACCAAAATTAACTTATTACATAGAAACAAAATCTATCAAGATATTATCAACTGTGATGTAGGACAACAAGTATATCAAAATGTATAAATTGCATGCTCAAAACAAGACAAGTATATCAGAACACCACTCAATGCTACTCAAGGGCTCATGCCACACTAGCAGTATCATCCATATCATCACCAACACCATCACAGAGCAAAGGGAAGGGAACGAGATAGAGAATAAAGAGGAGTAGTTTACCTACCTCAGTGCGACACAGCAATGGCGGCAAACACCACCACCAGCATGGCCAACATCCATCTCCCCACTATGCATAAATCAACCAAACATCAGAACACCACTCAATGCTCAAGCATAAAAATCAAATCGTAGGAGAGGCAACTGAAGGGAGAGAGGGAGAGCCTCATGCGCAAACCTCAGCCAAAGCAAGCAACCACCAGGAGGGGAGTAGAGAGGGGAAGGCGGCGGCGTGAGAGGGAGAGGGGAGGTCAGCAGAACGGGAGCAGAGGGGAGTGGCGTACCTTGATTCGGCGACATAGATGGTGGGGCAAGCTCGATTCGGCGAGGGAGATGGTGAGGGAGATGGTGGTGAGGTCGATTCGGCGGGGAAGATGGTGGGGTGAGCTCGATTCGGCAGCGGCGAGGTCGAATCGGTGGCAGGGGAGGCGTGATGCGGGAGCCCAAAGTTCCGAACCCTAGCGCGCGATGGGGAGGGAAACAGGCGAGAGTAAGGGCGCTGGGGAGTGACGAGTTAGGGCACAAACCCTAACGCGCAGGCTGTTATTAATAAAGGGTTATCACAGATGGTTCTATTATGGAACCATCAATAACACTTATCACAAACGATTATAATTAAAACCGATAAGTCTATTTTACCCCCCTGAACCCTAAACTACAAAAGCGTTCACTTTACACCCTCCAATTGTCAAAACCAGATAAAAAAACACCCTAGGTTGGTTTCATTTGTGGTTTTAGCCTTGTTGGCAGCCGCATCGTTGGTTTTGGCTTACGTGGCATCTAAATCAGCTAATTGTATACATGGGTCCCACATGTCGGCCTCCATCTCTTTCTTCATTCCTCTTTCTTCTCCAGTGGCAGAACAGAGGAAGCTGCAGCGGCTTGGGGCGACGATTGCGCGGATGGCGGCAGCTTGATACCCCCAAAATGGGTTCTCTATAGGGAGGCGATCCTACGGGTTGTCTTGGCACAACCAGGCGTTCACCGGAGCGGGCGCGTGTCGATGAGTGGCGGCTAGCCGAGGGAGGTGAAATGATGCGGTGGCGCTCGGGTGTGGTAGGGGTCAAGATGATGGAGCATGAGTACCGGCGGGATACTTGGAGTATGCTGGTGTGATCGGCGAAGGTGGAGGGTGGATGGAGCGAGCCGACAACAGCGACCCGAGGCGACGCGGGGTAGGCCAACGATGGTGGCGACCTGCGGGGAGGAAGATCCTAAGTGAGAGGTTGGGGGAGGTAGAGGGAAGCTAGGTGATGCTCATGGAAGGAGGAATTGAGCAGGGGCTCGCTGGAGGAAGCGCGGTAGTGGTGGCGGCGGTTTTAGGACGACGATGGAGAAGAAGGTGATGCGTAGCGCTCCGGTGATGGATTCTCCAAATCGAGGGTGAGGCCAGGACACGGCACCTTATAGAAGCACCGGCGCCTACCCTTGCTTCTTCCCTCCCCCACCATTTCTCTTCACCTCCACCGAGCCGAAGCCGAAGCCCTATTTTTGGTCATGCCGCCTTCCGCCGCGCCTCCTCACCGCCGTTCGGGCACTCCGGTGAGCCGCTGCCCTGGACCATCCCGTCATGAGGTGCCCCAAGGCCCGAGTAAGCCCTCCCCCACCTCCATTGGTCCTCCCCGCCGCCACCTCTTCTCCTTTGCCTCCGGCCACCGCTGCCCCACCGATTCGGCCACCCCCAGACTCCCCCGACCCATCGCTGGCCTCCTCACCCCGGGTGCAGCTCATGCGCGCACCGCCCTCCTCCCCGCGCCACTCCACCGCCGGCACCGTACATGGCCCGAGCGCCCGCCAACGCCTTTTCACCCCGTGTCGCCACTCCACAACGCCGTCGTCCCCATCGCCAGTGCCCTTGAGGCCACCACCCTCTAGGCGTCCCGCCCCTGCCCTTGCTAGCGCTGCCGCACCTCCCTCCGTTGACAGCAAGCCCGAGCCTTGCATGCCCATGGCCTCCCCTGCCTGGCCCGGTTTTGGATCTCCCTGTGGCCCCTTTTAATTCCCCCCTCCTTTGACTGCCATGTGGGCCCAGCCATGGTCAGCTATGCCACATCAGCTAAACATGTACACGTGGAAGTTATGTCATCCAAAACCAGGGTGGTTTAGGGTGAGGGGATGATTTTCTTTGGTTTCAATAATTTGGAGTGTAAAGTGGACAGTTTTGTAGTTGAAGGTGTTTTTGGACTCGAGCCATAGTTCAAGGGTGTAAAGTGGACTTTTTTGTAATCAAAAACCGTCTGTGAAGTCTACAATTATCACAGACAGTTCGTGTTTAGAACCATCTGTGAAGTATCCTAGACGGTTGTTTGTTGAAAACTGTCTATGATTTTTCTAAATATCACAGACGGTTATTGTTAAGAATCGTTTGTGATATTTCACAGATGGTTTTCATCATGAACCGTCTGTGATATTACCTCTTCACAGATAGTTTTTTTCGCAGCCAGTAACACAAACAGTCTCTAAACCAAAACCATCTATGATTGCATGTAATACAGACAGTTTTGGTCAACCGTCTATGATGAGGCGTCCAGTATTAGCCTTTTTGTAGTAGTGGAATCTGATTCCTCCTGTCGCTTTGCGGTCAACGTAATTTCTACATCGTGTGGCTATAAAACGCGCAACATAGACCGCGAGAGAGCTCACTAGAAGCAATGCTCTCTCATTCTCAGCTCACATGGTCTCGTGTACCCCCCATGATTAAGGATTGTTTAGAGCAGTTATTAGCTGTCGTATTATTACGAAAAGTTCGACATCATGAGCATGTATTTTTTGTTGTATGCATTTTCTTTATTAACTATGTAGTTAATTAGTTGTAGTTAATTAGTCACAATTAATTAGTCATAGTTAATTAGGTGTAATTAATTTAGTCAGTACTATCTAGTCGCAATTAATTTTGTCTTAGTTAATTAGTCTCAATTAATTATGTCCTAATTAATTAGTCGTAATTAATTTGGGCATAATTAATTAGTCATAGTTAAATAGATTAATTAAATTACTCGTAATTAAATTAATCTTTCATAATTAATCATGCCATAGTTAATTATTTATCAATTAATTAGTGGTAATTAATTAGTGTTAGTTAATTAGTCGCAATAAATTAGTTGCAATTAATTAGTTGTACTTAATTAGTCGTAATTATTTTAATCGTATTTAATTGGGCGTGATTAATTTAGTCATAATTAATTGAGTCATAGTTAATTATTCGTAATTAATTTCATCATAATTAATTTAGTCATAATTAATTTAGTTGTCATTATTTAGTCGTAGTTATTTGTTGGTAATTAATTTGTGGTAATTAATTAGTCATAAATAATTTAGTCATTATAAATTTATTTACTATTAATTTGTGCATTTCATCTCTTGCAAGCCATGCCTCCACTGGAGCTACTCGAACTATTATGCAATGAACATCACTGGAGCAAGTTGTGGACCACCGTGGATGGGAATGGTCCTCCATCCCGCGTGCTTTGGTTTGAGAAGCATTACTGGGACCATGACGCTCGCTACATCCTAATCCTTTGGGACACAGGCTTGTTACCCTTTGCGAGGATGTTCCAGGTCGGACGCTACTTCACCCTGGAAGGTAGTCTCATGTCAGCACTTATCGACAGATGGAGACCCGAGATGTACACCTTCCACTTCAGTGGGTGTGAGACCCCGGCGTATTTAACTTGTAATGCTTAGCCTTCCTTTGACTATAGCATCACAAATAAAATATATCGTGCCTCGATGGACATGTGCTTCCCATAATTGCAGCACACATACATCTTTTACAAAATCATGCATCATTTCCATACAACAAGTCTAGCAAAAGACATACAAGTATATATAGTTATTACAAAAGAGTCGACCGGCCAAATGACATCAAAGTAATATGAAATAGTGGAAGCAAAAGCGCCATAAGATGGCTATAAACAAAAGACGACCGGTTAGCCAACACAACCCACAAGGCAACCGATCGGGCCGCCAACTAGTCGCCTCCACCACAACAAAACTCACAGAAGTTGATCCATTGGGGATCCACTTCCTCCTCTGCACACAACAAGCAATGCAGGTGGGTACAAAAATGTACTTGCAAGACTTACTAGTAACAAGCCTATACATAGCTACATGAAAACTATAACAAAGGAGATGGTTATATGGTTAATTGGACGCATAAACCAATTTTTATTTGCAATAATGTAATAGATTGAAGGCAATTTGTCAAATCTGTTTTAATCATTGAAATAACAGCAAGGTAACCATAAATAATATATGTAACAACCTAGAGGTGACTAACCCAATATACACCACAATATAGCACGAATCCCCGATTCGTACTACCCATCAAGTTTTAATTAAAAGGTTGTAGTCTAATTCTTGGGAAATAACCAAGTGAGTCCATAACCTAGGATGAGGCTATTCGAATAGATTTAACCCTGCAGGGGTGTACCAATGTACCCACACTTTAGACCGCCTTTAAGCCACAAGATTAGCATACTTCCAAAGGTATGCTGGCACGGCTAAGTCCTACGAGACGTTTCCAATATTGTGTATCAACTACGAGCCGCTCGTATAGATAGAAACACATACGCTTACATGGTAAAGCCGAAAGACAACTACCCACCGAGTAAAGCTTCCGGACAACTACCATGCTCCCAACATCTTCCCTCCTACAACCTCCTGCGACTCAGAACCAACACACGCCAAAGTACTAAGTCAAGAGAGGTCCCATACCCTCTAGTGTGGTTAGCACGCAAAAAGTGCTTGGATCAATGGTGCAAGTAATTCGGTCATTGTTGACTCGGGCACCATTCTAGTCACACCCAAAAGCACACCAACATATCATTGTGCCTAAGTCCAAATCATTTTGTTTTCATTTTTAGTTTTCACAATTAAACATAGCACAAAGACTGAATCATAAAGTCATAATAAGTTTGTGTGATCAAGGTTATCGACTAAGTCAACAACCGCCTATTTCTACCGTAACTAAGCATGACTAAGCAACATTAACTCGTAACTACTAAGTGACAAGGGCTCATCCAATGAACCCAAAATCACAGCAAGATAAGCCTAGGCTCAGTAGTAGAGGATAAACATTTACCTACAGATTATGCATCTAATGGGTCAACTAATCGACAATAGTTTAACACAAGATAGCAATGCATATGTAGAATTTGCAAACAATAAATTAGACTTTGAAAATAATAGGAGCAATATTATCAAATGATGCTACATCTGCTTGCCTTGCTAAAGATCACAGTCTTGCTGCTGAGGATCACTCTCAGGTTCAATAAATTCTTCGGAACCTAACGCAAGAATGCGAAAACCCAATAAGAACGAAGAACACCGAAAGAAACTCAAAAACCAAATTCATCCAAATTCCATGAAATTTACACAGCAGCAAGGGCATGATTTTAAATGAATTTAGCAATAAGAATCATTTCATTTGGACTAAGCATGAAAAAGTTATAGCCTAAACAATTTCTGCAGCATGAAAAATCCAATTAAATTAATTTCGGTTACTGTTCATAGCACAATTTTCCCGAAAGATCTAGAACCTGAAATTTTTATGGTGGGTAGTGAATGGATATGGGTAGGCTACGCTAGCAACAATTCAAAAATTCTACCATGTAAACCAGGATGCCAAGCAAGATAGATGATCACAGATCATTACCATCAGACGCGCAGTGCAGCGAAAGTAGAGTCGGAGCAGCCTAGTCCGACGATGAACGCGTCGATGTAGTGGTCGTAGATGATCGTCCAACGTCCTCGTAGTCGATCGTCTCCTCCAGCAGCCTCCACAGTTCCTTGTGAAGATCGCGGATCGTCCTCAGTGCAACAGCGACCGCAGCAGCGCCTCTACGGTATCCACACGTCCAAAGAAGGAACAACCGTACACCGATGTGCTAGCACCAAGTCACACGGGAAGGCTCTCTCAAGAAGATGGCGGCTAGGGTTTCGGTGGAAACAACTCACGTGTCTCTCTCTCTTTCTTAGCCTCAAGCATGTCCTTATATATAGTGCCCCGTGTCGGATCCTATCCGAACACGTTTGACGAATTGTATTCGTACTGGTTTGTTCTATCCCATTAAGTGTGTGACCCGTTAGGTTTATGTATAATCGGTTGTGACTCGGAAACCCTTTCTGACCACGAGTCGTAGTGGTCCCTAGCAGGACATAATGATTCCCGAATACACACAAATTATATCGGACGAACCTTAATGCAATATGATCTACGACTAGGTCCTCATCACTTACGACCAGGTCCTATCTTTATACGACCAGTTCGCAACTCCTTACGACCAGGTTTTTGACCACTCTGTGATTTCGTTCGATCAGTCTATGACATGCTCGTATCACCATACGACTTGTCTGGATCTGATCAAACTAAGCGACTTACTCTAGTATTCTCCTTTTGCCTCACGATATCTGGTTTGAACTCCAGGTGAGATAATGTGTCATCCATGGACTGTTCAATATTTTCTCGATCGAGTCGTCGGATAACCTTATGTGGTCGAACACTTCGACTACTAGTGGCATGGCCATGCACTTTCTTTATCCGATCACTTGAGGGCCGAGACATCTCTCCGTTATGTTAGGAGGGGCAAATCCCATATCCGACCAGTCACATCCCTCCGCATGTTTCATAGCATACCCGAAAGCTACCTTTATAACTACCCAGTTACGAGCAGCGTTTGGCAACCCCTAAGAGCGCTATTACACATGTAGGGAACCATGCTGATCTCAGGTCTAAGGATTATACATCATCATTGCTTGAGACCGTGTGCACTTTGCATATCTTCACATCACCTCTCTCAATGATCTCACAAATAATGTGATATCGCCGAAGTATGTGCTTGGACTTTTGATGTGATCTAGGCTCCTTTGCTTGTGCAATGGCTCCACTATTATCACAATATAGATCCATTGGACTGCAAGCACTCGAAACCACACCCAGCTCATTAATAAACTTTTTTAATCCACACAGCCTCTTTTGCAACTTCCGAAGCCGCAATGTACTCGACCTGCATCGTAGAATGCGCAACGTTCCTGCTTGGAACTTTTCCAGCTTACTGCTCCTCCATTTAAACAAAACACAAACCCTGATTGCGATCTGAAATCATCCTTGTCGGTTTGGAAGCTAGCATCGGTGTAACCATTTACGACCAGCTCTTCCTCACCACCAAATACAAGGAATGCATCCTTAGTCATTCTTAAGTACTTAAGGATATTCTTGACTGCTATCCAGTGACCTTCACCTGGATCTGACTGATATCTGCTCGTAACACTTAGAGCATATGACATATCTGGTCGTATGCACAGCATGGCATACATGATAGATCCGATAGCTGAAGCATTTGGAATTCTACTCATTTTGTCTCGCTCATCAGTGGTCGTAGGGCACTGAGTCTTGCTAATATTAACACCATGTGACATGGCAAGAAACCCTTCTTGGAATCTTGCAAGTTGAACCGTTTCAACACCTTGTCAATGTACATGTCTTGGCTTAATCCAATTAGCCTCTTAGATCTATCTCTATAGATCCTTATACCAAGAATATATGTTGCATCTCCTAAATCTTTCATTGAGAAACTATTTCTTAATGAAGTTTTAACAGATTCAAGCATTGGAATATCATTTCCGACCAGTAGTATGTCATCCACATACAAGATCAGAAACAAAAGCTTGCTCCCACTAACCTTCTTGTAAACACAAGGTTCTTCTTCATTCTTGATGAAGTCAAACCATTTTACCACTTCATCAAAAATGAATGTTCCAACTCCGAGATGCTTGCTTTAATCCATAGATGGACTTCTTAAGCTTGCATACCTTTCTAGCTTCCTTTGGATCGACAAAACCCTCAGGCTGTGTCATATACACATCCTCACTTAGATTTCCATTTAGGAAAGCCGTTTTGACATCCATCTGCCATATCTCATAATCGAAATATGCAGCAATAGCTGGAATGATCCGGATAGACTTAAGCATAGCGACAGGAGAGAAGGTTTCATCATAATCAACACCTTGAATTTGTTTGAAACCCTTCGCAACTAGTCGGGTCTTATGAATGTGAACATTTCCATACATATCTATCTTTTTCTTAAAAATCCACTTGCACTCAATGGTTTTAACACCATCAGTGCATCAACCAAGTTCAAACTTGATTGTCATGCATGGACTTTATTTGGATCTCATGGCCTCAAGCCATGACTCGAATCTGGTCTACCATCGCTTAGAATAAGTATTAGGCTCACCATTATTCAATAATAAAACGTCATGCCCATACCTTATAGGCAATTGACGTGGCCTTTTAGATCTACGTGGGTGATGCTTCATCTCTGAGTTCAACAACATTTTGTTCATCCTGTAGAGGCTCAGTAGGAGTTGAAACATTTTCGGATGTTTCCCGAATTTCTTCGAGTTGCACCTTACTCCCACTGACTCCTTTGGAAAGTAACTCTTTCTCCAAGAAGACACCATTACGGGCAACAAACACTTTGTTTTCATCCCGCTTATAAAAATAATATCCTTTAGTTTCCTTAGGATACCCCACAAAGAAGCACTTATCATACTTGGGTGTGAGTTTATCAGATGTTAAACGTTTGACATATGCCTCACAACCCCATACCTTGAGAAAAGACAAGCCGAGATACTTCCCGGTCCATATCTCATATGGTATCTTCTCTACTGTTTTTTATGGAACCCTATTTAATGTGAAAGCCGCTGTTTCTAGAGCGTATCCCTAGAACTACAATGGAAGATCATATTGGCTCATCATTGACCGAACCATGTCCAACAATGTTCGGTTCCGTCGTTCAGACACCCCATTCCATTGAGGCGTTCCCGGCGGAGTTTGGGTTTTCAGGTTGGTGAGCCGCCAGTGACAGAGAAGAGGAAGATCGGGATGAGGGAGGTACTGGCGAGTGGTAGCTAAGGTGAAGGGTAGTACCAGTCTTGACAACCGTTGTTGTAACAACATCGTAGCGGTTACTCGAGCCAACGGAGGAGTGCAACGGAGCATAGGTGGGGGTGGGGATGTGTGAGGACCCCAGTTTATTTGGTTTGTAATGCTTAACCAACCACCTGGTCCTAGCATCACAAATCAAATAAACGATCCTCGAGATATGTATACTTCCCGACAGTATACACACCGGTACAAAATTAGACATCAACTCCATTCCACACATAGAGTCCAAACACCACACTTCCAAGCGGAAGATAAACAAATAGCAAAGATATTACAGACAATGGCCGATACTTAATATCCACAAGATACACAAATAACAACAAAAAGACAGTGAAGCAAAAGTGCCATAAGATGGCTATAAACAAAGCCAATCGGTGTGCCTTCAACCCACAAGGCATCCGGCCGGACCGCCAAGCCTAGTCGTCACCCACGAGCGACAAAGACTCACGAAGTGAGGACCACGAGGCTCACCTTCTTCCTCTGCAACAAAAACATTAAGCAAAGCACACGAGTACAAAGATTGTCTTTGTACCCGCAAGAGGCCACGTGTGAACTAGCGGACTGTTCATATGCTACATGCAGGCTTGTTTAGTGGAGGCCATATGTTTTATTTGCATAAAGCCAATTTTCATTTGCAATAAGGTAATACATTTGAAGGCAAGTTTGCAATTCATTTTTAAGATTGGAATAACGATAAGGATATTAATAACAATAGCGAAAGATAAACAACCTAGAAGTGACTATCCCAATAGTCACCACAACAATAGCACGAATCCCATTCGTACCACCCATCAAATTTTAATTTAAATGTTGTAGTCTAGTTCTTACGGGCGTATCCGAGCGTGTCCATAACCTAGGGCGAGGCTATTCGAATAGTTTTAACCTGCAGGTGTACCAATGTACCCACACTTGGACCGCCTTTAAGCCAAAGCACACTTCCAGAAGGTATGCGACACATGACTAAGTCCTCGAGACTGTTTCCAATATTGTGTATCAACCCCGAGCCGCTCGTATGGGTAGAAACACCATACGCTTACATGGTAAAGCCGAAAGACAACTACCCACTCAGGATAAAGCTTTTCTGGACAACTACCATGCTCCCACCTCCATCCCTCCTGCGACCTCCTGCGACCGAGAGCCAATACACGCCAAAGTACTAGGTCAAGAGAGGTCCCATATACTCTAGTGTGGTTAGCACGCAAAATGCTCGATCACGGTGGCGCAAGTAACTCGGTCCTTAATTGACTCGGGCACCTTTCGAATCACACCCAACAGATCACACAGTCTTACCATTGTGCCCAAGTCTAAACCATTTTGTTTTCATTTTTAGTTTTGCGAGATAAACATAGCGAAATGCTAAAACATAAAGTTATAGTAAATTTTGTGTGATCAAGGTTACCGACTAAAGTCGATAACCGCTTGATTCTACCGATAGCTAAGCATGTCTAAGCAAGTTGACCCGAATCTACTAAGTGACAAGAGATCATCCAGCGATCTCTAATCACAGCAAATAACTTAGGCTCAGGTAGTAGAGATCCATATTTTGTCTACAGGATATGCAGCTACGGATTTAACTAACCATTTTAACACAAATTAAGCGATGCATACATACAGCTGAAACAAAATATTAAACTTTAAAATACTGGGATTAATCATGATCAAACTGCTTGCCTGGTTGCTGTTGCTCAATATGGTGCGGAGGATCGTCCTCAGGGTTGCCGCAAATATCGAATCCTAACGATTTGAACAAAACAGCGAATAAGAACGAATAACACCGGCAAAACTCAAACATCACATACAAACACCAATATATACACCAAGGCTAGACTATCACAAAGAATGACAAACAATTGCTACAGAGACCCATCCACCTTTGCTAGGTTAACCACAAAATCAAACTTCTAACACGCTTTAAACTTTGGACAGGCTTTGATGGTGATTGTGTGCACATCTATTATTTAATCATCAAGTTAATAAATCAACAACAGCTAGGTTCTCTAACTCAACCATTACAAGCTGATATTACAGAACCTACAAAAGCTATTGACAAAACTGACTAGGCAATTATCCAACTATGAGGTGCTAAACAAAATTCTAATTATGGTTGGCCTTAATAAAATTTCAGGTACTAACACACCTAAGCATTACACCAACATATAGGAAGTTTAACAATTCTGACATGCTATCACTACAAGACCTTACTACTGTAGTAATGAGGGAAAGACAATTACGAGACAAACCACTAGATTCATTAACGACTTCTTTAGATCACTTATGCCAACAAGGGTTTAAAAATCCGAATCACGAATGACATAATTCCATACCAAACACTATTTCCTAAGGAACTCATCAAGACCTAAATAGCAAGCATGAAACCAATTTTGATTCGACAACAAAAACGACAAACGGGGAAATATCTGAGAGAACTAGAACTAAAATGCTTTCAAACCTCTAATACCAATATTGATCAAGCATGAGAGTGAACTAAAGAACAATCATAATCATGATTAGCGACTAACTAATTGGTTTTGAAGGTGGGCCCCACCGGCATGCAGACAGAGGGAATAACGAAGAAGAACGAGAGGATCTCGGCGGCTCGGACTGGATTCGCCGCCCGGTGATGGGTGGCGGCGCGGCTCGTCGACGGGCAAAATGGGTCGCGAGGACCACGAAGGCGGCGATGGTCGCGGTTCGCCGGAGAAGCGGTGGCGGCTGCGGCGGCGAGCTTAGCGGCGGCGGCGAGGTGACAAGCGCGGCGCACTAGAGAGAAAACAATGAAATTTAGCGCGCATGGGCATCGATGAGTTACCAGAACTCACCGCGTGCTGGCGGCAGCGAGAGGCACCGAGTGGCGGCGGCGAGCCCACAGCGGCGCAAGGCGATGCGGCGGCGAGCACAGGGTGAGCGAGAGGCGAGTGAGAGAGTGGAGAAGAAAGGTGGAGTCGGTGGTGCTCACCGGCGAAGAATTGAGCCGAGCTCACCGGAGAAGACGCGCGGTGGAAAAGGCGGTTTCGGCGGACTTGGAGAAGAAAGGCCACGCGCAGCTCACAGCGATGAAACCCGAAATTCCTTGAGGGGTTTACTTCCCGAGGATGTGGAACACGCCGTGGCGCGATGCCGTGCTCGGAGATCACCGGGCAGCGAGGCACGCTCGGGCGTCGCGGCGGCGCTCACGGCTCCGGAGCTCGGTGGAGAAGAACGGCAATGGAGACAGCGAGGTAGGGAAAGCCTTGGAGGGTTTTGTAGGAGCGGCGGAGGCGGCGAGGTGAGGCGGTGGGCGGTGAAAAGACCGGTGAGGTGAGGTGGCACGACGCATGTAGGCGGCGGCCGGCGAGCCTTGCTGCGCGGTCTTGCCCGGAGCATGGCGAAGTGGCGTGGCGGAAACAACTGCAGGTGGGACCGCCACATCGGCCGACGAACAAGCAGTGCGAACCGGTGGTTTGACTCGATCTGAATCGCTCGGCCGTTGGATCACGAGATGGGCGGTCGAGATTGATGTATGCATTCGGACGGTCGGTTGCGCGCGCAACGTGGATCGTTCGATTTGCATCGGACGGTCACGATCGATTGGACTCACGCGCGGCGCAGCTAGTTGACGCGACCGAGTCAAGTGGCGCGGTCGGACTCGAGCCAGAGGTTGGGTTCGGGCCCGAGGAACAGTACTTTTAGAATTTGATTTAAAAGACAGAGAAGGTTTGGGAATTTTTAGAGGTAGCTCCTGAGCTCCAAAAATTTCAAAATTTTTATGGTAGCTACTAGAGACAGAGAACAACCTTGTATAATTTTCCAGAACTTTTATGCACTGCATTGTTCTAGAAAATTCACAAGCTGCTGTACAGGAGTTTGACCAGATTTCAAACAGAGTTGACTTGGCCATTTGAAATAGCAAACAAAATCTAAAAATTGTGAAATAATTCAGGAGGTAGATAGGATGATCAAGATGACAGGAAAAATATTCCTAGGGGATGATCACAAGCTTGAAGGCTAAGAATGTGCTGACAACAATTTCCATTCACAAGAATTTAATTCTAGAAAATGGAAATTGCTAGGAAAAATGTAGAAACTTTCAAATGATTTTGAAGAGGCAACAAAAGTTTTATTTCTCCTCAAAATTCTACATTTGAAATACAAACCTAAGTTAGGGCTGTTACAAATCTCCCCCTTACAGGAATCTCGCAGAGATTACGATTCTTGGGAGAAGAAGGATGGGTAATCTGCTCGGAGGCGATCTTCCGCTCCCAAGTGGCTTCATCCTCGAGTGGTTCGACCACTGAACTTTGAGGAACTTGATCACACGGTTCCTCGTTCTGCGTTCGACTTCTTCGAGGATCTGAGCGGGATGCTCGCGATAAGGCAGATCTTCACGCACATCGATATTTTCCAATGGTGTTTCCTCAATTTGGAACACTGAGGCACTTCTTCAATTGTGACACATGGAAAACATCGTGCACTCCTTCAAGTGTAGCTGGCAATTCTAGTTTGTATGCAACAGCTCCCACTTTATCGATGACGCGATATGGTCCAACATACCGAGGAGCCAACTTGCCCTTGACACCGAAACGACGATGTCCTTTCAAAGGTGAGACTTTGAGATACACAAGTCATTGGGCTGGAAACTCAACTCACGGCGGCGCCGATCGCATAACTCTTACGCACGGATTGAGCTACGCGCAAGTGCTCACGAATCAGCGCACTTGACTTTCGGCCTCATTGATGGAATCGGGCCAAAGAACGCCTTTCACCGTCTCGACCGGTTCAGCGGTGTTCTGCGGCGCCGTCCATACAAAGCCTCAAGCGGTGCCATACCAAGACTAGCTCGAAAGTCGTTGTTGTAGGAGAACTTCGGCAGCGGTAGGCACTTCTCCCAATTCTTTCCATAGGAGAGAACACAAGCACGAGCATGTCTTCAAGAACTTGGTTGATTCGCTCCTCGACCATCGATCCGAGGATGATAGGTGAAATGAAAGAAAGCGGGTCCCCATGGCTTCCTGCAGACTATGCCAAAACCGAGAGGTGAGCAGAGAACCACGATCGACACAATTGTTCGTGGCACACCATGCGAGACTCACAATACGGGATATGTAAAGATCCGCTAAGCGATTCACATCAATCTTCGTTAGACCGAAGGAAATGAGCCACCTTCGTCAATCGATCAATGATAACCCATAATGCATCCTTCCCTGCAGAGTGCAGGGCGGACCGGTGATAAAATCCATGCCTCTGAAATCCCTTCCATTACGGTATAGGTAAGGGTGAAGAAGACCATTTGACGGCGATGCTCGGCCTTGACACGACAACATATGTCACATCGGCCACGAACACAGCAATCTCGCTTCATGCGAGTCCACGAGAATCTCTGCCGCGAGATCTTGGTACATCTTGGTAGCCGGGATGGATGGACAAAGGCGAATCATGGGCTTCTTGAAGGATCAAATCCGCAACTCGGGGATCTTTGGGACCACGAGACGCGCCCAAACCATACAACACCGTGCTCATCCTCTGTGAAACACTTGGTGATCCATTCACGATGTTTTGCTTGATTTTACCCACACCATCATCGATTGTCGTCTTTGCCTTGATTTGATCCACCAAGGTTGGTTGCACAACCAAGGCGACAAGGGAACCATGTTCAGCCAAACCCAAGTTGAGACAGCTGAAACTCTGCAAGCGATGCGAGTTCTTTGCTCTTGGATCATCAAAGTATTGCAATACACCTTTCGACTAAGTGCATCAAGAACCACATTGGCCTTGCCGGTGATCTGAATACCCATGTCATAATCTTTGATCAATTCTAGCCATCTCCTCTGCTCGAGGTTGGATCTGGTGAGTGAACAAGTATTTCAAACTCTTGTGGTCTGAATACACCTCACGGCGGTTCCAGATCAAATAATGCCGCCAAATCTTGAGTGCATGAACTCTGCGACAAGCTCTAAATCATGGGTGGGATAATTGAGCTCATGAGGCCTCAACTGCCTAGATGCATAGGCAACCGCCTTGCCTTCTGCATAAGAACACATCAGAGTCCCCGACGAGAGCATCGCAATAAATATCGAAGCTCTTGTGGATATCGGAAGAGTAAGGACTGGAGCGAAGTCAACATTTGCTTGAGCTCACAAAGCTCTCATCACAAGCAGAGGACCATACAAACTTCTTGTCCTTCTTAAGCAATTCGGTCATCGGCTGCGATCTTGGAGAAGTTCTCGATAAAGCGGCGATAATAGCCCGCTAAACCAAGAAAACTCCGCACATCGGTGGTGACTTGGGCTGTCCCCAAGATAGAACATCATTGACCTTCTTTGGGATCCACAACTATGCCTCCATTGAAAGAACATGGCCCAAAATGCCACTTCCTTCAACGAGAACTCACATTTCTTTGAACTTTGCATCGGTGATGCTCCATAACTTGCCCAAAACAATCTTGGATGCTCGGCATGCTCTGCTTGATCTTGGAATAGATAAGAATGTCATCAATAAAAACCACCACAAATTTGTCCAAATACTCCATGAATACGGAATTCATAAGGTTCATGAACAACGCTGGAGCATTGGTCAAACCGAAGACATGGCGGTGTACTCGTGCAGAGCCATAACGAGTAGTGGCCGTCTTCTGAATATCCTCACCGATCAGGACTTGATGATAGCCCGACCTCGGATCAATCTTGGAGAACACTTGAGCTCCGGACAAGCTGGTCAAAAGATCATCAATGCGGGGCGGAGGATATTTGTTCTTCACCGTCACCTCATTGAGAGGCGGTAATCAACACACATGCGCAAAGTCTTGTCCTTCTTCTTCACAAAGATCACGGACAACCCCAAGGAGATGGCGGGGCGGATGAAACCCTTTGCTTGGAGCTCGCCAAGCTGCTTCTTCAATTCTTCTAGCTCATTGGGAGGCATCCGATCTGGCGCCTTCAAATCGGAGCGATGCAGGGCAACAACTTCGATGACAAACTCCGGTCTCGAACGGAGGCATCGAGCAAATCTTGGAAAGACATCCACAAAGTCGATACTATGGGAACATCTTGAATTACGCAAGTGGCTTTGCTTCTAATGCACATAGACACGGGCCACGAAGGCGTGGCGAAACCCGCTTGCTCACCCAAGGGTCGGTAAGATAGACAATCTTCACGCACAATCGATCGCCCCAAGTGTTGGGACAACCAATCCATGCCAAGAATCACATCGGACTCGAATCGAAAGGTGATAAGATTTGCCAAAAATCCCACTCCTTCAACTATGATAGGAACATCCCGACATCAGTAAATCGGCTCTCATTTCCGACCCGGAGAGCGGATGAGCAAAGGAACTTCAAAGGAACACGGTGAAGACCACTAACGGCAGCAAATGATCTTGAAATAAAAGAATCGATGCTCGAAATCAAATAATCTTTGCGGCGGGACGAGAATTAACAAGAAGTGTACCCATCACGACATCTGGCGCCTCCTGAGCCTCCTCAGCTGAAAGGTGGTTCACTCGACCGCTGCTCGCACCCTGGGTCTTCTGAATAATCTTCTGGTCAGGCGGGTGACCGCTCCCCTGCCCGCGTCCTCCATTAGGACGAGGGACTGCTGCAACACTCGAGGCGAGCATTCGCATAATGGCCCTTGTTGTGGCGGCGAAAACAAGTCACCTCGGCCGCCGGATTGCGGAGACCGCTCTGCTGGCTGGATCGCGGCGCGCGTGGCTGGCTCACGGCTGCGGTGGGCGAGGAGCTGGTGCAGATGGTCTCGGCGCCGGTGGAGCAAAAGAACGGGCCACTGGTGCTGGCCCAGCCCGAGGACGAACGAGGCTGGTGTGAGTAGACTGATGCGCCTCCCATTTGCGCTTGCGGGACTCGCCCAGCGCCTTTGCCTTATGCTCTGCAACGATGGCCTTATCTACCAAGGCCTGAAAGTCTGAGAAGTCCACAATAGATAGCTTGTCCTGCAGCTCCTCGGACAAGCCATCCATAAACTTCTCCTGCTTAGCCTCATCTGAGGCCACCTCACCCGGAGCATAACGAGCCAGATGATTGAACTCGTAAGGTACTCAAATCACGATTTGCGCCCTTGCTTGGCGCGAGGAACTCCTTTTCTTCAGCTTCATCGGGCCATCCGGGATGTGGGCCCGACGAAAAGCGGACGGAACTCCTCCCACGCGACCACATGGCCGCGGGCTGCATGGCGAATAGTTCTCCCACCATGAGTGCCGCGCCCTCAAGTGGTGGGACGCGAAGAGCGCCTTGTCTGCGCTGGCGAGCTATGTTGAGCTTTCGCTCAACCATGCGCAGCCAATCGTCCGCATCGAGAGGGTCCTCGTGGCGGGAGAAAGTCGGCGGTTGTGTGCGGAGGAACTCTGCAAGTCCCAGCGAGTCCGGTGGCGCCACCACCGCGGAGTGGAGGTATTCCTAGCAATAACCTCCAAGATGCGCGTCTGGTCCATGCGGTTCGCTCGTCGGCGAGAACCTCACCCATGGTCGGAGGAGGGGAAGCTCCTCATCATGACCAGCTGTGGCTGACCGCCGCGCGTTCTCCGGCCATCTGTTTTACTAAGACAAGTTAGCAACAAATTTAAGAGCAAGAAAGCCAAAATTCATGAAAGCAGTCCAGAAACAAACACAAGGCAGGATAAAGTTCGACCAGCAAAAATCAGACACATAACTACTCCCTTTACATCTTACCCTATTATCCCCACAAGTTTTAGTTGGATTAAACTTCATGGTTCTCCCCACACTAATTCCACGGTAGTAACTATCTTTTGAAAGGTGAAGAGAAAACCAAGTTTCAAAACTTAAATTAGAGTAAGATGAGGTAGAAAGCTAAGATAGGTAAGGAATAAAATCGAGAATCGCCTAGGTTTTCATAAACCTTTTTATAATTTGAAAATAAGACTTTCAAAATACCCTAAGGACGACTATGCTTGGGTTACTACGGTCAGAATGGCTCTGATACCAACTTTGTGAGGACCCCAGTTTATTTGGTTTGTAATGCTTAACCAACCACCTGGTCCTAGCATCACAAATCAAATAAACTGATCCTCGAGATATGTATACTTCCTAGAAAGCAGTATACACACCCCGGTACAAAATTAGACATCAACTCCATTCCACATAGAGTCCAAACACCACACTTCCAAACGGAAGATAAACAAATAGCAAAGATATTACAGACAATGGCCGATGGCCACAAGATACACAAATAACAACAAAAGACAGCGGAAGCAAAAGTGCCATAAGATGGCTATAAACAAAGCCAATCAGTGTGCCTTCAACCCACAAGGCATCTGACCGGACCGCCAAGCCTAGTCGTCACCTGACGGCGACACAGACTCACGTAGTGAGGACCACGAGGCTCACCTTCTTCCTCTCGCAACAAAACATTAAGCAAAGCACCGAGTACAAAGATTGTCTTTGTACCCGCAAGACGCGTGTGAACTAGCGGACACTGTTCATATGCTACATGCAGGCTTGTTTAGTGGAGGCCATATGTTTTATTTGCATAAAGCCAATTTTCATTTGCAATAAGGTAATACAGTTTGAAGGCAAGTTTGCAATTCATTTTTAAGATTGGAATAACGATGAAGGATATTAATAACAATAGCGAAAGATAAACAACCTAGAAGTGACTATCCCAATAGTCACCACAACAATAGCACGAATCCCGATTCGTACCACCCATCAAATTTTAATTTAAATGTTGTAGTCTAGTTCTTACGGGCGATCCGGCGTGTCCATAACCTAGGGCGAGGCTATTCGAATAGTTTTAACCTGCGGGGTGTACCAATGTACCCACACTTGGACCGCTTTAAGCCAAAGCACACTTCGAAGGTATGCCGGCACTGACTAAGTCCTCGAGACTGTTTCCAATATTGTGTATCAACCCGAGCCGCTCGTATGGGTAGAAACACCATACGCTACATGGTAAAGCCGAAAGACAACTACCCACTCGGATAAAGCACCGGACAACTACCATGCTCCCACCTCCATCCCTCCTGCGACCTCCTGCGACCGGAGCCAATACACGCCAAAGTACTAGGTCAAGAGAGGTCCCATATACTCTAGTGTGGTTAGCACGCAAAATGCTCAAGACGGTGGCGCCGTAACTCGGTCCTTAATTGACTCTGCACCTTTCGGTCACACCCAAGATCACACCGCCTTACCATTGTGCCCAAGTCTAAACCATTTTTGTTTTCATTTTTAGTTTTGCAGATAAACATAGCGAAATGCTAAAACATAAAGTTATAGTAAATTTTGTGTGATCAAGGTTACCGACTAAAGTCGATAACCTTGATTCTCTACCGATAGCTAAGCATGTCTAAGCAAGTTGACCCGAATCTACTAAGTGACAAGAGATCATCCAGTGATCTCTAATCACAAAGAAATAACTTAGGCTCGGTAGTAGAGATCCATATTTTGTCTACGAGGATATGCAGCTACTGATTTAACTAACCATTTTAACACAAATTAAGCGATGCATACATACAATTTGAAACAAAATATTAAACTTTAAAATATGGGATTAATCATGATCAAACTGCTTGCACAGTTCTCATTTGCTCAATATGGTGCGGAGGATCGTCCTCGGGGTTGCATAAAATATCGAATCCTAACGATTTGAACAAAACAAATAATAAGAACGAATAACACCAAAACTCAAACATCACATACAAACACCAATATATACACCAAGGCTAGACTATCACAAAGAATGACAAACAATTGCTCTGACAGACCCATCCACCTTTGCTAGGTTAACCACAAAATCAAACTTCTAACACGCTTTAAACTTTGGACAGGCTTTGATGGTGATTGTGTGCACATCTATTATTTAATCATCAAGTTAATAAATCAACAACGACTAGGTTCTCTAACTCAACCATTACAAGTGATATTACAGGAACCTACAAAAGCTATTGACAAAGCTGACTAGGCAATTATCCAACTATGAGGTGCTAAACAAAATTCTAATTATGGTTGGCCTTAATAAAATTTCAGTACTAACACACCTAAGCATTACACCAACATATAGGAAGTTTAACAATTACAACATGCTATCACTACAAGACCTTACTACACTTTAGTGTGAGGGAAAGACAATTACAGAGACAAACCACTAGATTCATTAATGCCTTCTTTAGATCACTTATGCCAACAAGGGTTTAAAAATCCGTAATCACGAACCGACATAATTCCATACCAAACACTATTTCCTAAGGAACTCATCAAGACCTAAATAGCAAGCATGAAACCAATTTTGATTCATCGACAATGAAAACGACAACAGAGGAAATATACAGAGAACTAGAACTAAAATGCTTTCAAACCTCTAATACCAATATTGATCAAGCATGAGAGTGAACTAAAGAACAATCATAATCATGATTAGCGGCTAACTAATTGGTTTTGAAGGAGTGGGCCCCAGCCGCGAGCGCATGCAGAGGGAATAACGAAGAAGAACAGAGGATCTCGGGCGCTCGGACTGGATTCGCCGCCGGTGATGGAGTGGCGGCGCGGCACGCGACGGGCAAAATGGGTCGCTTGAGGACCACCGGTAGATAATGGTCGCGGGTTCGCGGAGAAGACGGTGGCGGCTGCGCGACGAGCTTAGCGGCCGCGTGGGTGACAAGGCGCGATCGCACTAGAGAGGAAAACAATGAAATTTAGCGCGCGCATGGGCATCGATGAGTTACCGGAACTCACCGGCGTGCTTGGCGGCAGCAGAGAGGCACCGAGTGGCGGCGGCGAGAGCCTACAGCGGCGCAAAGCGATTACGGCGCAGGCACAGGGTGAGCGAGGACGAGTGAGAGTGGAGAAGAAAGGTGGAGTCGGTGGTGCTCACCGAGCGAAGAATTGAGCCGAGCTCACCGGAGAAGACGCGGCGGTGGAAAAGGCGGTTTCGGCCGGACTTGGAGAAGAAAGGCCACGCAGCTCCCAGCGATAAACAGAAATTCCTTGAGGGGTTTACTTCCCGAGGATGTGGAACACGCCGTGACGCGATGCCGTGCTCGGAGATCACCGAGCGGCGAGAACGCTCGGAGGCGTCGCGGCGGCGCCACGGCTCCTGAGCTCGATGGAGAAGAACGGCAATGGAGGCAGCGAGGTAGGGAAAGCCTTCTGAGGGTTTTGTAGGAGCAGTGGAGGCGCGAGGTGAGGCGGTGGGCGGTGAAAAGACCGGTGAGGTGAGGTGGCAAGACGCATGTAGCGGCGGCGGCCGCGAGCCTTGGCGAGCGGTGCTTGCTGAGCATGGCGAAGTGGCGTGGCGGAAACAACCTGCGAGTGGGACCGCCTGTCGGCGGCCGATCGACGAACGGTGCGAACCGGTGGTTTGACTCGATCTGAATCGCTCACCGTTGGATCGAGATGGGCGGTCGAGATTGATGTATGCATTCGGACAGGTCGGTTGCGCGCAACGTGGATCGTTCGATTTGCATCGGGCGGTCACGATCGATTGGACTCACGCGCGGTGCAGCTAGTTGACGCGACCGAGTCAAGTGGCGCGGTCGGACTCGAGCCGAGGTTGTTCGGGCCGAGGAACGATTTTTAGAATTTGATTTAAAAGACAGAGAAGGTTTGGGAATTTTTAGAGGTAGCTCTGAGCTCCAAAAATTTCGAAATTTTATAGTAGCTACTAGAGACAGAGAACAACCTTGTATAATTTTTCCAGAACTTTTATGCACTGCATTGTTCTAGAAAATTCACAAGCTGCTGTACAGGAGTTTGACCAGATTTCAAACAGAGTTGACTTGGCCATTTGAAATAGCAAACAAAATCTAAAATTGTGAAATAATTCAGGAGGTAGATAGGATGATCAAGATGACAGGAAAAATATTCCTAGGGATGATCACAAGCTTGAAGGCTAAGAATGTGCTGACAACAATTTCCATTCACAAGAATTTAATTCTAGAAAATGGAAATTGCTAGGGAAAAATGTAGAAACTTTCAAATGATTTTGAAGAGGCAACAAAAGTTTTTATTTCTCCTCAAAATTCTACATTTGAAATACAAACCCTAAGTTAGGGCTGTTACAGGATGGTGGTTGGGATGGGAGGTGGGCTACTAGGCTAGGGTATTGGAAGGGGTGGGCGTATATTATATGGTGGAATGGAGGATGGATCCACTTGATTTTTGAGTTTTTGGTGCTTATAGCACTTTTGGTGGAGTAATTAACAAAAATAGTTCCCTCTCCACCATAACGCCAGAAATAGCACCTCGGACAAGCCGACGCACGACACGTGCCCAAATTTGGCCCCTAGGGGGCCAGACTTGCCCTCCACCATGCTGGGGGACTCCCCTATTGCGCCACATGTGAAATACCGGTGCCCAGGGGGCCAGAATTGTCTCTACCGTGCCCCTGGGAGGCGAAAGGGGAGTGAGGACCCCGGTTTATTTGGCTTGTAATGCTTAACCATCCATTGGTCCTAGCATCACAAATCAGATAAACCAAGTCTCGAGATATGTATACTTCCAGACTGCAGATACACACCCTGTTACAAAATCATGCATCAATTCCATTCATTCACATAGAACCGAACAAACAACGGTGAAAGACATACTTAATATCTGAGTTATTACAAAGAGAGGCCGACCGCCAAAAGACATACAACTAGATAAGTACACAGCGGAAGCAAAAGTGCCATAAGATGGCGATAAACAAAAAGCCAATCAGTGTGCCTTTACCCACAAGGCAACCAACCGGACCGCCAAGCTAGTCGTCCCAGAACCCGCATATCTCGCAAAAAGTAAGGCCCTTGGGGCTCACCTTCTTCCTCTGCAACAAAGCGATTAAGCATAGCATCAGTACAAAAATTATTTTTGTACTCATAAGACGACGTGTGAGATAACAGAACTATAATTAACTACATGCAAGCTTTATTTAAGTGGAGGAAGCTCTGGACTTATTTTCAGATAAAGCAAGTTTTCTTTGCAATAAGGTAGTACATTTAAAAGCAAGTTTGCAATTAATTCTTATTGTTCAAATAGCAGAAACAAAAATAACAATAGATAGATGACAACAACAACCCAGAAGTGATTAACCCAATAGCCACCACAACAATAGCATGAAGTACCCTTCATACCACCCATGTCAAGTTTAAGTTTTAAAAGGTTGTAGTCTAGTTCTTGTGGGAAATAACCAAGCGTGTCCATAACCTAGGGCGAGGCTATTCGAATAGTTTTAACCTGCGGTGGTGTACCAATGTACCCACACGATAGACCGCCTTTCCACCACCACGGTTAGCATACTTCCTTTGGTATGCGAGCACGGCTAAGTCTAACAAGGCGCTTTCCAATGGACGATGCTAATTAAGAGCCGCAACCCACGGGAGAAAGACACATTAGACAGCCTAACCGGTCTGCTAATGCTCCCCTCCAAACACCACACACAAAACACCCACCAACCAGCTCATAATTAACACCTTCCAAAGTACTTAGTCAAGAGAGGTTCCATATCCCTCTCGCGTGGTTAGCACGCAACAATTGCTTGGATCAATGGCACAAGTAACTCGGTCCTTAGGGACTTAGGCACCATTCCATTCACACCCAACAGATCACACCAACATACCATTGTGCATAAGTCAAGATATAGTTTTTGTTTTCAGTTTTTGATTTGCAAATTAGTAAAACACAAGGATTGGACATAATGGAATAGTATAAGTATTTGTGTGATCAAGACCATCGACTAAGTCGATGATCGTCCAATACTACCGATAACTAGGCATGGCTAAGCAATATTTATTCGCAATCTACTAAGTGACAAGAGCTCATCCAACGAACTCTAATCACAGCAAATAACCTAGGCTCGGTAGTAGAGGATAATTATTTACCTACAGATTATGCAACTAGAGGATTAACTAATCAATTTAACAACAAAATAGCAATGCATACATACAAGTTAAACAAAATATTAGACTTTAAAAGTAATGGGATCAATTGGGAAATGATCAAACTGCTTGCCTGGCTGTTGTGGCTCACTATGCTGCAGAGGATCACTCTCAAGGTTAGCACAATCATTGGAACCTAACGAAAGAGCGAAAAAGAAACGATAAGAACGAAAAACATCAACAAGATTCAAAAACCAACTTCCTCCAAATGCTCTGAAAATTTTACAGCAGCAAGAGCAAGATTTAAAATGAATTTAGAAACAAGAACCAACTGATTTGGATTCTTATTGCAAAAGATATGATCAAAACAATTTGGTTCGGCTGAAAAAAGTGCAATCTGTTACTGTTCACATAATTAAATTGTTTGGTGAAAATTTCTAGAAAGGTGGTGTAGCTGAAATTTTTATTGTAGGTAGCTACCGACATCTTAAGGCTAACACAAGTGGTCTCACCTCAATTAGAGTTAAAATGATTTAGTTATGATTTTCCTAAGTTATAAATATCAGGTATGATTAATTTCAGAAATAAAGACTACTTTAAAACCTATACTATGCTAAAGTACTTTATGAGATGCATTTATAGAACTTTAGTTTATTAAATTCGAGCTAGAGAAAAAGATATGCATTTTTAAGTTTAAAACAATTAATAAAGTGCAAATAAAAGCTTTAGGGACTTATTCGGAAAACCGACTCAAGTCGGGAGGTCGGTGGGCCGTTGATCGAAAATCACACGGCACACGAGCACAGCGCGAACTCCACCACGAGCACAGGGCGCCAAGACCTCAACGCGCCTAGGGAGGTCTTGGCGTTAGATCCGGACTTGATGGCGGATCCAACACGAGGTCCTTAAGGTGGAGGTCTAGAGAGGAGTGCAGGACGGTGAGATCGAAGGAGGGAGGTCTTTGGCGGCTAAGATCTACCGAGGAGGTCTTAGCGCCAGCGACTCTATCGATGGATTTAGATCCGATGGCCCACGATCAAGATCGCATCCGAGTGGTCCGAATGTTCTCCCGATCGAGCCGTAGATCTGAGATGAGCAACGAGAGAAACTAAGCGATAGAGTTGTAAATAGACTGAGGAGGTCTAGCCTATTAGATCAAGATATAACGGTCCAGAGCTGACGGGGAGGTCCTAGACGGTCATGATTTCCAGGGGGGAGGTCGGGACGGCTAAGATGAAAACGAGGGAGGTCGGGACGGCTAGGATCTCACCGAGGAGGTCATGGATGGCCATGATCTTCGCGGGGAGGTCCTGTGAGACAGGTGTTTAACAGAGAGAGGTCTAGACAGTTCAGATCTCCGCGAGGAGGTCCTGAACGGTCCAGATTTAGGCGGGGAGGTCTTGCGGTCTTCTTCACAAAGGACCAGAGGCGGTCTTTTTGTAAAGAGGACCCCAAAGGTAGTTTTGAAGGTTCTCTTTACAAAAGACCAGGAGTGGTCTTTTGCAAAGAGGACCTCGGTGCAGTGGCTTAGGGGTGGTTTTTATAAAACGACTAAGGGAGGTCTTTTCGCACAGAGGACCTCAAGGAGGTCTTTTGCAAAGAGGACCCCAATGCGGCGGGTGATCCTAGTGGCTAGGATTTAACCTACGGAGGTCTTTAACGGCCAGGATTTCAGCGGGGAGGTCCTGGCAGCTAGAGACTTATACTAGGAGATCTAACGGCTGAGATCTGGGTCGGGGTGGTCCTAAATGGCCACGATTGAAACTAAGAGGTCGGGGACATTAACTACACCCACGGCTTGCCGACAAGAACAACATTTAACCCTAATGATTAGGCTCTCGGACAATTTAAATGCTAATCATTGGGCTACAACACTTGTCCGAGTAAGGCACGACAAAACATGAACTCGGTTTTAGCTCACCGCGGCGACGGGGACTTCACGCGAAACCAAAAGCACGGCTAGGTTCCAAATAGTAAGGAGAACCTCACAGTGCAAAAACTAGGGCTAGGCGCATCCTCACCGGCGCTAGCCTGAGATGACCGAAGGAGGCTAAATACGGCAAAACGAAAAGCTACCGAGGTTCAAGCGACTGGGTTTCCAATACTAAGGTACTAACACAGGAATGAAGGAGGTCCAAGAATGGTAGCAGGAGCTCAGGTGGATGGTGCTCACCGGAGATGAGGAAGACGACCAACTCGGCCCGAAAACAAGCTCCCAAATTGTCAACCTCGTGAAGGTTTAAACAAAACAAGTTAGGGAGACTTGAGGTGACCAAGATGACAAAGTGACACCAATATTGCAATATTGAACCACTGGAGCTCGGAGGTCGCTGGGAGCTCCAAGGTCCAAAGAATGGTGGCAAAGACTTTGGGTGTTTTGAGCACAAGAGCGAGAAAAGAAGTTAGAGGTGCAAGAATGGATCCAAAGAAGCTTAAGGGAGAAGCTCGGGCTCAATATATAGCCAGAGAGGAAGAACAAGGGCAGTGTCCACAGTTTCAACAAGCTAGGACACTCGACATGATGGGAGTAGGTGTCAGAGAGACTTTTGAGAAAAAGGGGCTGCGAGACATTTAATGTTGGCAGCACATAGCCGTTTGTCAGCCCTATAGTTGACAAGGCACTGCTCTCTACTGCCATGCACAAAAATTGACAATGACCAGGTCCCACGAGTCAGTGAGAGAACCGGGGAGGACCGGTCAAAGAGCTCAACGGCTAAAATCAGGCACTGAGCTCCAACTAGGGAGGTGCGAGCGGTTGGATGAGAATCTAAGGCGCAGATTTTAAATAAGGATCAGAGGTCCTAACACTTAGGGGAGGTCTGAGCCCCAAATCCAAAGATGAACGGCCCACGATCACCCAAGTGCTAGGGGTGGTCGGGGAGGTCTGAGGAGGACGCCCCAGGGTGGTCTTTGCAAAAGATACAAAGGAGGTCCTAGGGGAGGTCCTCGAGGGTTGTCTTTGCAAATAGAACAGGAGGAGGTCGCGCGGGTTGGATTGAGATCCAAGGGCTGCGGGGGCTGGCGAGGTTGCACGGGCTCGGGCTGGTGCTTTTAGGTGGTTTGACCAAGCCAGTTAGCACGAGCCAGACCTGATGCACCCGAGGAACAGTGAAACCAAAATGAGTTTGAAAATAACAGCTGAGTTTGGAAGAATTTTTATGGGCAGCAAACTTGCTCTAAAAATTGTGAAATTTTTCAGAGGGGTCCCACATCAACCCAAGGACTTAGGAAAAATATTTCCAGGAGATGATCAAAATATCCAACAAGATGGTTTTTGGAGGATCAAGATTTGGATCAAAAGACTTGTGACTTGGTATTTCCATACTCTTGTACAATAGTTGTTTAGTACACACAGGAAATACATGATGTAAGAAAAAGTTTTAATTTCTACTCATTTTCTTACAGTTGAAACACAAGTACAGAATTTGGGATGTTACAAGGGGCACAATTTCCCTCCTCGTCGTACCACATGGCGCGTCCGGTGTTCAGGGGGCCAAATTCTCCCTCTGTCATGGCCCAGAGGCACAGTGCAATCTCTGTCGTAGCCCAGAGGCATGGTACCCTAGTTCTTTTATCATGTCATATGCGGTACAGTGACCAAGAATGGTTTTATGATTTAATGTGAATATCTAGCGTTGTAGTTGTCTCTGAAATCGATGTACTCCAACAATACGCAGATAATGTACACAAATATGTTATGAAAAAAATCTATACATATATAGTACAACATAAGCGCACAACATCTATACAATGTACACACGAGATACAATATGGCTCACTTGTTTGAGCCACTCTATTTTCTACGTCTGCATCTATGTGCATGTCTTGGTTTTGCATTGAGCATGTTCTGTGGGATATGTGAACCGGTCCAGAGAGCTCGTATCGGTTCGGAGGGCGTACGAAGACCATTGAGGGGGCGAAGGTGCTTTAGCAAGCTGACTCTGGCCCAATTAAATCTGTCCGACATCAATGTTGTCCAACTGAGTCATGCCAAACTAGCTACCACTTGCTATCATATCCATAATAAATGATTGCATAAATCTGCCCCCAGAGCCATGGTGCCCCCTAGGTACGATGTTTGAATGGCCCTTAGTGCGGAAGAGCTTTGTCCTTGACTGTACGATGTACCAGTGACCCCGGATGAGCTCTGGCCTTGGTACAGTACTCCGTACTGGTCAAGGTTCTACTGAGCGTAGACCAGGGGTGAGTGCCCTGGGTGGTATGCTCCAAATCCTAACGCCATGTACTCCTCCCTAGCAGTAGCTGGGATGGCCGCCTCCTCATTGGTTGATTCGTCGTCATCTCCGAGCTCAACTGAAGGCTGAAAGATGGAATGATGTTAGGCAAAATCAATATTCTGGACTTAAGTTGAACATCATTTACCTCCACGATGTGTAGTGCGGATGACCTACGGGGGGTGCTTGGACGACCGCCAGTCTGAGTAGGCCGTGCGAATGTTGATCGCAGGAGTGATGCATCCCGACAGACTTGTAGCTAGAAGATGGCATGATGTTAGCACAACCTAAGACATAATAAATAATCAGGGCTTAAATTGAACCTAACTTACTTTCCTTATCTACAGTGTGGATGACCGACGGGAGTGCTAAGACTCCTACTAATCTCACTAGGCCGTGTTGACCTAGTAGGTAAGCATGCTCAGCCCACTCGGTGCGCAGCCTGATGGATGTCGTCTCTCGACCGATCGCAGCTCATGTTCTTGATAATTTGCTTGGACTCTGCCAAGATGGACTTGAGAGTACTGAGAAGCCCCAGAATGGTGTGATCTGGGCCGTGGATGGTGGAATCCGATGCGTGTGAGATCCGCTGCATCCGGTCAAACTAAAGGGATAGACAACAACTTTCAGTTCCAAACAATAAAAATATCAAGAATAATGCGAGTATAGGTTTGAGTGTTTTACAGTGTCGTCACGCTGCGAAGCATTGTGTCGATCGAACGAGTGACAAAGCCTCACCTCATGTGTGACCTGCTCTGGACGCTTTAGTGGAGGATGGGTGAGTCAAGTGCGCGACTGTGGTATGCACCACTCGATGTACTCACAGTATGTCCAAATGTCGTACGGTCGTTGCTCCTGTAGAACCTTATTGTGCGCTGTCTCCATCCAAGCCGTAATCCACTCATGTTGGATTGCCTGCCAGTCCTCAGAATGTTGGCCCACTCTCGATTGCCTGCATTCAAGAAGGATTTATGTGAGAAGAGCGGATATAGGTATGAAATGTAAACATTACTCGGATAGAGCTAGACTCAGAAGTGGGTAGCCCATTGCAGCATCCTCCTATCGGGAGGGGGCATAACCCGGTAGAGATTGAACTGTCGCATTAAGTGTTGCAGCGCGTAAAGCTCCACCATATGGGAAAACACAAGGTGGCAGGTCGTCACCCATAATCTGGCGTCCTACGTGCATTGCATGGATAATCCGTGCAACGCTACCGTGTTCACAAAATGTGGGTTCCATGGAGACCATATGATGCTGTCATCGTGTAACGACTCGAACTCTTTGTGGAACATAGGATAGCACCTCGCCGGTCTATCTCTGGCCCAGCGTAACTTGGTAGTAGTCCACCACTGCCCATAGTGGGCCCGTCTATGGGGTCGTTTAACTCAGGGTATGGGTGCACTACATTCTAGATAGTGGGCTGCCCAATAGGGAAGTGCTCCCAACTCCACAACTGCAGGAGCACATAGCAGACAACAATGCTTGATTTCACAACTGTGGCACATCGCGAAGCGTCACACAACCCTCTGTATGTGGTGCAAAGTGTTGGTGATATGCCCTAGAGGCAATCATAGAGATGATTGTATCACGTCTATGTTTATGATTTCTTGAATAAATGTTATTCTGTTCCTTGAATGAATCGTTAGTTTTGAAGATCAACAAGTATGTGACTTGTTGGTGGAACTTTTCGACTTATATGATGTCGTTCTAAAAGTATCCCTGGTCGAATGTCACTAATCGAAACACCAGTGACCATACGACCAGTACATGTATTGATTGATGATCATGTTTCACCGGTCATAGATATAGGGATATCGAATCAATAATGTAAACACATGTTAGAGAACATGGGGTTGGATTGACCCACCTTGAGACACTATAGAGATTGTTATGATTCTATGTGTCATTAGTTGGTCTCAAGCAATGATGATGTATAATCCTTAGACCTGAGATCAGCATGATTCCCTACATGTGTAATAGCGCTCTTAGGGGATGCCAAACGCTGCTCGTAACTGGGTAGTTATAAGGGTAGCTTTCGGGTATGCTATGAAACATGCGGAGGGATGTGACTGGTCGGATATGGGATTTGCCCCTCCTAACATAACGGGAGAGATGTCTCTGGGCCCCTCGAAGTGATCGGATAAAGAAAGTGCATGGCCATGCCACTAGTAGTCGAAGTGTTCGACCACGTAAGGTTATCCGACGACTCGATCGAGAAAATATTGAACAGTCCATGGATGACACATTATCTCACCTGGAGTTCAAACCAGATATCGTGAGGCAAAAGGAGAATATTAGAGTAAGTCGCTTAGTTCGATCAGATCCAGACAAGTCGTATGGTGATACGAGCATGTCGTAGACTGATCGAACGAAATCACAGAGTGGTCGAAACCTGGTCGTAAGGAGTTGCGAACTGGTCGTGACCGAGTGCGAACTGGTCGTATAAAGATAGGACCTGGTAGTAAGTGATGAGGACCTAGTCGTAGATCATATTGCATTAAGGTTCGTCTGATATAATATGTGTGTATTTGGGAATCGTTATGTCCTGCTAAGGACCGCTACAACTCATGGTCGGAAAGGGTTTCCAAGTCACAACCGATTACATATAAACCTAACGGGTCACACACTTAATGGGATAGAACAAACCAGTACGAATACGATTCGTCAAACGTGTTCGGATAGGATCCAACACGGGGCACTATATATAAGGACATGCTTGAGGCTAAGAAAGAGAGAGAGACATGTGAGTTGTTTCCACCGAAACCCTAGCCGCCATCTTCTTGAGAGAGCCTTCCCGTGCGACTTGGTGCTAGCACATCGGCGTACGGTTGTTCCTTCTTTGGACGTGTGGATACCGTAGAGGCGCTGCTGCGGTCGCTATTGCGCTGAGGATGATCCGCGATCTTCACAAGGAACTGTGGAGGCTGCTGGAGGAGACGATCGACTACGAGGACGTTGGACGATCATCTACGACCACTACATCGACGCGTTCATCGTCGGACTAGGCTGCTCCGACTCTACTTCCACTGCACTGCGCGTCTTATGGTAATGATCTGTGATCATCTATCTTGCTTGGCATCCTAGTTTATGTGGTAGAATTTTTGAATTGTTGCTAGCGTAGCCTACCCGTATCCCTTCAGTGGTATCAGAGCCATCTTGCATAGTTTTTTATTTAGATCGGTCGCATATACTGGATATGTGGCAGTAGTAGATTGGATCTGTTACTGGTTTGATCTGATAACCTAGATTGGTTCGTATGGATGAAACGATCTAGGCACTGGTCGATAGGATCGATCTTTGTTCGGCGATAGTAGATGGGTTTTTTCGAGGAGGCACAAATTAAGAGTACCATATGATTTACTCGACTTGTTGTTCGACTATCTTGCATGATACTCCTACCGGTCGGAGTTCCGCCATCGGAGTATGCCGCAGTGTGTGGTCGCGTCAAGGCAGTGATCAGATTGGTTCGGAACAGGGTTAATATGATTAATCCGATGATTTCCAAGGCTCGGATATGTGAATAAGATTCATGTCTCGGGAAAATTTTCCGAGAGCGCTGCCCTCGACCAGCGAGGGGCGCTGCCCCTTTGAACCCCGCCGGCCGTGATGGGTTTTTCGTACCGTGCGTTATAGATAGTATGTGTTCATATTGCCCGATAGAATTAGATTCTATGCATAACTTGTTTTTGCAGGGTTTTATGTGAATAGTATGGCCCATTGTGTATGTGATGCATGAATGGATTTTCATGGCCTGCGTGTCATGCTGTGAGATAGCCATCGAGCTACCTATTATTGTATAACGGCCTGCGTACCGACATGTGATGCTTGAAATTATCCAATGTAATTCTTTACTAGCGTTTAAGAGTAAATGCTTAGTAGATGAATGCGGTCGGAGACTTCTAGCATGATGGTCGGAGAACAGGAAGCATGCTGATGGAGATTGACATGTTGAGGGCCATACTATTTCACAGTTCAATTTGATTATCTCTGAATGTTTGTGTTTATTCCTGTCATGCTATTTAATCATGTTTTATCATTAGATATTTTGATATGATAGAATAGTATCCATCAAGAAAAATTAAGTAAAATTGATGCTTTTTCAATTGTTGCACCTATCACGATTTTGATCGATTAATTGGCAGGTCTACCAAAGTAGGGTGCCATTAACTATCTGAATAAGATGGGGTGGGTGTCGGACACCCACATGTATAGTGTAGGTTTTACTTGACAAGGCTATCAAAATAGTTTTAGGCTTTGAGGCATGGTGTTGGTTGTCGGGGCATAAAGATGCCACCCAACAAACAAGAGTCATATGCGATATGATTGGCAAGAGGTTGCCTACCTTAAATCACTAGGTTTCTAGCAGTGATGCCAAAGCTTACTAGAACTTAATGACTTACGGATCTTGGACTCACTATATGTTGTTTAAGGGAAACATGGTTTATAGTAGGAGTATCTTTTGTTATCTATTGTTAAGTTAAGTTCGACCACTGGTCGTATGGTGATACGACCAGGTCCAGACATGTCGTATGGTGATACGAGCAGGTCGTAGACTGGTCGAACATAACCACTGACATGAGTGATTAATAGAAGATCTTTCATAAACATAGTGCTAAATCTTTGCATATATTTTCTGTTGTAGATCATGGCACCCTCTACTTCTTCTGCACCTTCCTTTAATTTGCGATCTATTCTTGAAAAGGAAAAGTTGAGTGGTTCAAATTTTATTGACTGGTTTCGTAATCTGAGAATTGTTCTCAAACAAGAAAAAGAAGAAATATGTTCTAGAGAATCCTTATCCTGAGGAACCGAGTGCTGATGCTACTCGAACTGAAAAGAATGCTTATGAGAAGCATTGCAATGACGCAGTCGATGTGCACTGCCTAATGCTTGCAACCATAAACTCTGAGCTTTAGAAGCAATATGAGACCACGAATGCTTACAATATGATTGTGAGTCTGAAGGGTATGTTTCAGGATCAAGCAAGGGCAGAGAGGTTCAACACCTCTAAGACATTGTTTTCTTGCAGACTGTCAGAAGGTAACCCGATCAGTCCTCATGTGATCAAAATGATTGGTCTCATTGAGAGCTTGGAAAAGCTTGGTTTTCCCCTTAGTCAAGAGTTGGCTCATCGATGTGATTCTCCAATCGCTCCTGCGAGCTTTGAGCCATCATCTGAATTTTCATATGAATGGCATGGAGAAATCAATGACCGAGTTACATGGTATGCTTAAGGGTCTTGAGGAGAGCATCAAGAAAAGTTCCAATCATGTGATGATGGTTCAAAAGACTACAGCCTTCAAGAAGAAGGGTAAGTCGAGAAAGGGAAAAGGCAAAGGAAAGATTAAAGATGAGATCGAGAGTCTCAAGGCTAAGCTTAAGAAGCTTAAACTGGGTCCTAAGCCTGACACAGAATGTTACCATTGTCATGAGACTGGGCATTGGAAGAGAAATTGCAAGAAGTACTTGGCGAGAAAGAACAAAGGAAGTATAACTTCCGTTCGGTATAAATGTTATAGAAATTAATCTTGCCACTTCTCCGACCAGTTCTTGGGTATTTGATACCGGATCGGTTGCTCATATTTGCAATTCGATGCAGGGACTAATAAGGAGTAGAAGTTTGACAAGAGGAGATGTTGATCTTCGCGTAGGCAATGGAGCAAGAGTTGCTGCATTAGCTGTTGGCACTTTACCATTAGCTTTACCTTCAGGCTTAGTTATGGAACTAAATAATTGTTATTATGTTCCAGCCTTAAGCAAAAACATTATTTCTGCTTCATGCTTAGGAGCAGAAGGTTATGAATTCAGAATAAAGAACAATTGTTGTTCAATCTATTTTGAAGATATGCTTTATAGCCATGCTCCATTGGTGAATAGATTGTATGTTTTGAATCTTGGGGATATGCCTATTTATAACGTTAATGCTAAGAGACTTTGACCCAATGAAATTAATCCCACTTTTATCTAGCATTGTCGACTTGGTCATATAAATCAGAAGCGCATGATGAAGCTCCATAAAGATGGTCTTCTAACCTCATTTGATTTTGAATCATTTGAAACATGTGAATCTTGTTTACTTGGCAAGATGACAAAGGCACCTTTCACGACCAGAGGTGAAAGGGCAAGTGACTTGTTGGCCCTTATACATATGGATGTATGTGGACCTATGAGCACGTCGGCTAGAGGTGGTTTTCAGTACTTCATAACTTTTACTGATGATTTCAGCGACATGGCTATGTCTACTTGATGAGACATAAGTCGGAATCCTTTGAAATGTTCAAGGAGTTTCAGAATGAGGTACAAAATCAACTTGGCAAGACAATTAAGTGTCTACGATCAGATCGTGGAGGTGAATATTTGAGCCACCATGAACCAGCGCCTTCTTGCACCACCATTGCCGGTGAACCCAAACTGTAACCGCGGTGAACCTGAAACCTAATTATTGAGTTCCAAGTACCAACCAGTTCACCCAAAAACTTAAGCTGGTGAGGAAAGGCAACACAATTTACTTCACCACTACCCCTTACGTCTAGACTGCACCAAGCCTAAGATGTGGACTAAAAGTGGGCTACAATTTTTTTAATATTGTGTTAGCCAGGTCTTGAATCAAGGACCTCTTGGCTCTGATACTATATAAGAAAGCATGGAAACCACAACATTTAACTTGATTCTATAACATACAACAACCATTTACTTACACGGAAAGGAATACATGTATTAGTTAGAAACTAAACAAACTTAACTGAATCCTAAACCGGGATGTCTAGAGATCGTCCGGCATGGCACCGGCACCGATGTCGTGTGTGATAGAAACTATAGTAGCAAACCATCGAAGAATCCTTGTATTATGGCACACCCCACAGTCTGAACTATGGCGAATCTCATGAGGATAAGCGACGTACAGACTAGATCAAAACTTGATGAACAAGGGCATTGGCAGCCCCTTTGTGAAAAGATGCCAGTGTATTGTGAACTGGACGACACATGTAGAACATGAACATCTCTAAGTGCAACATTCTCCTGAAAAAAGTGAATATCTATCTCAATGTGCTTAGTGCGACGATGTTGCATGGGATTCAATGATAAATACATTGAGCTAACATTATCACAATAAATAATCGTTGCCGACTTAATCGGCCAGCAAAGCACCATGGGAAGTTGTCGAATCCAACATGATTCGGTGACAGCATTTGCAACCTCCCTGTACTCTGCCTTGGCATTGGGTCAAAAACGGTAGTTTGTGAAGGGATACGGGTAGGCTACACTAGCGCATAATTCAAAATTCTACCTCGTAAAACAAGAAGCCATGCGAATAAAAGATCATAGATCGTTACCACAAGACACGCAGCCCAACGGAAGAAGAGTTAGAGCAACCGGGTCCAATGTCGCGCTCATCGATGTAGTGGTCATAGTCAATCGCCCAACCTTCTTGGCAGCCGATCGTCTCCTCCAGCAGCCGATCGCATTCCCTACGTACATTGCGGATCATCCTCGATCAGCGCAGCAGCATCTCTATGGTATCCACACGTTCAGGGGTGGAACACCGTACGCTGGTGTGCTACCGCCGGCGTGCACGGTAGGGTGTTCGGGGAGGTGTGGCTAGGGTTTCGATAGTTGATCCCACTCATCCCAAAAGCTCCACGCATTCCATTATAAAGAGCCCATATGGATCCAATCTGAACTACTTTGTTCTAACCCATTAAGTATGTGACCCTGTAGGTTCATGCATAATCAGTTGTGACCCAAAAACTTCTTTTCGATCACTAATCGATAGCGATTACTAGTAGGACATAGCGACTCCCGAATACATATAAAGATCAAATTAGATGAACCTTATGCAATATGATCTGCAACCAGATCCTTATCACTCACGACCAATTCGCCGACCAATTTGTGATCATGTATGACTAGCTCACGGCCAGTCTATATCCCCTTTTGCTTGTATATTCTCCTTTTACCTAATGATACCTGGTCGAATTTTGGGTGAGATATATGTCATCCATAGACTGTTTAATCTTTTCTCGATCTAGTGATGGATAACTTCGTGTAGTCGATCCTTCGACCACTTATAGCACGACCATGCACTTCATTTATCCGATCACATCGTGAGGTCCAGAGATATATTTCCTGTTATGCTAGAAGGGGTAGATCTCATATCCGACCAGACACATCCCTCGAATGTTTTATAGTATACCTGAAAGCTATCTTTATAACTACCCAGTTACAGAGTAGTGTTTGGTAACCCATAAGTGTACTGTTATACATGTAGAAAAATATGTTGATCTCAGATCTAAAGATTATACATCATCGTTGGTTGAGACCAATTGATGACATATAGAAACATATCAAACTCAATAGTGGTTCAATCTAACATCATGTTCTCTAACATGTGCTCACACTATTTATTCAATATCCCCCATTTCTATGACTGGTGAAACGCAGTCATCCATTAATATATGTGTTAGTCTATAAGTCAGTAGTGTCCCAACCAGTGGCATCCAACCAGAGATCCTTTTAGAATGATATTATATAACAAATAAAGTGATTCGCCAACAAGTCACATATTTGCTAATATTTATAAATGATAATTCATCCAAGGAACATAATAACATTTACTCATAAACATAAACGTGATATAATCATCTTCATGATTACCTCTTAGGGCATATCACTAACAGTTTGTCGTTTAGAAGACCAAGAGATAAGATTATCACCGCCAAAAAGGCAATAACTGGAAGTAGAACGACGTGAGTCAAGGCAACCTGCTCAATCCGCATCGGAGTAAGCAACAAGGTCGAAGTTCAAATAAGAATTGATATAAAGACTGAGATCAAGAGTTCCACATAAGTAACGAAGATGTAACACCCCGGCTCAACATTGAGCCTGGAATGCTACTAAAATTAAATTAAACTAAACTAAACTAAGATCAATTACAAATTTTCGGCAAAACCTCCTTTGTATAGTCAGCTATACCGAGGTTCCAACAATTAATCATGGCATTTATCAATATCTTCATAATCAGGTTCTTTCAAGCATGCAGGATAATCTCATAAACATAATCAAAATTTGCTATTCTCATTATTACGATTGTCTGAAACTCAAACCATCCATAAATAATTCTTAAGATTGAGTGGTAGTGCGTGCATCCAAACATCTACCCTCCCATGCATGCGGGTCTTGCCGGTTGTACCTAAAACACATCAAAGCAAGAGTGAGCCCAAAGACTCGACAAGTACCAACAAGGCTAAGAAAGTTATCATTCATAGCATCAATAATCCAAGATAAACAATGCACCAAAGTATAGCCTTCATGCTCATGTGAATGCAACCAATGCAATGCACCTTTTCAACTTTATCTCTTTCGCATTTTACGGTAATGCAGGTACACAACCGTCAGATACTGTATGCCCTTGCACCCCTCCGCACAGGGACCAAAAGCCTATACACCACATGTATAGGGACCTTTGCCCATCACTTCAATGATGGGGACCTCTTTTATTCATAGCCCACATTCCACGAATGTGGGGACCTCAAGCCCGTCATCTACATGACGGGGACCTCGAACAAGCATAGTCACCACGTGACCAATCCTCCAATATGATTGCATGATGCACATGAACAAAACTTTAAACCATCATACATATGGATTCACAACAACGACGTGCATGAATAAACTTATTCATACTTCTAGCATTCCTCATCATTGACATTCTTAGCATTCTAGTATCCATGAATAGCACATATATTCATAATCCTAGCAAACATGAACAATCCTTCATGAATAATAATTAATCATATCTCAAATATTTACCATCCTCAATCATACATGTCACACTATCAACCTTGCATGGTTAGTACGCATCAAAGTACTAGCAACTTCTATCAAACATTCATACATATTCTCTCAATCAGAGTACTTGCATTCACCAGGATAAAATTGGAACTCATCACAATAACATCAACTTTAACCATAACTAGCATTCATCAAGATAAATGGAAACTCATCACATTAACATTCATGCATGGCTATTACGAGCAAAACACAAATACTCTCAGCATACAAGCATAACTATGCTATAACCCGAATACTTGCCTTAACCGTGCGAGAGCGGTTTACGCAAAGAGGGCGCTGCCCCTGGGACCACGCTCCTACCTGAACAAAAAGATAACCCAGACTAAGTCCAACATACTGGACCAAAAGCATAAGTACAACACAAACGAACTCGCTAAACTCCCAAGCTTTTTCCAATCTTCCAATTCCTAGCGATCGCTTTGGTGATCACTGCGGATAGTCAACTTCTAAAATACATAACTTTCCGTTCAGGGGTCCAAATAAGGTGTTCTTAGACTTTATGGAAAGGTAATTTAATTACCTAAATAAACTTAGTTGGGGAGCCCTTTTGATTATGCCAACTACTACCTCTACCAAGCCAACCTACAGAGCAACAATTATCACGTCGGGTTCTCTGGACAGATCACTAAAACCATCATAACTTTTTCTACGAAAGTCCAAATCTTGCGTTCTTTATCTCTATCAAAAGGTATGGAAATTACCTACATTTTTCGTTATATTGAGGTCCTCTGATTTCGAACTTAACTAGCAGATTCATCCCATTTGCTACAGACTATTCTAAACTGACAGATTAACAGAGCAGCGATACTAAAAAATTCATAACTTCCTGACCGTTAATCGGATTTGGGTGATCTTGGTGGACACTGAAAGCTAAGAACAAGACCTACAAAACTCTAGGAGATGGGATCCTCTGATTCTTCTTCTAAGGTCGCGAAAACCGTCGCACAACTTCCTGGACAGAACTGAACGTTTACCGGCAGCAAGACGATCTAACGCAACTAATCGGATTCGCAACTAAAACTCATCAAACAGCGGGGAAACACCGTTACCCTTGAAGACCAGCGGGGCGGCGATGATCTAGCCTCGAAGACGATCCTCTCCTTGTCCTCCCCTCCTTCTCCTTCTTGAACAACAGCCCCGCGAAGAGCCTCGCCTTCCTCCTCCAACAGCGAAGGGCAGCGGGGTGGGCGATCCTCGCCGGCAGCGGGGGCATGGTGGGGCGCAAGGAGCAAGGAGGCAGCCAAGGGAGATGGGGAGGCGGCCAATGGGGAAGTGGGGCGGCCAAAGGGAGGAGGGGCAGCCTAGGGTTTGGCCCCCTTAAGGCCGGCCTCCTCCCTCCCACCAATGGGCCGAATGCCCATGGGCCTGAGGCCTTGGCCCACGCTGTCCAAAATTTGCTGCTAAGCCCTCCAATAACTGTTTAAGTAACTGTTTCCCAAAAGATCCTTCTCCCAGATCAAATTCTAATTAATACTTTTTATTTAAAATATTTGGTTTTCTCCCGATTTCTACTCTGGAGTATTACATTCTACCCCCCTTAAACTGAATTCGTCCCCGAATTCTAACAACGCTTACGCCAAGGTATAATCACAGCAAAGCTTACCAACATTCCCACAATCTCTGAATAACTCCGGATAGTGTGCGCAAGTGAGACTCCAATTCACAAGTCGCTTCCTCTTGGACTTATGGGCTCACAACACCTTGACGGATACTAAGGTCTTCCACCTCAACACTAGTCTCGACCTTTACAGTACACTCAACACACGGGCTCAAAGGTAAGGTCTTACTCGTTGGCATGACTCTAACCAAAACTCAAGCTTGGACCTCTCATGTACTCTCTCATCACCAAATATACAAGACATTTCGTACTCCACATGTACTCGAGACGGTCCTAGCGATATACCATTCTACAAATCCCCGTAACTATCGGAACATATCCAACACACCTTTGATTAAACTTACACCGTCTGCACAAAACACACAAAACTCGTGTTCCAACTCCCAGCTAATCACTCTAACATTGTAAGCAGCATCTCCTTTAACAAGGGACGCGCAAAGATCCCGCCTACCAACTCACTTGCAGAAGGATTCAAGCTGAAAACAAAGGAGTTATAATGCATCCAACTCAAAACCATCTTCACTTAGAAGATCTCAATCCAAAATCAATGGATTTAACAAGAAAACTTTTCCACTTTTCAAATAGGCAGTTTAGAAATAAATGCCACACAAGACAAAAGCGAAACACTCGAATAACAGTTGAAAGATTCACACTTACGACAAGAACCAACTCAATTAGAAATTGACATCAGTCATAAACACAAGCTCAAACAAAAACTACGAGAATATCTCACTAACCAAAATCACACCCTTTTCCACAATCTTTTTCACAAACTTTCTTTTAAGAATTTAACTTTCTCTTACTCCATAGGATCCCAAATCATCGTATGACACATTAACTCAATTCTCTTAAAGTGGCAACCTCAAAGCTATGTTCAACCGAACACAAAATCCACACTTATACAAGGAGACTCTTCCAATACACAATATCACACTCTAGCTAACTTTTCTACCAAAATAATTACTCTGACAAGACAATTCCCAATGCAACTCATTGTAGGTTTCACTCACCATCACATCCCTCATTCTTTTAAGGATAATCAACTTGAAATTCACCACATTCACTCTCATCTTACTGCTTCCAAAGGATTCTTTCAGAGATCACCATAACTCTTGGAACCTAATCCTGGGAACCAAGATGCTAGCATAAAAAAATGCAAAGCCCAAATCAGCCTCTACGACTCTTACAATGATTGTTCGTTATACTTGATATGTAACCCTCAAATCTGATGGCCAAAATTTCACACACTCAACAATAATCTCGGTTCATTAATGTCAACATTCCTTACTAATCAAGTAACCGCCTAAGGCGATTCATCTTACCAATCTTAGACATTCTCTAACATACACCAATCAAATCAGACTACTTGACCACAATATACCCACTCACAATACCCTAAGCGATTGATCAGATTCAAACATACTCAATCCCTAACATCAATAAATGAATATATAAATTCTTGACCAATCTATCCTTAGAGATAATCTAACTCCTATAGGGTTACTCTCAGAGACCGAGTCACACTTGACAATAACTCAACATCTCTACTATCCCATTAATTAGCACGACTATTAGATTTCTCTATACCGCTACTCTCATTAACTACACCAACATGCTACTTCTACACAAGCTTACAGAGTACCCAAATGCGATACCTAATAATCGATCAAAATTTCCATGCTTGCTAATTCTAGTGTTCTATCAAAACAAACACAAGCTCTTGGACCCCATCTCGCTATAGGCCCGACTAGTTGCCAAAATATAACCGAAAAGACTTTGCAATACAATTCGATTAACCCTTTCTTAGATGAAGGGGCAAATAGAAGTAAATTTCAACACAAAGGAAAACGTTACCACTTACAGTAGTTACAAGATCAAGAGAAACAATCAGATAAACTGTTCTCGACAACCAAGAGATATGATCAGAGTTGAGGGCGCACGTCCCACAAGCAAAGAATATCAAACCTCAAACGAGAGTGAAACACTGCTTTTAAAATTTGGAAAAATCTCTTAAGGGCAAGAACAACAGTTTTAGACAAACTTCAATAATCTCCAAGTTACCAAACTTTACTTCAATCTCAAATACTTCTACTTCACTTGACTTTTGTTGGTTACAGCATCACTATGCCAATTCCGACAAAGAGTATTTGATGTTCACAACACATAAACCACTTAGGAACTAATAAAACCTCTCAACACGTAACTTTGCTCTAAACAAATTCAGCTACCACATCAACATGAGATCTGGATGGATCACAAGCGAACTAGAAACATATTCATTTAATCAATATCTGGCGAGCGATCCAGTCCCTTTATACAAAACATTCAATATTATCATCATAATTCCTTACTAACATTCACACTAATAATTAAACAATACACTCTTAGCGAGACTCATCATAGCCTCTTATCCCATCATAAACTTCTCCTAAAGAAACACAAGCTACAAGGTTGAAACAAACCTATTTTAACCAGTTCATACTATCAAATAATAATTTCACAAAACACTCTATCAGAGACCACTTACTCATTCATCCACTCAACCATTAGTGTTACTCACACCCGCTCCAACTATCATTAACAATTGTCAATTGTATGTATCATGTATGCAAATAGGATCCTACTTCTATTTGTGGTCACATATCCATCTATAAACACAAAGTCAACATTTAATAAGCTCTTCTCCTGTACAACAAGATTTCACAACGTGCTACATCAACGTTCGTCTAATCTAATATACATGTTTCAATTTAGCAATTATGTATGAACATCAAGTAACCAGTTTAAGAAAATTTCCAAATTTGATATCCTCTAAGGCATCGTTCAAACACATTCTTAACACAACCATCACTAATGGGTAGGCTAAACCATGGAGATACATTGCTCCATGCTATCCAATAAATCTACCTGATTCCACAATCCTAACGATCAGACCAATTCATCAAAATACCACACCTCTTAATAACTCTATTGATTCCAACTAAATATTGTCATACTCATAGTCACAGCTCGTCAAGAACTACTAGAGGACAACCTCCACTTATTCAACTTTCCTTGATAAGGACCTTAGTTAAGATCGATCATGCACACACTGCGGACTCAACTTGAAACTCATAACACAACCATTAATCTTCAACGCTCAAAATACCCAAGAGAGATACGTTATGTCAAAGCCTTCATGTACTAAAGGACTTGCAAAAGGAAACTTTCATTAACCAAGAAAAAACATCAAGCGAATAAAAAGGTCAAGCTTTCCAATAAGAAAAAAAACAAAACTCCCCTACAAAAGTCAATCTTGACAATTAGCAAAGTTCACCAATCGCGAGAATAACTCAACGGTTGGGAAGAACAATAATTGATTTACGGGACAAATTAAGCCAATGGAACACACCAATAATTTCAAAGCAACCCATCAATCGCAATCGGATAAGAGTTGACCAAATTCAAATTCAAGGAAGAGAACAACCTTCTAAAGATTCTCGCTATCAATACACGTACTAAGATATCCGGGTAGCACTTCTCTATTCCCACTCCTGACGGTGGTGGAACTCAGTAAAGCCCAGGGTCACAACCACGACCTCAACCTCTCAACATCAACTATAGTTACATAACCATCATAATAATCAAATCATAAGCATTCATATTCAATTCATAACAGCAATGATCAAGGCGTTAGAGCGGAAACATAAATGCAATGCTTGACCCAAACCCCAACCTACGTGCATAGTGTGTCAAGTTTAAAATTGCTTACCACGGACCTACGACCAGCTAATCGATACCATAACTGACTCAACATTGAGCACGGAATGCTACTAAAATTAAATTAAACTAAACTAAACTAAGATCAATTACAAATTTTTGGCAAAACCTCCTTTGTATAGTCAGCTATACCGAGGTTCCAACAATTAATCATGGCATTTATCAATATCTTCATAATCGAGTTCTTTCAAGCATGCAGATAATCTCATAAACATAATCAAAATTTGCTATTCTCATTATTACAGTTAATCAAAACTCAAACCATCCATAAGTAATTCTTAAGATTGAGTGGTAGTGCGTGCATCAAACATCTACTCCCTCCCATGCATGCGGGTCTTGCAGGTTGTACCTAAAACACATCAAAGCAAGTGAGCCCAAAGACTCAACAAGTACCAACAAGGCTAAGAAAGTTATCATTCATAGCATCAATAATCCAAGATAAATAATGCACCAAAGTATAGCCTTCATGCTCATGTGAATGCAACCAATGCAATGCACCTTTTCAACTTTATCTCTTTCGCATTTTACAGGTAATGCGAGGTACACAACCGTCATTGTATACCCTTGCACATGCCCTCCAGCACAGGGACCAAAAGCCTATACACCACATGTATAGGGACCTTTGCCCATCACTTCAATGATGGGGACCTCTTTTATTCATAGCCCACATTCCACGAATGTGGGGACCTCAAGCCCGTCATCTACATGACGGGGACCTCAACACTATGCATAGTCACCACGTGACCAATCCTCCAATATGATTGCATGATGCACATGAACAAAACTTTAAACCATCATACATATGGATTCACAACAACGACGTGCATGAATAAACTTATTCATACTTCTAGCATTCCTCATCATTGATATTCTTAGCATTCTAGTATCCATGAATAGCACATATATTCATAATCCTAGCAAACATGAACAATCCTTCATGAATAATAATTAATCATATCTCAAATATTTACCATCCTCAATCATACATGTCACACTATCAACCTTGCATGGTTAGTACGCATCAAAGTACTAGCACCTTCTATCAAACATTCATACATATTCTCTCAATCAGAGTACTTGCATTCACCAGGCTAAAATTGGAATTCATCACAATAACATCAACTTTAACCATAACTAGCATTCATCAAGATAAATGGAAACTCATCACATTAACATTCATGCATGGCTATTACGAGCAAAACACAAATACTCTCAGCATACAAGCATAACTATGCTATAACCGAATACTTGCCTTAACTGTGCGAGCGGTTTACGCAAAGAGGCGCTGCCCCTGGGATCACGCTCCTACCTGAACAAAAGATAACCAGACTAAGTCCAACATACTGGACCAAAAGCATAAGTACAACACAAACGAACTCGCTAAACTCCCAAGCTTTTTCCAATCTTCCAATTCCTAGCGATCGCTTTGGTGATCACTGCGGATAGTCAACTTCTAAAATACATAACTTTCCGCTCAGGGGTCCAAATAAGGTGTTCTTAGACTTTCTGGAAAGGTAATTTAATTGCCTAAATAAACTTAGTTGGGGAGCCCTTTTGATTATGCCAACTACTACCTCTACCAAGCCAACCTACAGAGCAACAATTATCACATCGGGTTCTCTGGACAGATCACTAAAACCATCATAACTTTTGCTACGAAAGTCCAAATCTTGCGTTCTTTATCTCTATCAAAAGGTATGGAAATTACCTACATTTTTCGTTATATTGAGGTCCTCTGATTTCGAACTTAACTAGCAGATTCATCCCATTTTCTACAGACTGTTCTAAACTGACAGATTAACAGAGCAGCGATACTAAAAAATTCATAACTTCCTGACCGTTAATCGGATTTGGGTGATCTTGGTGGACACTGAAAGCTAAGAACAAGACCTACAAAACTCTAGGAGATGGGATCCTCTGATTCTTCCTCTAAGGTCGCGAAAACCGTCGCACAACTTCCTGGACAGAACTGAACGTTTACCGGCAGCAAGACGATCTAACGCAACTAATCGGATTCGCAACTAAAACTCATCAAACAGCGGGAAACACCGTTACCCTTGAAGACCAGCGGGACGGCGATGATCTAGCCTCGAAGACGATCCTCTCCTTGTCCCTCCTCCTTCTCCTTCTTGAACAACGTGTCCTCTCCAACAGCAGGGCAGCAGGGTGGGCGATCCTCGCCCGGCAGCGGGGGCATGGTGGGGCGCAAACACAAGGAGGCAGCCAAGGGAGATGGGGAGGCGGCGCCAATGGGGAAGTGGGGCAAAGGGAGGAGGGGGCAGCGGTTTGGCCCCCTTAAGGCGCCTCCTCCTCCCACCAATGGGCAACCCATGGGCACAGCCTTGGCCACGAAAATTTGGCCTCCAATAACTGTTTAAGTTGGATCCTTCTCCAGATCAAATTCTAATTAATACTTTTTATTTAAAATATTTGGTTTTCTCCCGATTTCTACTCTGGAGTATTACAGAAGATGAGGAAAGGCGGAGCAATATACTTCAACACTAATCCATCCGTGTCGCTGCAGATGCAAACACCACCGCCATCGCAGAGGACGACGCCACCAGCAACCGGAGCACGAATGGTGAGTTGGGTCCAACAGTGAGAAACTACGACTTAAATATCTGGAAAAATCAGGCAACTTATGTTTAGCAAATCTGGGGAAAAAAAACTAACCAATGGAATACTACACTTGCAACATTCTGGGCGGAAGCGTATAAGCCCTTAAAGCACGCACATACTTATCACGTTCATCACTGTAACAAGCAGCCTCCAATCAGAGGATATGACGGCTCATAGGAAGCACAAAATCGACGTATCTATCCGGTACGTCGTCATCATCCACCCACGACAAAGGTAGCGCTAGCCGTCACCACGAGTACAAATTCCTGCGGCAAAGCTTATTTGCATGGTGGCATTAACCAATTCCAAATGAAGTGACCAATTATACGAAAGCAACACATCGAGGAGCACGTTGAGCCAACCAGGAGAGAGTGTGTGCGCGAAGCCTCGTGCATGAACCCTGCCCTTTTTTTGCCGAGTACAACAGTGGATACACGCCAACACAAAGGCACTCATAAACTGGCGGCTAACCTGCTACCTCATAAGTATGGGTACATATGCAAGATGCAAGGAGCTGAGCGTAGCTCGGTTGGCTTGCTTCGCTGTCGTGTGAGCAGCCCGCTAGCGTTCGAAGATCAGCACACACGTCTTATCGCAGGGGAGAGCTGATTGTAGCTCAATTGGTCACCTAAATAAGCAGTGGTTTCAGGAAGGAATAGTACACGGTCAAAGCGCGCGGCTGCGCTATATGAGGTCTGAGTCTTCGCTTTAGATTAGACGTGTGTTAAGAATACACCCACGTGTGTGTGGATATGTGTGTAGTGTGTGTGCGTGAGTACGTCACGTCCGATGTGTACTCTAAAAAAAAGTACAAGTACATGCATGTTTTTTCACATAGTCGTGCTCTAGTGTGCATATACACTAAAACGGTCTTGCTAATTCCAGTTGCCCGAAAATTTCTAATCTCTTAGTCATATAAACTTGCATACTACTAAGCATAAAATTGTAGTGCTGAGTAATGTGCAATTTCAATAAAATATTACTGCAGTATTTAGTTATATTTGATTTTGTATTTGTAGGGGTCCACTTAGGTTTACTTTATTTTGTTTAGGTTATTTTTTTGTCTTTGTATTTTGTAGGGATTCACCAAACTTAAATTTACTTTTTGTGTACGTAGGTTACAATAATTCTTTGTTTTAGGCTTTTTCCTATGGACGAGGGTGAGTTTATATAAGAAGTCAGTCTTGCTATTTTTAAGTCACTTGAAATTTTCTTAAGTTTAAGTCACTTGTTGTGACCATTAAATTTGTGTAGAGATTGATGTGTCATATGATTGGATATTGATTCAATGGATAAAAAAGTGACTTATGTTTAAGAAAATTTCAGTCACCTTATAAATAGACAGTCCCATAAGAAGCAAGGGAAGTGCTGATAGTAGTTGGATCTTATCCAAAGCTAAGAAAAGTGACTGAAATTTAAATGAACAGACAACCCCATAGTAAAACCTGTGATCGATTAAATTTGGGTCGCCAGGTACAAAGTCCACCCATATCCTCCCACTAGGAGGAGGGTGGTTTCGTGCAATCGTGCCTCCCCGCCTTTTGCCATATTCGCGGAACAAACCTGTCACTAGCTCGTTGCTCGTTGGTTCCAATGTTCCATGCATGGAATCCGACTCCCCTTGCATGCAACTGCCATGCCGCCTCCGGTTCCAATTCCATCGCCCACATGATCCACGCACTCATCACCGAAGAGATTCCTCTCTTATACTCATGACGTACCTTAATTCCCAGGCTCACGCGTAGTGCCGTCCTTGTCACACTTTGATTGCATCTCAAGATCTAAATTAATTGTGCCATAGTCCATATATAGGTAAAATCTTACAAAAATTTTGAGTAAATTGCAGTTTGCACTACCTTTGAACACCAGTTACGCAAAATCACAGTGTTAAATTTTTCAATAATCGGCCATAACGGTTGTATCGGACTCCCGGTAAAAATTTGAAACCGGTTATCTAAACCCTGCACGCTGCTACCGCTATATGCATGGCTCCCAATTTCTTGTCGCCGCCCTGCCCTTTTGCCGTTCGTGCTTCCGAGGAGAAGAACCACGAGGACGAAGCGATGGTTGGAGGCTTCAACATCGATCTAATGACATGGAGAGTCAAGGGGTGGTCAAAGTGCAACTCGATGTAAAAAAACTGATGCTATGTGTGAAAAAAAAAAAGTGTAGCCCTGGTGTTTTGCACAACCGAAGTCCAATTAGATGGTGCAAACTGCAATTTTGCAACAGGAATCTTTCTGTAATACCCAGACAGACATCCCCGTTTGGAGTAGGGATTTCTGTGTTTCGATTGATGCTGTCTCTGTTCCTGTAATAGGATAGTCTCTAGATGATCTCGTTTCCCTGTTTTGTTTCCTTTTGCTTCGTTCGCTGGTGATCCCAGCTCGTTGGTTCCTTCAGTGTTTTCATTGTAAGAACCTTATACCTTTCAAAAAAAAAAAAACATCCCCGTTTGTATTTATGTTAAGTCATCCATTAGGTCATCCGAGGCTGTAAGTTTTGTTTGGACAAAGCTACCATCGTCCCTATGAGAGAGGGGGTTATACAACGGAGCCAGCGGTGTGGGTTTGAGTCCAGGTCCTGCACCATATGCACCTGTGCGATTATGTATTGGTGGAAAAATGATGCATGCACTCTGTAAGGTTATGGATGCATCCTCGGCCTTCACAATTTAAGGCATGCATATGCGTCCGGACGCACTCCTGCGTGTGTGCATATTGTGGTGGTGTGCGCGCATGTGTGAGGGTGTGTTAGTTTGTGCGTCCACCCGTTGTTCTCTAAAAGAAAGTGGAGGAGTGCGCCACATGCTACCCGGTTCGATCTTAGGGGTCAGCTAAAGAAAACTCTTTTTATCCAAAAAGAGTTCTTGCTTCGAATTGTAGGTCATTACTTCTTTTGAGGTAAATTTGTCGTTATCTTCTCACCAGAGAACTAGCTAACTAAAGAGAACTGAATAACAAAGAGACAACGTTGTTGAGTATGCATGGGTATCCTAACCTACTAGAACTTGAAAATTTATTCTACGAGGATTCCTATTCTAATCCTAATAGGATTAGGATTCGAACTTCTTTTTGGAGGAGAACTAGATGGCACTATACAAAGCAACAAGACACAAATCAACTCATCCAAAGCAAGAGGCACACGAGAGGATTAGATGTTTGATTATTCTTTAACACTAGATTCTTGTATAGGGCAAGAATCTAAGGGTTCTAAAAGATTCGAGATGGTTATGAGAGAGCGACAACCCCTTACTCTTTTGAGATTGTACTTAACGAATTTGCAATCGGCTTCGCCAAATGTTTCTCGTGATTATTCCGTCGTCGTTATTTGGTTCTCTATACATTATTTATCAACTTCGTTTTGATACCGTGCGCTCATGTCATATCTCGCAACTCTTATCCGATCTAAGAGCATAAAAAGAACTATCAGAGTGTATAACAAAAGTGTACAAGCCTTGAGGTGTTCACTTGGGGAGTAGGGAGTAGTGAATAAAAGAGAGGACTAATTAGACGGATTCGACGTACGTATCTTCCCAAGTCCTCCTAATGCCATCTTCGTCACTCGTAGATTCCATCCTAATGCCATCATCGTCACTCGTAGATTCCATCTTCCCTTCTCCAACTTGCCCCACTATAATCTAGACACTATAAATAGACACGAACTAGCTTAACGTTCGTAACAAGGCAAGGTTGTAGCACATTAGCAAGCAAGCATTTAGCTAAACATATACATACAAATTCTCGAGTGATTAACAAGAAGAAGAACATTCAATGGCGAGTTGGTGCTGGTCGCTGTGCCCCCAGCCGAAGCAGGTGGCGAGCGATAGCGTGCACGGCGCGCAGCTCGCGCTGCAGCGGCTGAGCAGGCGCTGCGACGCCTGCGACGTCGAGGCTGGCAAGCCGTGCAAGTGTGCCGAGGGGCAGGCGGCGGAGGCGGCGGCCGCAGGCGGCGGGAGGGTCGCGGCCGTGGAGGTGAGCCGTGAGCAGCACCACAGCAAGCCGACCAGCTCGTTTGCCCACTCGGTGATCAACATGGCTGGGATGCTCATAGGTACGCATATATATTTACTTTGTAGTCTCGCGTATTTAGGTGTGGACCACCTGTCAGTGAGCCATTCAGTGACAACTTTTGGTATTGAGTGGCTTTTCAAAATTATTTATTATTTATTTTAGGTTATAACAGTTTGCCGTAAGGAAATCTTTTTGCAGTCATGACAACCAAAAAATTATTAAAACGTTTTTGCTAGCTCTCAGTCGCTTGAAATTTTCTTGAAACCCAGTCACTTACAATTGCACAGCATTAAACATAAAATTGTATTACCAAGTGACGTGCAATTTTAGCACAGATTTACTGTAACTTTTAGTTCTATTTGTTTTTGTATCTATAGAATTCACCTAGATTTATTTTTGTCTAGTTTAGAATTTTTTTTTTGTTTTATTTTTTTATTTTATGATTCACTTAGATTTACTCTTGTCTAGTTTAGAATTTTTTGACATAAAAACAGAAATTATTGGATGATGATCCAACATACCGAAAGAAGTGACTGAATTTAAAAAAAAAATCAGACGACTGTAGGACAACCCACAGCACGTGTCAACAACCGCAGACGGAGCCAAAAACTTCAACTTCGTATGTACAAAATATATTACAAAGTACTGACATCACATATTCCCATTCGATACTTTTCAGGACTTGGGCAGCTCTCCACTCCCTACGCCTTGGAGAACGGCGGCTGGGCCTCCGCCTTCCTCCTCGTCGGCCTCGGCGTCATGTGCGCCTACACGGCGCACATCATCGGCAAGTGCCTCGACGAAGACCCCAGCTCCAAGACGTACCAGGACATCGGCGAGCAGGCGTTCGGCGCCAAGGGCCGGCTGATCGCCTCCGCCTTCATCTACCTAGAGATCTTCTTCGCCCTCGTCTCCTACACCATCTCCCTCAGCGACAACCTGCCGCTCGTCTTCGCCGGCGTCCGCCTCCACCTACCGTGGCTCCACCTCACCACCACGCAGCTGCTCACCGTCATCGCCGTGCTGGTGGCTCTCCCCAGCTTGTGCCTGAGGGACCTGTCGTCCATCTCCTTCCTCTCCTTCGCCGGCATCGTCATGTCGATGCTCATCTTCGTCACCGTCGTCTGCACGGCGGCGTTCGGCAGGGTGGGCCTGGGCAAGCACATCCCTGTCCTCCGGCCGGAGAGGATCCCGGCGGTGTCCGGACTGTACATGTTCGGCTTTGCGGGGCACATCGTGTTCCCGAACATCTACACCGCCATGAAGGACCCCTCCGGCTTCACCAGGGTCGCCATCGCGAGCTTCGCCGTGGTCACCGTGCTCTACACGACGCTGGCGTTCGTCGGCGCGAGCCTCTTCGGCCCCGCCGTGAGCTCCCAGATCACGCTCAGCATGCCGCCGCGGCTCGCGGTCACCAAGGTCGCGCTCTGGGCGACCGTGCTCACCCCCATCACCAAGTACGCACTGGAGTTCGCGCCGTTCGCCATCCAGCTCGAGCACCATCTTCCCGCGGCCATGGGGCCCCGCGCCCGGACTCTTGTCCGCGGCGGCGTCGGGTCGGCGGCGCTGCTGCTCATCCTGGTGCTGGCGCTCTCGGTGCCATACTTCCAGTACGTGCTAAGCCTCACAGGCTCGCTCGTCAGCGTTGCCATCTCCGTTATCTTCCCTTGCGCGTTCTACCTCAAGATCCGCTGGGACCGGGTGTCTCGGCCCGCCGTCGCGCTCAACGTGGCGATGATCGCCGTCGGCGTTGTCCTCGCGGTGGTGGGGACCGCCTCGTCGGCCAAGTCGCTGGTGCAGAGTATACAGAGGGGCCATGCGGCGTAAGTACTGTAGACAAGAGTCGAAGCACATATGGTGTATACATGGCACCGTCGAGATCTGTGTACGTTGTATTGTAGGTCATCTGCTTGTCATGCTTGATACTTCAGGTGTGGCTTTTCGCCCGTATACACGTCACTTGGATGGCGCGTCGTCAACTCGTCATAGCTAGCTAGCTACCTTATCCGTATTCTGTAGCAACTAGCAAGGGAAATAAGAGAAAAATACGTACAATTAGTACTGCTTTGCAATGGCGTAAAATTTCTAGCTCTGCCACTAAGTCCATCCTTATTAATACCTCTCCATGCGTAGCCATTGCAACACCGGCCACCGCAACCACCATCCTCAGTCATGCTTGAATTGGGCTCATTCATTCGTAATTCCAAGCATGGCATGATTTAGTCTCACATTTCTTGGTCAAGTGGGAGGAGAGCAATATTAAAGATGGAATCCTTGCCATCACATAAAACATGTGACACATGGTATGGAGTGGTATGAGAAGGACTATGGCTAAACACGTGCATGCGGATTTGCGGATTTTCGCATGACTTGTGACGTGCGACATACCATACAAGGCAAAACTTGTGGCCAAGGTTATACTCATAACGAATGAGAGGATTATTTTGATATTTATTCTCATATTGCCAGACTAACCAATATTAGAGTGCTCATTTCATTAGCTGCTTTCCCTTGTCTACACATCCATCAAATGGATGTAAAGACAGTTTTCTTTCATAGAGAGTTGGAGAAAGAAATCTATATAGAGCAATCTTTAATGGAGAATCAGAGGAACATCAAATGGATATAAAGACAGCATTCCTTAATGGAGAGTTGAAGGAACAAATCTATATGGTGTTGGTGATATGCCCTAGAGGCAATCATAGAGATTATTGTATCACAACAATATTTATAAGTTATAGAATAAATGTTATTATGTTCATTGGGTGAATTATCATTTATAAAGATTAATAAGTATATGATTTAATGGTGAAGCTCTTTAAGTTATATGATGTCATTCTAAATGTATCCCTAGTCCGATGTCACTGGTCAAGACACTAGTGACTTATCGACCAGCATATGTATTGATTGATAGCCATGTTTCACCGGTCATAAATATGGGGATATCGAATCAATAATGTGAACAGATGTTAGATAACATGGTATTGGATTGACCCATCTTGAAACACTATTAAGATTATTATGATGTTATGTATCATCAAATGGTCTCAATCAATGATGATGTATAATCCTTAGACTTGATATCAGTATGGTTTTTCTACATGTGTAATAGTATGCTTAGGAGTTGCCAAACGTTACTCCGTAACTAGGTAGTTATAAAGGTAGCTTTTGCGTATGCTATAAAACATACAGAGCGATGTGACTGGTCAGATATGGCATTTGTCCCTTCTGACATAACAAGAGAGGTATCTCTATGCCCCTCGATGTGGTCGGATAAAGAAAGTGTACGATTGTGCCACTAGTGGTCGAAGAGTCGACCACATGAAGTTATCCTTAACTAGATCAAGAAAAGATTGAATAGTACATGGATGACATATATCTCATCTAAAGTTCAACCAGATATCGTGAGGCGAAAGGAGAATACGCAAATAGGTCATTCAGTCCAACCAGATACGAACTAGTCGTATGGAGATATGGACTGGTCGTAAGCTGGTCATACATGATCACTAATTGGTTGTAAGGTGTTACGAATTGGTCATCACTAAATGTGAACTGGTCGTATGGAGATGCGAGCTGGAGTGAGTGATAAGAACCTTGTCGCAGATCATATTGCATAAGGTTCGTCCGATATAATATTTATATGTATTTGGGAATCGTTATATCCTGCTAGGAACCGCTAACGACTTGTGGTTGGAAAGAAGTTTTAGAGTCACAACCGATTACGCATGAACCTATTGGGTCAATTAATGGGTTGGAACAAACTAGTTCGGATAGGATTTGTTATGTGCTCTTTATAATGGGATGCATGGGGCTGTTGGGACATATTAGAGTTGCGCCACCGAAACCCTATCTGCCATCTCCCTGAAGGCCCTACCGTGCACGTTGGTGCTAGCACACCGGTGTACAGCGTTCCACCCCTGGACGTGTGGATACTGATGGAGACGGGGTTCCCGATCTTTCGATGAGATTGATAACTATCGATTTTGGTGGAGGTGACTCTCGCGATCCGACTACAACCGTATGACGACGCTTGCACCTTAGCAATCGTTGAACCAACTACGTGATGTTATTGACCGTACTGGAAACGCGATCAACCTGAACACGAGGTTCAATTCCTGCGAGCAATCAAAGAACTAGCAAGAATAAAATATAGGCAATCTGATATTGCAAATAGAAATTGTAGTATAGATGGTATTGAAAAAACAAATGTGGGATCCCGAAGGCTGTCTTGACAGGTGATCGTCCGACACAACTGAAGAACAAAAGTTTGCACAATGGCTAAACCTAAACTCAACGAAATCCGAGTTCTATCCAGGGGAACGGCGGCTCCTATATGGGAAGACGACCAGAGGTGGCGGCCAGGGAAGTGGACACACGCCCCTAGGGTTACAAGGCCCATGGGCCCAAGAGGAGGTGGCGTAGCACCCTTTTTGACTCGGATAAAAAAACATATGTGGATTGTTTTATTTATTGTGGTCGGCTCGGTTGGAATTTGAAGCTTAGGTTGGATCCATTAGAAAGTAGACTTGATAAGCTTTCAATGAAGTCCAAGAACGTCCCAAACGGAGTCCGTATGAAGAAGTTACGGCCGTTTGAACTTAGTGCTGTCGCAGTAGTCCGAACTCGAATCCAGAACGAGCCCAACTCGAACACTTGCTTGGCTCGGACCTAAAGTGACGTGGTGACCTCCATTATGCCTCCTATACTTGTCCATGACTTCACATACCTCTCCTTGGTCCTTTCCCATGTTCCTAAGCACAATTAAATCACTTGCATTAGGTAACGATATATTCTCAGTAATATATAAACCTATGAACGAATTCACCTGGTGATTAAGTTGGCGAGCACGAGCTCGAGTAATTGGTCCTTGTAACATTTGTTGTGGATCAGTTGTGTGTGTAGGCGCGGTTGTATCCAAGTTAGGGATGTCCTCATCAGATACCGTAGAGGCGCTGCTGCGGTTGCTGCTGCGCTGATCGAGGACGATCCACGACCTATTGAATGAATGTGATAGGTTGCTAGAGGAGACGATCGGTGCTGAGGACGTTGGACGATCGACTACAACCACTACATCGACGTGCTCGACATTGGATCAAGCTGCTCCAACTCTTCTTCTGCTGCACTGTTCTTCTAGTGGTAACGGTTTATGATATCTTGCTTTCATGGCTTCCTGGTTTACGTGGTAGAATTTTTTGAATTATCAACTAGTATAGCCTACCCCTATCCCTTCATATGGAGCATTCCTTAATGGACAGTTAATGGAAGAAATCTATATGGAGCAATCGGATAGTTTTGTGATTTCTGTACATAAAATTAAGGTGTGCAAATTATTAAAATCCTTGTATGGCCTAATGCAAGCACCTAAACAATAGTATGAGAAGTTTGATAAAACTTTGATATCTACTGGTTTTACTATGAATGAGGCAGATAAGTGTGTATATTATCGTTATGGTGGGGGTCAAGTAGTGATTTTGTGTTTGTATGTTGATGACATATTTATATTTAGGACGAACACTACCATAATTGATGAGGTCAAATCTTTCTTATCTCGATGCTCTGAATGTTAAATTGATGAAGAATGAGGATAGGATCACTTTAAACCAATGTCATTATGATAAGAAAATATTGAGTCGGTTCGGTTTTGAGAACTACAAAATTTCCACAACATCTTATGATGCTAGTGTTAAGTTTCTGAAGAATCAATGCTTAGGGAAAAGATTAATTGAGATAGCCATAAATTATTGGGTCCCTTATGTATCTATTTGGTGCCACAAGACCCGATATTTCATTTGCTATGAGAAAATTGAGTCGATTTACTTCTAACCTAGAAGATGATATTTAGGAGGCATTTGAGAAAGTGTTGCGCTACTTGAGAGGCACAACCTCGTATGGAATTCACTATACTGGTTATCCATATGTACTATAAGGATATAGTGATTCAAATTGGATCGTTGATGTGGATGAGATTAAAGTTATAAGTAGTTATGTCTTTTACCTTAGCTAGTGTTGTAGTTTCATAGAGGTCTTGTAAACAGATAATATTGACGAGATCAACCATACAAACTGGACTTTACTAATCTGAAACCTCTTTATGGTTCCCACTTCATTAGCATCACAACTTTAAAAAGATCGGGAATGATTCCGGAAAGCAATGGTCATTGCTATTATTTTCATGTGGAAGGTGCCACACGTCCTACACTGCTCCTAACCTCTTTTCCATCTTGGGAAGGAACAATTGGCTTTATTTTGAATAGGGAACCAAGGAGGAGGAGCAAGAAGAACAGAACATAATGCTTCACAAACCGAACGAAGAATAAGAGGAGGCACGAACCTCCGATGATGACGATGAGAAAACTACGTGCAGTACGGCAAGATCAATCAACTCCTTAAAACGGTGGATGAAATTCAAGACACCGCACACACCATCAACACGGAGCAACAACACTTCGTTGCTTGGTCTACCAAATGGCTTCGCGGCCATTATCCTCCACTGCCACCGTAGCAGTAGACCTTTCAGGCTTTAGACTGTCAAAAGTCTAAGCTTGGGGAGGTCTTATCTTTACTAGCTCAGTTGGTGGGAAGGTGTAGATATACACTTCCACCACTCAGGTTCAAGTCCTCTTCGAGGTGAATTTGGGTGCCTATTATGGCTGTGTGCATCCTTAGTTGGTGCAGAGGCCGGGAGTTGTACTTCCATTTCTAAAAAAAAATATTTGTATCATCAATTTGGTGTTGTACTTCGCTCCAAGCGAGCTTGAAACACTTAAGTCGGCTTCGCCCGATATTTTATCCTTTTATTTTCCTCTTCTGCATCATGTTTTTTTCTGCATAATCATTTGCATTAGCATGTTTATTTTTAGTTTTGCGTAATATTCGAAGAGTAAAAAAATATTGCATCTGCATTTAGCATAGTCTCTTGTTTTGTAGTGTATTGGCTCTGTATCTTGTACAACATTTTTCTTGTAGTAAGAGCAAGGGATGACCGAAACAAGAAGGAAGAAAGTCCCTAAAAACAAAAGAGAATGAAAAGTGGAGACATGCTTGTTGAGGTATGGTCTATAAACCTCCCATTATGTTGATTTGATTGTTAAAGTTAAGATGGTTAGTACATCCATTGTGGAAACATTTGTTCTTTTAGACCGCACATTGCCTAGGTGAATAGCTTAACTGTTTATTCTTGACGAGTATTTATTTAGCATGTGAGCATGATTAATTATTACCCTAAAACTTTGCCCTGCTGAACAAGTGAAATAAAATGAAAGGGAATGTTATTCATTGTTGCAGGTTATGTCAAATGAGATTAACCATGTAGTCCCAGGGATGAGCTCATAAGGTGAATCCACAACTCAACCGTGAGTGGAAGACAGGCTGTAATGATCACACTACCCTCATCAGCAGATAAACCACTGATCCTGAAGCTTCAAAGTTAAATTAGAAATTACTTCGACATTGCTCCTCTGGTCAATAGACTGATTATCTATCTGGAACTGCATTCTGACTATGAGCACAACCGTCAACACCTTGGAATGTTTCTGAGTTCTAGTGATAGGCGCTGGGATCTAATATTATTTAACCTCTTTGATCATTACCTTCCATTACTCCCTTCGCCATTGAAAAAGATGGGAAAAAATTGAGTGCTCACTTGTTAGGTTTATACTTTGATTGGAGGCAGAGTGGTTTGGAACCTAAAGCTTTAGTGGTATGGAAGATAAAAAAAAATTAATAACTGAATGGATGTGACCCTATGTGTGTATTTTCTATCTTTAATAAGCTTTCAGCTCATCATGGTGAAAGGAGCATTGAAACCACTTGATGGTATGCAACTCGCACTCTAGCCCTGCATTTCAATATTTAGCTCTTGCTCGAGGACGAGCAATGTTTTAAGCTTGGGAAGGCTGATGCGCCCAAAAAAAGGTACGTCGTTTTTCTATTGTTTATTACATGTATTTCGCTCATTTCATATTTAGTTGCTCAGATAATCATTAATTAAATGTCAAACGTATAATATATGTGTTAGTTGTTGTTATCCATAGGATTTAAAGGAAATCAAGCACTTTAAGGGCTAGAATGGAAAGATGTTGTCAAGAGGAAGGAAACCAGACTTAGATCGCCACGAACCGACTCTATAGAAGAGAATACGGGTTGGGGTACGGTCGTGCTTGACCGTACCACCCGATTGTAAGCATAGATGGCTTCGTCATGTCAACCAGAGGAAGGTTCGTGAAGAGATCGATGTGTTATTCAACCTCCTAGCGGTGTAAACCCCTTTGTAGTGCTGAAACCTCACAAGAATGCAATATAAAGGAGCCATAACAAATCTACAAAGGGGAAACGAGAAGAACAATACCAAGAGAGAACCACCACATCCAGAACACCATCACCACCATATTTTCCAATATTGTTCATCCATTTCTCTATCCTCACTTGTAATCATTCGTCTATTGGTGTACTGGAACATTCACAACATCTTATTTAATATATCCTCATCATTTGCAAATCGTTGTCATTATGTTCTTGTTTTATTTATCTACTATTCTTGGTCACCATGATGATGCATGAGTAGTTCCCTAAGGGCTAGGGGCATAGGTAGCCATGTAGCGTTAGAGATTATGGGGATGATCTAACATTCACGCATGCTTTTGTATTTATCTTCGATACTAGTGTTTGCTATTTTTCTTTGATACTAGGACTCGAAGAGCCCATGTTCCATAGTTCAGCGCAAGGTAAGGTAGCAACAAGTGGTGTACGGAAGATCGACTGGCAGAGTCAGTGACAATGAAAGAAGCAAAGATCTGCTTTTGGAAGCAAGTCACTTGAGGATTTTGGCACTGCCTTGAAGCCTAAGGCGTTGGTCCAGTGGTAAGCTGTCGTAACATAGTAAAGATCTGCTTTTGGAAGCAAGTCACTTGAGGATTTTGGCACTGCCTTGAAGCCTAAGGCGTTGGTCCAGTGGTAAGCTGTCGTAACATAGTAAATCCTTAATTGTGAGCATGGCGTGCACTGTGCACATGTGAGTGGGACAATAGACTCACATGTGTGATGTTTGCCCGAGGATGATGTATTTAGGGTGTGCTGCCTACATGAACTATTGATAATTTTGCAATTGCTCTAATTATCTAGATCATTATTATCATCCTCATGATTAACTAATGTTGCAGGTGAACCGGATACCCTAGCCCTAATCTCATCCATAGCACAACCTTCTGGTAGCTATAGCCTTAGTCTTAGCTTTTATTATTAGTTCTTTCAATATTAATCTCTATCATAATTGTTGCCCCTCGCTCTTATTTAATTGTAGTTTATTAATTAGTTGCTTCAAATAATCCACACATCCTTTTAGGTTCAATACTAAACCTTAGAATACTCTGAGGAAAACTGCTGCACCGATCTCATGCACTTTCGGGTCATCAATCGTCTCTTCCCACTTCGGCGACAATGGTGGCGTTGCTCTGATTATTGTTCTTAGTCGCCTCCTCTCCTTCCCTGTCCACTTTCTCGTAGATCCAACCGGGAGGAGAGGAGAACTCCGGACCAAAGGCGAAGGGCGGCGACTTGCTCATGCAAAGGAGCCTCTTCTAGGTGTGGGGAATCGAGAAGGCAGCACAGGGGGTCCTGGCTAGGTCTGGAGCTTCGTCCTGTGCTCCATCTCCTTCCGGTTCTTGGTCAGGCAGGAAGTGGCAGCGGGGAGGCGCAATGGATGAGAAGATTCCTAGGATTTTTATTTTTGGAATTTGCTATACTATTTTTGGTAATTTTCTGATTTCCCCCGAATTTTCTGATTTGTTTTTCAAATTTCCTTCCTTCTTTCCCCATTCTGAATTTTAAATAGGAGATATTCCAATCAATCCATTGAAAACCCAGATTATCCAAACAAACAAAGGGGTGGAAGGGGATTGGGTGGGCGGAGGGGATCAACCCAATCCCCCTTGGGTTGTTTTCATGCTAGAAAATTATAAAAATATTTTCGATATATATATATGGAGGCGTATCTAGTGCTAATGGGTAATTCAGTGCTAAGGTGCTAATGTCAATCTTAACTGTTGAATTTGCATCTTGACCGTTGGATGTGGAAGCATGCAGAGTGTTTAATGAAGGTGCATTAATGAAGACGCATTGGATGTGAGAGCATGCAAGGTAATTAAATGGTTTGGAGGTGAGAGACTGCATTAATTTTGGTTGTTCAATCCAAATCCAACGATCAAGATTGGCATTAGCATCTTAGCATGAATTATCCATTAGCACTAGATACGTCCCTATATATATATATATATATATATATATATATATATATATATATATATATATATATATATATATATATATATATATATATGTTGGATTTAATCTTGTTTAGGAAGGTTTTTTCCGTTTACATTTACGAGAGGAATCAAGTCGGGGTTAAGTTGGTTTCGTTTCCAAGCGTGTACGCGTGCATGCTAGTATAAAAGGATGGGCTTAGTGCCATGAACAATGTAAGAACGTGAGGAAAAGCAATAAAGAAAGAAAGAAAAGTTGCGTGGCTGCAGCACCAGAAAAAATCATCTGTTCTTCGCGTGCGTATGTTTGGTTCCCGAGCGTGATTACTACGAGCGTGTGTTTCATCTTAAGTTTGTTCCAACAGTTGGTATCAGAGCGTTCTGATCTTGGTGGTACCTGAAGATCATGGGCGACAAGGCGAAGACCCGAGATGGGCCGTTCTCTCTCCTATATCCTGTCCTGACGACCGATAATTACCCGGTGTGGGCTATGAAGATTAAGGCGAATATGCGCGCCCAGGGAGTCTGGGGTGCAGTCGATCCGAAGGCGAAGGACAAGGAGGTGGACGACAAGGTGGACCAAACGGCTTTAGCCATCATCTACCAGGCGGTGCCAAACTCGATGACGCGACAGCTCATCGGCAAGGAGACGGCACGTGAGGCGTGGGTGACGCTTCAGAAGATGCACGAGGGAGTTGATCGTGTGAAGGAGGTGCGGCTCCAGAATTTGCACACCGAGTTCGAGAATCTCCAGATGGGAGAAACCCAGTCGGTGGACGAGTTCGCCGGCAAGCTGACTTCATTGTATAATCAGATTGTCTCTCTTGGCGGCAAGATGGAGGAATCTGTGGCAGTGAAGAAATACCTGCGTGTGCTACCAGAGAAGTTCGTACCTGTCGTCACCACGCTCATGTACTCGTCGGACCTGGAGACAAAGAAGATCGAGGAGATCACCGGTTCCCTCAAGGCGCATGAGGAGCTCGAAGGTATCACCCCGTAACGAGCAGAGGTATCAGTCCCATAATGAGCAGGTGTTGCTATTAAAGGGAGATACAAGAAGTGAGCGTGAACGCTGGCGTGGGCGAGGCGGCAGAGGAGGACATGGAGACGGGGCTAGGCAAGGCGATGGTGACAGATCACGTGATAAGTCACATGTCAAGTGTTTCAAATGTGAAGAATTTGGTCACTACGCGGCGGAGTGTTGTAGTCACATAAAGTGTTTCAAATGTGACAAGTATGGACACTATGCTTCGGATTGTCCAAACAAGAAGAAAAACAAGGAGGCAAACCTCATCCGAGCTTGTGAAGACGATAACGAGCCAGCCCTGTTTTTCTCCTTATGTGACAAAGAGGCACCGGTCGTGGTGATGTTGAACGAGGAGAACGTAGTTCCTAAACTACGCACAGAGGGAGGCAGCCGTGATCATACTGATGAGTGGTACTTGGACAATGGAGCAAGCAATCACATGACGGGAGATTGCTCCATGTTCCATGAGCTTGACCAAAAGATTTCGGGGAAGGTCAAGTTTGCTAACGGGTCGACGGTGCAGATAAGAGGCAAAGGATCAATGTTGTTACGATGCAAGAACGGCGATCAGAAGATTCTGCCTGAAATATATTATATACCGGGTTTGTATAACAACATACTCAATCTTGGGCAGTTGGCGGAACGGGGGTGCAAGGTGGTGCTGCAGGATGAGTTCTTGCGTGTCTATGACAAGAACAAAGATCTGTTGATGAAGGTGAAAAGATCCCCAAACCGGTTGTACAAAATTTCTCTGAAAACTTGTAAACCAGTTTGTGTGAAGGATAATCTGGAGGAGCCAGAGTGGGACTTGGGTATCGAACCTGAATATGGTGTAACCCAGGAGTGGCACGCAGTTGGCGTAGGAGGCGCAGGAGGCGGAGCCTTGGGAGGTCCAGACGACGCGCAGAAAGGCGCGCATGGTGTTATAGGGGACGGCGAGTCCCACGCGCATGAAGGGTGCGGCGTACATGAAGTTGATACAAGAGGGAGAGGCGGTGTAGCCTCAGCTAAGATATACGCGGGGAAGTGGACAGACTTGGTCCAAAAGAGAGGAGCGAGAGGCTCAGGTAATGGTGAAACCAAGGTGGTCGTGGGAGCAGGTGCTCCGGCCCAGGTTGTCGTGGGAGCGGGTGCTCCAGCCCAGGTGGTCGTGGGAGCAGGTGCTTCAGTCCAGGCGGGCATGCAAGGAAGGGCGAGTTCAGTCCAGGTGCGAGGCGCGGCAAACGTTGGTTTGTGTATGGCTCAGGATGGAGCAAGTGCAGGCGATGGGGCGGTATCAGCCCAGGAAGGAACGGCGCACAGGAGTGCAAGTAAAAGAGGAAGACTTGGAAGTTCAGATGAGAGAAAAGATCGGCGTAATCAAAGAGAAGAAACAAGATTAAGGGGGTGATTGTTGGATTTAATCTTGTTTAGGAAGGTTTTTTTTTTCGTTTCTGTTTCTAAGAGGAATCCGAGTCAGGGATAAGTTGGTTTCCGTTTCCAAGCTGTGTACGCGTGCATGCTAGTATAAAAGGATGGGCTTAGTGCCATGAACAATGTAAGAACGTGAGGAAAAGCAATAAAGAAAGAAAGAAAAGCTGCGTGGCTGCAGCACCAGAAAAAATCCTATGTTCTTCGCGTATGTTTGGTTCCCGAGCGTGATTACTACGAGCGTGTGTTTCATCTTAAGTTTGTTCCAACAATATATATATATATATATAAAACTCGAGGTACTTGTTAATATACTATTAAGGTTACTAAAAGATTTTTTTTGGATCTTGTTGCAAAATATCCAACTCTTGGAGAGGGAGAGGGAGGATGCAGAGGATCAACGATGTGATGGAGCCCGAGCAAATAGCATGAGGCTGATTCTTCGTATAGGTGTTGTACAAATTTTTTTTTTTTTTTGTGCGTACAGCATTTTCCTTTATAATGTGGCTTCCGTCAGATGCAAGTCACAATTTTTTGGTCACTTGCTTGTTTCGTTCGTTCGTAGATAACTATGCAATTCGTATACTAAATTAATGTTGTTCTAATTACTCAGGAGTCAGGCCCAAAAACTCCTGCATACCACGCAGCCATGAAGTCGTATTTGCCGTCGCCACGGTCCTAGAACGTAGCACACCAAGTCTAGTCCTCACCCAAAAAAAAAGGGAGAGAGGACAGCAGGGTTGAATGGAAACGCCCCAATAGTAATTGTATATCCTTGCCGTGCAGCCAGAGTGTACATTTGGTAGCCGCCTAAATCGAAACTAAAGGATGTTATTATACAGCCAAAATTGTTGTCAAACGGTCCCTAGCCAGCATTCGTCGACGTCTCAAAGTCTAGTCTCAAAGTCAAGAGTAAATCAGATGGCTAGGTATAGGGTGTGCATCTAGTCTATCGAGGTTCAAATCTTAGACTGTGCAGGACTATCTCTTTAGATTTTTGATATTTTTTTGCATCTCATTATATCATAATGCATTCACATGAGAAAAAAAAACGATACATTGCAATATAAGCTTTATGTTTCTGTTTTTTAAACTTGAAATCTTGTTTATTACTGTTTTGAGCTTTAATATTTCTATTCTTGCTTAATGTCATGTCTTGTTCCTTGACTGGATAGAACTGTCATGTGCGTGTTCAGTGAGAAAGTACGTACTCGCGCTCTATAAGACATTATATGCCTCCGATAAATTCCTAACGTTGTGTAAATATGGTGTGTGTTGGGTGTGTAGCTACCTTGTACTCTAAAAAAACAGAGTAAACGATCATATTATACCTGTACTTGCTTCCCAAATACTCGAGCTGCCATGGAGAACACGGCTGTCAGTCTGGGACAATAAACAATATTTGATCAAAGTTTACCTTCCAAAAAGGGATACATTTATGTCTTCTTTCGCACTTGCCATTCCTACTCAAGATTTGCACGAGTTTTACTTGCATGGACTGCTTACTATCTCAACTCTCAACTATATAAGGAACAGCATCAAGCTCTCCTATTCCCAGCTAGCTCAGTTCCAAAGTTCAAACCTGCAAGTTTCATCCAAACAACACATGGGCATGGGTTCTTCTCTCCCGGAGCAGCACTTCACCTTCGCCAGTCCTACTATTTCAGAAGCCTATGAGGATGCGCTGGACTTCGACTACGAATCATGGATCGAGCAATCCAAGAGCAGCTACCACTCAAGCCAGGATGACAAGTGGATGGACGCAGAGGCGATCAGAAGGCACCACCAGGAGATGGTGCTCCGGGCAGCAGACCTGCCTGAGGAAGCTTACGAACTGTCACTGCGAGACCTCACCGAGCTGCCCAGAGCCGCGAATGGGGCGACAGGATGTGTGGTGAAGAAGGGCACATTGGGCAGCACAAGGAGTATCAAGTCATGGAGGAAGAGGCTGTCCAGGAACGAGACCATGGAAGGCGCAGGCCTCATCGTCAAGATGTTCATGCCTTCGCCTTCTGGTGGGAGGAAGAAGCGTTCTTCAGGCTCAACTGTGGCTGCGGTGCAAAAGAGTGTGTCAATCAATGCAGATGGAGATGGTTCCATAAAAAATACAGCTGCTGAAACCGGAAATGAATCTGACAATACACGCAGCAATAGCATGCCAAACGAGGGCCACCAAGACAGTAGCTACAACAGGTATGTCTGAATGACACTAAAATTTCAGCTGTAACAGGGTTAGGCAGCAATTACCTCCATACCGGTAATTTAATTCATGACGATAGATACATTTATCGTGTAGTTCGTTTGTCTAGTAAAACAGAACCATAACCATGATCTCCTTTTCGAACCATCTGGTCATTCCATGAAACAATACATACATAATAGGGGAGGTGAAGACAATGCGCAACTGCAGAGAAGACAAGAAAGGAAAATTATCAGAACTAGTATACAACAAGATATTGTTTTTACTATGCCTCACAAGACAATGTACACTTTGCAGGAAATCAATGGGTTGTTACCTGTTCTTCTTCAATTCCAGCAAGTGTAAAGTGGAGGATAACGAGTAGCCATTTCTGCCTGTAGGAAACTGGAGGCTACAGATCATTCCTGGTATATATATATAGAGAGAGAGAGAGAGATGTTTGTACATAACCTTTATTTTTTTTGTATATGGTTAGCTGTTACATTCTGTTTATAGCTATGTCAATGGTAACAACTCCAAAAAAATGTTGATCTTGTTAATCAGTTAATGTTGCAAGATACATGGAGATTAGTATGTACGCGTTTGGACTTGATACACCTGTCCCCATGGTTTATGTGTGCTTTACTCATGATAATCCAAACCATTTAGCCCTGTCTCACAACCAGCTATTGTCTACGCATACAGACTCTGCAAAGACTTACACCAGTAAATTTGATAACCCAGTAACCTACCAACGAAGGTGAAAAGTAAGGTGGGTACTTAATCAGAAAAAATATTAGTACTGATTCAGCTAATATATGTGTGTTGATAAGCACACAAAGCTCATGGCGAACAGGTAAACAGTAGAAAAAATAATTGGAACAATCATAAGGTGGGTAGGAAAGGCACAATAAATTAGAAAAAAAATCCGTTCTTGTATGAACTTGGTCTCTACTATCTTGTACCTTTGTACTATCTTGCAATTAGTTTGATTCCACAAGTTCGACACAAGTAAAAAAAAACACCAGAAAACTAATCAACTAACCAGTAACCACACACTGCTTTATAAGTTTACATACAGGGCACTTAATCAACACAAACAAATCAGCAACCTCTAACTACTCATCATCATTTTCCTCAGTATCTTGCAACAAAGCTCCTCGTGCTCTTGCCCTGAACAAAGAATAGCAAACATTAGTACCAGTCTACTACCAGATATAATGAACTTCCATGTACATCAAAGTAGTTTATCAAGGATTCTGTACAACCTCCGAGACATGGGGGCTACCCGCTTCGTGGATTTAGCTGGAGGAACTTTAACTGGTGAAGCTACTGCAATTTTGCAATTTCATTAGCTGACAAAGTATTAGGCATTACTTGCAATTCTGCATGAAGAAGAAGCATGGTCACCTGATGTTTGCTGCTGCACAGGAACAATAACTTGATCAGAGCCACGAGTCATATCAGACACACTTGGAACCTGATCAGCCGCCAAGTTTGACTTTGTTATCTTTCTTTTGTCTAGAAAGGAAAGCGCTTCCAGCTGTTGTTGCATTATTTCATTCTTTTCCTGTGAAATGGAACTATGAATTCTTGCATGATTATAAACTGGCAATACATTCTGAATATGCAAATGTTGAACAATACAAAACTATATTGGAATTGCTTTGCCATCACAAAGACATGCTCATAATTCAAAGTAAACAGTGCAAGCAAGCAACAAATCACAGTGAACCTCAATGATATCTGGAATTCTTGATCTCTTGTCACGCTATGTCAACACATAAAACTAGGATGTTGGAGCTTTCATGACTTGAAGGCTTTCAAGGAAAAGAAATGGATTAATGAAGATAAGCATTCATATACGGTAAAAACCCACAAATCAAGTTTTAGTGTGCCAAAAACTGTTTGACATTCTATTTGGACTTTGGAGTAGCATGACTTGTACTTTGGAAACTTAAACTACTAAAAATGGTTTGACATAAAATATGTAGATTTAGTGAAATAGCTTTTGATTTCGTTTACTCTACTATATTCATCCAGCAGCAGAAGCAACAACACCGGTCAATAAGTGCTAGTTAGGAGATAACCTACTCTTTCAGATGATAGACTTTCCATCAGCTGTGACACTCGCTCTTGTTCTACAAAAGAAGGGAAACACATTTCAGAACAAAGTTGGGTAATAAATTTCATTCATTCAGCAACAAATACAGACACTGAATACGATAAATAAATAAAACCAGCAAGTGGCAACAACCTCTGGACACATGTTCCTGCGTGGTCCTATAAGCCGCATAAAGTGCTACCGAGAAATTGGCTATGACATCATTCACCACAGAGCCAGTAACTCTATGGAGAGAAATACTGATGCGAGGTAGCCCCTTTGCCTTTGTAGCCACAAGAATCACATGATCAAGACCTGAATAAGGGTGATATGGCATTATCTATCCTGTAATGTATGAAAACCCCTGGCACTGGAACAAAATCGTACTATAAAAGAGGACCATTTAGTGCTGCTGCTATACGCCAACATGCATAAACGAAATCATTTACAAGTGAAGGCGCTATTGTTCAAGTAAGATAAACGAAAGAATTAAGTTATTGGGAAATTGAAGTGAATAGCTGAGCAGCTACCGGGTAACTCGTGATGTTGGTCGGCAGCGAAGATGAGTTTCACCTCCCCAGAAGACAACGAAGACTTGAGGTAATCCAGGAAGTCAGGCCAGGAGCCGCCGATTCCAACATCGTCTCTCTTTGATTTTGCACGGCAACACAAGACATAGAAAAAGATAGGAGCTACAAGTTACCATTGGGGCCAGCCACCAATCGGACGCTGCACAGGAGGATGAGGAGGAGGAGAGCTTACGAGGTCGTCGAGCTCGGCGATGGAGAGGGAGCGGTCCCACGCGAGGGAGTGGAAGTCGGTGGTGACGACGCGGAGGGTGGCGGCGGAGTGGGCGTGGGCGTGGAAAAGGATGGGGCGCGGAGGCGGAGGTGTGGGGGCACGAGGCTCTTCCGGCTTGGCCTCGCCGAAGACGACGCCGAACCCATCCAGGCTTATCGCCGGCACCGACATCTCGCAGCTGGACGGCGACGAGGAGCGGAGGCGGAGCTTTGGGTTTGGGTTGGCCCCCTTGTTGCTCGACTGCTCGAGGTCGAGGGTACGATGGCGTCCGGGGCGGGCACACAGAGTAATTACGTAACGTCCCTTTGAAAGCGTAACAATGGCAGAAGGTGAAGGGACGGGAAATCCATTGAAGGCCCACGTTGATAGGCCGGACAATCGAAACAAGGCCTAAACGGATGTCCGCTGCTAATCCCATATACACTCGAACAAAATGGATTTTTTTTATTTAATCTTTTTTTATTAATATTTTAAATTTAATTTCTCGCGAACTTTATTTTCAAATCTGACCTTTTTTGTCACGCCACCACCCCTGACGTGTCCAAAGTGTACTATCATACCACCCGACGCGGCGTGACAAAACATGCCACGCAAGCCCTCGGCCTCGCGCCGTGCCAGCGTGGAGGGCTTGCGTGGCATCTGTCACGCCATACGACATGGCGTGATAAGTCTATCTTGTCACGCTATATGACATGGAGTGATCGTAATGGTATATGACGTGATAATTGAAGTTGGTTTGTAAATTATAAATTCGTGGTTGAATTTAGTTCGGACTTGATTTATGGATTTGGAACCTTATGATTTGGTGGTAAAATGGTAACAAAGGGACTTGATTTATGGATTTAGAACCTTTTGAAAGATAAAAAATAATTGAAGTTACGATGATACATAACACCATGTACATGTAACATTTAACAATCCATAATTTAAAAATAGAGAATGTATCTGTAAACCAAAGATAACACCATCCTTTTAACTGAGAGTAAATACATATATGAACCGATAATTTTTTTGTGGAAGTATGGACATATAGTAGACAGTACCGCTGAGAAAACATGCATAGAAATCCTACTGGAATGATAGGTGGTGCTCTTCGTCACTTTGTGGGCGTAGATCATTTCGTGCCTACTTTCAGAACTCGTTTTGAAGTTGGGATCATGTTGTTGGATGCCTTGCTACGCGAATAATTAAAATAGACTTTATAATAAAGCTAGGAATTACACGGCGCACAGGGTTTGGTTACGTGTATAAGAAACAACATCATACACGATGCAACAAACCGAAGAACTACGAAATTTTTGCATTTGTGGCCCTGTAGCCACATTTAATTTCAAAAGTAGCCCTCTTTCGCCATAATTTGCAAAGTCGGAAATCAGAGTTTCACCGTTGTTTCAGCGCTGTTTGTAGTAATTTCAAAATATAGCAAATGAGTTTAGAAAAATTACGAAACTTTTTGTGGAGCCTCCCATCATAGTGTTGTTGCTTCTGTAATTTTTGTATAATTTTATTCGTTTAGAGAAAGGTTGATTGAAAAACATATCAGACGAGGTATAACCTTGAGGATGTCGTCCAAGCAAACTGTCTGTTGAAACACTTGTTGTCCAAACTATTGGAGTCTCTCCTCGATGAAGTCGTCTGAACGTATATAGGCAGGCAGTCGATGAAGTACTTTATGAAGCTTATAGAGAATATGATTGAAGGGGTTGAGAACGCTTGTTGTGATTATGAAGATGCCCTAAAACATGGAGGATTCGATATCGGTGCGAATGGTTATTTCTGGGATTCCACTAGAAGAGGCATACTTGCAATATAAGCTTGCTTTGATGGCTTAGCGGAGACACGAAACTAGAACAACATTAGAGTCCGTGGATAGAAGCATGTTACACGTAGTGACATGGCATGATGGTTCGGCTAATTGCTTTAGTCATCCTCACTACTACTACGGTACATTGCGACACAAGCATCCAGACCATATAACTATACATGCCTTTAGGGGATAGTAAAAAACATGCGGCGTGGGACAGGGGACTACTACGTAATGACTTGACCTACTGCGTGGACTGGGGCCATTTTCCCTTCCTTGCTAGCACAACGTTGAACTCATGGCTAGCCTTCCCCTTCCCCTTGTCGCGGGACTGTCCACGTCGGGCTGGTATGTCGAAGTCGTCCATATCCTGCGATTCCATTATGTAAGTGCACTGTATAGTGAAAATCGTAAGAAGGATGTTAATTCTTCATAACTCACGTCGTCGATACGGATTAGGCCCGGGCGACCGGAGATGCTGTGGCGGCCGGGCTCAGTCAGACGAGCCTTTCCCTTACCCTTGTCGTGGGACTATCCACCTCGGGCTGCTATGTCGAAGTCGTCCATGTCCTGCGATTCCATGATATAAGTACACCGTATAGTGAAAAACATGATGTAAATTCTTCATAACTCACGTCGTGCATACGGATTATGCCCGGGCGACCAGATAAACTATCGCGGCCAGACTCAGCCTCATGAGCCTTTCCCTTGCCCTTGTTGCGAGACTGTCCGCCTCAGGCTGATATGTCGAAGTCGTCCATGTCCTGCGATTGTATGATGTAAGTATACCGTACAGTGAAAAACGTAATAAGTAAATTCTTCATAACTCACGTCGTCGATATGGATTACGCCTGGGCGAGTACTGGGCTCCTTCGGAGCCTCCTCAACAGGGTCTGGTACGTAAGGTTTCCACCGCACGAAGTTCTCGACCCGCACCAAGTAGTTCAGCATGTACTTCTGCTTGATGAATGCCTTGTCGTACATCTCCGAGCCGTTGATCCACTGAAAGAAGTGGCAGCGCATCTCGGGCTGCCATTACGTGGGGATGATGTTAAAAAATTAAGGAATTCAACGTTGAGGAAAATCGATATGCGCGAAAGAAACGCTTACGAGGTGGTGCCCGTATAGTACACCTGGGCGGCGGTGTCTGGGTGTGTGGAGTGAATGATATCTGCCTGTTCGCCACACACATACTGCGGGATTGGAAAATGTGGTGGTACTTAAGCATCTTTCATGTTCGATCTAGGTATTGTAGATGTTTCCTCTTCTGCGCAAGCCACTTGCGCTTTTTCAACATCTTCGCGTAGAAGTTTGCCGAAGAGTCCATAGCTGGGTATCTGTTGTGTAGTGTTTGGGTTTGGTTGAACCCCGTTTTATAAGTCCCATGGTTGGCATGGTGTGGTTAATTTCATGCAGAGTTATGTCTTTTAGTTCTGAAAAGGTAGTGAGGCGGTCAGTGTTGTCAACTCGATCTGAAAAGCATAACCCTTAACCTAAACCCTAAACTACGCAAAGCTATCTCCTTTGGTTTTGTCACTACGCAAGGCTGTCTCCTTTGGTCTTATCACTGTGCAAAGCTGCCCCGTGTGGTCTTGTCACTGCGCAAAGCTGTCTCCTTTGGTCTTATCACTGTGCAAAGCTACCCCATTTGGTCTTGTCACTGCGCAAAGCTGCCCCCCATATGGTCTTGTCACTGCGCAAAGCTGGCCCATTAGGTCCTGTCACTGCGCAAAGCTGCCCTGTCTTGTATTGTCGGTGCGTAAGGTTGTCTCCTTCGGTGTTATCACTACACAAAGCTAGCCCGTTTGGTCTTATCACTGTGCAAAGCAGCCCCGTCTGGTCTTGTTAGTGCGCAAGACTGTCTCCTTCGGTCTTGTCACTACGCAAAGCTGATCCGTTTGGTCTTGTCACTACGCAAAGTAGCCCATCTGGTATTATCACCGCGCGTAGCTGCTAACTAACACATTACCCGCTTTATAAGCCTCCCTCTGTGGGCTATAAAAGGCACGTCCCACGCTCTGAAAGTACAAGCACTGAACCCTCCAAACCGTAGGAAGAAAAACCTTCTCCATCATACAGTAACATATCATGGCAGACGAAGCAATGGGACCATTCCAACCCAGGTCGCCGAAGCAAGACCTTCCCCTGGAAAGGAGGGAGGACTTCGGGCCTAACTACCGGTTGATGCTGAACAAGCGTGCTCAACCGGTATGGCCGAAATGCGGACACAGGGAGGACACTGTTGTGCAGGTCTTGGATGGCCCTTTCGATGGCAGACAACGTTTCTTCCAATGCCCACACTCTGGGGTATAATTAGTAAGTTGTTTGTTTATATTACTGCTAATAGAGCCTCCATGTTAACTCTTCTTTCCAGCAGATGGTGAAATGCGATTTTGTCCGCTGGATCGATCCTCCCTATAAACAACATGTTGCGATGTACCTGGATAGATTGTGGAACCGAATCTTTGAGTTGGAGACGCGGATTGACGATCTCAACGAGCAAAATGATGACTTCCGCCAACAGATGCAGCGCGAGAGGGGCAACGTGGATGTCGTGAACATAGGAAGTTCCTATGATCCCACATGCTACTGCACGAACCCTAGCTGTATATGTGTGTGCCACTACAACGACGGCCAGCCACGTCCGAGGCGCCCCCCTGTACAACACTCTATGTGGGTAGCGCGGGGCACCTTCTACCATTAGGCACGGCCAGAGAAACTTGTATCTCGGTACTTTTCCCTTCTGTATGCAATTATTTTCAATCTCCTAAAGCATGTAACTGAATGGTCGACGCGTCATTTTAGTTGCCTTTTATCTACTGTACTGTTTCATCGATGTGTCGTGTGCATTAAGCTATAGGCGTCGATATGCATTGATCAAATATGCATTGTATGAACGAGTCAGGGTTGTCAAGTCGATCTGAAAAGCCTAAACCCTTAAACCTAAAACCCTAAAGCTAAACCCTAAAACCTGAAACCTAAACCAACTCCTGTCACGCCATCTATCCCAGCGTAACAGAGCCATACTGTCACGCCATTTATTCCGGCGTGACAGGACCATACTGCCACGCCACCCTCCTAGCCTTTCCAGAGGCGTTGTCCTAGTGGTGTGGTGACAAGTTCTGTCATGCCATTTATCCCGGCGTGACAGGACTCCTTTGTCACGCCGGTATGCGTGGTGTGGCACTATTGTTGTCACGCCAAATTGCTTAACGTTCCAGAGGCGATGCGGGAAAAGGGCTGCGATATGGTGCTAAGTCCTGTCACGTCATTTATCATGATGTGACAGGACTCCTTTGTCACGCCGGTATGCGTGGTGTGACACTATTTCTGTCACACCAAACTGCTTAACGTTCCAGAGACGATGCGGGAAAAGGGTTGCGATCTGGTGCCAAGTCCTGTCACACCATTTATCCCGGTGTGACAGGACCATACTGCCACGCCGTTATGCGTGGCGTGGCAGTACCAACTGATACTCAATGCAATCATTCAGATTGAGTTTATTCAATCAACATTCCAGCAAACATTATAACATTTCAAGCTATAAGAATCATCCATCAGTCATATAATTTAATTCAACATTCAACATCCGTCAACTCAGAAATTTCATTCGAACATAGCCATCTGATTTCATACAAAGTTTCATTCGAACATAACCATCCATACTCAGAAATTTCATTCGAACATAGCCATCCATACAAAGTTTCTTTCTAGCAGTCATCAGATTTCATTCAAAATTAACTTTACGGACATGCATACACCCATTCATCTCATGACTTAAGCTTTCAGTCCCGGTGTGAACCTCGCTGGTGGGTGTTGGCCTCGCGTGCCCTTGACAACATTTACGGAACTAATATCCACGCGATCACGCCGTTTACGGTGTCATGGTGTGGCCTGAGTTGGCTGCGTAGGTGACGGTGCACCATCCAGATCCGCGAGGTCCATCTCATCGGGCAACATAGCATCGACGTCATCCTCGTACTCGCCAGCCTCGTCGTCGTCCTCCGGGTCGGCTGAAGCGGATGTGGTCGCTCCCGATGTTGTAGCACGCGAGGAGCCACTCCGAGCTGGGGGAGGCTGCATGACTTCTCCCGCCGCCGCTGCGCAATTCATTTTTGTAGCCAATCGTCGGCATCGACGGCGAACCATCTACAAAGTTAACCAAAAAATGAAATTGAAGTTTAATACAACAAAGGGAATAACATGGGTACGAATACATTGAGAGTTGTAAATTGCAGTACAAAAGGTTTGAAAATGTTACCTCCGCAAAATCCCTCAAGCGCGTACGGGAATGTATTCCTCCCCGACGTACGGTGGCCAATGCGACGGATCAAGGTAAGACTCAAATCTATTCTCCCAAGTCCTCAACATGGCTGCCTTTGAGAATTCTTCCGCAATGAACGTGTCAGAAAGGTAACTTACGCCACGCACGCGACACGCGGTGATGACATGAGAGCATGGGACATGTAACAACGTCGGGACCATGCAAGTGCAGTTCCCCGCAGTCAGGTTGACTCTATGGTTTCGGCCGCCATAACGCTCGCCCCCTATCGATGTGCCCCCGGCTGCCCTGATGGCGTATATGTGCAAAGTGGGATCGTATTCTTCCACTTCTTGATTGCATAACTCTGCCTCGGCGATAGCAAGGTGCTTGGCAGCTGCCGCACCCCAACGGTGGCCGGCGTTGTACGCATCCCTCGTACGAGTCCACCGATCCACAAAGTATGAGTTGGTCTTCCGAAATGAGTACTCCAAGATAGCCGAAACTGGCATAGCACGGATGCCCTTAATAACGTTGTTGAACACTTTCGAGATGTTCGTTGTCATCATGCCATACCGAGAGCCACCTTCATCGTATGCATGTGCCCACTTCGTCTTGTGCTGCAAGATCTCGTCCAACCACTTATTACCCCGTTCGTTGGTCAGTCCCCTAAGCCCCGTCAACTTGACCTTGAAGTCTCTCTTCTCTAAACATTCGCACAACAGCTTGAACTTTTTGTGAGATCTTCCCTACTGCATTGTTTATAGAAATTTGCAGCTAAGTGACGCATACACCGCCTATGCAGCACATCCGGGGGTCCGTCTAGTCTGCTCTTAACAGCATTCAGAATCCCACAGTGATTGTTCGAGACGATGCAAACAACCCGTCCAAGCCCAACGAGGCGTAGACGAACTAAATCCATGAACCATCCCCAGCTCTTATTGTTCTCACCCTCTGTCAGTGCGAATGCTAATGGAATCAGCCGGTCCTCCGCATCAATACCAACGGCGAGCATCAACGCACCATGGTACTTCCCGGTAAGAAACATGGTGTCAACTGATATGATAGGCCTGCAATGCTTGAAGGCCTCTATGCATTGCCCAAAGGACCAGTACACCCTCACAAGGACATGTTTCATAACCACTCCATCACGATCCATTCAGTTGTCGTGCCAAGGATAAAACTCCATGCCTGGATTCTTGGCCTGCATAGCGGTTAGGATTCGAGGAAGCAACCCGTAAGCCTCCTTCCAATCACCCCACAGTAACTGCATCGCTCTCTGCTTGGCCCTCCATGCTTTCTTGTACTTCACGCGATACTTAATGAACCCAAATATAACCTCAATGAGGGTGGCGATGGTCACATCAGGATCGACACCCACAACCCCAATAATGCGTCTTGCAATGAAATTAGTGGTCGCCTGAAGGTGCTCTCCCGACACTCGAGCAGTCCCACAAGAGTGAGGCTGTTTCACGTTCGCAATTTTCCATTGCTTGTCCCTAGTTTTGTGGCCCCATACCTTCCATCCCCACCCCCTTTCGCACCTTACGGTGTACCTCTTGTTCACATCGGAGTGTGTCACTATGAATGGACGATGGTGCCACACTAAGTATTCTTGCAGCCAAACCTTCATGTCCTCCAAGGTTGGAAACAACATGTTCTTCCGTATTATGTCAGTCTCTGGGTCCGCAATGCCATTCCTGCTCTTCAACCCATTAGCACAAACCGCCTTATCGGCCATACTGACATCATCGAATGCGTGCACCAATGGGACCTCACCCATAACACTAGGAAGAACCTGCCCTTCCTCAGAGGAGAAAAGTGGTGCGGCAGCCTCATTTTCGGTCGAGCTCCATCCTTCGTCGGAATCCACTTCACGGGTTGTTCCATCACGAAACAACTCCTCCTCAAGCTCGTTATTCATTACAACGCCATTAAAATCAGTCACAGGGTCAATAACATGTTGCGGGAAAGAAACAGGCAGATCCACTGATAATGCGTGGGCAAGGTTGGTAGGACTGACGCTAACGAATTCAGCCGAAGGTTGCTCCTCCATTGAGGGCCCTCCCGAATTATGGACATCAAGGTTTAATTCCTCCGTGTTGCCATTCATCACATCCAAATTGTCTGGCAAATCCTCAACAACGTTGATTGTTCTCTCCACTGCCACTTCCAATGAACAGACCTGGGATGCGAGCACAAGATACTTGTATGTGTTCTAATCATCATCGAACAATATTGGCACCAAACAGACGTGGACCTTACAACCCACACCAGCATCATATCGCCCCTGTAGTCCGACAATGACCCCAGGCTCATCCCATCGAAATGTCGACTTTATCCTACTCAGAAGAGTTTGAAAGTCCGGTGATTCGCGAAACAAAAGAACGATAACTTCCATGCCACCAAAGTTGACATCACTACCCGTTTGGCTAATCGGTCCACTGGTAAATACACAAACAGCTTTATCCATCTACATCCAACAAAATATTGCAAAGTCAGTACATGTTGGAGAGAGTTGACTCAACATGCACCATTAGTGATAACTACATGACGAGGATCTAATAATCCTCATTTTATTATTCCATAATCATGTAATATGACGTCACATGGCATACCCCTTAATATTGTAAGGGAAGAGCAAGTCAGGTAGTCGTAAGTTTTTCTACAACTACCCCTAGTCGTAAGCACTTCTACGACTATAGTGTAATCGTAAGTCCTGCTACGATTATGTCCGGTCGTAAGTCTTTCTACGACCAGTACCCAGTCGTAAGCCTTTCTACGACTACCCCCCTAGTCGTAAAGTTCTGCTATGACTAGCTCTGCTACAACTTCCTCACGACCAACTAGGTCCACTTGCCAGAAGGCCCATTTAATGGTGAGAATCCAAGCAGTCAAAATACGTAGTTATGCCCGACATAACTACAGATAATTCTCCACTATCTCTAATTGATAACCGTTTGACAGCATGGGGAGGTTACTACTCCAGTAATTACTCTCATTATTACGCAATAATGAGCGACTAATTAGCTCGAACGACGACAACAATCCACCGCATAGTATAAATAGGTGTCTTTTGGAGATAGAAAGGGAGAGGCTTTTGGGAGACGATTAGTAAGACCTCACCGATTGTAATCCGGATACCCAATACAAGATACACAGGAGTAGGGTTGTTATTCTCTCCCGAGAAGACCCAACTCGTATAAAAATCCCGTGTCTCTTTCGTCACAGTGATCAATTGTGGAGACCCCCCGAATCAAACAATCTTTACGTAAGATCGGTTCTAAAACACCGACAGTTGGCGCCGACCGTGGGGATCTTATAGTAATTCCTTGTCAACAGTTCTTTCTTTTCTCTTTGATACTACCATGGTAGGAGAATGGAACGAGGAGAATTGGTTCGACTTGGCCGATTACGCAGACGTCGACATGGATGCCGGTTTCGACTACAAACCGAGTATCGAATCTTCTGACGGTGTTGCCGCCTCTGGAGATCTTCTATCAGATCTCGGAGACTGCACCACTACCGGAGTCGAGGAGGGATCCTTATCCCCCACGACAGTACGCTCAGTCGAGGAACCAACTTCCTCAGGGGGCAAGGGTCAACTTGACCAACAGTAGGACTACATTGGGGCAAATTCGCAACACGACGAGAGTTTTTCCTCCAAGTGTTCGAGTCCCCCCAAGGCAGTACGACTTAGCAAGGAAGGTTCTAGAAGCCATCATTCCGGAACTCCATTGGCATCTGATGGTCCTCTCTCTCCGAGTACTTCCACAGGGAAGAGGATCGAACACGCTGTTCATCCAAATCTAACCGTCCCGCCGTAGGACCTACCTGCAGACGGAGACGGTTATAACCCGGAGTTCCCCTACCTGGAGGGGTTTACTCCAAGTCGCCAGATGGTGTCGCTTGACTACTCCTCAAGTGAGGAGGTCTCGAGCGCAAGTGGAGGTCACCGAAGGGAGGTCTTCGTCCTTCCCTCTGATAAGAATCGTTCTCCCAGAAGAAGGATTGGCGATGCTTCCCGACGGGCATACTCTACACCACCTCGTCGCAATGGCAAGGACACCACCGCTGGCGAACGAGATGAACACCTTAATGAACGTGCGAGATATCCTCAACATTCTCGCACTCCATTAAAACCAACTCAGGGGTCTGAAATAGGCCATTCTAAGACGACCCGACAGAGGAAAATAGCGGCTCAGAAAAACCTTCCTGAGCGTGCTTATTTCCAGTCGGAGGAGGCTCAAGAACTCCAGCGCATCAACAACTTGCTGGAAAACCCGACTCAAGAACTCGCTCGAGCGCCAGGATATAATCTCTTTGCAGAAGAGATCACACAAAGGCTTCGCGACACGATGGCCAAGCTCGAGCGTCTTCGTCGACCACGACCAGGAAGTCGTAACAGTACGACTCCGTCCTCTGCCAGTCGTTCAGATAACTCGTCGCATGGAAGGCGACATGACCTTCATTCACGTCGTTCTCCTGACGTAAGGAAGACGCAACAAGCCCCCAGGAGAGGTGATCTTTCACCACTTCGGCAACGGGATGCACGGCGGCAAACGGAGTACGAGGAGTATTTCCCTCGTAAAGCATAGACCTATCATAGGTCCAGCCCTCCTGTGGCTGGGCATCGACGAGTACGATCACCCGGCGACATTAATCCTTCTTTTCTGCAAAGAAGGAGGCAAGAGGTTATCTCGGGGTGTCGGGCGTTTTCAACCGACCTTCGAGCAGTTCGCTGGCCGCCTCGTTTTCAACCAGCGAATATGGAGAAATTTGATGGAACTCAAAATCCCATCGAGTTCCTCCAGATTTATACTACAGCTATCCGAGCTGCAGGAGGAGGAGAGCATGTCCTGGCAAATTACCTTCCGACTGTGCTCGAAGGATCGGCGCGATCATGGCTTTTAAACCAGCCATTCGAATCGATCTACTCGTGGCAACAACTTTGTGATCTTTTGCTGGCAAATTTCCAGGGCACTTACAATCGCCTTGGAAAGGAGGATGACCTGCACCGGATAAGGCAGAATGACCATGAAACGCTATGCCAATTCATCAGGCGCTTCAGTCAGGTTCGAAACTCTATTCCGGAAGTTTCTGACTCATCTGTGATCAGGGCTTTCAAGCAGGGAGTCCGTAGCAGAAGAATAACAGAGGATATCGCTTTACATCCACCTGCCACCGTCGCCGAACTCTTTGAGATGGCCGATAGATATGCGATCGTTCTTTGAAGCGATGAGTGGAACAATACTATCGATCCGAAGACAACATCCCTCAGGAGGCAGGCGAAAATGGTAAGAAAAAGGATAAAAAGGCCAGAAAATCTAAGAACAAGGCAAAGAGACCCAAATCTCCAGTTGCCGGTTCTAAGGAGGTCCTGGCCGTAAGCGACAAGGAGCCACGCAACCCCAAATAAAATCCTGATCGAGGCAAAGGTAAGCGCCAAGATCGAGAAACGACAAACCTGTGGTGTCCCTTTCATAAAAAAGAAGGGCATGATCTTCGTAACTGGCGAGTTTTCCTACGGAAACTCGAAGACTATTACTCTGGCAAGGGGACACTTCCTACTCTTGAACAGGTAGGTCAAACAAGTAGACAGAAGGAGTCAGATGATCAGGAGATGCCGTTCCAGGATCCACAACACACCATCGATCATATCTATGGGGGATTTTAGACGTACGAATCGCGAAGGCAGCTGAAAGCTGTCGAACGTGAGGTAAACACAATCGACTCCCCTCTTGTCAATAAACTACCAAAGTGGTCGGAAGTCACCATTACTTTCGAGAAAGGTGATTGTCCGATCCCTTCAACTAGACCAGGTCGATTTCCAATAGTGGTCGAACCCACCATAAACAATTGTCGAGTCAATCGAGTTTTAGTTGATGGTGGAAGCTCGCTAAATATACTGTTTACAAGTACCCTGAACGAGATGCAGGTACCCAGGACAAAGGTAAGGCCGGTACGATATTCATTTCATGGAATCGTACCGGGGTCTTCGGCCAAACCAATTGGCCAAATTTCTCTTCCTTTAACATTTGGATTACCAAGCAATTTCAGGACAGAGAAGGTCTCCTTTGATGTGGTTGACTTCGATACGGCACACAATGCCATACTCAGACGACCTACTTTGGCAAAATTCTTGATAGCTACTCACTATGGGTATCAATGTCTTAAGTTGGCGCACTCCTGCGACCGTCGTTCCCTCGAGATGGTTGGACAACTACCAACTCGAGATGAAAGTCAGCCTTCGACTAGCAAGTCGAAGCCTAAAGCTGCACCTAAACCGAACGACCAGGTCAAAGAGGTTCCTCTGGACGCGGAGGAGCCCTCGAAGACTGTTCGCATTAGGGATTCTTCCGACCCCAAATAGGAAGACGCCCTCATCACTTTCCTCTAAGCAAATGTTGATGTCTTCGTGTGGTAAGCATCCGACATGCCAGGAGTCCCCAGGGAAGTGATCGAGCACAGGCTAGCTTTACGGCCTGGTAAACTACCCGTAAAACAAAAGTTACGGAGATTTGCCCCTGATCGACGAGATGCTATTAGGTCAGAATTGGACAAGTTGCTTAAAGCAGGCTTCATAAGAGAAGTCAACAACCCCGAGTGGTTGGCCAACCCTGTAATGGTTAGAAAGTCGAACGACAAATGGCGTATGTGCGTAGACTTTACTGATCTTAATAAAGCTTGTCCAAAAGATGATTTCCCTTTACCTCGTGATCGATCACCGGTTGACTCTATCGCAGGATGTGAGATGCTTGAGTTTTCTAGATGCATACTCGTTACCACCGATTAGTATGTGTCGAGAAGATGAGGAGAAGACCGCATTTATTACACCGCTTGGGATATTTTGCTATGTCAAAATACCATTCGCTTAAAAATGCCGAGTTTCTTTTCGCTTGATGCAAACGACTTTGCTCCTCAACTAGGCGAAACACGGAAGCCTACGTTGATGATCCGTCGTAAAAAGCGAAAGCGACTCAATCATATCACAGACTTACAGGAGACTTTCGACAACATCAGAAAACACCATTTGAAACTCAATCCCGAGAAGTGTGTGTTCGGGGTTTCTTCAGGAAAATTACTTGGATTCCTGGTCTCTGCACGAGGAATCGAAGCAAATCCCGAAAAGATAAAAGCCATCACTCAGATGCGCCCCCCGACCACGAAGAAAGAAATCCAGAAACTCACAGGATGCATGGCGGCGTTAAGTCGTTTCATAGCACGTCTGGGGGAAAAAGGACTGCCTTTCTTCAAACTTCTAAGGAAACATGAGGGCTTCGAGTGGTCGGAAGAGGCTAACCTAGCCTTCGAGGAAGTCAAGAGGTATCTTACGAGTGCTCCTGTTCTGGTTTCCCCGAAACCAGGAGGGACTCTCTTAATTTACCTAGCTGCCACGCCACAGGCAGTAAGTGCAGTGCTAGTCGTAGAACGTGAGAACATTCAACGACCAGTCTACTACGTCAGTGAGGTTTTATACAGACCTAAGGAGCGTTACCCTCAGGTTCAAAAACTTCTATATGCCCTCCTCATGTCTTCGAGGAAATCGGCATTATTTTCAGCGCACAAATTAGTCATGCTGCCCGAGTTTCCCTTGGGAGCAATCCTCCAGAATAGGGAAACAGCGGGACACATGGCAAAATGGTCAGTTGAACTTGGGGCGTTCGACATCCATTTCGTGTCCCGAACGGCCGTTAAATCCCAGATCTTGGCAGACTTTATCGCCGAATGGACAAATCCTGAACCTGTTCAGGGTCCCTAGTACGATTCCCATGACCAGTGGACGATGTACTTTGACGGGTCACTTACTATAAGTGGCTCGGGGGCTGGGGTGATCCTGGAATCTCCTACCGGAGAAATCTTAAAGTATGCCATACAATTAAACTTTCAGGCCACTAATAACGTGGCAGAGTACGAAGGTTTGCTAGCTGGTATACGAGCCGCAAAAGCACTCTCGATTCGACGACTACTCGTAAGAGGAGACTCTCAACTTGTCATGAATCAAGTTGGAAAAGAGTACCAGTGCTCTAATCCGACCATGTCCCGGTACTTATCGGAAGTTCGAAAGTTAGAAAAGCACTTTTTGGGCTTTGAGGCACAATTTATCCCTCGAAAGGATAATTTTCTCGCAGACCAACTGACTCGTCTAGCTTCTTCTCGATCCCTGGTACCAAAAGGGGTGTTTCTGGAACAGCTTCAAAAGCCGTCTATAGTCGAAGAACTAGAGACACCTCCTATAGAAACAGCCTCTCTAGAGTACGAAGATACATGGATGGCACCCATCTACGAGTATCTTCAGACGGGTTTCCTACCCGACGACGATCTAGAAGCAGATCGACTATCCCGAAAGGCCAAAATGTATACTTTGGTCGAGGGGGTGCTCATGCGATGTATTCCGCAGAGCGAAGGATTAAAACTCCTTCACGACATACACAGAGGGATCTGTGAAACTCATGCTTCTTACAGAACACAGGTCGGTAAAGCCTTTCGACAAGGGTTTTATTGGCCAACAGCCCTCTACGATGCCAAAGAGCTGGTTAAAAAGTGTGTACAATGCCAGTTTCATAGCCGGTAAATACACCAACCAGCTCAGGCATTGCAAATAATTCCTTTGTCTTGCCCTTTTGCGACCTGGGGTCTTGATATCCTAGGACCGTTACCCAGAGCTCCAGGAGGTTTCGAGTTCCTTTTTGTGGCCATTGATACGTTCACAAAATGGATTGAAGCTGAGCCTGTGACTGGGATAACAACGGAAGTAGCAAAACAGTTCATGATGAGATGCGTGATCACTCGATTTGGAGTACCAAGTCGAATTATCACGCATAATGGCAAGCAAGCATTCTGGCGCAAAATTTCAGGAATTTTGCGATGAGTTGGGAACTCGTTTGTGTTATGCTTCTGTCGCCCACCCCCAAAGCAACGGAGCAGTCGAAAGAGCGAATGGCCAGATAATGAAGGGAATCTGTCAGAACCCGGGATTAATATCCCAGATCCTCTGTGTATTTCTGAACTACTCCCATGATCAGTAGCTAGCTCACACAGTAAACAAATATGGTAACAAAATCATATCACAATTTTATTAATAAACAACAGAGTTGATTACAAAGGAGACTTACAGGCCCACAATAAAATAAACACAGCGGAAGACGAAGATGTAGTAGGGTCCAGTTAATCTACCACAGGCAATCGACTGGGGAAGCGGCCTAGTAGTCGAGGTCCACATCGGTAGCAAAGTCCTTCTTCTCTAAAATTTTGTTTGCATAAAGCAAGTATGAGCACAACTTCCGTGCTCGCAAGTTACACCCGTCAAGTAACAGAATGACATGCATATGGATGTAACAAAGGATGGCTTATAAGGTTATTTGCATAAAGCAGCATTTTCTTTAAATACTTGTACTAGGTTCCAAAGCAGTTATTAAGTAACTAAAATTTATAAATTCTCAATTTTATAGTCGGATAACATTCACACATGAATGGTAAAGGATACCTCCTATCACATGGCTTTCGCCCAATTCCCATCCTGATAAACCGGTTTGAAGAAGTTTCTTTTCAAACAAAACCAAAGTCTAACTTTGAGTAGTTCTGCTAGCATGTCCATAACCGTGGACATGGCTATTCGAATAGTTTTACACTCTGCAGAGGTTGTGCGGCTTTACCCACATGACAAGACTTCTCTAGTTTGTCCTAAGCATATATCTATGCCACCGCTCACTACCTTTGGTAAGCGGTCTAGAGCACGTGTCGAGGCCTTTACAATGTTCTCGTCTTAATGCATTTATGCCCGCTAAGGTTTCGCTACCATTGGGTGGCCATCCTCCTAAGCCCCTTCTGCGCGGATGGGTCTCTTGTCGACCAACACCCATACCAACAACATAGCACCAATGACACTAAGACATCACAAATTATTTAGCCAAGTCCCGCCCACACAGACATGTGGTAGTACGGTAAGGCGTAGCATCATGCGCTCAAGACCGGTCCTTAATCGACTTGGCGACTTTCCATAAAACCCACAGGCCTTAACCCCGACTCAGATTAAGCCCGTGCATAAACTCCGCACCCACCACCATCCATTTCGCCCAAGTCCAAACCCATTTTTATTTTATTTTCAAGTCATTTGTAAAACTCCCGTGACACACCAATGCCAAGGGTACAATTTAAACAAAAATTGATTGTTGGCTGAAATTCCCCAAATCAGACAAGTTTGGTCTATAAGCATGGCTAAGCAATACGTTTAAATGATCCTAGTTCATACCATCGTATCAACTAGGTTTTATCTATGGTGTCAATATGTTTGCTTCAATTATCAAAGTTGGCCATATAAAGGATTTTAGGCATAACTATACATTTAAAACAGGAATTTAAGATACTGATATAAATAAGCATGCAGTAATAATTTAAAACAGAATATAAATAATTTAAAATAATAGGATCGATATGATTAAGGGTATAACTTGCCTTGCTTGATGAGGTGACGTTGTTTTTCTTAACAGATCACCTTAACAAAACTTCTGGTGTTGAGGTGACGTTGTTTTTCTTAACAGGTCACCTAGTACTCACAAGTACTATCTTCGGGTAGTCCAAGTGTACGATCACGATGATCATACAGTCAAAATCAATCCTCTTATGTTGCTCTTCAATCGGCGTCGAAATCTGATTCTCCGAAGTCGTCGAAATCTAATCGTGAAAATAAGCCAATTCCACTCAAATTCAAATAAATTCAAAAATACAGATCAAATTAACTCCAAATAGAGATATTTTGCTTTAGTTAGCTAGATAATAATTTTATAAAGATTTTGCAACTTGAACCACCCAATTTGGAGTTCAAATGCAAAAGATATGAATTTTAGAAGTTGGAATTACATGGAATAATAAATTTAGGGTTTACAAGAAATACTGGTCAAATGAGCTCAAAATTAAATAATTTTTGTTTGGTTGGCTAGATCTTGAATTTATATGAATTTAGGAATTTGAATCGACGAAATCGGAGTTTGTATGAGGGAGAACGAACCCCGGGAAGTTTTAAATATCAAAAACCCTAATTTTCAGATTTTATTGAATTTCTTGAATTATTTTTCTAAAGGAAAAAATGGATTTATTGCGCAATGATGACATCAGCATGGAATTTCCGAATTAAAACAATTCAGAGAAAAAAAAATGCCACAGTGGCTGACATGTGGGCCCCTTGGTCAACGGACCAGGCCCACGGCTCGGTCAACGTCCACGGTGGACTCGGTCCACCGCACAGTGTAGGGTGCGGGTGTGCTGGCGGTGCAAGGTGGCGTGGCGCCACGTGTGTGGCCACGTGAGCGCGAGGTGCCGAGGTGGCGCCTACGTGGCACGTGTGTGGCAGTGCCACGTCACGCCAGCGGGTGGTGGCGCACGGAAACCGAAGATCCGGCGAACGGCGGCGCGGCTGCCGGCGGCAAGGTACCTGGAAGGAAGAGGAGGCGACTGGGAATGCGGTGCTTACCCAGGCGACGCAAGGGCATGAAGAATTCGTCGGCGGCGAGGTGTTAGGCGGCGGCGTGATCGGGTTCAACGGCGGCGACGAGCTCCGGTGGGGCTCGGGCGAAGTGAAGGCGAGCACCGGGTTCGCGGCGACGCCGCGATGCTTTTGGCGGGGTCGGGGTGGCCGGGGAGTTGATGACGGCGGCGCAATCGGCGACGGAGCGCTCGCGGCCGACGGTGAGTAAAACTTGGAATCCGGCGAGGAGAGGAGAAGGGAGGAGGGGTGAATGGTGGCGGTGGGATGAGCACATCGAGGCGGAGCCGGGGCGCTCTTTATAGGGGTTGGGGAAGCACGGGAGGCAAAGATCGGGCGTGGGGAAGGCGGCGGCGATGGCGCGGTTTCGGCGATTCCGTGCGTGAGTGAGGGGGGAAAATGAACGGAGATGGGGCGGCGGAGTTCGGGGTTTTAATGCGCTCAATCACGCGAGGAGTGGAGGCGAGAATCGCGGCGTTTGATGGAGCTCAACGCGGCGGCAATGGCGGGGGCGTGCGGGCTGCGAGGAAGAAGATGCGGAGGAGGAAGAAAGGGTTGCGGCCGTCCGATTCGCATCCAACGGTGCGAGGAAGCGGGGGTGGCGTGGAGGCATGGATACCGTCCGATGGGGATCGAGCGGTGGGGGCGAGAGAGTGGAGAGAGGGAGGTGCGGGCTGGGGTGGAGCGGGCCGCGCAGGAGAGAGAGAGAGAGATGGGCCGGGAGATTTGGCCCATTAGGGTTTTAGGGTTTTATATTGATTTATTAATTGTTTTAATCCAGATAATTCAAAAGGGTTTTAGAAAATAGCAAATAAATTCTAAAAATTATGGGAAAATTCACAGAAATTCCCTAAGGCATTTTGGATTTTAATAAATTATTTCCAACTTAAAGTTGGCTATTAATTTTGCAAATAAATTATTTTGGCTTTGAAATAATTAGAAAAAAGCTTTTAAAAACTCGAAAAATTCCAGAAATTAATTAAAATTTTATTTTCTAGATCAAGCCAAAAGAAACTACAAGAACTTCAAGTAAATTTTAAATTTTGACTTTCAAAACTACAGAAATTCAAATAAAGCAATTAAACTCTGGCAAATTCTCAGAAAAACCAGTAAAATAATAATTTTGTTTATTTTATTTTGGTAGCAAGTCTTTGGGATGTTACAGAATCAAAACCTGAGTCTTCGACCTGCTTGTCAAGCGCTCAGGGGCTTGGGTACAAGAATTACCTTCAGTATTATGGGCAATTCGTACGACAGCTAGCCGAGCTACTGGAGAAACACCTTTCTTTCTAGTTTTCGGTGTCGAAGCCATGCTTCCGCCAGAACTAAAGATCAGGTCAGCACGGGTCGACAAGTTTAACGACTCCATTCAAGAACTACTTCGGGCGGACGACATTAACCTGCTCGAGGAAAAGAGGCACCAGGCTTTAATCCGTTCCGCAGTCTACCAACAAGCCCTGCGCAGATACTACGATCGTAAGGTCCAACCTCGCACCTCGGCCAGAGGTGACTTGGTATTGCGGCTTATCTAATCCCGATCTAATCGAACAAACTTTCCCTAAGTGGGAAGGTCCTTACACCGTGGTCGAAAACGCGTCGAGATCGATCGACTTGCAATGGAGGACGGCCATGTTCTCTCAAACTCTTGGAACATTGACCAGTTACGCAAATTTTATGTGTAACAAGCTTCTACGACAATAAAGTATCAGGTTCTCCCTACCTTTTTGTCTCTTTTTTGAAATTCGCTTTTATTTTCGACCATTTTTATATGCCCATTTCTCCTGTACACTGGTCGGAACAAGGACAACACATCTAGTCGAAGTCTCTCCTCTCTACATGTGGTCCTGCTCGCTGGAAGGAGTTTACTAATGTCGCTTTGTTCTTTACTATAACAACCAGTACAAAGCTAATTGGGCTCAAAAACATGGTCGGAAATTGTTAAGCAAATTCATGTCACCTTAGCTTATTTTGAAAAAAAACAAAAATAATCTAAGAAGAGTGCACCTTTTGAGATGCGTTCGACTACTTTTCAATTAACTTGATTGGTTTTTTCTGGCCGAAGGAAGAAACACACCTATTCGAAGCTTCTCCTTTCTGCACGTGGTCCTGCCCACTAGAAGGAACTTCCTAGCGTCGTTCGCTTTCTTACTTTTCTTTGCCAGACAACCGTCAGAAAACGAAACAGTCGGATGAACCCTTAAGGTCCTCTAGATGTTTGTTTTGCTCAAGTTCTCGTTATTGACTTGATTAATCTAGTCGGAGATGGTAACATCACATAGTCGAAGCCTTTTTTCTCTGCACGTGGTCCTGCCCACTAGAGGGAACTTCCTAGCGTCGATCTGTTTCCACTCTTTCGACTAGTGCAAGATAGTCGATACTCGAAAACTATAAGTCGAACAAACCTCTCTGTTTTCAAGAACCCTTTCTTTACTACTTTCTCAGTTTATTCCTAATAAACTAAGTAAGTAGTCGGGGGCTAGGATAAAGTTATAAACTTGACTTCATTTCTTAGTCTTAGTTTTTCCGAGTTATCATCTTACGAGTTACTAACTACTCTACGAGATGATTCGCAGGGAAAATGAAGGAGAAAGGAGGAATCACTCATATCCGGTCTGATTATTTCTTCCTTTTTCATTATCTTACGAGTTACTAACTACTCCACGAGATAATTTGCAGGAAAAAAGAAAGGATCATATATTTATGCATCACAACCAAAAAAACTTGTCTTTACAAGAATGTATTACAAGACTACTCTGTTAAAGGAGATTATATTTGCATCTCCTCTATGACCTTCTCGCCAACCGACTGCATCTCTTCGATCAGCTTCTCTGCTTCAGACTCGGTGCAGTCGAAGTCGACTTCAACAGAATGAGGATTAAGGTTAGGATCACGGGCCTTGAGTTTTGCCAAAACAAAGCTCACAGCTCCTTTGACCGTTTCCCTTATCGAATCATTCTGGTTGGTCTTCAGAGTAGACACCAACTCTTGCAGAGTATCGACCTGTTCCCCAATGGTACTCGTATGAGCAGCCATCGTGTCGTCGTGAGGAGCAACCCTCCCGGCACGAAGCCCATCGAGTACATTGTTCAGAAGTGAGATGTTATCTTAAAGATTAATCTTCACTGATTTCGTCTCCTCTTGGGAATAAGTCGAAGCCTCGTGGAGTTGTTTTATTTCAATCAGTCGATCTGGAAAGAGTAAGGATTGATTAAATGAGACAATTCTATGAGAAGATAAATCAAATCAATAGAAGGTAAAAGTTCTGCTTACCACCTAATTGAGAACCCAACTTCTCAATTTCTTGATCTTTCTCCTTCGCAATGCGGGAGGTCTCGCGGACAACTAAGGACTTATCTTGGACTTCAACCTGGAGAGACCCCACCTCGGCCTGAAGGGCCTTATTTTCGACTTCTTTTTCTGTAAAAGAATGAGAAGTTAAGAAGATGGAGATCAAGATCGAGAGCAGTTGTAGCCACACGTACTGTTTATTTTTTCCAACAACCGCTTAGTTGCAGAGTTAGCCTCCTGAAGTTTCTTCAAGAGGTCAGTGGCTTTATCTCTTATCTTTTTCGACTCGGCTTTTTCAAAGTCGAGTGAATCAGCCAAGGTCTTTTCGTCACTTTTAAACCTAAAAGGGTAAAGGGAAGACATGAACACACTTAAACAAGCGATCGTAAGTATTTCTATGGCCCATGGGTGGTCGTAATTTATACTACGACTACTCCCTAGCCGTAAGTTTTTCTACGACTAGTACCAAGTCGTAAGTTTTCTACGACAACCTCTTACGAGTACCGAATAAGTAATCAGAACGGTTACAAGAATCAGCTACTCACCACCTCTCTGCTTGCTCGCAGAGTATGGCCTTCTCTTGTCGAAGTTTGACAAGTTGTCGATTGTATTCGCAAATTGTAGCGACCTGCTCCACGGCTCTCTAAAAGGGAGAAAAACGATAAGAGAAAGAGATAAAACCATAAGTATCGATGAATACTTACATTCATGTTTGACCAAGCAAACATGGAAACTATTCGTGATGGATCCTTCAACCCATCCATCTCCTCGACTCGTTTCCACCAGACCCCCTCGAGTCGTTCATGTTCATTGTCAAAGACATCCCCACAATTGGGAATGCTGCTGGGGTGTGGAACTCGGTCGCGAGATCGGTAGGCAGAAGATCCTACGATAGAGTCAGGGCTAAAGAAATCAGAGCAAAAGTTGAAATACTCTTCTTTCTCGACTCGTGATCGAACACCACCGGAGGCGGAAGGAACGTCCTCGACAACCTCCTTACCGGCACGACGGTCGGCACTCTCGCTGCCACCGGCCTCCGATATCTCCTTTGAGGCCTCTGTCGCCTCCTCTTCAGTCTCTACGACAGCCTCGGTTGTCGTAGCGACTTCGACATCCTCAGCGGTCGTAGCAACCTCAGCAGCCGCAACTTCTTCCGCCATGGGAATGGTACCAGGGTCTTCAGCTACTACCGCAGTCACACCCTCGCCAGTTGAAGGAGTGACAGCAGGATTCTCCATGGGAGCGTCCCTGGGGGCTGAAGACGTCGGGCTAAAATCACAAAACGCAGAAGTGAGTCAACTCGTAAAAAACAAACAGTAAGTAGTTATTACACTTATATTTTTTACATACCTCTGTGCGCTGGACCTAACTCGAAACTTAGGAGCAACCTTCCCGACGGAAGATTTCTTCGATTTCTTCTCAACCACTGCTGGTCGAGATGCACTCGGGACAACGGGAGTCGCCTCCTCCCGACTTCCCGGGTGGTCGAGGTTAGTCTCGACCACCCTAAGAGCGCTGCTCCCCTCGGCCTCAGATCCCACCAGAGCAGCGGTTTCCTTCACAAAAGACATGAAGTTCTTCCAGTTCTCCTTTTCTAGCTGTCTTATGAAGCCACGAGAAGCTGAAACTGCGAATGACTTGGAAGGGTACCTTAACCTTGGGGACCTTGCGCTTAAGGGCAAGGGCCTCTTCTTCTGCTTTCTTCTTCGCCGCAGCCATGTCCGCGACAAATTTAGCAAAAGGAGCAGGAGGAGCCGAACTCGAACCCCCCTTGTCGCCGACTTTTACCAGTCGACGTTTCTTGGTTGGAGGGGACTTCGCCGACTCCGCTTGCGTAGTCGCCCCAACAACCACCAAATTGACTTCCTCGTCGTCTTGACGGTTCTTCATGCCTACTTTCTGTTAAGGAACAGAAAAAGAAAAGTGGACGTAAGTTCTTCTACGGTCACTAGCTGGTCGTAAGTACGACCAGCCCAAAAGTCGTAAGTGTTTCTACGACATTGTGTAATCGTAATCCTGTTACGATTACGTCTGGTCGTAAGTTTTTCTACGATCAGTAACCGGTCATAAGATTTTCTACGACAAACCTGTTATTCATATCTCGATGTACGACAACAAACGCCTAAAGGCAAGATTATTTTTTTAATTACCTTTAGGCGCTCCTCTTTCTCTTCTGCGGTTAAAACCGCGAGGATTCGAGGAGCAGTTATGTTGGCCGGGCTCTTCTCATAGACGAGCCTGACGCGAGCATCAACCTCCCCCTGAGGGAGATCTGAACGCATGAACAGAACGATTAGCAGACCAAATCGGGATTAATCAAGGATAAAGCCAAAAGAGTAAGTTTTTCTACTCACCGTCCTTGTAGTCCCTGGTCGGGTTGTCCTTTCCCGAGTACCTCCACATGGGAGGAACTCGTGCCTTCAAAGGGCTAATTCGGCGCGTGATGAAGTCCTTCACCACGTGCCAGCCGGTGAGCCCCACCGACCTCAAGTCTTTGACAGCTTGAATATAGGGGGCTATCCGGTCAAGATTACTGGGAGTCGAGTCCCAGGAAGAAGACCACTCGGCGGCCTTTCCGGCGAATGAGACGCTATCTTCCTTGGTAACCTCCCAGTAAAACCACTTCTTCTTCCACCCCGGCCATGACGACCGGATAAATATCTGAATGTACTCCTTCGACTTACACCTCGAGGTCCGCCGGAATCCCCAGGTAGGCCTCACACAAGTACACGAACACGCTCAGCATCGTGATGGAATTAGGACAAAGGTTCACTAATTCCACCCCGAAGTGCTCGAGCACGAGTGTGAGGAAGGGGTGAGCAGGCAATCAGAGGCCGCACTCACAGTACGCCTGAAAAACTGGAATTTGGCCTTCCTCTCCCGACGGCCAATGCTGCTCATTCGCCGCAATCCACTTCATGAGAAGTCCCTCGGGGATCTTCTCGGCGGCGACCAGAGCGGTCATCTTGGCATCATCCATCTCTGACTCAGCCCACTCAGAGACAATCCTAGCTATTTTCTCTCAAAGGCGGGAAGAATTGGATTTGGGAAAAGATCCAAGTAAGTGTACGGAATCACCGGCGGCGGAAGAGACGAGAAAGCAACAAACTGTTGGGTGAAAAGATGAGAACCCTAAGTTTTACCTCCATGACCCGTTTTATAACCACGTACTTGGAACGAAACGCCGTGGAATCCCAACAGTTTCCACCGCTTCGGGAATTGCTCCGACGGACAGGCTTTTAACCTGCCCGTTCGAAAGTCCCAGGACACTTTTTCACACCTCAAGTGAAATTACCATCTTGACCTCCGGGTCAAATGAAAAGCCGATCGAAAAAGTTTTTGCTTCCGGTCATAAGGCCACGATTGCTCCAAAGTCGTAAGATATTCTACGACTATCCTGCAATCGTAAATATTCTTAACAAATTACCTCGATCAAAGCATATTTCTGGTCGAGAGAAACGTATGTTGAAGAGTTTTTCCTTCAGCGTCCTTCTTACGACCTCCTGATGGTCAAAAGATCATCTACGACCCTTCGGTCAAAGTAAGCTATTTTCACTTGAAGTCAATAGATGACGAGGATCTAATAATCCTCATTTTATTATTCCATAATCATGTAATATGACGTCACATGGCATACCCCTTAATATTGTAAGGGAAGAGCAAGTCAGGTAGTCGTAAGTTCTTCTACGACTACCCCCTAGTCGTAAGCACTTCTACGACTATAGTGTAATCGTAAGTCCTGCTACGATTACGTCCGGTCGTAAGTCTTTCTACGACCAGTACCCAGTCGTAAGCCTTTCTACGACTACCCCCCTAGTCGTAAAGTTCTGCTATGACTAGCTCTGCTACGACTTCCTCACGACCAACTAGGTCCACTTGCCAGAAGACCCATTTAATGGTGAGAATCCAAGCAGTCAAAATACGTAGTTATGCCCGACATAACTACAGATAATTCTCCACTATCTCTAACTGATAACCGTTTGACAGCATGGGGAGGTTACTACTCCAGTAATTACTCTCATTATTACGCAATAATGAGCGACTAATTAGCTTGGAACGACAACAGTCACCACTGCATAGTATAAATAGGTGTCTTTTGGAGATAGAAAGGGGAGAGGCTTTTTGGGAGACAATTAGTAAGACCCTCAGCTGATTGTAATCCAGATACCCAATACAAGATACACAGGAGTAGGGTTGTTATTCTCTCCTGAGAAGGCCCGAACCTGTATAAAATTCCTCGTGTCTCTTTCGTCTGCGTGATCAATTGTGGAGACCCCCCGAATCAAACAATCTTTACGTAAGATCGGTTCTAAAACACCGACACTACATGTTACTGTTTATGTGTACAAGACCCAAGCCTATCAATATATACCTTTTATTACAAGAAAGATACGCATGAACTGCAAATTAACTCTCAAGGGTTTTATTTTCATTTATAGCGTGCATATATCCTATATACGAGATGCTGATTCATTTGACCACAACTCGTAATTCTTTTTCTTCAGTAAACTAGTGGCTATGGCGACAAGAAAAGGGAATCTCCTCAAACACAAAAGAAGTTAAACATCATAATAAGCTAGAGCGCTATTTACTTGATGCCATAAGAAGGAAAACAACAATTCTGAAGCTACACAATAACCATGGGATTAATCGCAACTAATAATATGTTACAATGATTCTGAAGGTACACAATCACATTGATAGCATCCCCTGGTTCCACCAAAGTTTGGGAAGCATGCTCCAATGGTTAAAGCTTGATACATACACTCTACTGAATCTGAATGCATGTACTCGGATCAGCAATGTAAGAAATTATGAATTAAGAAACAGTGAGATGTAGTCCTGTACTCTTCTTGGGCAATTCAATGCGACTAACTACTTTATTTCTGGAAACATTGTTGCGACGCTTTCAGTTTCCAAGGGAAGCAAAGGAATGATAAGGAGTGAGATCATACTCGCATTAGATTAGAGTTAGATAAACTGGGTATGAAAGTCCAAAAAATTAACAAACCTTATGGAATAATGGAATATGGACCGTGTTTTATATCTACTGTATAATTTCTGCCATGCTTATTACTGTTTGTGTCATTTATGGTGTGACTAAGAGATAGTGGAGAGTGTTGTTAAGTTCGTCTCTGCCTCTCAGTTCAATTGTCTATACTTTGTAAATATATAATGTTTCTACTATTGTATGAAGTGTACATGTATATCCATATCCAAGTTATTTATTTTTTTGAGCTATCTCAGAAGTTGGGATGACTCACTGGAAAATAACTCTAGACACCTACGACCTGGGAAAGTGTTTAACCCAAGGGGACCGACTTGTCGACTTGACCGACTAGTCGACCGACTAGTCACGACTAGTCGGCAGACTAGGACATATATATACAGGGCATATAATGAACTAACTTGTAGCAACAATTATACACATACACAATTATACACATACACATATACACAATTATACTGCTACTAGCTTACTACTACTGCCTAGTGCATACTGTAATCAATCATTCACATTGATAGCAAGCAATCGTGTAGCAGTAATATAAATGTCAAGTAATACATTGATAGCAAGCAACCTCAATTCAGGTCGGCGGTGGAGGACGCGGGGAGGAGGCCGGCAGTGGAGGACGACTCGTCGCGGGGAGGAGGCCGGCGGTGGAGGACGACTCGTCACGGGGAGGAGGCCGGCGGTGGAGGACGCGGGGAGGAGGCCAGCGGTGGAGGACGCGGGCGCCAAGACTCGTCACGGGGCGGGGGGAGGGGGCCGGCGCAGGGAGGGCCAGGGCCGGTGCCACTCCTCACGACGCGAAGGAGAGGCCGGTGCGGGGGGATGCCGGCGCAAGGAGGAGCACGGCGCGGGGTCGAGCTCCGGCGTAGGGGACGGTCGAGAGTCGAGGACGGCGCGGCGATGATGGATTTCGGGAGGAGAGAAGTCAGAGCGACGGGGATGAGACGAGTTTGGGAGAAAAATGAAGAACTGGAGCGGCGGCCGCACTTAAGTCACCCATGGTCACGCCAATGTTGGTGGCGTGACAATACAGTACTGTCACACCATGTCGTATGGCGTGATAGATGCCACGCAAGCCCTCCACGCTGGCACAGCGCGCGGCCGAGGGCTTGCGTGGCATGTTTTGTCATGCCGAGTCGGGTGGCGTGACAGTACGCTTTGGATATGCCAGCGGTGGTGGCGTGACCAAAAGGGTCAGATTTGGAAATAAAGTTTGCGAGGGATTAAATTTAAAATATTAATATAAAAAGGATTAAATAAAAAAATCAACAAAATGACTTCTATTTCCCCCTTCACTTTCAAATGAGTTTTGAACCGTTTCAACTATGATGTTTGGAAATTTTCATCTGGGATTGTTTAAACAAATTTGAACATTTTTTAATTTGAATTTGAAGTTTCACTTGCAAATTTTGAACACTTTCAACTGCCAATATGCCAATATATGGCTTACAACTGCAACATTCAAAATTTCAGCTATGAAAATCGAAAACTTTTAGCTATAAATTCAAACTTACAATGAGAAAATCAAGCTCTTTCAATTGCAAAAATTCGAGAGCTTCAAACCCAAAATTTGCACATTATCCTACCAGAGACTTCATACTGCGACACCATGGCCCGTGTGGCATAGAAGATGTGGGAGTCGTCGTTGAGGACGTTGGCAGCACCCGTCAGCAACCTCGCACACTCCGCCGTCTCGCGCTCCTGAGTTCTCCCATTGACCCACCTCATGCCATCGTCTTTTGTCCATGACAACAGTCCGACAACGATGCCTGGCTGGAGAAGACAATGGCGTGGAAGCAGCAGCGGGGAAGGTGGGCGTTGATCTGGAAGGAGAAGGGGAAGGACACTGGATAGGGATTGGATCTTGGTCGTACAAGACTTGAGAGTGAAGGGAAATGGTAGGGAGGGCATGCATGCATCCAGTCATCAATGACGGAGCTTCAAAGAAATTACAGGAGGGGCTAGCCTCGAGAGAATTACAAACTGAGTACGATATAGAGCGCATATTAGTAGCATAATTTTTTAGAGTTTATTAAAGTGCAATATGGGCCCTCGTTCAATCTAAATTGCACTAATTAAGCTCAGCTAGTGCCTACAACCTAATATCACTACTAGAAAACCGGGAAAACCTGACGGTCCCGAATTTTATTGACGGGCCCGCACCGGCTGTCGAGGTTTCTTATTTTGGTCATGGGAATAGTGCCCCTCTCAGAAAAATTTGAATTTTGCTGACAGTTGTAATATAACTGTCAACACAATATATTAACCTGACGGTTATTACTGTCAACACAATATATTAACCTGACGGTTACAACCGTCAGGTTAATCTTTTTGGTCTGCAGGCGGGAAAAAAAAATGTAGTCGCGCCCAATTCTGCATCGCGCGCTCACCAGAAAAAAAAGTTCTCAGCTAGCGCAGGCCTTAATTCCGTCCTGTATACTCCCAAAATCCCTAGCTCATCTCTCCATCCCCAATCTCCACCGCCTCCACGCCCGACCGCGCCTACCGCCTCCATTCCGTCTCCACGCCAGGTCCGGCCGTGCCCGCCGCCTCCACGCCAGCTCCGGCCGTTGCCCGCCGCCTCCACGCCAGCTCCGGCCGCGCACGCCGCCTCCACGCCAGCTCCGGCCGCGCCCGCCGCCTCCACGCCAGGTCCGGCCGCGCACGCCGCCTCCATGCCAGCTCCGGCCGCGCCCGCCGCCTCCACGCCAGCTCCGGTTGCGGATTCAGGTGGGGATTCTTCTTCTCTTCTTGCTGTTGTTCTTTTTCTCTTTCACTCTGAAGAGAAGAATTAACAAAGGTTCTGTTCGCGGGATTCAACCAAAAGAATATTCAACTGAAACGTTCACTCTGGCTTCTGAATCAAGATATGCAAGTATAGCACAAGTGGGTATTTGTTAATTTTAGAGTGTTATACACATGATTTTTGTTACAGTTTCCATCAATTTTGTCTGGTAATGTCCAAGCATGTCTTTTTGGCAGATCTCTGCAAATACTCTAACCATTTACGATGAAGGTTTTAGCCTTTTAGGCCATTTTTGCTGCTGTACTGATGAGAAAGATGTGGTTAGTGGAAGCCAACTAACATTCCCCTCGACAAATTGGTACAGAATGAATGACCATGGGTCCAACTCATTGCCCTGGTTTTTAGCTAAGCATGCATTGATCTCACTCTGAATGGCCCAACAAGTGATACATATTGGCTTGTATTTTTGTGAAGTCTTCCTGTGGCCTAAGATGTAAGATTTACTTTTCCCGGTCTGATGGGTCCAACTAGTGAAGGAATTTCATTTTAAATTATTAAATACCTGAAAATGCAATATTCTGTTTACCGTAGAGTAATTCAGTCAGATACCATCTATCCAATTCCTCCCGTATGAAAGTCCAAGCAGCCAAACACTAATAAACAATCTGAAACTTGGATATGCATGACATAATCAGGTGAAACCTAACTTTTACACTTTTCTAGTTTTCTTAAACAGAAAATTATAAAAATTATAGTGGGCATATATCTAAACATAACATTCCTCCGCGGTTCATCTGAAATCTCAAACCCCAAAGCAACAAGTTTGTTTGTCTGTTTACTAGTCAACTCAATTCAATTTTTAAAAATCAATTCAGTTCAAAAGGTCCTGTAGTTGTTCATGGTATAGGATTTTTTTATACAATTTGATAAATTATATAGTTCAATTAAAAGGTCCTGTAATAGCTGCAGTAGTATGGTACTTAAAGGTTTCCTTGTTTAATTAAAGTATCTCTAATTTTTCAGATTATTGTACTCATTTGTCAAAACACGCATGGATGGGAATGTTATTTAAAAAAATGGAATGTTATGTGGTGACAGAATGGGATCTACTGTTATGCTTGCAGAAAGCTCCGATTGACACTTTCACAAAAGAGAGTTGCAAGCCGTCAGCTTCACAGGGCGTGCCGCTTGGTGGGATGGGGTGCATCCGCCTGAACTGATGTTTTTGCCTTTAATCGCCTTTTGTTATGTTTGCATCATGGATGATTTAAATTTTGATATCAGTAGAGTGCTTTTTCAGGAGTGGTAGCATTTCAAGAGGTTTCAGGGGAGAGTTCAAGAATTGGCACATCATTCCCGGTTTGTGTGAGAATTCGCCGATCATGGAGAAGCAGTTTTCTGTAATGCTTTTATCTTATCTTGCTGTTTCTAGCTAATCAACTTTAGTTTATTGTAAGAGATGAATGCACAATGCTTGTTTGGAGTAATGATGTATCTGAAGGAATGTCTTCTGACGGCCACAGTTGCTCAAAGTATTACCTCAAGTAAACCCGTATAATTCCCACCCATGATCGGAGTATCATATTTTTAATTGTTTCACTAAATCTCCTTCAAAAGGGATCTTTTATTCATTTATACTTGTGTTGTAGCTACTGTGCATGTGTGAAATTGCATGGTGTTAGCAGTTTTTTTGGGGAGGATTATTGAAATAAGACGACATTCATTTTAAGCTGACACATCTGCTACATTTTTTAATGGAGTTCTTAGTTGACCTTTTTGTTGTTTCGACAATTTAGTCACTGGCTCAATCTTTGTGATGCAGGGAGCTCTATAGCATATCTATGCAATATTATCAATGAATGCATGGTTCTGAGCTCTATATTCCATACTAGGTATGCAGATTGCTCAAAGCCATATATATACTAAAACTTGTATCTGCCGCTCTATGATATCTAACTCGATCATTATTCATTCGGTAGGGATATCGACTTGACTAAGAAATTGAACTACTCTTCACCGTGGCTCTACTTGGTTGCTCTTTAATCCATGCATTGCTAAGGACTTTCAATGTCAAGAATGAGGCTACTAGGGTGATGTTTGCTGCCCCTATTGGACTACTCTTCACTATTGTCGACTAGTATTTACATGTGCTAAGGATAGACTAGTATTGTTGACTTCTGTTGTGTGGATGTTTTGTATATGTCAAGGATATATCGTGACTATATTTGAATACTCAGAATTCTAAAATTGCATGCACTCTGTATGTACTGCACATGTAGTGTTGTGCTTATCAGAAATTTCATATTTTAGGTTTATATATTTTGCATCATCTGAATTTGATCTATGTGTTGTAGTTGTATTTGATTGTTGATATGACATTTTCTAAGTTGTACGATTGAGAAAATTGTCAATACATTATTAGACTCGAACATTTTCATACCTCTATTACCATACCGCATGACTGCATGCATGGATTAATGTATGGATGTGTATTGTGGATTATAGATGTGTATTGTGGATTATATGATGTGTATGAATCAAATTTTAGTGTGTGTATGATCATTGATAATTTCTGCTAGCATTGCTATCTTGGTTGTTAATAATTTTGTTGACAGCTACGGAGTCATTTTAGTGATAGTAATACACTTAGGAAAAAACAATTCGCTTACGAGCACAGAACCGTTAGGTTTGATTTTCTTGACGGTAATGTCCTAACCGTCAAGTTTTATTTTCTTGACGGTACTGTCCTAACCGTCAAGTATAGTTTTCTTGACGGTAATTAGAAAACCGTCAAGTATAGTTTTGTTGACGGTAATTAGAAACCGTCTGTATAGTTTTGTTGACTGTGAATTAAAACCGTCGGTATAGTTTTGTTGACGGTCAATACCCGTCAACAAAATTATTTTTATGGACGGTTCGCAAAACCGTCAGCAAAATAGGAAAAAACCATCAGCAAAATTTTTCTTGACGGTGAACCATCAGACAAATTGAATTTTCCCGACCATCTAGACCTGAGGGGATTTTCCTGACGGTTAACCGTCAGAAAAATAAAACCTGACGGTTTTTTATATTTTCCTGACAGTTTTCAACCGTGGGGAAATACCCCTTTTCTAGTAGTGTATCATGTGAATTATGTATATAAATTCATCGAGAGTATACGTGCATGCGTATAGATATATATATTTATACACGAACACAAGTGAGCATAGCCATCATCGAGAGTATATGTGTATACGTATAGATATATATGAATTATGCATACACGGTGTTAAAAAAATTCTAAAATGATGGGGATCCATTGCCCATGTTAGTCTAGCTGAAGCTCCGTCCTGCCAGTCATGATCGATCTTAAGTACCGGAAGCCAACTTCCCCAAACGAGGCGCCAGTGATGACTTCGTCATTTCTTCATCAAGCACTACTCGTCCAGTCTTCCATAGGCGTCGCGTGTGTGAGTGCGTGCGTGTGGTGGTGTGCGTGTGTGTGGGCGTCTATGTGTTGTACCGGGTGATTCGCAAAAAAAAAAACCAAGCTGTTAGGATTAACTTTTGTGTGAATCAGACGGCTTCGTGGTTTAGCATTCTCTAGATGAAATTGAGGCTCTTGAAAGAGCTGGAGAGGGAAAAAATGTAAAATGGACTGTTCCTATACCAAGGCTCCATTTGACACGTGGATTATGGTAATCTTGTATGGTAGAATTACTGAAACAATCTGAAATTTCAGGATTTCAAAAATTTCTTTGATTTTTGGTTTGAATTTGTTTTCCTTCCCAATTCGGCAAATCTTTCCCTCTTCCCGCTTTCCCTCTTCGGTTTTCCCGTTTTCCTTGCCTGGAGGCGGATTCCCTCCCGTGCACTTCTCCCCTGCCTCCTCCTTCCTCCTTGCATTGCCACCGCCGCAAGCCTTGTTTCTTCTTCGTCTTAGTCATCACCTTCTACCACCTTCGCCGCTCATCACCTCACCTGTCATCTTTCCCTACTTTTCTCCTTCCCCGGCACCGCACGCGTTGCCGCACACGCCGCACCCGCTGTCGCCACCTCACTGCTATCACTGCCTCCCTGCTCCCACCGCCTCTCAACCGGCTATAAAAGCCCTCCCAGAGCGCGCCTTCACTATCATCTCCCACCATTGCCCTTCCCCTTCCAACGCTGGCCAATTCCAAAAATTGCTGCCACCCTATTCTTCTTTCCTGTCAAGCAAAAGGTAAAATTCGCCACCACCTTTACTCCCCTTCCCTTCCAACGCCGGCAATAGCACCGCTGCACCTCCTCGACTCTTTCCTCTAACCTCCCCACCCCCAATTCCACAGCCACCTCGCCGGTAGGGGTGTTCGTTCGGTTTTTTCGGTTCGGTAAATATGGTATTGTTAGTTTGGTAAATACGGTATTTTTAAAAATACTGTTCGGTTTCGGTAAATCTTAATTTTTTCGGTACAGTATCGGTAAATACCATATTTACCAAAGTTGACACGAATTGCAAAGCAAGGAGGCAAGCACTGACTGTTCTGTAACTAAATAATTCAGTGATCCTGTAATATGAAACTCCTTATGCTTTAATACAAGGCATGGTTATGTACAGTGATGGATGGTTTAGTCCAGAAAGAGTCCAAAAAGATGCTCTTGGCCTCTTGGGCGAGACTACACTGCATGTAACACTGTACCAGCCCGCAAGATGCAAACTGCTAGTGAAATACATAGCATTGTTTCTAAATTCTACTTAGTGGGCTATTTGGTTTGATTTCTGAAGCATCAAGATATCAGAATCGCCAAGATCAGAGCGGCCCAAAGACCAGTGTGCTAGAGCCTAGAGCATGGCTGTGAGGTCAGGCCGAGCGCGAGGCCGTGAGCGCCTGAGGCCCCGACTCCCCGAGCTAGAGCATGTGACGTACGTTACGAGATTTCATATTTCGGTTTTGTTCGGTTTTAAGCTGGTTTTTACCCAGAAAAAACCGAAATACCCAAAAACCAGATTTCTGAATCCCGTACCGTATACCGAATACCGGTCAAACCGAGTTAGCCAATATGGTTTGATATTTTCGGTACGGTTTCTTCGATTCGGTTCGAAAATGAACAACCCTACTCACCGGTGCCACCCTCCGCCCCCGCGCCATCCACAATGCACATGGATAGCCCACCTCGGTGCACCTCTACCCTCGTCACCACCTTCCCCGGAACCCCACCACCCACTGTTGCTCATGCACTACTCACCCTAGCTGGAGCACGGCCGGACCTCTACCGCCATCGTCCTCAGCTCCGGCATTGCACCGCCACCACCGCTGCCCCATCCCTGAACCTCCACCACTAGCACTAATCCCAAAAATGGGTTGCGCGTGGTGTGGAGATACTCCCCGCACCACCCGGTCTCACCGTCCGCCGCCGGAGCCACCGTAAACCTCATCGGCGCTGGCCTCTTTGGCTCTGGAGCACGCTTGGCCCCTGGCCGCGCGGCTCAAGCTACTCCCGCGCTGGGCTGTGAACCTGGCCCAATTAGAGAATTGGGCTTAGCCCATTGCTATTTAGCTCAACCAGTTACTGTTGAGGCCCAACACTATTCTTCACTATTCATCGAAACCCAATAACCTACAGTACAAGATCCAACACTGTTCATTGCAACCCAGTCCAACATGAACAATATAACTGTAACATCTGTAATGTAACCTGTACTTCAAATGTGTGAAAATGAGTATAATTTAAAACTTTTGAGCGTGTATTAATTTCCTGGAATTTTTGTTTGAAAAGTTGTCTTTGAATTTTTGGAAAACCATTGAAACATACAACCCAAATTATCAAAACAAGAGAAAAAGAACCCAAAAACTCATGATCATCCTCTGGAAGTATTTTTCCTGTCTTCCTAACCATCCTAGTCACCTCTCTGCAAAATCTCACAATTTTTAGATTTTGTTTGCATTTTCAAAAGGCCTAGTCAAACCAGTTTGAAATCTGGTCAACTCCTTAGGCAAAGACTTGTGAATTTTCTTGGGAGCATTTCAATAGCATAAAAGCTTCGGAAAAATTATGCAAGGTTGTTCTCTCATCCATAGGAGTTACCATAAAAATTCGAATTTTGGAGTGTGGAGCTACCTCTAAAAATTCCCAAACCTCTCACCTTTTGAAAATCAAATATGGAATCATCGCTTGTC